>VZDJ01001247.1:7713062-7852910 GCA_008694505.1 Cyanoderma ruficeps
GAAAGAAAGAAAGAAAGAAAGAAAGAAAGAAAGAAAGAAAGAAAGAAAGAAAGAAAGAAAGAAAGAAAGAAAGAAGGCATAGCCAGGAGAAAATTATTCTGTCTCTCTTCTTGAATGAAGGGAAATGTCATCACAGATCAGACTACACATGCATAATGTATGTATTTTTTCCTCCTATTTTCTCTCAATCTAGTTCTGATTATGAGGGGTAACTAACAAAATAATGGACAACTGGAAATTGCTAGACTATCTTGGTTTAGAATGGTTTGATTATTATTAAATGAATTAGTTATGTCATATGTTAGGGGGAGAACAGCTGCATTCTGAACCAGAAAATAGCCTGATTCTGCCTTCATTTTTATTTTAAGGCAGTGAAAATAGAATCTTTCAAAATACCTTTCTGGCAGGAACTACTCAAAACATAGCCACCTTGTGAGCAAAAACCACAAGAACCAAATATTGCTTCAGTGTTTCAGAGCAGCTCCCTTCATCTCCAGTAGGATTTAGGAACACAGTCTAGTGCTTTGTTTTTATGTCTCTTCAGACTATACATTACAGAAAGAAAAGGTTACCAGTTGAGCAAATTTGTAGAGCTCCACTGAGTAAAGGAGCTTAGTATGGTTATATGAACATTTGGAACAGTTTATAAGAACAAAATACTCATTCCCTTAAATGTGTGTTTTAGACACTTATTTACTGTATATTTTAGGTCATATTAATTTTAAAATTTGAAATGGACAAAGGACCTATAGGGTCATATTTCTCTGAATGTGCTTGCCCCAAACATGAGATCTGGGAAAACTGGGACAGTTGATCTGAAGATGCAGCATCAAAGGGAATATTTACTTTGAAATATATAAAGTTGTCTTCATCTTCCTCTGTCAGTGTTTCCCCCCCCCCCACTTGAAAAGGGAAGACTACCTTGGCATCTGTAATGCAAAATTCTCAGGGATATATGCTGCGATGAAACTACATAAGGTCCCCTGGAGAATAACATCATTTTATTATTTATAAAAAGCTTAATAATGCTGGAAAGAAAACTGGTCATTCTGGAGTGTTTGATGGTCAATTGATATTTTTTTAATGCTATCAGCCCAGCAGTGCAGTGATCCAGTGATCTGTGTTTAATGAAAGTAGCAGTGTAAGGAAAAAAGGACTCATGGTAAAGCTGTTTTAAACACCTTTCTCAGAAGAAAAGAGGGGTAATTTTGCTACCTCCCCAGTGAGATGGGTCCTGCTAAGTTCTTGGATGTCTCATGAGCATGTCCAACACTAGTTGGACATCCCTTTAGTGCTGGATTCTTCCATGTCACAGGGAGGCCACAGATATCTGGGCCAGATATTTGGGCACAGATTAATTCTGCCCAGGTTTAGGTACTCAGTGCCTGTAGGAGAAGGGAATAGAGGTGACCTCCTCCCTGATAAATATCAGCTGTGTTAATTACAGTACAGCCTCGCCCCGATGAGTCACACATACAGCCAATAAACACAAGTGTGATAAAAGGGAGTGAGTTAGCTGGTGAGGGGGGAAATTCATTGTGGAGGGTCATGAAGAAGAAGAATCCTGGGGAGAGAGACTCACTGTTGTGATTCTGCAGTTACAGTCTAGCTGGGTAAAAGCCTGCATTCAGTCTGCAAACCAATACCTGCATTCAGAGGCTGCAAGGGAAGCCTACAGTAGGAGCTTGCTGCAGCCAGAGCCAGTGAATGGTTGGAGTCGGGATGGCTGAGCTGTAAAGAGGAATAACCCAGGACCCTTTTCATGCTGGATAAACAAGAAGTCTGTGTCTCAGCTCATTTCTACCCTCTAACAAAAGGCCTGCTGCAACAAGTGCCTAAGTCTTCCACATAGTCAATGGAAAGAGTGGGTGTGTTCTGTGAGACAGAGGCATCTCTAGAAATCAATTCAGGGTTTAGGAGGACCTAATGTTGTTCCCTGAGTTCTGTTGACTTTTGAAGTCAACAAGTTATAGTTGGAAGCCCTCAGTGGAGGTACTTCAGTTAAATAACTAAATTCGGACAAACCCAGGCCTTGGTATGCATTTTATCCCCCAGGTTATGCCAGGGAAATTCTGTCTCTTAGAGTGTCAGAATTAATTTGAAAAGACTGCATCCCACATATGCAGCACTGAACTAAGATCCACTGAGAGTTGCAGTCTTTAGAATGTATGTTCAATTAATGTCATGTCAAATTATGTTTGTGGTGGAAACACACACATTTGACATTTCACAGGAAATATGAAATCACAAGCTCGTATTTCACTGAGTAGAGTCCTTGTTAGAGCAGCTTGTGTTTGTGTAAAGGTTTATCTGCACTGCAATTGTGAAAGCACACCAGGCAGCACCAATTTCATGGCTCTTTGCCCCACCATGGTAACTGCTACATTCAGCTCAGTGCAGAGACTTCTTCCTTGTTCCAAAATGGACCCTTTTGTTGCCCACAGATTTTGCAGGGGTAGAAGATGTGATAAATCTGTGAGGGTTAAACTTCTTATCCTTTCTCTGTAAGAGCTGGTCATTTTAATTGCACTCCAGCATTTAACTCCCAGGTATGGACTGCATTGTATGATGCAGTTCCAGTGCAGAGTTACATTTGCTCTGAAATATCTAATAAATTGTTACATGTCTTTCTCTGTAATAGGATAATGAACCCCTTAAAAATTACTGGCTTGATCCTGATAGTTTTCTATTTAAAAAGGAGAAGAAAAATTTGACTCCCATTACCACAGAAACAAAGCTTACCAAAGAGGAAAATCTGTATGATATGGCACTGTGTGTTTTTAGCACCTCTCATCCTTAGCTCTAAAATGAAGTCTAAAATGCTAATTTTTGATTTCAAATTGCTGGTGGTATAATTAAAATAGTCATTTTTACTGAGATTACATACTCCTCCTTTTTACAGTGCTATGATATTTTAATATATGATAGTCTTAAGACCTGAATGTACTAATGCACTACCTTGTGAAAAGCTGTTATGGATATATTCACTCAAAGTCTCATCTGTCTCATATATAAATATAAATGTATATACTGTTTTTATGGCCTACTTCAGATATGTCTATTAACAAAAAGCAGTCAGAGAAGAATAGGGAGACATTTTAAGAGTGGTATGTTTCAAATTTTCCTGCTTTAAATAGATTTCTTGAAATAAATTGAACTTTCAGGCCAAACAATGAAGAACCCGTTTTTATACTAGGTTAGAAATATGCAAAAATTCCAACATTCCCTTAAATTCACTTCTGCTCTAATGCTGCATTTCCTTCTTTCTAATCTTTCAGATTCAGCAGGAAAATAAATATACAAATCTCTTCTGTGTGTAGTCCAAAGAGAATGGTAACCATCCTAGGCATTGCATTCCATGGACACTGCCTTGGGAGAGCCTGCTGTTTGTAGCCTGCTCAGAATTGTGTGCCTGCAGTTACAGTCGGGGCATCTTCTGCCTACAAATTGGCTCTTCACAGCACCAACAGCACTCTGCACCAGTGGTCTGTCATATTACAGAGGACATTAGAGCAATTCTCTTTCCCTTTGGATTTTTTACCTTCCGAACAAATGGTTTGCCACGTGTAGCTGAGCATCATGAGGAGTAAAATCTCCCTATTTTGGACAATATCTCTGCTGGAGAAAACCTTTATCTTCAGGGTATGAGTCATAAATTCAGAGTTTCTCAGTGTGATTTCAGCCTTTCTGGAATGTCTATTGAAGGTTGGAGGTTTGCTTTTTACAATAAATACTGAAGAAGAAAAGTATTATGAATATAAGCTATCCCATATGCAAAATTCTCTAAATTTGGATAAAGCTGAAAATGTTTATTTTCAAGTGGGCAATCTCATAGAGAAATAGCATTAAGATCTTAAAGAAATGCAAAAATATGTGAAGTTCAGTAAGAATATCATTGCTGTTCTATAGTAAATACTACAAAATTGTACAAAATGTGTTAGTATAATACACTAAATTCAATGACATTTTCTCATGGGGGATCAATATATCATCAGAGTCCTTGGGGGTCTTCTTTACAGTTACAGCAACAGACAGCTTTCAGTTCAGATAAAGTGTTGTCAGCCTCTGTAACTGCTGCATCTCTGTTGTGCAAACTGCATATGAAGACTGCCCACGTATGTACTTCACACTCCTTTGTAACTTTGCCCAGTTTCCTGTGTATCAATCCATATTCATATTCATGCACTTGCAATTAGCCTGCTTGTTGGAGCCCTGAGAATAAAATGTTACTGTATAAGGGGAAGTGAGGGAAAGGATGAACATTTGTCCTCTATTGTACAGTTAGCCTCTACTGTACAATTAAGGACCCAAAAACAATCAATGGGTGTGCCACAAACTGGATAAACAGACAGCACTAAGCACAAAGAAACTGTGAGGGGTTTTTTTAATGTCTAACAAATACTGTAATAGAAAAGAAATAATAGGTGTTTGTATTACCCTCTGGAGAACATATATTGCAAGGTACAATATAAAGGGTGGGGTATGGGGTGAATATGTTTGCGAAGAGGGTTTAATTTAGAATTCAGCTGATCTACTTGCAGTAGCACACTTCAGAAGCAACTGTACTGCAATGAAGGAAGTAATCCCAGCACACACTCAAAATTAGGCCAGTCAGATTGCTTCTGTATTTCATGCTAGGCTCTATTAAGTAGCTGTTTCAAATGTTTTGAGGTGGTATTTTCAACAACTGTAAAGATAGTACTGCTCTTCAGTACTAAGGCTCATTTTTGTCTGCATTTGGCTCCTTCATTCTTTTTCTGTAGCCTAGAAAGCACTCAGTAAAAGATGGAAGCAGAGGCTGACATCCAGGCATGATTTTAAGAGCATCTTTAATAAGAGAGAGAACAACTATTTCAGTCTGTTCACTCAAGCAGAAGCAGTTACGATATGTCACTAATGCAGAGTGCACGGGCACATGAACCCAAGCACGCTTCCTGCTCTGCTGTCTGCTTTTATCTGTGCGGTGGAGATCGCACAGAAACAAAAAGGACATGAGCCATTTTATTTCAGTCTCTGCAGCTCCTCGGTGCAGGAGCACCACAGAGCGGTTTTTTTTTCTGCCAGGAAAAAGATGATCTCCATACCATTATCTGAAGAGAAAGCATGCAGCTTATTTATTCTTTCAAGTAAACAAGCAGCTGAGCCCTGCTGTGCGGACAGGTCTGTGTTCGCTGTGCCTGTCCCGTGTCCCCCGGCAGCGTGTGTTGGCCGCGGGCGCTGCCGCGGGGCCGCGGCCTCTGCCCAGCGCTGCGCTCCGCTGCCTGCCGGCCTCTGCTCCTTTCCTCCTCGTGCCTTCTCACGGTGCAACAACGTGCCACGAGGATTTTTATATCCAGCCTCCCGACTGTTGGTCAGGGGCATCCGTGCGCTGTGCGGACTGAGGGCGAGGGTGAGCAACGGCAGCCGGACAGGGCTGTCCGAAGCACGATGGGCCCAGACTGGGGCTGCAGGACGAGCAGGGGCGGTGGTGGCATTGCCTGGGACGCAACAAGAGTGACACCCACGTCCACCTCGAGCCCCGAAGTCCTGGCAGTCAAACGGATTCTGCTATGGGAGGTAGAAGTCTGCTGTCTTTGGAGCATAATTGATTTATAAAAATCAATCAACAGTGATTTGCATTGCTCCTTACTTAGCTGTGAGGGACTGTCAGTCATGTGTGCATAATCCTGTTTCAGCTGGCACCAACAATTCCTGTTGGGATTTTCCACTGCATTGACACAGTGCATTCAGAAGTGACTGTGCATCAAACTTGCCCAGTCAAAAAAGGCCTCAAATATTTGGCCTCTTTTTTTTTTTTAATTTTCTCAGTAAGTTCATGTAATGTAGAAGCAGTCACATGTTATTAGAGCTTTTCATGTTTATCCCATTACTCCTGTTACTGCTGGCAGCAGCTGTGTGCAGGCAGACAGCCACCAAGAGCAGCCTCTTGCCATGCTTGCTGCCCATTGTCCCAACTCTCCCCAGTCCAGTGCTCTGCCATGCCCTGCCTTTTCCTTTCATTGCCTTTTTAAAATACTTTGGGAATCTTATTTTCCTTCAACACGAGCATTTAATTTCATTAAAAGCGTGTGACGTAGTTTGTTTACATAAATGCCTAATGCATATGGATACTTCCTAAAGACTCTTGTTACTTTGTACCTGGTTATATTAATGTTGATATAACAGGCACAACGAGTAACTGATGTTGCTAAGGATGGCAATAATTTTTAATATTTTTAATTACCTAAAATTATCTATCCTCTGGAAGAAGTGAACCAGAGATTGAAATATGCAGTGAAATGTTTTTTAATGCATTGGGGAATTGAATATATTATAAGAACTCATCACATAGATGAAATGCTGATTAGTATTTAGGAAGACTAATTATAGCTAAAGATTGCTCTGTAGAGCAGAGGTTGATATGCAGCCTTGCTGTGTCTTCAGAAATCTTCAGAGTGCAGGACATACAACACACTTTACCTTTTTTGAAGTCTGGTACATGTGTATTTGTACAGCTTACAAAATGCTTTTTGTATGCAGTGAGAGATCGATTGGTATGTAAATAAGGAGCCAAAGCATCACACAGCTGTAGCAAAACTGGATACAACTTCCCTGGAAAAATGGAGTCTGATTTCTAAGGGTGTTTATCTAACAGGATGAAACTGTGCAAAGCTTGCAGGATGTAAACAGAAATATTTTTTGCTGATTTCAAGGGCTTTGTGAGTGAGGAATAAAGTGTACTGGAAGGCACTATATGGGGTGGAGTTTTTTTAAAAAATCCATATTTGTGTATTTTTTTCAAGTAGGTTTTTCTACTAATACACAGTTGCAAACTCACAAATGATTTTTGGATTTTGAGAGAAGATACTTTCTGCAGTAGAGCTGTTCAATTCTATATATGATGCTTTTTCATACTGAACTTTACATATATTTGCATGCGCCGTAGCACCAAGAATGTTTAAGCCTTGGGGCATAAACTGATCAACTACTCAGAACAGGAAGAAGTTCATCCTTCTACCAAACGATACATTATTGGAGTTAAATGTTTTCTGGAGCATCAGAGGTTGTTCAGAAAAGATATAAAGCTAAATATGTCTTTAGTCTTTTCTTACACAGTGCTTCCAGTGTTTCTAAATTGCTATTGACAGCTAAAATTGAAAGAAACATTGCGAATGTTGATCCAAAAAATACTTGCTTCCCTTACACAAAATGTTCCACTGAAGGCAGCTGGGTAATACTCTGAAGTATTAGGATTTGGTTCAGAATATTAGTTTTATAAAAATGTAGAATACTAAGTAAGTGTTCAGTAATATTTATCAGTAAAAAATGATAAAGCATATTTCATTTTCCAGC
Organism: Cyanoderma ruficeps; assembly: GCA_008694505.1. Taxonomy (NCBI): domain Eukaryota; kingdom Metazoa; phylum Chordata; class Aves; order Passeriformes; family Timaliidae; genus Cyanoderma; species Cyanoderma ruficeps. The sequence continues at coordinate 7,720,395 of VZDJ01001247.1, forward strand.
CACCAAAAATTCCCTTTCATAAAGCCCTTTTCTCTTGAAAATAGAAAAGGAAACAACAAATCCAGTTCATGGCTCAGTGGCCAAAGCATTTCTGTGAAGTCCCTGATTTGTACTGATACAGTGCTATAATGCCTTTCTGCCTAACATAGTCCCTCCAAGCTAGACACCCAGAATGGGATCCAATAAGACAGTTTAAAAAGGAAGAGCTTAAAGTGCTTACTGAAATATTTTTTTCCTAACTAAAATACAAGTCAATAAAGTGACCAAAAATAGGCCAAATGGACAAACTCCTGGTCAGCATATTATTTTTGTATAGTGAGTAGGATAATCAAACCAGATGTATAATTTCCATAGTTCTAGAATATAATGTGTCCCAGATTGCAGAAGGTGAAGTGAGAGTTTTATTTGTGTCTCAGATGAATGTTAAAACAACTACTTTCCTAATTATTATTAAAAATTTCATTAGAAACCAGATCAAGGTTCTATGGGTGACTCCCTCTAAATGGCTGTATCACGTATCACTTTTTCTCTAATTTGCAGAGGCACACAGTGCCATTCCTGTCCCACAGAGCAGTTACCTGCCCACTAGTCATCCCTCCTCCTGCCCTACTCAAACAGGCTTTATTGATTTTGTATCTGATTCATCCACTATAATCATGCTCATGTTTTTCCTATAGGATGGGACCAAATTAGGGAAACATGCATCTTGGCTTTGATATGGGTCTATTGACTGTGGCACACCATCCCAATGATGACTGAGTTCTTAATGGAAAATTAGCATGTTGTCTTTGGCCTATGATGGAAGAACAAAGCAGTTTGTATGCCCAGAGCTGAGACCTCTGAGAAACAACTGTACCTTTGTTATGGTCCAGGTATAGAGGGGAACAAAAGATATTGGGAACAAGAGGAGGTGCAGGTATAGATAACAGCGGTGAGTGGAAGTACAAAGGACACGAGTTCTAGCTTATTTTTCAAATTTACAATTGTGTAGCTATAGCTAAAACATCTTCTCTGTGAAGTCTTCCTTAAGCCACATCCCTTAGCCTTAGTTTCCTGGGGAAAGGCTTTCAATAATGAAGCTGAGGGACACTAAGTATGTGTGAAATACAGGAATATGGGGCTCTAAAACAAGAGTCATTCCTTGTAGTAAAGCCTGTTGGGAAAGTATGGCTGTAAAGTTTTACAGAATTTGTTTTCAAATTCCTCTTGCCCAGCACCTTCCCCAGGATACTTCTACAATACCACAGTCTATGCTGGAAAGGAAATAACCTTGACAACTTATTTTATTATCCAGTAATGACAATGCATTTTTTTTCTACTAGAGATATTTCCTAATGCATGTCACTGGTCGTGTGCCATTCAACCCTGAGGTTTCTTTAATGTACATTAGAAATACTTAGAAAAACTCATTATTCTTGGAAATCATCAATTACATGCTTGTGTATCTTCAGATAATTTGAAGACAGTAATTATTCCAGCTGGAATGGAGAGACATCTTGGTAGAGATTGGCTGGTGGGGAAGTTGTGAGAAACCAGCCAGTATAAGACCAGCCAGAGACAGGCTCACCTGGTGGACCTGTGGTGTCAGCAGCATTCATTCCATCTTTTTTAATCCATCATGCCCATTCCTAACTGCTGTATACTCTGCAAAATTTTTCTGACGTAGCTATTTGAAGTGCCAGGAGGTCAATCCATTGTCACTTAAAATCTCATTTTGAACAACTTGGAAACCTGTTTTAAAATTGACTATAAGTAACAAGCAGGTTTTCAAGACAGCTGAAGCTAGCACTTCACTAACTAGTAAGTCTGGATGGACACCAATGTAAACAATTCCAAAGACCATTTTTAAAATGTATGAATTAGATCTCAAGAAATGGTATCACCAAGTATTTGACTTTATGTACAAAAGTATGCAAAGTGACATCCCCAAAGTAAAGCCACGAACTTGTTCAGAAAATAAGAATATCTTGAGATCTGTCTTTCTGTGCATTAAGGCCAGAAGTTTCATTCCAACAGAAAAAAAAAAAGGCAAAAAAAAAAAAAGGCAAGGTCATTAGTCCTTTCTGTCTAAGAATGACAAAAAGAAATAAAAAAATGAAAAAAATGCCCTTATCAAGAACCATTAAGTTCTCTTCCAGAATCTTTCAAGTATCACAATTCAAGTTGTCCTTCAAATGTCAGTGTCAGATTTCAGTGTGAGGTAGTCAGCACCTGTTCTATTATTACTACTACTGCCTACTTTGATAGAAGTCTATTCATAATACACTCTTTTTAAAGAGGTGCGGCAAGATGTTAATTTGTTTTTCCATCTTTTACTGTTTTTATTGCAGTAGCATCTGGACATCAGGAACAGACTCTATATTAATGCTAGTTAAAACAAAACCAAAAAAAAATTGTGACTGTGACAGTGGGGTGCATTTACACTCTGTGTGGCATTTAGCATTTATTTGTTTTATTCTGGGAAGTAAGCTAGAAATCAGGTAGAAATTATATATTATTATAACTCATAGCTGTAGCTAAACTGAAGATGGATCGTGGCTATACTCATAATCAAAAAAAAAAAAAAAGCCAGTTTTCAACACAGTGTGACATTATGAGCTGTATGCTTAATTGCGTAGAAGTCGTCTTAAGCTGCATCCCTCTTTGCCCACACAGTTGTTCTCCCAGAGTATGCTAAAGCTTTCAGTGGTTCATTCAAATGAAGAGATGTCATTGCACATTTTCAAGTACTTCCACTGTCCCAGTAGTCTTTGTTAGCTGCCTACAAGCCTTGTATTTTCTAGCAAGTGCCTTGAGGTAAGAACACTTACATGGACATTTCCCGATCTCACAACAAAGACCCAACAGGCAGATGTGGTGATCACATGATTTTGACACTACTCACTAGGACTGCCTTTACACACTGATTTGGCCCACCTAGATTCTGCTTCATCCACAGCAGCCCTTCTTATTTCTTTAGAATCTGTCACATCTTTAGCTGTGAAATGTCATTTCACTTTATTTACACTTATATCCCTTTTCTGGTGACCAAGTTATTTTTGATGCTGCTATCCTCATCACAACTACTGTTTCAACAAGCATTCTGTCTAGTGGTTCTTTTCCTTTGTACAAATACTTTTCAGGTGTTGCCTACTGTTGGGGTTTTTTAAAACTACTTTATCTTAAAAGTCAGATTTTATCAGCTATGTCACTGACTCACTTGATGACGCTACTTAATATTATCTTCTGCATGTGCTTACAATCCCTTCCTTAAAATGTCTCTCATCATAAAAAAGTCCTCTATTGAGTGACCAAACAACCTAAACCCTGCCTTCTAAGATTAGACATTAAGTCATTTTGCAGTTTATTTAATGCTGTATTTCATATATGTTCCTTCTCCTGGGTTTGGAAGAATTCCATTAAAGACCAGAGAAGGCAGTATTTCCCTGCTGGCTTTGATCCTGTTCTTGATGAAACTTTGCAGTGACATTTATCAGCATGAAGTAGAATTAATGAATGCTTCTTTTCTCCCGTGATAACATTTTGTAGCTCAGGACAAGTATTCTTGCTCCTGCCACACCATCTTTGCTTTCCTCCAGGTCAGCTTTGATGACTTGCTCATAGACTCTTCACTGAAAATCCTCAATCATTCATACATACCTGGTTTTTGTGTTGTAAATCTGCTTCTCCCCTTATCCTCTATCTGCTATTCCCTTATTTTTGTCCTCTTCTTGTTGCTGTTAGGATTTTCTGTATAATGCAATTCATTGCCCTCACGATCCTGCTTATTTTCATTGCCCCTTCCTCTTCTTATGGAGCTAGCTGCTCTTTGCCTTTTGGTGTGCCTGCCAGTTCCTGCTTTTTGATTTCTCCACCTTGATAGCACAGTCAGCTGTCTTTTCTCTTGTGTTCATCGCATGAATGGCTGCTTTTCTTTTCTGTGTCTCTGTGTTTCAGGTCATCATTTTTTCAGTCATCTACAGTTCTTGAATCTTCCATGATGCGTTGTCATTTCTCCTCCTTCACGTCCTTAAATCCCCTTTAAATACTTAATTCTATGTACCCATGGCAACAGCCACTTCAGATTCTGTGACCAAAGCAAGCACTGAATTCTGCAGTGCTTTTCTTGTTTACCATATCACATAAAAATGGGAGAGCTGATTTTTCTTATCTGATGACTCATAACTCTCCAGTAGAACTGATGTCTAAGCCCTTTTCTTTGGAGCTGAGTGAATGACTCCCAAAGAACAAGTAATTCGGTGAAAGTAACCTTTTTTTCTTTTTTTCTAGTTACCATGAAACAGAATCTGTTGGATTTTTACAAAGGCTAAATAGTGAATGGTTGTTTAGGGTGTGCTGAACTTTGGAATATTCTTCCACAAACCTTTAGAGAAGAAAGTCAGTGCTGGGCACCACATACCTGTTATGGTGAGGGAGGAAATAGGATAGACCAGTTGGTTAGCAACCATCTGTCACTCCCACACACAATCTTCTGTGAATGAGTGACTGAAAACATGTGAAACAATGCAGTAAGTTCAGTCTGAGGGGATGGCTTTACAAATCCTTGGCAAATGCTAGTAGGAAGCTGCAACCATGCCTCAGTCAATAAGGACAGCTGCTGATAAGCTCATCACAGCACAGTGAATGATAGAGAGCACTGACTTCATGTGTTAGAACTGTACAGCTGTTACATATATAATGTGCATGTTATCTATGAGAAGATTAGCAGTGAAATGCAGAAGTGGCTATGATACATGGAAGGATGCTTAATTAAGCAGAGCTGTGAGTCTATACAGAGCTGATTGAACTTGGGAGATAAAGTTCTGGTGTGGTTTCTCATGGCAATAATACTAGAAAGAACCTGCTTATCTGATTATCCAGACTGTGAAGACTAGTTCTTTTAGCAGAAGATTCTTCTGCAAATAATATCCATCTTGACTATCTGTTGCCAGATGGAAGTGTTCTACTTCTGAATCACTGGCTGCAATGACATATTTAGACAATCTTTCATGGTTAGATCCAAAGCACAAACACATATTGAGGTTATATTTTCTGTTTACTTGGCCTAAAGTTATAGTATGGCTATATACTCCTGTGAACATGCTGTTAGGTAGTAGATAGAAAATCCAGCAGTTCACACCCACCCTTAGTGCTGTATCTCAATTGCTTGAATAAAAAGTACATAATTTATCACCAAAAAATGTGAAGGCAATATAGAGGTCCTATTTCACTTTTATTTTGAAATCTGTAAATTTTTTGGAGGAGTCTGAATGATTCAGCATATGTACTGGCCAGTGTAGGCAGTGTTTTGGTATTCATGCAGGCCCAGAATACAGGTTATCAGCTCATATACCTTCACTTACAGGTGTATACTTAAACCTCCCTGGTGAAAAAAAAATTGCATTCTTTCTTTTTTTTTCTGTAACTTATTTTCTGTGATTTGGTGTTTTTTTTGTGGTTGGGTTTCTTTTTTTTTTTTAAGTGAACAGAGAGTAGGAGGAAATAAAAAAATACATACGATAACTGGGAAATTTACAATTATGCAGTAAAATTTTAAATTATTGCTGTTTTAATGAAGTATAAAGATGATTATCATGGTTAAGTTCTTTGAAGTTTAATTGTGACTTTTTGCACACATTATTATGCACAAATTAGGTTTTATGCAGGAGTTGAGAGCTGTCTGTTAATTTATTTCAGCAGAAAAAATGCCAAGTTTTAGTCTTAGATTAGCTGAGTCAATTTGGCCTGAAGGAAATAGAACAAAAAAGTGGAATTTGAAGAAATAGCATGTAGAGATTTATACATGCCAGCCTCCATCAAGTTTTTCTAAATGGGAAATAATTGATAAATTATTATGCTGCAGTGTCATAGAGACTTTCATCCTACTGACATTGTGCACCAACCACTTTGATCTTGAAAAAGAAGCTCCCATCTGCAGTTGTATCCCATCTTGTTTGCAATACAGAATTTGCTTAGATAGTCACATGAGGAAAGTACTTCATGTATTTTAGGATACATTTGAAAGAAAAACAGCAGCTAAAGACTGGGAAGAAAACAATTACAATGTATTCAGCCCAGCTCCCCAAAAACCACCATCAGAAATTCTGCAGCTCAGCAGTTCAAGACAAGTGGAGATGCAGCTATTCTTAAATACAAATTAGTTTTGATATACATGTGATTGTGGTGACTCTTTGCTTCTTTGCACTTTTGGTGAACACTAGTGAAATTGACTTTTTCTGCAAAAAACTATTTGGAAATAGTAAGTTTCTCAGGCTGACATGTGAGCTAACTTTTAATTAATACAAGGTGGAATTGATCCTTGCAACAAAACCAATAATGTGTGATATTTATGTCTACTCATAACTAATCAACATTACTCAAAATTTGAATATTTGGCAGTTAAGAGAATTGAAAAAATCAGGACGGAAATGTCAATACTGAATAAATTTAGGGAAACTACAGTGTGGCCTCACTCTGCTATAGTTTTGTTCTATTAATACTGTTGATGAGACACAGAAAAAGTGCATTAATCAACTGGATAAGTTTTATCAACAGCTGTCTGACATCTGATTCCAGATGATGACAGGCAGGTCCATGTCCATTACTCACAGTGGACCAGCTCAACATCCACTCTTGGATAGTGGCTGTGACTGATCACTCCCAGAGCTGAGATAAGGAATGCCCAAACTGGGAAAAACAGAGAAAGTGTGGCTGGCCAGAAAGTACTTCAGTGGCAGTACTGCAGCTGGGCACTGAGTGGGGCAATGAACTGTGGGACAAGAGATGCTTATCATATGTAGGATACATCAATCAAGCTTGGCTCACCCACTGCCTCCACAGCACTCCAGCCGTGCCTGTGAGGAGCTCTTGGCAGCAGTAATTCTAGTGTCATCAGTGTGTGATTAAAACAAGTGCCTTTAAAATTGCGTATTTTATTTGTGAATTATTTGTTCAGGGCTTTTAGGATTGAAGACTTGGTTCCATCGGGTTTAGAACCCAATATGAATACCCCATTGCATGGCTGGTGTCATTGATTCCTCCCTGGCCACTGGTAATGCACAGAGAACTGCAGCTGATTTGGCCTTGCCTTGTAAATCCTCTCCTGACTGGAGAGCAAGCTGCAGACTAAGAAGTAACATTCCACATATTGGAATATTTTGATTCTAAATCAGAGAGCAAAGTGAAGACAAAAAGCCATTCCGAGATCTATATTATTCCAGACAGTTACACTGCACTAACTATTCTAGTGAATTTCTGCAGAGATTCCCACAGTCAGCTGCCTGTGTGGGAAGGTGTCTGTGTAGATGCCTTCTGAGTGGCAAGAGCTTCCTGTTATTATGACAGAGAGTTGCTGTCACATCCGTGGTGGATGGGATTTTATGTCAGCACCAGAATTTTGGTCTTTCACTCCAGTGGGCTCTTTTTTTATGTACAAAGCTATAGGATTAAGATTTGCCTTGATTTCACAACTGGAGTAATTTTATTGAACTCTTTTATTGGTTAATCCCACATTAATTTTCCTGCTTGGAAAACAAGTGCATTCTTCCTTCATCTTCTTAACAGAAAAATGACCTTGTTATTTCTGATACTGCAGCTTGTTGGGCAAAACTTAATCCTGTCACTACAAACATAATCCCATGAATCCTCTTGTTGCTGATAACACTTTTTACTGTCTGAACTCCTTTGGAGCTTTTGATTTGGTGTTTGACAGGCTTCCAGGTCCTTCTAATGTTAATCTTCAGATAATGAGTAATCTAAGAAAGAGAGGCATATAGTTTTTCTAATTCCTAGCTTTCATCTTTCATGGTAATAATATTGTGACTCTATGCTGTTCCAACTGTTTTACAGTTTTAAAAAAAACTAATTTTATTTAATTTCAAGACAGGAGAGCACAGTTTAGCTCTCAATATCACCACAAATGATACACCCATCAGAAGGTCAGAAAAGAATGAAGAAACAAAACAATAGTGCAACATCTGTGGAAGTCACCGGGGAAAACACTGTGTTGGTATATATTGCATTGCTTTCAATCTGCTGGTGACATTTCCCCCCATATTTCATTTACTCTTGACATAGATGTTGCTGTGTTTTGGCAATCACTGACAGCCTGGCAGATGTTACAGGGACCTTGTTGCCTGTGGATTAATACACCTGTGAGGTGGAAGGTTATTTCAAGGAAGTGGCAACGAGAGTAAATGCCCTGGGCTTCAGAGAGAAAGAACATCTGAGTTCATTACTAAGGTTCACCAGTTAGTGGCACTCATGAATTTTCAGGTAGCAAAAGCAGCCAAATGTGTCATTCCCTGCTCTAATCAGGGTGATTTGCAACTTTTCTCTCTCATGTGTCTCTCGGCTGATAGCAACCTATTCTTGCACATTTTATGTCATTGGTTTCACAGTTTACTTTTGAAAATACATTAAATTCTGACTTTATCTGTATGATCTGCATCCAAGTTATCTAATTCTCCCCCAGCATCTTTACCATCAGTATGTGCTGTGTTTCTTCTGTTCCTTTCTCCTGTTATGCATATAGAGATAAGCTCTCTCTCCTATTAGAGAGAAATGCCTCTCATGTATTTCTCTGGCAGATCTAAAGCCTGAAAGGATCATCATTCCTAGGTTTTCATTTTACAGTGTTTTTTGTAAGAGAAAAGCAATTTGGAAATGTTACATATTTGGCTGAGAACAAACTCCCTAGCATTTTACATGAAAAGATATAGACATTAGTGTACAAAATTCTCTGTTTTATCAGTCCTATCTGCAGATGGGTTCTTTGATATTCTGTACCTTGGTTTGATATTCAGGTTACATTGCATACTAGACTCATCTCTGTTCTGTCAGTTATTCAAAGAATGCCTTTGCTGTTCACAGAGTTAGCTTCCCACTGCTCTGTCTGTCCTCTGTCCTTATACCCTGGGATCAGAACTAATATGCATGTCAGAGAAAAGAGAATTTTAGTTACTGCAGCACCAAGCTTAAAATGTTAGAGAAATCCTCTTGGAGAAAGAGGAATAAAAGTGTGAATATGTGGAATAACTTGATGAACTCTGTTCCTCCAAAGATTGTTCTGAATATGCATTTCAGTATTTCCACCATGAATATGGTTCAGATTATTAAAGTATTTTTCTCTGATCTTTTTTTTCAGTCTTAGTAAAGCCAAAAAATTAGCTAGGGCTGATTTTTTTGTCAGCTTTAGATCATGTCAGAATTCTTCCTGATATAAGAATGGACACTGTTATCTGTGAAAATCGGAGCAATGTTTGAAAAAGCCCCTGTCTCTGTGCATATGCATAGAACTGAGAGGTAGCAGGAACACAGACAAAAATCAAAAGGAAGATCTTCACTAACTGCAGTTTTCATAAGTAGAGTATGAATTACTGTAAAAATTAGTTTCAATTTTTTTTTCTCACCCCAATGACATTCAGCAGGAACAAGAGCCATGAAATGTAAGTAGTAAGTCAGAAACTCCTTGGGTTTGCACAGCAACTCTAATTCTTGTGTAGCTGGGTGTCAGGGCTGTGCCTTTGTGCTTGCCAATCTACCACCAGTGGGTAGTAGATATATACATAATTTTTAATATATATATATATATATAAATANAATAATTTAAAATTATATATATAATTTTATATATATATAATTGTCCAAAATTATGGAAAATTTCAACAAGGGGCTAACATGAGATAAAGTGGTTGAATGAATTCTAAGTGTTTGACTAATTAGTACAGGAGCTATCTTGGTGGGAATTTTGGACTGTCCCAAAGGCTTCCCCAGCTCCTTCCATGCCCAGAACATGTGTTTCAACGTGTTGATTATTACCTGGGCTGCAAATCTAGACCTTCCAGGAATTCCTCAGCTGGTCCACCTTAGACAATTGATCAGAGTGTAGACAAATACTCTTTAGCCCACATACTCTAAGCTCTCCTGCATTATATTCATGCAGCACATTAGCCCACCTGACAAATAGAAATTGATGATAAATAGACAGACATGATACAAATGGGAGATAGAAATGTCAGTAACTCAGAGGAAAGTATAAGCATTCTTTATTTTTCTTTCTCTTCATTAAAATGTCATAATCTTCTCTATTCTCCATTATCTCTATGAAGAGAGAGATTTGGCACATAAAAATGGTTTCTTACCATGAAGATTTTCTTCACAGCACAATGACCTTATTTCCTTTTTCCTTGACTAATTCAATGTTCCCCAGACACATTCTCTGTTTACCTTCTCACAAGCCACTACATTTTTACCACACTAGGGAGCATAAGTGCTACTGATAGTTCTAGCAAGCTTTATTTGAATTTTAGTTGATTTTTTCTTTTTTTTAAGTTTAGAGCATATCTTACATCTCCTAATTTATTGGTAAGCACCTTTTCATTGGTATTGGTGAACTTCACTTTTAAATGGAAAGAGACAATGAAATAAAATATACCATTTGTATTTCTAGATAAATCTTAAGTTACAGGGAAACCTGTGATGAAACCAACAGCAAGTAATGATATGCTAGTGCCTTAGATCTGCTTGGAACTTGTATGACACACTTTCACCAAAAATGCCAGAAGATGGATATACAAATGGCAACCATGGATAATAGAAATAGCAAAATAGTGGGATTAGGAAACTCCATTTCAGAACTAAGGATATTTGAGTTAATTTTTCTGGCTGTGAAAAATTTTTCTGGCTGTGAAATGCAGTAATAAATAAATCCCTTAAAGTTGTATTCAAGCTAGGAGCACAAGTACTTCCTCTTCTGTTTCTGATTAAATTGGAAGTGATTAAAATCTAGGCATTTTTCTGCACTGAAGTAATTTAAAGTTTCCCAGAGCTCATTGCTGATGTTACATCCTAAAGGGATATCTCCTTGTGCATCTGAAGTACCTGAGTCAATAGATAATGCCTAGAAATTGCCCACAGAATTGACTTCTAGACCCTAAGCAGAGCAGTGACTACTTTTTTGTAAAAACATTCTGCTGTTGTGGCCCTGTTCTTGCTGCCCAATTCCCACCCCCTTTCCAGGAACTAAGAGTTGATGGTTTAGGGGTTACTGGCATAGTGTCAGGTTGGTGGTTGAATTAGATGTCTTAAATATCTCTTCCAAACGTAATAATTCTATGATTCTATGAAAACCCTGCCCTAGAAACACAGGTGCAATTGTCTCTTTTTAAGAAGAGATATAAATTGAGTGAGTTTTGATCCAAATGGGATCAGAAACACTGAGAGCAAGTTTGCATCAACTGTACTAAGGGAGGATGTTCAGCCTACAGCTGCCAAGTGTGAAGTTCCCCCTTGGCTCCCATGCTGCTGCCGTCGTTCAGAGCTGCTGCTGCTCAGCCAAATGCTCTTGTCCAGAGCTCCTCCTGGAGGTGTGTGCTTGCTGTCTCTTCCCAAACCAGCACAGCTGCGAATATGATGCTCTAGTCTGGCAGCCAGGCAGATTGGTGATGATATGTGGCAGGGGTAGGCTTGCCTGGAGAGGGATCCTGTAGGTTGTTGTTAGGCATGCCCCCAGAACAGCAGCTCGAGGGAGACAGGCTGCCTAATGCACACAGCGGGGTACTGCCAGAGAAACTGTTTCATAGGCTGCCTAGTAACTACTTACATAAAAAGACTTCATATCACTAAAACAGAACTAGTTCCTTATCAAGAGATATTTATAGGGATGTTTGTAACATTTCAGCCATGCTCTCACAGATGGCTTCTTGATGTCTCATTCAGGCTCACTCATCTTTCTTCAAACTCATAGCAGCAGCCTCTGGAGAGGCAATTTCACATACTGTGTGCGTTTATCCTGTGTAAATAGTGTTCCAGGCTTTGACTAGTGCCTACCTCCATGCTATGGATCCATCTCAGGGTCTAGAGTTCATCACCAGTTGAGTGCACAGAGAATTTGTGACACTGGCCAATACATATCTGCAGTACTTACACAACATTGACAAGAACACGCTGCTCCTTTGGTGCTATTTTGGAGAAGATGAATTTTAGTCCCTTTTTATTCTTGAGCTAATGGCTGAAGAGCAGACACATATTGGTCCTTAATTCTCAGAGCTTGTTCCCTTTTCTTCAGTGTATTGTTAGCCCTCAATAAATAATAAATAACTGCTATGTTGGTGTCTCTTTAATGAACAGAGCCTGTAGTCCCAATATGCAGTAGCTGTGCATGCTCATCTCCATATGCAATATTAATGGTTATATTATGTAACTGGGTAATGGAGTGTCAAGGAGTCTCTGGGACTCTTGCCTGAGACAGGATTTGGAAGGAATATGAACAGCAGACTTTGGCCCTGGATTCATAAAAGTGAATTGATCAACAGTAGAGCACTATTTTCTATTTACTTGATAAATAAGTTCAGCCTCTAAGAAAAATTGAGAAATTTCAAGAACATATGCCATATTTGCTTGCTTATGAAGCACTTTTTTTCATTGCTTTGGATAAACACAAGCTGAATGCAGATAATTGCTGCTGTGTTTTATAGCACCATAAACAGGGCTAAAAATGCCCAAAGTGACAGGGTCACAGGTAAAATTCTCCCAGCTCTCAGTGAGACCTATCTGGTGCATGCCTAAATCTCACAGAACTGAGCAATCACTGTGCTTCACATTGCTAGTGACTCCTTCGTGGGGGGAGGGAGGCACAATATCAGGCTCCTCCAGCCGCCTTCACAAGGGGAGCAGAGCATCAGAGATGGTCAGTGCTGGGAGCCAGGCTGTACACACAGAGCAGTTTGGTTTTTTGATATTGCTTGGAAGCATCTGCTTTCTCTTCTCTTTAGTGTGCTGACTCCTGGACTGCTGAGCCCCAAGCCCTGTGTGAAATATGCACATGCACAGGCGAGGGCATGAGAGGGAGAAAAAGTCATATGCAGTTTACTAAAGCATCAGAGGAAGAAAGGGAATTAAAGATGAATTTTGGCGGCCATGGAAGGACGGAGAGAAGGAAATGCAAGATGCTGAAAAAATGTGCTACATGTGAGAAACAGAACGAGGGAAAGGGAGTATGTGGAAAGATTAAAGAGAAACTGGAGTGAGAACACAGGGACACCAGAAGGAGAGAGCATAAAAAAATGGGTGAATGGTGAGACATAAATGAAGAACAGTGAGAGGAACAGTTGGGAAAAGTAGAAGGCAGCTAATGGACTATTTCAGTATCTTTTAGGAAGAGCCTAGAGGGAAGCTTTTAGAGTTTTAAAAATTAAATAATCAGAGAAATAGTGGTTATATTGGTTATATGGGGTGTTTTTAAGAAAGAAGAGAGCAATCTAGAGGGACTACCCAGCATTCAGAAGTTTTCTAATTCTTGAAGATACTAACTTCTCTAGAGATTTTAGTCAATTTACTATATCAGTCATGGGCTGTTTCCTAGTATCATTACATCCACAATACTTTGTTTTCTGCTCTACTTTTTCCTATAACAGAGATTAGTAGTGCAGGTTTTTCTTTCAGGCAGTTATTGCTTTTTTTTGTTTTAATTTTAATGACAGATCCTAATTTTCTTGCAAGGGAGTAGGAAAGTTTTTGTAGGTGCAGTGTTGAGAATAAGGATTCTGTGGATCCTTAAGAACTAAAGATCCACTGTACTGAGATTGCAAGACGCAACTTCACAGCTTGGCACTTCGTTTTAGTCCTGTGTTCCAGGCTTCTGTAGAAGCCTGATAGATTAAAATTTAAATTTTGGAAACCTTTAAACTTTCAATTAATGCCTCTTCAGCAAAGTCCTCTAGTTTATACTTTAAGAACATGCTTAAGTTTCTTCGAAGTCAATAGAATTAGAAAAGCTCTGCCAAAAAGAGATAAAGGATTTGTTTTGTTGATGTATGTAGGCATATAATTAGTACAATTTTAAGTACAAATCTTCATATAGATACCATTATTTGGAACAAAAATGGATGTAATCTGTGTATCTATACAAAATACTAAAATCTAAACTAACTTGAAGGTCTTTCATACTGGAATAAAGAACTGCACATGAACAGTCTTCTTCCTTGGCGTAATGCTCACCACTCCTTATTTTGGTACAAACCTGTGTTTTAAACAGGCCTTTTCGAGTTTGCTGTCAGCACATTATTATAAACAAGGCCAGTTTCTGACAGATGGACACAATATCCTGTGTTTCCTTCACAGATGAACATGATTTCGAGCAGCAGGCATCAGTTTCAGAGAAGCCACATGATGTTGCCATGCTCCGTATTAGTTGAGGTAGGAAAATATAGTAGATAAATTGCTAAGTAGTTGGGTGTATTTTTTAATAAAATACTCTCAGTAACTATCAATATGTTTATGTTTATGGGCTGCTTTCTGCTAGCAATCAAAGCTGTGGCAGCTGGGAACAAAATTCCTGTCCCTGTAATATTCTTTAATGAGAGGGAATGGAGTCCCTCTGCCTGCAATTATATTTTAAGTGATTGTGATGTTCTGAAGTGCCAGAATACAGGGAAGTGAAGTACCTCCAAGCTGGACCCATCATTTTGGTGATTAAATCTTAATAATGCTCTGTAAGTCTATAATTCTTTTCATTCTTGGACCACTTCACATTTGAGAGTTGCATATCTTGTGGAATCCAATAAAATATTGTTCTGAAGGAGAATGTAACTCTCCATAGGCAGGTTTTACACTGGTAACTCAGTTTAGAATAGTTGTGCTTGTTTATATTGGCAGAGGTTTGGTTCCCCCTTTTTAAAAGCCATTTCTACATCCAAAACATTTGGATCACACAAAAAAATTCAAGCAACATTTTTCTTATCTTTTAGTGCCTGCTAATTATAATGAAAAATGCTCATGGTTCTTCTCAGATTGCCAGCTGACTTGGTATGAGGGAGCCCGGGGGAAATTATTAAGTTGTATTTTCAGCACAGTCTTCCCTGACTTGCATGTGCACACTGGTAGCATTGGATTCTGTGGACTGCAGATCAAAGGAGAACCCTTCAGACAGACATTTCTTAGGCTGAGTGAGAGTGGGGCATTTGCATTCAATTTTCTGCCCAGCTGCAGACTCACACCCGGTACTGAACACCCGCTTGGGCTGTGCTGCAGAGACAATCAGGCATTGTTGTCCCTGGATTTGAGGCCAGCAGGGGTTCTAGGGAGTTCACCGGTGCTTAGTATTAGACTTCAGAACTAAAACTTGAAAAGTTTTAAGATTTCCCCATGAATCTAATTCCTGGATTCTGCACCTTGGTACCTATCTCCTTACCTCATACTGGTGCTGAGAAAGCAGTGCTTTGGTTCCTGTGGGATGCATACATCCTTCTGTAATACTTTTAGAGTATACATCTGATAAATGGAGAGTGGGGGATGTCATAAATTGAGGGAGAATCCTGCAGCATGTCAAGCAGAAGTTTTTTATGGTGTAAACATTATGACTGAAGTGACCTTTCCTGAAGAAATTCTCATCCTCAATGGAGTCATGGAGCCTTCTTTGCATTTTGAATTAAGGTGTTACAGTTTTTTTATCAGCACATTCTGGAAGTTATTTCCATGTGGATAGAAAATTGCTTCATTGTCTGGCATTATTTCTGTCACATAATTTCAACAAGTTTTGTAACTTGGCAATTTATGTTCACTGTTTTCAAGTGATGTTTGTGATCCATTGTGACACAAATCACTGCAGATCCACTAGCTTTTCTTGCTTGTGCTATGTCACACTGAGACAGCAGCAAGACTCATGGCCTCTGTAACATCAAATCTAATGGCATTGGGGGGTCCAAGACTCTGATGATGTCATGATGCTATTATATAAGTTTGTCATGAAATTAATTAGGGAGATGGTACAAGACCATTAGAGCAACAAGACCAGTAGATGGGGATTAGGAAACATGTTGAGGGGAATCAGTTAGCCCTGTTCAATTTCTGGCATAATTTGGAAAATCCAAATAAGAATTCTACCCCTACATTCAATAAGTTACACAGGTGGAAAATGACAAATATGTTGCAGCAGATTGTATTCTATTTTCTGTGCTCTTGCCCTTTTTTAAACAATATTTAGTGATTTTTTTCCTAATTAATTTCTAAACTTGTGAGAGAAATTACCTAAGCAGATGTACAGAAACTTTCACAGATAACAAAACCAGGGTCTCTGTTTGCTTGATTCTTCTTGTGATACTAAGCTTTATACCTATCAGAATGTCAGCTTTTCTCCACCAGAGCCTTGTAAATTACTACTCACAACATTTCCAAAAATATCTGTCCTATTCCATTCACAAATGATAGAAAAGGTGCACCTGGGTATTCTGTCTTCTGTTTCAGATCCTTTCATCAGTCTAATTCAAAGAAATGAACCCCATTTAATCTGTTGATCATAGTGGATAGAACTAGAAGTTTATATCTGCTTATACAAGCTGGAGGAAAGAATGTGAGTTCTGTAAGACTTTGCAAGCTCAAACCTGAATCTGCACATTTGGACTGTACAGAACCTGAGCTGTACCAACATCTGTTACGTTTTATTGCTGTTAAGAACTTCTGCTGGTTCAAGGCATTCTTTATGCACTCTTCTGTACTTGTGTTCTGTATCTTTGAATTCTAGTGGTATTTGTTTATTGTTTTCTTGCTAGTACCTTTTACATTAAAGAAGTTAATGTAAGCATTAGATTTTGAGATTTATCTCCTAAAAGCCAGGCAATATCACAAGTTAGTTTCTCCATCACTACAAACTCAGGCAGCTGTTATGACAGACCACATATTTAGATTTCAAAGGTCAGATATTTTTCAATTTTCCTTTAACCTGAGTCTTCCCTACCTTGTACATTGTTTTGCAAAACCTGATTTATTTCTCTTTTCTCTAAGATGTTTTAACTCATGTGTTGATAAGTGAAGTATTTTTTCAAACATATATGCTGAAAACAGATGTCCAGGTAGCAGCTGTGAGGCAAGCTTAGCTCTCTGTCTTTTAGGGAAATACCTGGGACAAGGCAGTTGCCTGTCTGACTGCCTGCTGGACTCAGCCTTAACTGCCCAAAACCTAATGGTCCCAACTTGGAACTTCTTAGTATAACCAGGTGCAAACTTTTGCTGATCTTTAACACTTCTGCAATTTTAGGCTTAGGAATTCTCACAGTAATTAAATGTATAATTGTCATTTAGTAATTTAAACTATATTATGTTTTTTTCCCTGGCTTTGACTTTTTTTTTTCCACTTTCACCAATAAATATACTCGCTGGACTCTCTAGAGTAGGTATAATTTTTTCACCTGTTATTAACTTCTAGAAATTTCTAAACTTACCTTTTCTGAATCAAGGAATTAGACTATTACAGACTCTGGCAGTGGGCAGGTGCTTTAATATATGTACCCAGGAGAATATTGACTTCTGTGTACTTCAGATATGTCATAACCAAATATCTAAATTTTGTGAAAATTTTCTGTTATTGTGCAAGGAACTTGTGAATTCTTAACAGAGAGCTATGGCCTGTGCTTAGGTACACTGATAGGCATTGTCCTTTTTAGGGTTTTTTGGGAGGGATATGTTCTGTAGCAATACAGCAATATCTTATTTTCATGCTTCTCAGGAGATGCTGACTGACATTTCTCTCTGCCTTGGATATACCCTCTGCAGAGTTCTTTATGCAATTTGCTCTCCACTGAACTGGGAGCTTTTTTATAGCTGAGAATCAAGATGACTCAGACAATTTAGAACTGATTCAACAGCAGGAGGTCAATCTTAGTTTTTCCTTTACCCTTTGGATTCTAAGGATGTATTTTCTGCCTAAGAAAGGCATAATTTATTATCTCCCTCTTGTGTAACTTTTCTCATCCTATCATTTTCTTCTCCTTTTCTTTTTCTTTTCTTTTTTTTTCCTGTTTCCAGTATCTAAGTAGCTTTTCAACAGCCTTAAAAACTGGCCAGTAGGCTCGCTAGCATAGGATGCTGAAACTGGTTGTGTGAATTTGTGGTGATACTGGAAAGCCAACAGTGAGTATTTCACATCACCCATCAAAATAGCCAGCCTTCAATATATCAACTTTTCAAATGATCTATATTTGAATTTATAACTCTGAAAATATATTTCTTCTTTCAATGTAGAAAGTTCATTTTTTTTTAATGGACCTTAAAGATATTGCACTGAAGTGAAACACTAGCTATGTGTACTGGAGTCTGCTCTTAGATAAATAGAGTTAAAATATGGTTTCTGCTTCTACCAAGTATTTTTTGGGTGTTCATTTATTTGTGTATTTATGTACATTCCTAGGCTTGTAATTCCCTTTAAGCGTGGAGTAAGATTTTTCTTTTTCTTCAATATGACATGAAACAGCACATGAAAAGGGCAGCACAATTTTGAAATGTTATGCAGATTTAATTCTAATAATTTCTAATAATACCATTACATATTGTTGATCTTGTCTCATGATTTAGCCTTTAGAGCTTTGCATAACAATTTGAATGCAAAATTTAGGTCCTGAAAGGAATTACAGAAAGAATGAATATTATTATAATAGCACTTCTATCATAATAGTAATAAAAATGTCAACAATAATTTTAAAATATATTCAGCTGTTTTAATAAATATATTGTAAAAAAGAAAGCCATTTCAAAACAATGTAATGCTTTAAATACCATAGATAAACACAAAATACCAGGACAGGACCAAATATATACAGTCTTGGATGGAATTGAAGTTATACAGAGATTTAATAGAAAATAAATAAATAAACTAACTATAACTAAAACCCCTGCTCCATAGCTTTCAGTGACTTTGACTGTCTTTGGTTTAGAGTTGCTCCTTCAGTTAAAAGTAGCCCTTGGGCTTATTCCGACTTAGGGAAAATACACTTTTGACTGTCCTACATATTTCTTAGGGCATCTGGCACAAAGAAGTTGCTTAGGGAAATACATGAGTTTTGAACTAGGAAGTGAGTTGCTTAGCCAGTCTTTGTCATTAAATTTGTCCAGGTTGTTACAGAGATCATCTTACAAGACAGCTCTTGTGACTGACTGTCCTCTAACCCCATTCCAAGAAAAAACAAACAAATGACTGTGCCTTTTAAAATCTTGCTGAATTTGATATATCAATTAATTGTCTATCAAAGAGCACGGAGGGAATCTGCGTGAGAGTTTTCCATTCCAGTATATTCTTCTTTCCCTTTGTGAACATAGCAAAGTTTACCAACCCAGATTGTGATCTTTGTGAAATCTATTGCCATATATTGATTAGCCTACATTACTGTGTTGTTCCTTTAGGGGACTTTTGGATTGAAAATACCTTTCATGGAAATAATTCCTTCACAATTATTTTCAGTTGCTAATTTCTATTATTCATTTTAGAAATGCTTTACAATGAAAAATATATCTGCCATAATACAGATCTGTTCTGCCACTGCTAGAAAGGAATAGCCTGCTGTTAGAAACAGGGGAGGCTCTGGTTATCTGTGTAGTATTTAACTTTCAAGAACTGCAACACATTTTATTTGACAATGCCCTGAAAAATTAAACTTCCAGCCATATCTAACAGGATGATAAACATTCAAAGAGAAGAGGATTTCAACATTAATCATTCACTGAAAGCAATGCAACTGAGAGAGAACAAGCTGATGCTGATGAAAAGCACTAACTGTGCTAATGAAAGTTTTCAGTGTCTTCTACTGACAAGGCAGGCATTGGAAAGCTTCTGCTGCTTTGAAATGGATAAAGCACAGTAATTCAATAAATGTTCTTTATTTGTAGTCCTCCCAATCAATTTCTGAGCTTAGCTCTCGTAAGTAGCAGTAACACCCTAGTAAGCATTTGCACTTTAGCAGGCTGTTTAGGGCTTGTATTAAGGAGGACCGGGTGCACTGAAATGTCCTGTGTGCAAGAGCTGTGTTGGTCACCCCAGGCAGTGCAGGAGGAGCCACCTCCCCCTCTGCTCATCCTCCCCTGCTGGGACTGATTGTGGTAACCTATAAGAAGAAGCGTTTCCCCTGCTTTTCATGGTGGCTCTTTTACTTATGAGAAATAGATCAAAGCACAAAAAAGGCAAGAGAACGTTTCAAGGACAGTAGGATCCGAATCACCTATACTCTGATGGAAACTAATTAATGAATGATTGTTTTCTGGAATTGTCTCGAAGTCTGAAAAGATTCCCAGGCTTTTTTCTCTCCTCTGTAATCCAATGACTTTTCCAGCCCTGACTGTAAGGAAAGCAGGGAGAAGAAAATTCCTGGTACCAAGTGAATGCGCTGTGGTTTACCTTTCCTGCTGGCTCTCCTGAAAGGGAGGGCATAGTGAGTTGTGTACCTACAGGACATGAACATGTAGCTGAACTTCCCTGTCTCTGGGGGATATTTTTAGTTTGCTTAGGGATATTTTTGGACAGTGGAAGTCTTTTCTAAGAACTTGTGTAGCATAACTACCCCAATCAGTTTATAAGCTTTGTTACTCTATAGTTCTTTAAAACATCCCCACTGGTGGTATTTTTCTTGAAAACTGAAATGAAAAGATTGTGTAGAAGTATCTATTCATTGCATAAAGCTAGTGAGATTCAGATACTGGTGCAGAATTAAATTGCTGTGTATCAACAGCAATGAAAATTTCTCCATCCAAGATTTTTTCTATCTTTGGAAAGATTATATGACAAAATCTGCTCTGCATCCCCATTTACATTATCCTTGTTTGTGGAGCTGCTAGTTGCAATGTTACTGTAAATTGAGATATAAATTGCAAAGTGCATGATTAAAACCTATGTGGACGATATGCACTGTTTAAAGTCATACATAATACATCATACCTGGATTTCCCTAAGCTTACTGTTGACTTTGGCTGTGTAATTAATGCCAAGGTCAGCTGGGACAAATCTGATATTGTTCTCATTTCTGTGAGTTTGCTTTTCTTTTTTTTTGTTTTTGCTAGCTGAAAGTTTAATTGCTCCTAACGAAATTAAATACTGGACATTAGGATGCCTAATAAGCTAAATAATTTGCTTAAATCCAATTTGAATGCTGTCTAGTGACCGTAGAAGCAGTATTCAGCATGTTAGGTATTGGCATTGCTATATGAAGAAAACTTTAATGCCATAAAAATGAGGTCTCCTAAGGTAGTTGTATCTTCTTAGCAACTGTCCACTCAATTTCCCAAGGTTAATTTTTGTGCCAGCTTAGGGAAAATAGGATTCTGCAGCCCTTATGTTCTGTTCTCAGGTCTCCTACTGATTTTAATTTCTCTAAATCAGCAGAATTCCTATAGGAGGGGGGAGAAAGATCAAACTAATAATATTTTAATGTCTTTCTATTTCAGAGCTAGTTGTACCACATTTACAGCTTTACCACATAGCAGTCACTTCAAAGGAAATGACCCTTATATGCCTCTAAAAATGATAGTTTCTGGCAATATGAAGAGTATAAAAACTGTGTGCTGCTTGAAGGGCGTAAAAGTAGCCACTAGGCAATCATAACAGAAATTATATATGAATTTTAGTTTTGGTAGATATTAATTAATCTTTTCCCAGAATGAATCCTGGAGACATTTCATATTCCTTGCTTCTGTCCCAGTGATTTAGCCTTCTTACCCCTCTAACACCTGCCAGGTCTGTGCAGACACTCAAACTCTCCTCACACTCTCCTGCTGCCACGTTGGTCACCTGCTGCCTGCATGACCTGTTGAGCTGCTACCTTTTAATCCTTTTGCTCTGGCAGGAGCCTCCAGAATCCCCCACTTACTGCATTTTCTCACAAGAAGCCTGTAATTTCAACTTCTGATGTTCTTGCCAACTTTGCAAATATACCCTTGCACAAATCCCTTGCTCCCCACCTTTCCTTTTCTAATAATTTTTCCCACATGATCACTTGCCACTTCTTTCTTTTAGTACAGTCAGTTGTCTGTAGTTAAGATGGCCAGTTGGATGAATAAGCCACTGAATAAGTAAGGATTTTCAGCAGCAGTGATCCAAGTAAAGAGTCGTGTATCAACCAAACAAGCATATATATTGTTACATAATAATTTGACAGTGTTCCCTAGTATATCAGTGATAGACATATTCTAATCTAATAATTTTCTTATCCTTTAGCCTAACAATTTGTTAAACAGAATATTTTTAAATGAGGAGAGCAATCTTATGTAAGTTGATTTAGCAGAGCTTGAAAGCTTTGGTTATTAATAGTTCACAGTACCAAGTTACCACAAAGAATCTTCAAAAGCTGGTTTATTTATTATTTTATTATTATTATGGTTCTTTAGTTTTTCAACTGTGACTTTCAATTCAGGCTCCGCTTTTGAAAGCTGCAAAGGCTGTTGCCTTCTCTTGGAAGTGACTTTTTGATGCTTTAGTTACTTCCTTTCTGTCTTCATGAGTCTTTTGCTAATACTTGACAGCTTGACAGTATAGTTTTTGCCTAGAAGGTAATTATGGTGAGAAATTATGATTAAGTCAAAGGCATAATCTCTTAGATTATTTTTTAAGAACCAATCCTGTAACAGGTTTTATGTACCACCTTATTGGAGCACATACATACGTATAAATATATAGATATATACACATACAGTACTGTCTCTTTAGAAAGAGGAAAATTAGAGATATCTTTCTTGCTACCACTTTAGGTAAGTGGATTTCAATTTGTATCAATTAACCAATTTAGAGGAAATATGATTTTATTTTTAGATATGAATTACAATAATCAAGTGAATTACAATAATTTTAGTGAACCATCATTAGAACAGATTGTAGTCATTAGGATTAAAGACAGCAAATCTCTGGGTTGGAGTACATCAAATGTAATTCACAGAACCAGAGAAAATTTTAGGTTCAGAGCACGGCTGACCTCACTTTTTGGTAAGGCTCCTCAGAGCCTTGTAAATGAAGTTTTGGATGTATCTTCAAGGAATAGAAATTCCTTGATAGGAGGAAATTATCTGAATAACGATTGATTGAAATTAATGCTTCCTGCAGCAAGGAAATGTTTTGTAGGAATCCAGTCATTTGGATTTTTGTCACTTGGGTTTTCCGCTTTCTTGAGTTTTCTGTCTTTGCTGCATCCTCATGAACAAGCTACAAAAGAAATGGCATTTTTCAGAGGCACATGTTTGAAAACATGAATGTAACCTGAATGTCTTGTGAATGGCTTGGTGTCAAATGAAACATGTGATACAAATTTGTATCTCCATGGATTGTGAATGCAGAGGGATTCACGAGGGTACCAAAGAGCAGATCTGATGAGTATTATGAACTGGACTTCAAGTATTTTTAATATTTAAATTTTTCAAAGTGATCTAAGAAAATAATCAGCTCTATTTCTAGTTTTCTTCAACAATTACATGGTAGCAATGGATACTGTTTGTAATTCTGTTTGGTAAAGTCTGTGGGCTTGGGGTGTTTCTTCCTTTTCTCCATTGAACTACTGCCTAAATGTATCCTGAACTTGCTCTTTCTACGCTTGTCATTGTAATTTTATGAAGTAACGGATAATGTCCAACTCAGGAATGGGATTTCAGGTGTAATGCTAATGAGAAATGTCTGGTATAATTTGTAAGAACATAAGTAGTTCTAAGGCACAACTGCATGTGAGCTTACCCAGCAGAAACTGTTACAGAGGAAGTGTGGGACTCCTGCCAGCATCAGCTGCATACATTAAACTACAACCAGAGCTGGAAGCATTCTGTGACTTTGGTGCATAATTTATTATATTAGTCTATTTGTCTGTCCCTTCTGAAAGAAAGTCAATAAGTGGGTTAATTTCATCTTATGTCCATATTTGTGCTTGAAAGTGAAGCCTTGTATACCTTCACTGTCCAGGATACAACTGCTAGGGGCCAAGCTGGGGTAAGGAAAGAGGGAATTCTGCAAGTTTTACTCTGTAACCGCCACTGAATTGAGGAATGATCAGACATGAAAGGAAGACTTCACAGTGCCATGCAGAGTCCCATGTCAAAGCAACAGTCTCATTTCTTTACATGCTTTCAGGTGGTTTTATATCTCCCCTCCTTAGTATTGCAGAATATTTTATTCTCCAGCCATGGAATTAGCACAAGATAATGATAGCAAGTATGCAGAGCTAAAAATTAGTCATAATCTTGTTGAAGTGTGGAACTTGAAAGAGGGTGGGTTCATCCAGGTAGAGAGCAGCAAACCTGGCCACTAAAATAGCCAGCCTATGAGTAGACAAGGACTAATTTTTCACACAAGTTTTCCTGCAAATGGACAAGATCTCCTCCAGTTCAAACAGAAGTTTATCTCCATCTCTCTGGTAACTTCAGCTGTTGTTCATAGATCCTTGAGCAATGTCTCTATATATATATGTAAAAACATTGGGGACTTCTAGGGTCCATTTCCTATAGGCAGCTAAAATGGGGGTGAGAGCATAAGGTACCCCAGAAAGGTCTTGGTGAGCTCACCATTTCCTTCCTTCACACTTCTGTATTTTCAGCTTGATGAGAGTTTATACGGACAACATAGAACCTTGAGGAGTGGGCAAACATTTATTTTCAGTGTATCCTCTTAATGGTAGTGCAGAATCTTTAGCCAATAAATTATCTTAATTAGTCTCACTATTTATAATAAAAACATGCAAAGGAGAAGGCAAACTACAGTGCAGAAAACTGTCATAATTCAAATGAGTGAAATTAATTCAGTAATATGTAAAGAGAGTTTTTGAACTGGTCTGTAAAACCTTCAGGCATTGTTCAAATGTCTGAACTAATTTTAGATTATGTACAAAATCAGCTGTACAAATACAGGCACAGGGTAGGTCTGTGTGATTTTTATTTTTGCCCCACTTGAATACTGCACCATGAATAGGCTAGTGCTATGTCAAATACTGTGCAGTAATCTGCTATGTCAGTCTTTCAGGCTATCATTAATTACCTTGGGAAGTGGCTTTCTTTCATTACAAGAAAGAATATATTTCACTATAAGTATTCTGGGTGAATGAGATGAGGTAGCTTATTTACATGTTCTGAGGCTAGTCATATGATTTTTATGGAGGCAATTATGCCAAAGATTGCCAAGTTTGTATAGCATTGCAGTTACCAAAATTGTGACTATCAATGAAAATAAATTTTTAGCTGTGGTAGTAATTTTCTGCGTGGTAGGCTTTTTCCTAAGTTTATCTTAAGAAAGATTAAATAATGATTATTTGAGCTTTCAAGTACCAGTGATTTAATTCATTTCCCACTGACAAAACCGTGTCTCCATTTTTTTATTATGAATAGTGGTAGACATACTAATAGAGACTTTAATTCTGAGAATGTACAGGCCTTAGGTACATGGTGTCCTTCTGGTATCCCAAGCTTCTGTTATAACCTGTGAAGAACTTGCATTCAATAATACTTCTTAATTTGAATACAGAAAGCAGTTTTAAAAATATTAATTATATTATTGATGTAAATACTGACTAGGCAACTAATGTGCCGTGGCTGCTGCTCATTATATCAAACTCAATCATTTCATTGCTGTCTTGTCCTCCTCCTCATTTGTTTCATCTCCATCTGCTCACTCTCTCATATTACTTGCACTGCATCATTGAGGTAGCCAAGCTTACTGGGGCAAAATGCTATCTTCTATGAAAAACGTGGTCCAGCTCTATGTAATATTGCAATTTAAATACAATAGTAATGCTTATGTTGCTACTAATTTGACCATTTTTCTCCTTGTTTGAGTCTTGGAAAGTATAATTCCTATTTTGGAGCTAGCTTATCTATGTGTAAGTGAAAGTTAAGAGTAGAATTGATGACATCTCACTACAGCCCTTTAAAAGAAGGGTGTTAGTCTAAGTTAGTCATCAAAGCTTTTGTGTCATTATTCTTACAAGTGGTGTCATCAGAGGCTGATATTTCTTAGGATGTAATGAATGACATTTTCAGAAAATGATTCATCCTGCCATAATGTAGTAGAGCTTAGTCACCTAATGGAGTTGTCCCTGTCAACTACATACTAAGACCATAGGAAAAACTTAAATTTGGTGCCTAACTTGTTTGAATCATACTGCAAGTGTTCTGGGTGAGCTCCCATTTCTGAATCTGTGCTGATGCTGCTCCAGCTGCTAGGAAATAATTATTATCTTGCATTATCATGGTTCTACGAGCATAAATTTTAGCAGTAAATGTCCTGGGTTTTAGGACTTACATCACAGCATATCATTAAACAATTTACTTTATCAATTAAAATGTCCTTTTAGTTGTCTCTTAGAATATCTGTAGAGATTATAGTTCATTCTGTCTCATCCCTGCTGCTGTGCCATCAACACAGATGTGATATTCCTCTCAGAAAGGGCTGGGTTAGTGTATTAGTGTAGCAGTGTGGAGATGTAACAGTGACACAGTCATGGGGCTTCAAGTGGATGACACTGATAAAGCATGAAAGAGGTGAACAGGAAAGATAAAAATGATGGGATGATTTGATATCAATTCTTATTTTCCTTCCTATTGAGGAGGCTTTGTTGGGCTGACTCTGTTTCTTTACTGCTGTTCACCAGAGCAATGTTTTATAACTAGAAAATACAATAAGCAGTGGTGATGTGAGCACATGAAAGGTTAGTGAATTTGGTTTGGAATTAGAAATACATCTTTGTAATAAAGGTCATTATTTCAAAATATTGCAAAACAGTGTATCTGAGGTTTATCTTTGTCTGCCCTGCTCTACATGGTGTCTCCTAAGCTGAAAATTCACTTAGGTAGCAAATGAAAAGAACAAGATAAAACTATGAGGAACATCAGGGGAACTCTTGCTCTGAGATCAGTGGCACTATTCCCAAGGAAGTTAATTTCAAAACAAGTCTGTCAGTTATCTGAGTTTCAGCTGACAATTTAATGTATGAATAGCCTTCTGAATCAAAAATTGTGGGTTCTGGGCTTTTCTCTGCCATTATTCTGTCATGCATATCACTGCAGTTGCAGAATATATTTAGCTGGTTGCATTAGTCACTGGGGATTGAGTTCTTATGCTTCTATATGTTTGACTTAATATATGTTTGCATATTCAACTGTGCAGGCAATAAATATGTTCATTACAATAAAAAGCTGTCTCTGATTTTACTTGATCAGCCAACTGTGGTACAATGGTCTATAAACAGAAGTTGGTTTGTGATAGCAAAATGCAGGACTATTTTATCAGCTGGTTTCTGGAAAAAGATTGATTTTTTTCAATGCAAATTTTTGAAAGAAATATGTGGCGTGCACTCAAAGAGAACTGAAGAGCTGAGTCTTGTGCTCATTGCAGTCTGGATGTTGACTTTTGTCTTCGGATCGGATCATACATTCTAGGAATGAGGGTGCCTGTATGCAGTTTCCAGGATCATGATTTTTATGTGTATGGTAATGTGTATTAGACTGTGCTAAAGAAATGAGGAAAATAAAATTTGTGCTAGGCAGAATTCACCACAAGATGTCTCATGTCTCACTACAGATTTTTCACAAAGGCAGGGAGCTATCCAGCTAAGTCTGGTAAGTGCAGTGCGAATGACATGATTTAGATTCTTCTGGAGAGTGTGTTAAAAGCACATAAAAATAGACTGGATGTGGAATCCAGACGTGAAGAGCGTGCGTGTTCTTCAAGGGCTGATTAAAAATAAATGTATGGAGACTAACATCACTGAATATTGAAAAAAATCTCAAGAAAGGGAGGAAAATGAACAGTTAAAGCCGAAGTACACTAGGAGAATGATTACTCATTACAAAACAGGGTGATCTAATCTCATTTTTTATTTCTTACCACATTTACTATGCAAGATAAGTGGACTAGGGCTGAAGAGTCCATGAAGAGTGTTTTCCACCCTTGCAGTATTTGGGGTGGGGTGTGTACCTTTAAGTAACTATTTTATCTGTTGGCTCTGGGAATCCAGACTAGAGCCCACACATGCATGAATCTGCACAAGCCTTGGGCACAGTGGTCTATTCTTATGTGTATTGCTGTATATGTATTTTTAAATAGAACTCTTTTGTGTTCTATGTGTATGACTTCTCTCAGCACTGGTGCAGACTCTCCTCTTAGTCGAAGATGTTACTTGAGTGAGGCTAGATTCAAGCTCAGCTAGCAATTTTCTTTATGGCTGTTAAATAGAAGGTTTAAGTGTTAATTGTTTTCATAGCTATCCATGTACAAAAGACTATGTATTTTAATTCCCAGCTTTGGAAGGATTGGGGCGGGGGGGAGGTGAGGGTGGATAGCTGTGGGACTGTGGGGAACTTCTACTGTGGCCAGCAATGAACCAGAGCACAAGTTGATTGTATAAGTCAGAGGTATTTCATATATCTGATGACCCAAACAAGCAGATATGCTCAGAATAAGTGTTATGTATCGACAGATTTTTTTAATATAAATAAATACACTAAAGTTATTGGGTTGGGGGTACGTTAAGGAATCTAATTTTAAACTTTATGATGGCCTCTTTTGTTAATACGTAACTCCAATGTATCTCCAACACTGCTGCCATAAAAATGTCTGGCAAACCATAGAGCAAAAATGAAGAATGACTTTCTTGTAAAATCACAGAATCACACAAGAATACATGGAGGTGTTCAAGGAAAGACTGGACGCGGCAGTTAGTGCCATGGTCTAGTTGACATGCTGTTTTTTGCCCATAGGTTGACTCAGTGATCTCGGAGGTCCTTTCCAAGCTAACTGATGCTGTGCTTCTGTGATCCCATGTTGAGGTCTTTCCCACCCCGGCCAGCAGTGGCGATTCCTGTGCCTGCCCGGGCCCGTCCGAGCTGTGGCTGTGGGCAGTGTCGGGGCCGCGTCTCGCCGGCTCCGTGAGGGGAGGGGACGGGACGGGACGGCCTGAGCCTGCGGGAGCTCCCCGGCACTGCGCACGGCCGTCGTACAGGTGCGCGTGTCGGTGCAGAGAGGGACCCACGGCGGCCCCCGCCCCGCAGGAGGCGGGGGAGAAAGCACGGAGGGTTCCCGGGCTGATCGCGGCCGCGGGGCTGTGCCGCGGGAGCCGTCCGGGGGTCGAGCAATTCCCTTCCCCACCGGGTCCGGCGCGGCCGCTGCTCCCCGGGCGGGGCGGGGCGGGGCGGGGCCGCCCCTGCCGCCGCCTCGCTCCGCCCGCCCGCCGCACGAGCCGGTGCCCGCGCTGGAGCCGCTGCCGGAGCGGCGGGCCGGGCCCCGGCTGCCCTGCCGTGCCCCGCCGTCCTGCCCTGGCCTGACCGCGCTCCCGGCCGCCGCTGAGCCGCCCCCGCCCGCGGTGGATGCCGCCGGGGAGCGGGCGGAGCGCGCCGCCGGGGAGAGGGGCTGCCGCGGCCGCCGGAGCCCACGTACATGCGAGTGCCCTCTCCGCTCACCAGCATGCTTTACTTCCAGATGGTGATCATGGCAGGGACCGTGATGCTGGCTTATTACTTCGAGTACACGGACACCTTCACCGTCAACGTGCAAGGCTTCTTCTGCTACGAGGGCGCGTACCGAAAGCCCTACCCGGGCCCGGAGGACCGCAGCGCCGTGCCGCCGGTGCTCCTCTACTCGCTGACCGCAGGCGTGCCCGTGCTGGTGGTAAGCAGGGGCCGCCCGTGCCCGCACTCCGGTGACTTGTTGGGCTGGACCGGACCGGGCCGGGGCGGGCCGCGGGTCCCGGCCGGAGTGGTGTCCCCGCGGGCGGCTGCCATCCGGGCCCGGCGGGCGGGGACCCTCAGCGCTCCCGGCACTGCGGCCCGGCCCCGGGGCCCCGGCGGGCAGCTGCCGGCCCCAGCCCCACCGTGCCCACCGCGCCTCACAAGTTTATTTTTAGCACCGGTTTATATAACTGCCGGTGCCTGTATTTCCAGCCCCATGCGACTCCTTTTGGTAAAAAAATTATCTTTTTCGAAACGCGCGTCGCTTGCAGATAGATGGGCAACCTGAGGAAAACTCGGTTTTTAGCAACCACTTACTGATGTGTCACCCGGTACTAATTAGAAAACCCCTCTGTCAGTTTTGTTTTCTACAAGTCAGCTGGTAGGTGCAAGGAGCAGTTTTACTTGATTTAGTTGTCTCCATATGTCACAGTTACTGATGTGTGTGCAAACGAAACTTGTGTCTCTAATTGAACATGATCTTCCATCAATCAGTTTTAAACAGGTGTGTTTAAAAAGTGATTTATTTAATCGATTTTCTTTGGGGATCTTTTTTGGAAAACAGCTAATGGAAAGCTTTTTGGAAAAGCAGTGAGAATCCTTTCAAGCTGTTGGAGGTACTCTTTGTGTTGTCCAATAAGGAGGGCATTAGCATCATTCAGTGATGCCTGACCATACTGAGGAGGAAAGATCTAGAGGGAAACATTTGCCTATTGGGGAGAGATTATATATATATGTGTAATGTGCCTGCACAGTTACATATACTGAAAGCCCTTGTAAAGAGCTGATTTTAATTAAGTGGAAGCATTAGAATAATTAAAAATGTAATTAGAAGAGGCCTTTTAACCTAGCAATTATTTTTTTAATCACAATAATTCTTTTTCTGGAAAACATAACAAAATAGGAGTAGAAAAAGCCTTATCAGGGTAATACTGTGGTAATCTCAGATACAATTTCTGCTTTTGTAGCATCATGAGATCTCAGATAGTATCAAACATAAAACCTTATGGTCAGGATCAGCCTTAGTATTGAGACTTGATTCTCTTTAATTTTATTTTTTTTCTCCCAAGGGATTGAACCTCTTCATTTGGCAAAACCTGTTATGTAGCATTTTGGTTTTGTTTGGTTCTTTTGATTTGAACATCAATTACTTGACCACTTTATTTACCTGTTTGTTCTTTTCAACCCCAAAACACTGCTGAGATTCAAAAAGGGAATTTTTGTTGGGGTTTTTTTTTGGTGATGTTTCTCTGTTGTTGGCATATGATGTTTGTTTTGCTTTTCAATCTGTTTCTTTTGTTTGCCTCTGGAAGTTCTAAAGATTATGTCAGATGTTCATGTTGAGCATCTCTTTTTCCTAATATGTGTCAGCAAGATGGATTGGTAGTTTCCATTCATTTCCTGGGTGCATGATGATTACGTCAGACAAATCTCCATGACATTTTGGGTTGGCATAATCTTGTAATTATCCTTGCTAAAAAGCTAATAATAGAATTTAATGATACTTAATTTTGTTTCATCTCCCAGTCACCAGTCTTTTGGGCAGATGACATGCTTTGGGATGTCAGGGTATGGAAAACCACATTGTAGGTGCCTGTGTTTCACTTTTTAAAAAAGTATTTTTATTTCATTTTATTAAACAATAAATTCGGCTCCAGGGAGTCTCATGAAGTTAACAGCATTAAACCCAATAATAACTTTATTAAATAGATGGATTTTTCAGGTTTTGCATAGAGTTTTGTTCTGATTTACCTTGGGCAGTTCTCTTGGACTTAGTGTTTACCTGGGATGGCACTTAGTCAGTTGTGCAGGACATGTACATTGCCTTTGCTTGTTCTTTTCATTGAAAGAAGTGGTGAAAGTAAGATTTCTTCACTAAAATAATTTGTGTGTTTTCAGTTGCAGATTTCAGAGATTAGGTTCTCTTCTATTTCATTTGTTTCTCGTCTATAAAATTTTGGACGTACATGTTCTTTGTAATTTTGTGTCTGGAAATGAAATATGAAGATGAATCTTGAAACAAAGCCATATTTTGGTCTGTAAAGATACAAATATAGACTAGTGAATGAAATGGATTTCTGTGAATGCAATTTCACTTTTTTCCCTAAAATGAGTATTGTCCTTGAACAATAGGATATTAACTACTATGATTTATGAGGGTGTTTTTTTTTTTTTAAATCCTTTCTTTTCTTTTTTCTTGCTTGTTTGGTATATGGGGTTAATGCTCTTTCTGGAGTTTTGAGGTAGAGCAACAGAATCTTTACCTTGGTGTTCACAGCACTTGAGGTTTTTTGAGTGATGAGACTTGTTGAATTGGAGCCATAGAGTGCTTCAAGATAAGCCAGGTTATCTTAATGTGACTCAATTAATGGCTCCATTGCATTGAGTTTGAATGAAATTGCTCAAAAATCATTTAAAAAGGGATGATTTTCTGATGATTTTCTTTCCTACGTGCCTGCTAGTAGAAGATGAAAGAAGTACCCGTAGCAGGACCTGTCTTGATGAGAATCTCATAAGCAGTGGGTCTCTGGCTGCTGTGAGGCTGTCACATGGCTGCTCATCCAAAACCCCTGTGCCATGTGAGAGATGCTGCAGCAGCCCTGAGTGTCAGGCCATGGAATTGAGCTGAGTGTCTGCTCACAGGGCAGCAACCTGCGTGTGCTGAGACCTAAATAACAGCCTGTGTCATTTGACAGGGATGTCCTGTGAGCGCTGTGTTCATCCTGGAAATTTTCTGGTTAGTCTTTAAAGTGCTGCTTCCTGCTCATACATTCCTCCAGCCCTGCAGCAGCACTGCTGCCAGGCTTTCATTCCTGAGTCAGTCTGCTTCCTCAGCCCATCTGCCCCCGTGCCATCCAGGGACAGATGCAGCTGCCTGGCAAGGCAAGGCACAGGTGCTCAGGAGCGTGATCTGAGCAGTGCAGTCCCAGGGCAGAAGCAGAGACGGTCAAGCTCTACTGGAATGCTTTTGGATGGAGTTTTGGCTTCTTTGTTTGGTTTTTTTTGGGGGGCAGGTTTGGTTTGCTTGTTTTGTTTTGTTGAGTTTTTGTTTGTTTTGGTTTTTTGTTGTTGGTTTTTTGTTTGTTTGTTTTTTAAATTTTTTTGTAATTTTTATCTTTGAGTCCAGTGCACTGATATGGGAAAGGGAAACTGTGACTAAAGGAAAAAAGTTTTGTGCTCTGTACTTGGCACTTTCTGGCTTTGTGTCAAAGTCTTTGGTCAAGTAATTACCGTGTATTTACCAAGTATTTGGTCACCCCTGACTTGGTGGGCAGCTGGACTAGATGATTACTGTAGGTCTTTCCTGGCTGAGCTATTCTATTCTAAATATCTCATAGGTTGTGTAGGATCTAGTTAGGAGTCAAATGATGCTATTCACTTTGGCTGTAGCAAATGTATTGTCTGCTAAGGTGTCTCAGCTTAAAGCCCCTGCAGCTTCAGAGAAGTTGCCTGGAGAAGCTGTGGATGCCCCACCCCTGGCAGTGTTCAAGGCCAGGCTGGATGGGCTTTGAGCAGCCTGGTGTTCATGCCCATGGTGGGTGGGATGGAACTAGATGAACTTGAAGGTCCCTTCCAAACCAAACCACTCTATGATTCACAGGTGTTGTAGCAATTCTAGGAAATCTGTAGAGGAATCCAGCCATCTTTCTGTAGAACGAGAAGAGCTGCTTCTTTTCCCTTTTTCCATCTGGTTTCCTTCTTGTAGGTTCCATGAAATGAAGATACATTATAATGTTGGTTTTCTGTGGATTATCTCTAAAGGGTTTAGGCACTGTTTCTTATACTTCAAATCTGTACTTTATGAGTTCTTCCACTGCAGAATTTTGAGGACCCAACCAGTTGCTTTTGTTTAATCTGCTTTTATAAAAGTGCTGAAAACGTCTGCAGCTTAACATACAGTAAAATATATGGTCCCTTCCAATGTTAGACTTTGATTTGTTGAAGGTCTCCTAAGTCATACTTAAAGGTAAAGTAATGTCTTGAAGGAATAGGTGTCTTTGCATAAGGAGCATTGGGCACACAAGCAGTAAAATCTTTTTAAAAATGTAGATGAGGTAGAAGTTGCAATCAGAAGAATGGAAAAGCCCTAAGTATGATATTCTATGAGGGAAGACTGAGACTTGGGCAGAGGCAATGCCCCTGTGGGCTCCCTTTTCCCCCTTTGTCTTTGTGACTCAGGTTTGGAAGAGTACTGCTGCATGTGCTTCCATCATTGTACTGTCCATAGCACTAACATCCTGAAATCTCTGGTATACTGAGGAGTTCTCAACACATGGTTTATTTTTTGTTGTTGTTTTGGTTTTTTGATCTTAAAGTCAAATATGAAGGTGACATCGGTTCTTGATTTGAGTCTATTCAAATATGTAATAAGCATAGAACTGCTAGTTGAGGGCTCTGAGCTATTTAAGCCATTTCCCAAAGTGCCAGTTCTTGCTCAGTGGGCTGGTTGCTTTTTTAAACTTGTTATGACAGATGTAGCTTGGGAAATACACGTCAGTCTAATCCTTTAGTTTCCAGTAGAAATGATTTCTAGAATGGTGAGGCTAGTGTCTCGTGTTTTCAGAATCTATAAAGTGATCAGTTCTGCATTATTTCCTTCTGGTAGATGTTAGTAATTTTGACCTCTTTCAGATACTGTGAAGTGCACTCAAGGATTCTTTTAATGATTGCACATGCTAATATGGATTACGTAAAATGCACAACTGTTTAAACAATAAATGGTATGAAATGTGATGTATTGGACCTAAGATGTATGCTGACTGTCATATAAAAGCCAGGAGGGGATGTTGACACATTTTAATTAAGATGCGTAAACAGTTTTATAATGCAAATGTTTTTATTTCAAAAATACTTGTTTTTATTTCCAAGTAACAAATATATGGTTTCACTATTTATGTCTAAAATATACACTTCTATTTGCCTGCATGAGTTCGTAGCATATTTGTGTTTTCTCTGCAAACTAATTAAAGACTATTTTGTTTTAGGCTAATACTTTTAATGTCATCACTGAAAAAATATTTGCCATTTAGACATCAAGTATTGCTTTTTTTTTTTTTTTTTAGTGGACTGGAGGAGTCTTTAGATTTGAGACATCCCAAAAAAGGAATGGATGTCAAAAACCAGATATTCTGCCTTGAGCTTAGCTTTAGTCAGTAACTTTTTCCTTTGAGGAAGAAATTTTGAGTCCTGGCAAAAGAAAGACTATAAAGTATAAGATGCACTATCATTGTTCTTGTATCAAATTTACTGTTCCCCGATGCTTAAGAAAAAGTAAGATCATTCTGTGAAAACTGAAAAAGAGAAGCTATCTTTAGAAGTATCTGCACAGTTTTCCTAAGACTCCTTTTTTTTCTTCACTGTCTTTGCTGCTGAGTAGCTCAAGAGCAGTTGAATATGCAGACCTTAAGGAGATGCACCACTTGATTCCAGCACATAGATCTAGCTGATGTGTCTGGGCACCTCCCATCTCAGTCTTCCTTTCTGAACCTGCTAGTACCTATTTTCCTTCTGACATCTATGATTCTATGTGCTGTGACATCAGGGACTGATCAAATTTTATCAGGCTGAGTTCTCAAAATGCTCTTGGCAGAGAAGCTTTTAGTTAAGCTGAGTAGTTCACTGAAACTCTTCCACTAGTGTGTAACTTAGTGCTGTACATGAGAAGGGGTTCTATATATTGTGCCATCTGGGACATCAAAATACTCAGTGGTCTGTTATATTGTGAGGAAAACCATAATCTAGAATTAAAGTCCTGAAAATATTTTCTATGAATTTGCTGTGCCTCATGCCTGAGCTGTTTCTTCATTCCTCACCTTAGTCAGAAAAAGCCTTCACAAGTATTTCTTTGATTTACTTTAGGCTGATTATTTTTCTGCTTCATGGCTGGTACCAAGTCACTTTGGCTTCTGTGGACACCTTGAGAGTGTTGGAAGGAACTAAAGCACAGGGACATTCCACTTTAGTGAGGCTCCACTGGACTACTGCATCCAGCTCTGGGGTCCCCTGCATAAGAATAAGGTGGATCTGCTGGGGGGAGTCCAGACAAGGATCACAGAGGAGATCAAGGGGCTGGAACATGTCTCCTGTGAACACAGGGTGAGAGAGCTGAGCCTGTTCAGCCTGGAGAAGACTTTGGAAGGACCTTAGAGCACCTTCCACTACATAGAGGCGGCCTACGGGAAAGCTGGAGAGGGACTTTTTACAAGGGCTCATAGTGACAGGAAAGGGGTTTAAACTGAAAGGGTGTGGACTTAGAATAAACATTAGGAAGAAATTCTTCACTATGAGGGTACTTGACACTGGAACAGGTTGCCCAGGAAAACTGTGGGTTCCCCATCCATAAAATTGTTCAAGGCCAGGTTGGATGGGGCTTTGAGCAACCTGGTTGGAGAACTGGGAACTAGATTATCTTTAAGGGTCCCTTCCAACTGAGGCCATCCTGTGATTCTAAGAATTGAACAAACTTTTCTCCTGGTCTACTACTTGAAGAAGAAGTGACCTCTGTGCATCCTGAAGGAGATTAGAGTGTTTTGTCATTTCTGCCAGAAAAGAATCAAGGAAGCTTGATAAATAATGCAAGGATGAACAATTGCCAGCAGCTGTATTACAGGGCAAAAAATCTCAAGGATATGTAGCAAGGTATTCAAGTTTTCAGTTCTATGTACAGCTTGTTGAGAAAATTAAGGAATTCCCCAGCAAGGTATGCAATCTATCCTAATGCTCTTTTTCTGAGAACAGTAAACTTTTATTATGATATTTGAACATCTCATGATGCTGTTTTTGATAAGACAGTGATGAAGCAACAGAAGATTAAAGTTTTACATCCTGACTCATATGAATTGGGTAGACTAAGCAGCCTCTGAAATCACATGGAAATGGTTTTATTTGAGAAACTAATTAGCTAATCAAAGGAAATAATTCCAGGATTATTGAAATATGTTATATATCAAGAAGCTAAAGCTTTCTAGCTTTATGTGCCTTTCTCTTGTTGGCACATTTTTCAGCTGTTAAAACTTTACGCATCTAAGGAATTGCCAGAATACTTGGTTTACTCTCTGATCCCATTGTTCTTGCAGGGCTCATTTGGTCCCTGTCATCATAGCTCTGTTTCAACCTGTGTGCACAGCTGCAACTTCTTTACTTTATAGGTTTCTTCTTCCATTCCCACATCTTTGTAGAAAAGATATAAAACTTTGCGCCTTTTTTTAAATATGCAAGTGCTGGGGACTACAGTAAGCCCCCTTTTTGGGAGGAGGAATGCCCTTTTCTGGAATTCAGGAGAAGTTTAAAGCTAAGGAACAGTTTATTTCATGATCTTCCTTTGTGAATGGATAATTACTTTGCAAATTTACTTAAAAAAAATAAATCACACTATTAGGTCTGCAGTAACTTTGTGTACCAAATGTCAGTATTGGCCTGTTGGGACACATAACAAGACAAATACATGATTTGATAGTCTGATGCAGGTTTTATCTTAGCATTAAACCACTAATCCAACAGAGCTATAACCAGGAGAAACAATTAAAAATTCAGAACCACTGTGTGTTTTCTTGGGAATTCTTCTTTATCTGTCTGTCTGCCTGTTGTGGTATGATGGCTTACATGAGCAGTGCCTGCTGAAGTTATGTTTGTGCTTCCACTTGAATGTATTTCTGCTGTGCTTAGTATGCATGTGATTTACAAACACTAACAATATCGAGGCCATATGCTTCATCCTTTGATGGGCTCTCTGGAAGTAAAGTGGCAAGCAGATGTGAACAAGGCGGGCAGGGTTCTGTTTGCAACAGCTGAATGCCTGCTTGTCCTACAAATGATGCACTTATGTTAAAGTGAGAAATTGTTAATCCAACTAATCCTGTGCGATTAAGGAATCTGTACAGTTGTTTGTGATCTAAAATAGTAGGCTTGAAGTAATAATCAGTTTTTCAACTAAACAGTTCTTGCTCATTGTACATCATGCAAGATTGAGGAGATGGGTGTCCATATGATACATAATAAATGACAGCCAAAGTAGAATAATAAGTAGCTTTAGCTGTGTTTCTCAGCCTTAAAAGCAGAGTGATGTTTAAAAAGCTTTATATGCTCTTGCAGCATCTCTCAGATACACTGAAGTGCATGATGGCCCAGCTTTCATCACACGTGGTTCTTATTTAGCAGAGATGTAACCTCATAGATTGCAAGTTAAAAGTCTAGCTGAAGTGGATATACCATATCTCTGGCACACAAAAGTTGTACATGAGGCATACTGTTTTGAGGAGGAGTATCTATTGAAAACAAAGTCCTTTGTATTTGCACACAGTACAATGAACATGGAGTTGGATGGTGACTAGGAAAGCAGAAGTTCTAGGACTTGCTGTCTCTGATGGGCAAGCTGCCTTTGCTAAGATCACTTTTATTTACCTGTGGATCAGAAAATATTTATTTTCAATGTAAAGTGCTAAGAAATCTGCAGTAGAAAAATTACTGTATATATTAAGGCTTTTTAGAATCTACTATTAGTGTAAAGAATTGTTCAGTATAGATTCAAAACTGGCTCCTAATTTTGGATGCCACTTCCTGAGGTATGAGGCACCATAAAAAACCTTCCTGGTTATATGGTATGAAAACTTGGGGTGTGGGTTCCACTTCTGGTTGCCAGTCTGGACAATGTACAGTTATCTATAGTTCTGTGTGTATTGTGTAAATATGTCATAAATATCCATTGTCTAATTATCATGCATTGTATATTTATATGAAAATTTCATTAGCCATATACACTTGTTAATGTACAGCCAATTATAAATGCATTTTAAAAAATGTTTTTAAAATGTTATTTTTCTTTCTCTGCTGTTATTACTTCTTGCCTCTCATCCATGTCAGGTTAAAGAGTAATGAAGGCACTCAGAGTTTTTAGTTTTCTAAATAATAATTAAGAACAAAGCAGCTACCAAGAACAGAAGTCAGTCTTAACACTATTCTGCTATTCAGATTTTGGTTTTATCTGTCTCTATATAGCATATTGAAACACCTGTTGTTTTAGCTTGTAGGTTTCATGGTGTTTCTGACAAGGATCAGTCATATATTTTATTTTTTTATCATTCACATTTTAATATTACGAAGATTTATTTGATCAATGTATAGTTTGGCTCTTTAAGTATTGAATATTAGAATCAGTAAGTGAAACTCAGCTTCCCAGTATGGTTATTTTGAGTAGTAATAGGGATTTCTGTGACCTGTCTGTAGCAATTTAGGGCTCAGACATGACTGAATTAATTCTGCTTACAGATTTCTTAATCACGGGTCAGCTGAGCTGCAGTAGCCAACAACATGAACTTGTAGCCTGTGGGGAGCACGAGGTGAAGTGTTTGAGCTTGACCTGCTTTAATCAAGACTTAGCCCAGATGTGTTAGTTTTTTGGGTTTGACAGAGTGGGTGCACAGGCTGTCCATAACAGCTCTGCTGGGAAGGGGGGACCTCACAGGGTGCAGCAGCTCCTGGTTGATGCCTAACCTACCAAGTGCGGGTCTGTGCGTGAGTTCAGCTCTGCAGAATGCTGTGTGGGCATGCCCCAGCCTCAGCACATACTTCATAGTACTTTGGTCATACTTGCTGAGATTGAGCCTAATGTCCAGAGGGTCTCCCACTGCTCAGTTTCTGCTTTTCCTGTGAGGAGCAGCCTTGGCCCTGTTGGGGTATATCAGGGCTCTGCCATGGGGCCAGGTCTGAGGCTGTTGCCATCGTGTATTCAAAGTGCACAGACATGAGTGTGAGCATCTGAGAGGCCCAGGGCAGGACTGGGGAGCTCGTGCTGCATTAGGCTGTGGGCCATAAGCATGTCCCATGTGAATGGTGTGGGGACATTCCAGCTGTGAGGATGGGCCCCTCTGCCAAGTGCTCACGCTTGACTGAAGTCAGCGCTTCTGTCGGTCACGGGGACTCTTTCCAGAGCATTTAGCAAAGGCAGATGAGATTTATAGGCAGATTGACCTTGGGCCATGTGAGTGGTTTGGGGACATCTACAGCTGGCAGAACAAATGTACAGAGCTGGGCTGTGAGCTCTGTCAGGCTTTGCCTTGGTGAAGGGATCTGACCACTCAAGCGGGATGGACATGTAGCTGTCAATGCCTAGCTGTCAAATGGTAGTTGTGAAATTAGGCTTCTCTGTAAAGCACCAGGAGATTTGTGCATAAACAGTTACACCAGAGCTAGATTGTTGATTTGTTATCTTGTTATTGTTAATGAATTATCTTGCTATTGATGGAGTTTAATCACAAGCCTCAGTGCAGAGATGCTGTTCTTTGAAATCACAAGGCTTTCCTGAGGTGGAGTGCTGTGTGTGAATGAGTTTGGTGCTGATAGAATCTTTTTCTGGAACCACATTCATTTTAATAGTCAGTACTTCATTTTTACTGTGTATTTCTTTTGTTTCTGAATTGATTGTGATTGTTGTGTGATTTGGAGTAGATGGAAATCATCAAGCAGAGACTATTTCTTTAAAAACCTGAGTATGTTTGCCTATGTAAGTGTGTATGCACAATGTGTTGCCAGAAAAAGTCATGTTTACATGCTTGACTTGTATCTGTAGTTTGGTTCACATGTACTCTTGACCTTGAATACCAATGGCAAAAATGTAATGCCTCAAAGAATTGATTCATTTACCCCAAATACTTAAATTGTTATCACGGAATGTGTGCAAGCACCTTTCATTGCAGTGTACTTTGAACTTCTCTTAGTAGTAATTTAAATTGCTTCAATAATGAGATTGCATCCAAGACTAGCTAAAACCTCATGTTTGTACATTTACATAACAGTATGTATTTTATATAATATCCTTTATTGTCTTCACAGAGAAGACCAAAAACCAGCTATTATAAAGTCTGCCTTGAAGACAGTCAGTGTCAGAGCTTCACAAGATCTGAAAAATTTAAATAGACTCATTCATCCTTAAAACACTTCTCTTGCCACTTGAGCTTTTTTCCAAGATATTTGATAAACCCAGTAGCATATTTACTATTATTTTACAGATCTGTGCAAAGGAGATGATCCTTGTTAGGGCAAATCATTATGCACTATTTCATGAGTGGGAAGAGATACAGTCACATATTGAAGAAGAGTAGCTGGGCTTACTTCAGCCAATAGACTTTGCAATTAGTTTTCAGAATACCATTGCATGCCTTAAAGAGCTGTTTTTATGCTCTTCTGTCTTCACAGCAAAGTGTACAATCTCCCCTCTGTCTTGTAGGCATTTCCTGTACTAGGAAATTTTTGCTGAAATTTCCCACTCTTGCTACTCCTGTTTCAGCTCATTGGCTGCTGTGCCAATGAGGGCACTTGGGACTTCCTCTTAATTCAAGCACTGCATTGTGTAAACTTCTAAACAGGGTCAGACAACATAGTGTTGCCAGCTGCACATCTGCAGCCATCTGGATTTGTGGCAGGAGCAGTAAAATAGACATTGTGTAGCAGAGTTGAAAGAGTGACAAAAGTGGTGCAAATCATATTTGCAGAAAACCCACCATAGAGAAACCCACCATAAAGAAAATCCACCATATTTGATCTACAGGATATACAGTATCGTTATTGAAAAGATCTTTCTACTTGTGTATTTAGCAAATAAAGATAAATAGTATGTGCCACTGCTGTGCAATGTTTTGTGAAAAAGATTGCTGGCTTACTCATTCTCCCTGCATTGTTAAGAGCAGAGGTAAGTAATTATTAAAGCTTCTGGTGCTCATAAACAGGCCTCTACTCTCACTTGTATGACCTCATTAAGATTCTGTTTCTAATAAACATCACTTCAGCATCTTTATTTATTATAGTAACATTCTTAAGGAGAAATAATGGCACACTGTGAAATTGCAGCTTTCAGGTCTGAGGGAGGGGATGCTGGGGCAATGGTCACCCATTATTTTGTATCTGGGCTTGCTAGTTGTTTGAGGTGAGGCTAGAAGAGGCATTTCTGACCTCTTTTCTTTTGAATCCTTTCTCCCCGACCAGCGTCTCTAGTGACCCTTCTGAGAACAGCATCACAAATCTGCCCGGTCAGTGAAGCTTCAAGTCAACTTCTGTGCAGTCATTCTCTTTGACTGTGTTATTCAAGTGTCAGTACAAGGTGCAGTGTCTACTTTTCTCTGCTTGAAAGCTTTTATTTGGTCACTTGTTTCCTGGCTCTCAGAGGCACTAGAAGTGTGGATTAATACTGACAGGGTTTATTACTGAGTAGTTTTACTGCTGGGTTTTTTGCTGAATGCACATATTATGCACAAGTAATCTAATGGGAGACAGCTCAGAATAAGTCATAGTTTTAGACCAAATGCTTCCATGCATTGGCTTTTTAAGTGTTTTAAGCTCATTTTTATTGACACCTGGATTCTTTGCAGTAATACTTAAAGACACAAAGTATATTAGAAGAATGACTTATAAGTTGATATATTCAGAAACGGGCACTGCATTATTTGACTTATCTCTCTGATTTATCTAACCTATTAAACCTCTTTCTGAAATATTTGGTATTGCTTCCCTGTAAAATTGGATTGTCTTGCTAGTTTTGTTTTATTATTTTCTTGGGACAGTATTCATAGCTAAGACCTATTTCTGGACTTTAGATGTGGTATTGCTCTTAAGCTAGAGTGCCAGAATTTTCACAACAAATCCAGCTCCTGTTGAAGTTAGTGGGGTTACTACCTTTGATTTTAACTGGAAAAGGTTAATGACCTTAATGTACTTCATTTGTTGGCAATTATACTGTAGCCTAAGGTAATGGACGAGGTGCTTATACAGAGGCCATTATTAGTAGGAGTGGAGCTACTTACGTGATTACCAAGAGCAATTTTATTTTGAAGGTCATTTTTAATAAAAAGCTTAGAATTATTTTATTGAGCTGTCTACTTAAATTTATCATTATGAATCAAATACTAGTTGATAATAATAAAAGTGAGTAATAAACCGGTTGTGTGTATGTTTTTTTGCCACAAAAATTCAGAAAACAATTTTTGTGGAATCTTACAGATATTAGTGTTATGTACAAGATGTTTTTCTCATAGCTTTTTTAAAACACAGGGTATTTATACTGTTCCAGTGTTTAGTCCTCCATTTTCTGTTGTTTGATGGCAGTGGCAATTCAGTGAAAGTGGCTTTCCTTGAACTGATCTCAGGGATAATCTATCTGCAAAATGTCATCTGGCCTTGAGTAGAAGTGAGCTTGAAGTAAGACAGTGGGAAAAGCGAGAAATACAGATATTCTCCTTCTTCTGAGTCTGTGAGAACAGTTGGCCACAGTCATATACTGACTGTAAAACCACTACTTTGTGACCAGAATCTTTAAGAGATGCCTTTTATGCAATCAGATTTTATTCAAACAGGGATGAAAGACCGTTTATGCTGAATTTTGCAATTGGAAGTTCATCCTGGGTAGAAAAGCACAGTCGCATGGATCACCTAAGCCTTAAAATATAAAGTAACATTGCTGTTGGAAACGATCACTGGTACGGATGTCAGATGCATTGGTATTGTGTTTATCAAGGAATCATATTTTTACTATGCACAGAAGAGTTAGGACACCAATCTGCCTCAGCAGATAGAGCAATGTACATTTTTCTTGGCCAGTGAAGAAACAAAGGCCAGGTCATAAAGAACCATGGTCTTTTCCACGTGTCGCTTGAAGTCCAGTGGAAGACTTCCTTGATACAGCTGAGTGCAGACATGAACATATATGAAATTCATCTTCTAATAGAGAAGATGAATCATAGAACTTTGAATGGTTTTTTTTCCTTCACAAATACCACAGTATTTTAAAGGTTGACATTAAGTGCTTGAGAAAAATGAAAAATTTTGATGTCAAAGTCTTTTTCAAACTCTTTCACAAAATAATTATATTTAACAACAACCTTTTTCATGTATCCATCAGAGATCAGGAGACTAAAATCAGTTGATACCTGATAACATTACAACTCATTTTTCTAAAGAGGTGTGTGTTTGTATAGTGTGGAGTTCAGAAACTTTGCATAATCGCATCCTTGGTGTTTGTAAAAAGAAAATGAGAACAATTTAAAAACTGTAAGAATTTCCTATGATAACCTTATCTGGAGTATTTGAGCCTAAAGTAACTTCACAGTTTGAAATGTGAATGTATGTCTGTAGAAGGCAGTTTTGAATTAATTTTCCTCTCTTCCCCTAGGGTTTTTTTTAGATGTGATTTTCTCTAGATTAACATTTTTTCTCTATTTTTTAATATTTTTTTTAAATTAGAAAAGCTTGATGCATAGACAAGAATTCTCATGAGTGTCTCTTATGTGCTACCTCTTGCAATGTGTTCAGCAAGAATACTTGTGTCAGTATTGTAAACCTGCCAGCATTTAGATGGTTTTAGAGCCAGATGCTGGACACTTGCTTGGCCCCCAGGCTCCCACAATGGTGTTCCTGAGCATGCTTTCCTCACACCCTGGCCATTTCTGATGTCCTGGAGAGCTGCAGTGTGGAGCAGCTGCATGTTCCTTATCTCCCAGTGGTAGAAGAGGTTCAGCAGACAGGAGCAGGAGCTGCAATGGCAAACGCTGCGGGTGGAGCGGGCTGAATGCAGAGCTCAGGGGGCAGGGGGAGCCCGGCAGGGTGATCACAGCCCTGGGCTGGTGCCCAGTGCCTGCCTCAGTCCTGGAGCATCCAGGGCCCTGCACGGCCTTGCTCTCGTGTGCCACCAGTCATGGGCCGGCCCTCTGGTGATGGCACAGGGCCTTCTCTTGGTCACCTTGGAACAGCAGGGCCTGGTAGCTGCTTCTCTGAATGACCTTTTACATAACCAACCTGTGCTCTGGCGTTGCGTGATTTCAGCCCTGGCGCTGCTCTGCAGAGGCTTTGCCCGTTGGACACCACAGATGGGCTCCAGAGGAGATGCCATTTGCACACATGATCAGTTGCTCAGTTAAGGAAAAAAGGAAGCTCTGAAGAGACTCTGTACTTCAGAATATTTCATTTTTTTCCTCTCATGTGGTAATGAATGAAGATAATTCAGTGAATGATGAAGTTGTCCATGTCTCTGTGGCTATGTTCTCATTTGATTCATTTCTGGCTTCCTGCTTATAAATGCTTGGTTATTGTGTACTTCTTGCTTTCAAATACCAGTAAAGTCTTTGTGAAGAGAGCAGCCTTTACCATTGTTACATACTGAGAATGTCTACAATGTATTAAAAAGGGCAGTAAAGGATATTTGTTCCTGTCAGAAGTAACATTACTCTTTAGTAGAATATAGCTATATTCCACCCTACAGAGAAATAAGTAAAGCAGATAATATTTCACTATTAGATATGTAATCTTTTACTGCTATTTTTCTTTTGTAAATGGACATGACCAAATATATTAAATTTTAGTATTTTTCTCTAAAAAATATGGGTAGTACATATACATATTTGAAAACAAAATTTACAGGCTCAAAAAG
Source organism: Cyanoderma ruficeps (assembly GCA_008694505.1). Lineage (NCBI taxonomy): Eukaryota > Metazoa > Chordata > Aves > Passeriformes > Timaliidae > Cyanoderma > Cyanoderma ruficeps. The sequence goes on from VZDJ01001247.1 coordinate 7,765,225, forward strand.
GCTGAGTATTTTTTTCAAAATCTTTCCCTAGAAAAGCAATTTTGTTTTCACATCTTTTCTGTAGACCTTTAGAAGCTTCTATGCAGTATGGTCCTATATCCCCATGCTGAATGTAAGAGCGGATATTTTGTATTTAATCAATACCACGCAGATTTATGGAGGATTTATTTTTTCATTTTCTGCAAAACTAGTGGTCATTTGTTACTATAGAAAATGTACTTCTCTGAAAATTGACCAGGGCATTTGCTGTCAGTTTAAGCAAGCAAGAAGCAATGAGAACAAGAAAAACACAAAGAAAATGGCCTCAAGGGAAAGCTCTGCATAATGAACTTGAAATTGCTACTGCTGGAAATACTGTTGCTGCTTTTCCTGCCAGGGCTGTCACCTCACTCAACAGTTTTAGCTTCAAGTGGTGAGTGGAGCTTTACTTTCAGCGTCACTAAAGGCCAAGGTTTATGCTGCTGGATTTCCAAACTCTGAGGCCGCTATGCTCATTGGTACATGGATGGCATTTTTAAAGAGGAAATAGGCCAGGAATAGCCCATGGTCTCAAAAGTTAAAAAGACAAGGTAAAGAGCAGAATACAAAGCATATAGCAGCATATTTTTAGAAGAGATTGGGGCCACACTTAATGGGAACTCATAAGTGAAATGAATAGGGAGGCCATGCAATTTAATTGATAACAATTTTCCTAGAGATGTGTAAATCATTCCTAAGATTTTTAGCTCCATTTCCTACCTTCCCTTCTTGCCCGATAAGAAAGAACGAGGAAGCTCATCCTAGAGAGAAAAGCAGAGCCATGGACTGCCTGAGATGCTCACTCCTCCAAGGTTATTTCTTGAAGATGGTCTCATAGAAGCCTTGGTTACTGTTCAAGTCATGCCTAAATGGGAGAAACACGATGAATGAAACTAATTCAGAAGAGAAATGCACGGTATTGTAAAATGTTCTTCTTAACTTGATCAGTTGAGCACATGGATGAATATTTAGTGGTTTTTTCAATGCAGGAATCACTTTTAGTGTTACTCATCTATCTGAGTGGTTGCTGTAGTTACAGCATAACCATGAGAATTGGCAGGGAGAGAATCGTGTATTCTATGACATTCCCTAGCCTGTGTGAAATATTTCTTGAGCATTTGTGTAGCCTAAAGTAGGTGTTAGCTGGAACAGTCTAGGACTGTATACACAGGAATTTTTTTCCTAATCCCAAATGAGATTATCAGCCTTACATTTCAAGATTTATCTTGTTTAACCATATTCATGTACCCTCAAATATCTTGTCTTGCAAATGAATATTTAAGTCTCACTTGAGTCCTGGGGCTTTATAGGGAGTTACATGATATATATGAGAATGTAGGTCATAAAGTAAGCCTCATTAGTGTTTTAAGAAGTGCAGATTTAAGGTCATTTATTTGTATAGGTGCTGGCTGTAAACCGTAGGAGACACAAGAGGAAGTTTGTTTATGGAGTCAGTTTAGTGGAAAATCAACAATGTCAGAGCTGCTCTAGCTCTAATATTTGGAATGAGTCAGGCTTGACATTTCAAGTTGAAAAGAGCGCAGAATTTAGAACCAAGTTAAGACTATACTGGATGGAAGGAAAAATTAGATTTTTAAATTGACATGCAGTGCTAAAACTAGGCACAGCTTGCCTGGAATCAGAAAAATGACTAATACAGAAAAAACCTGGACTTACTTGGGAGGAAGGAATCGGTGTAGGGAATGTGTGCAAAATGTTATAAGAATCTTGAGAAGAAAACAAGCAGAGGGGCAGGTATTAGGTGGATGGCAATAAATGAAAAAAAATTATTACTGGTATAAACATACCATGAAAATCAGTCAGCTAATATATTATTATGGAGTTAAGAGGTGAAGCAAGAAGAAATATTAATTTTACATCCCATTCTTCTCAAATTCTGTTCCTGACTGTCAAATGGATTGTCACATCACAGACAGGATATGATTGCCATGGAGATGATTCCAAGAACTTTAGTAATTTATTTTTTTGCTGGGTTAATATTTTTCTATGTGCTTCCATAAGAGTAAATGACCATTCTTGTCTTGTTCCTTGTTGCAGCACTTATGTACACTGTGTTTTTATCTAAGGACTCTGCAAGTTGTTTATACATATGTTCTTCAGGATACTGGAGAGCCTGCACTTTGTACTGTTAGACTTCAGATTAAAATTGTTCTTTTCCTTACACTTTGCATGCTGTAAAATGGAAGGATGGCCTTAGGCAAGGATGGCCTCCCCTGCTCTTAACAACTGTTAAAATATCTGCGAGCTAGGAATTTTAAATTCATATCCTTGGGAAATTTGTACAGTGATCTAAAGTAGTATGACCCTGGTAGAATAAGGCAAAAGATGCTTCTAATATCCTCTCTTTTTCATTGCAAACATGTTTATATACCTGAACTTGAGTAGTTTTGTCCAGGCATTTATGTTGTCAGAACATTCAGATTCTCCATTGCAATCTTTCACTGCCAGTTTTGGAACAGTCCAAAAACTTTTTGCCCCAGTACTTAGAGAAGAAGTACACAAATAATTCTGTTAAATTAAATGTCATTTTTTGGCTGGTTACAACTTGCATATGCAGTGGAAGGGGTAATGGTGATTCCTGTGCCAGCAGGAATACAGAAATTGCTCCTTCCAGGAATATACTAGGCACGCAAATTGCTGTAAAGTGCAGGGGGAATATTGCTCTCCTTTTCCTGCGCCCTGTAGAGCTGATTATTGCCAGTGATGCTGGAGAGAAGAAGGGGAAGGAATTGCACTGGAAGCAGAATCTCTCCTGGGATTTATTGAGATTGAAAAGGATTTTTCTTCCATTTCTTAAACATCAATAGGCTGATTATTGAGATGAGCAGTGCTTGTTCTGAAGGATGGAGGAAGGAGAACAGCTTTAGCTGAGCTGCCAGTACAGAAAAATAAAGAACCTGTATTTATTGCCAAATTCTAGAAGGATTCTATCGAAGCGAGTCCACGGAAGCATAGAGATGAATGCCTTGTGTGCTCAATGACTCTTATTACTTCTGACAGTAGAACTTCTGTAGCAGAAGTTATGTCTTTAGCAGAATTCCACATCCTTCTGACCCTTGCACCTACGTGCCCACCCTTAAAGTATTCTTGTTCAGCTGAGAACTTGCTGCTATTCTTGGAAAACAGAGGGTTTTCTTCATACAGGTCACCATCAAAGAGAGGAAATGTAACAAGGAAAAACTGTTGGCAGCAGCGAAGATCTAGGTGCAGCTGATGAAGACATTGCTGGAAGTGAGGATCTCCTTTCCTATAACTGAACAAGCAGTTCTCTCTTTAGTAAACCCCACCTTCCCCACCAGCCAAGAAGAGAGCTTTTATTCTTAGATCAGCAAATTCAGTCTCTGCTTGAAGCTGGAGAGTTGAGCTGGCTGGTGCTCTTCGTGTTCTTGCAAAAGGTTGAGCCCTGTATCTCACAGATGCTTCCTTGTGCTGAATTCTGCTCTTTCCTGGAGTTTCAAAATCTGTGAAAATTTTACTGAAATCTGTTGAGTTTGGCAGGAAGAATTAAAGGCAGAATCTGACTTTATTCAGGTTGCCTAGTCCTTGAGAGGAAAGAAAACCATTACTGTGACTCACAGTAAAATATTAGTGTTTCTGTTCTCACCTTTATGAATCACGTTAAAACTGATATTTTTGGTAATTTTTTTCATGAGAGTTATAGGGATCACTGGGTTGAATTCTTCTCATAATTTGGATGATCTTGAAATCAAGGTTGAATTATTTTTCATGTATACTGATCATTTGCTAATTATAGACGAAGATATTCTGCTTCACTGGGCTGAAAATTTGCTTGCATCACAATAGAGAGAGGATATTTGGTAGTTCAGGTATTGAAATTTCTGTTTTATCTAAAAATTCCACTAGGATCTGAAGCCAGTCTAAAGTAAAAGATAATGACTGTTTAGGTGACAAATTAAATTTTGCTTTTTACATACTTGGCTCCAGACTTAGTTTTGTTGCTGATGCCACATTATTTGTAAGTAATACTTTCCTCCACAATTCAGCCCAAGGATACTGCATAATCTACAACCAACCTAGGAAGGTCATTAATTGCATCCTTGCTATTGACAACAAAATGTGCACATGAGCTAGTGCCCACAGATTATTTTATTTATTTTGTAGAACTGTTCAGATCTATTGTGATATATGAAAAGATTTATATTTTCCTGTTAGGGTAAAGGTTTAGAGAAACCTCAGCAATTAATCAGATTTGATGGCATTATTGCTTGTTTTTGTGGAGTGTTAAGATCTCACTTTGGTAGTCTTCATTCTTGTTGATCAAAGTGTGATGTTCTTGTCAATAAACTTTAACTTTTTGACGTAGAGGAGTGGAATGGCCTTGCCTGTAAGTCCCACAGTGAATCAAGGTTGGAATGTAGTGGTCAGTATTTGACCCTTCTGCTCTGTTTTTCCATTATCCCTGCCATAAAGCGTCAGTGTCCTAACTTTAGGTAGATACCTGCTTAAAGTCTTGGCTTTGGCTATCGAGTCTCAATCCATAACTGTAGTGAATAAATTAAAGGTCATGCTTTGTTGTACACAACTTAGAGAAGATATTTTACATTCAAAATATGTTTTTCTCATTTGGTGATTTTTACGGTTTTTTGCCAACCATAATGTGAATGATTTATAGACATGAGAACTTTATTTATTTTGGTGGAGAGAATGTGAAACAGGCCATTCTTAATGTTAAAATATCAATGGTGACACTTTGTTCAAGCATGAAGAACAGAGCTAAAGCTGAACTTCATAAATTCAGCCAGCAAAATGTGAATCAAACCCTGTAAAGTACCTCCTGGCAAACCAAACCTCTGATGTGAACAGAGGTTCACATCAATAATCTCTGTTATGGTTTTTTTTCCCCCACTTTCTCTCTACCATAAAAAATTTCAGTTTAAAGCTGAACCCTGCTAAGTGCTGAGTGTCAGTGAATGCCATGTAGGAACTGAAATGTTCAGCATCTTCCAGGATTAGGCCTTTACTTTGGTCCAGATCTTATGCATTAAGTGATCTATTTTTCTTGAACTAATAGATTTCTTTTTCTTTCCCTTCATCCTGCGAACTAGGTTATGTTATGTCAACTACAAATCCTGGTTGTAATAATTTATTCTCTTTTAAGGCAAATAAGGTAAAGCAAGCCATAAGGCATATTTTCCTCATAAGAAGATTAATGTATACAACTTGATTCACTTATGCTGTCTTTTGTGCTGGTTTGGTCTTGTTTAAGATGAGATGTCTGTCTCTGTAATATTAGTGCATTTTACTTGCTGTAATCTGATGCATTATTTCTCTCTGCTTTTTTTCTCCTCCCCTAAGATTATCGTTGGAGAAACTGCAGTCTTTTGTCTACAGTTAGCTACAAAGGATTTTGAAAACCAAGAGAAAACAATATTAACTGGAGACTGTTGTTATATAAATCCACTGGTGCGCAGGACCATCAGATTCCTTGGTATGAGCAAAATTGCTGCTTTCATTTTCTGGATGGTGAGAGTGATCAGTTATGTCTTAGTTTTGACCTGGGGAAAATATTCAGATAATCATATAACATTTCATGTGTGGTCACAACTCAGGTGCAATTTTCCTTTTAGGTAGCAAATTAAGCTTTTTAGAAGTTTGGATTGAAAAACAGTTGCAGAAACAGCAGTAAAAGTAGAAAAAGCTGGGACCGCTAGGGGGAAAAACAACCAGCAGGCCTGAAGTGGGGTGAAATGGAAAAAGGTGATATCCTTGTGCCATATCTATAGCTGATAGTAAACACACACACATCAAAATTGAAGACATTGGGATATAAATGGGTCTTTGAAGCCAAGCCAGTTTAGCTGCTTTCTTAGCCTGGATATTATTGTATTATAGTCTCTAGCAGAAAACTGTTTCACTTGCAGAAAAAAATTCATGCTGCATTGGTTTTGGCTGAAGCTCTCCCATTGACTAGCAGATAGGAGATGTCATCTTTTCTACTTAGTTTGTTCTAAATGTATTTGGAGGGAGAAGATGTATTGAGAAAATACACACTGAAAATGTGTATTGACCATTTCCAGATGTTGCATTTTAATACGTGTAGGGATGTCATAGCAGGGCTCAGTTCTGCTGCTTGCTTCTTTCTCATGGTTGCATGTGAAGGAAACAGCTGGAGGAATGAAGCCTTGGGGCAGCTAATCCTGCTGAGTGCCCCAGTCTTAGGGGGAGGGAGGACATGTGCAGCTGTGTCTGTATTTGCAGTGTTTGTGTAACTGTGCCTGCCTTCCCACAGTGTGATTGCTCCGGGTAAGGAGACTGTCTTGTATAGGTCTGGAGGAGGTGGGGAGTGATGATGAGGAGCTCCTCCCACTCCAGTTTCTCTCTGTGTAATCAGTGCCTGAGTTTTCTTCCCACTCACTGGTCCCTTCCTCCCTCATAGGAAGAAAAAAAATTTGGTAGAGATGGCAGAAGTGAACAAAGGCCTCTCTGCTGTTTCAGGGGACGAGGCATTGCTACCCATTATGTCCCCCAGAGTGATGTGTCCACCTGTGTTGTGCAGGGCACACCCTTGGGACTGGCCGAGAGGCCCTTCTGTGAAGTGACATGGCCGGGCACAACGTGCTGCTCAGTGCACGATGTGCTAGAGTCTGGCATCTTGGGGGGAATTAACATTAGTGTGACATTGCTGACCAGCCAGGATCCCAGAAATCACCCCTGGCCCTCTTGCTTTGCTAAGGAAAAAGCCTGACCTGCATAAATGCATGTTTCTGTGGAGTAAAGTCTGCTGTGATGTTGATCCATTACATTCCCCATAGTGTCCCATGAAATTGGGAAATTTGCCAGAACTCACCCTATATTCACAGTGAGTGAATTGGAGTATGGGAAAGGTACAGTGATTTGCCCGTGGAAATACTGGAGGAAATCTATAGCTCAGGTGGAACTGGAACAAGCACCCACTGGCTTTGCCTGCCGGTCAGGCTGCTGTGCTTGCATGTTCTTCCAGAGCTCAAGGATAGAGGGACCTCAGAACAGCAGAAATCTGTTTTCTTTTAAGTAATCAGATACATGCATTTACATTCTAATGAATGAGTACATGTGCTTAATGCTTTCCTGGTATGTCTGATTAAAAAAACTCTTTAGCATAAGTAGTTCCTCAAATATATAAATCTTTAGCTCACTGTGTTGATACAGTGATGAATATACTATGCATAGAGATTTACCCAGTAGCAGGCAGATGAAGACAACTGGTGCATGGCAATATTGAATTATTCAGTACTTTAGATTCGTTACAGCTGCATGGGGATAAAAAAAGTTTGTCCAGTTTGTGTTACGACTTTCCAAGTTAGTTTTCCATCAGGGTCTCCCCTTGGTTTTCAAGCAGATTTATTGGGTGAAGAATTTCCCTCTGTCACTTCTGTTTAGTGAACATGGGCAAAAGTTAGGTACCAGTAAAGCCAGCTACCCCAAACAGGGGACGTGCATGGCTACCGGGCCTAGGAAAGCAGGCCTCTTGCATGAGGGGTGAGTGTTCTGTGAAAGATGGGAGAGCCGTCAGGAGTGTGGGTACGTTGCAGTGCTGCTGCTGCGGTTTTGTGGGGAAATACCATCTCCAGTGTGAGCCATGGTCTTTAGGGTACAGTACATGGGAGGATTGTTCATGTTCCTGAATGGAAGAAGCTGGTATATTGCTGTGATAAGTACTATAAATTGTCAGGAAATTTAACTCTTTGTTTCCCTCTTCAGGAATTTACGCATTCGGACTGTTTGCTACGGACATCTTTGTAAATGCTGGACAAGTAGTAACAGGGAATCTTGCACCCCATTTTCTTGCACTTTGTAAACCCAACTATACAGCACTTGGATGTAAACAGTATACACAGTTCATCAGTGGTGTACATGCCTGTACTGGAAATCCAGACCTTATCATGAAAGCCAGAAAGACTTTCCCATCCAAAGAAGCAGCACTAAGCATATATGCAGCTATGTATCTGGCTGTAAGTATATTATATTATTTAATATCACCATATTTTTGAGAGCAAATGGCTGGCACTGTGAGGGGGTGGAGGGAGGAATGGGCAGAAGATAAGGCCCAAAATTGGCTGATTTTCTGCATGCAAACCTTCTATGAGAATGATTCATTGGGCTTAATTCTGACAAGGTGTAGTGGTTTCTGAGCCTTGAAAGCCAAGACAATGCTGAGAGAGGGCAGGTTGTCCATAAAGGGTTTGGTTTACTTTTTCCCCATTTCCAGAGCGTGTGGGACAATCCTTTGCTGGGTAGGGATTTCCTCTGACTGGTGGTGGTATCTGTGTTTTAACCCAGTGCAGATCAGTAGAATCACACATGGCCATATTCTTTGGTGAGGTGAAGCAGAAGGGTGAGCTATATGTATGTCTGATCTCTCTATGTTTCTAAAGATTCCTGTGTGTCTTCTGGTATCAGAATTGGTATTTTTAGGTACCTCATGCAAAGTCAATTTGGGTCTTACTATGCAATAAAATGGGTTACAAGACAATCCACCCTTTTTCCCCTCTCTCCTCTCTTTCACAGGGAGTGATGAAAACAGTGCTGGGATAAAACCTGGTGTTTACTGCCTGGATCAGAGCTGTTGTTTAGATTGTGGAGGGGCAGGGGAGAGGAAGAGTCACCATTTGATCTCACTCAAATAACTCTGGCTTAGTTTGGAGTGCGTATCATTCTAGTCTTAAGCAGGAGCAAGCACATCTTGTTCCTTTGCTGGGAACAAGTTCTCCCCAGCACATGCCTATGGGAGTGTCTTACATGACCTGTGCTGGTAATCACAGCCCTTTGCAGGCCTTTGGATGGGCCCAGGTCTCCTTCATAGTGTCAGTGGGAGACTAGGCAGGTGTGTGTACCACTGTGCTCATTGCAGGACTCAGCCCTTACATTCCCTCAGTATTTGAACAGTGGCCTGCCCATAGATGTGTATGTATGTGTATATGTGCACATGTAGATGTACATGTGTGCAAGTGTGTATTGCGTTTGAGCGCATACCAAATGAGCCAGCTTTTAGTTTCTGATTGGTCTGGAAACTGATACTTGACAACGTGGCAACCATCCCAACCCCATCCACAGACAGCGTGTCAGCTCAGTGCTTCTGCACAGGGTTTTAGAACCAGTTGCTTAAAATGTGCAGTACTGATGGTAACATTTGCCAGGTTCCTTGTGAGTGATGTCTGTTTAAGAAATGTTGGTCATCAGTTAGGGCGGGCAAGTGTTTGCAAATAAGAGATGAACAATAATGTTCTCTGCTAACTTGAGGCAAGTATAAGTCTTCTACTAGTATTGTCTTTATTTGGGTAGATATCTAAGGATGAAGCACTCTAAATTAGATGCAAGCTATTTTAGAAAATACTCAGAATTTTTCATTTTAATTGCTCCTATTTTCTCATCCATCTGTAAAATTGGATTTCCAGTGTTGCCATGAATCAGAGTAACTAGGAAACCAGGTATTCAACTACTGCAAAGCAGAAAGTAAAACAGTATTAATACATTTTAAAAACAAAAAGTAGACATCGGCAAGGTTTAATACCAAATATTAGTGGCTTTTGACATGAGCAAGAATACTTTATGCAAATGTCTGTGGTCAGTATACAGTTAGCAATATAAAACATTAAAGATGCTGAGATCCATTTCATTACTATTTGCTCTTTCAGTAACTATAGAAATAAATATAATTTGTGTCCTTACTGTACTGCTATATGGTGCTTGACACTGCTATCATTTAACTAAAGCGCTATAAACTACTCTTAGGACTTCTGAGTTCCTGTAGTAGTTCCTTGTTACAATATTGGCAGGTTTGTTGTTTTGTTTTATTTTTTAAAATCCTTTTGCATGACTCAAGCTAAAAATACTGTTTATTATACTCCAAGGGAAAAAAAAATCAGTGTTCCAATATTGGGGTCATGACCTTACACTGCCATGATGTTTATCAGGATAGTTGGTCCTAAATAACAATTTTCTCATCACTGTTCACTGGAGTAGAAGATTCAAAACAGTAGCCTGGTCTTTGTGTGAGCCATGCTACAGCAGTTATTGAGAACATGGACATAAAGACCTTCATACATTACTCACTGTTTCATTAGCATATAATCTTTGGTACAAAATGTGCTTTCTTTTTGGTTAACAGAAATTTTGGAGAGAGGGAGAGATTGTTACAGATGGAATCCTTCCTGGCTATTTCAGCCAGCTGTGCACAAAAGAAAACCAGCTTAAAGGAAAAAAAATACACAAAGAGTTGACCCAGGGTCCTTGCTCTCAGAGGTGGTGAAGTAAAAGGTTTTAGACTTGTGTGATTTCACCAATCAACCCATTTAGAAATGAGGCCTATGCTTTATCTAATAATTCTCCTATCTCATTCCATTTAAGTGCAGCCACATCCTTATCACCTAGTGTCTCTGCATATTGTCTTGTTAACAATAGCTTCTTTTTCATCTAAGTTCTTGAGTCTTCCATTTTTCCCCTCTCCCCCCTTTTGAGAGTGGGTGGCTGCTATGGTAACTCAGAATTCCCCTCCTGCTTGAGAGCACAGTCATTTTCAAACAGTTGTTTTGCTAATATTTAGAGCTTTGTAGTGTTTGCCTCCATTACTTCTACTGCCTTATAAGAGAGACTTAAGCAATGGAATGGTGAACGGCAGTGCTGTGGTTAGGTGTTTTCTTTACCCTGCTCCAAACACAGATGCCTTTCTTCTTCAGACTTTCAGGCTCCTTCTTTCCAGTGTACCAGTGTTTTCAAAAGAGATCTTTTGTGAAATCTCTAACTAATCTTGCTGGTGCCTGGATTTTTCCTTAGGTGTCTATTCTGATCTCATTGGAGATCTTTTGTTAGTTTGTTTTGGATTGAGTTGGGTTAAGAAGTTGACTGCATCTGCTTTCATTTCTTATCAGCATTGCAACTAACCCTTTCTCAGCTGGAACAATATTTGCTACATAGGTATTAAGGCAAATGCTGCAGCTTTATTAAACAGTATATAATTGTGTAAGCCACGTTTTGTTATGCATAAGCTGAAATGGCGTGGACAGTTAGAGGTAAGTTTTGAAGCAGCCAAGTATGCACGTACTTGGGGTGTTTTCCACGACTGAGACACAGGAAGTGGAAGTCACGAGTCTCTTTCTGGTAGGATTTCAAAGTGATATATGAAGATTTAGCCTGTTTATTCCCATAGATTTAAATATAAGAATTGTGACTAACAGTTGTCCTTTGATACCGCATGTTATAAATACGGTGAGCCAAATTGTAATAGTAAAAAAGTAAAATTTATTTTTCGCGTTACAGCGAGTACGGAAATAGATAAAAACCAAAGCCACAATAAAGAACAATTAGACCGAATTGAGGGTGAAACGTGGGACCGGTCCACACTGTGTCTCCCCTTCATTTGCCCCAAAGTTCCAATACCAGGGTCCAGTTTTTATACTTTTTATTTTCCCCGGGGCAGGGTCCTCCTTTGTTCAGTGTTCAGGTGTTGGTATTCATGGGCCCCTTTTGGGATTCTTATTTTCTTCCCGAGTGGACTTTAAGAAGGAACATAATGGTGTCTGAGTGTTGGCTGTAGATCATATTCAGGTTCTGAGTGGGGTTTTTCAGGCAAACAGAAGGAATGTTCATTGGAGAGCCAAATCCGTCTCTGGGCAGATGATCCGACCATCAAACATGTTGGTTCAGTCGAGTCTCTCTCATTCAAGTGCTGATAACTTCAAATCTCTCCCCCTCAGTTCTGTCTCTCCCTCCTGTGACTTTCGACAATGTCTCCCTTCCTGCCTGTAATTCCTTTATTCCTTTAGCACAAATTAATACGCATAGTTTATTTACAACACTGCAGACCTAGGGCATTGGTCATTACTAGCTGTAGCTTGAGGGAAATTTTAATTCATTCTTGTAAAGTTTTGCCCTTATTTTGTTGTTCTTACTGCATTGCAAAAAAGCAGTTGGGTAGGGTAGTGTTTGAACTTTGTGTTACTGCACAAATTTCAGACTTGCTTTGGGTTTGTAATGATAGGGGAACAGGCTTCATGTCTTCATAGTTGACATAGCCCTTAAGTCTGTAGACAGCTTTTGTTGCTTTGTACTGTGAACCCTTGCCTCAATTATGACTTCAGACAGAAGTAGCAGATCGTAAAGCCCACAAATAATTTTTTCCTCTCTGCAGAGCTTTTCTTTGGTCCATGATCATGTTTTCTGCCAGGCTCTTGCTCTTGGTGATTTGCTGCATTGATTTTGCTGTTTAGTTTATAAGTCACTGGGAAAAGACAAGACAGTCTGGGTAACAGTGCTGGCAACATGGTGACATTCCTTGATCCAGTGTCACTCCTTGATCCAGTTATAGGTGGAGGTCTAGTCTCACCTGGCCTTTGTCTTGAAGTGCCTGTTAGATTCCAGCTAAATGGGCAGCTGGTGAAGGCATGATAGGCCTATTGGAGAGACTTAAGGGAGTGTTCAGGAGGAAAAGGACTACCAGAGCCACCTCATTGAATTAATTTTTTTGTTAGGAAATTAATGGATTCATCTGGCTGCCTTTCAGGGACAGTGCTAGGAATGTGGAATTCCTTATCTGGTGCAGCAAGTATCCCTCAATACTGATAATAAAACATATGTCATGAGCTTCACATACTGACTGTATTGGTTTCTTTCAGACCAAATAATAAAATTATATTACCGTTTGATCCAGGAATTTATCTAAAGACCTCTGTAAATTTCATGTCAGTCAGCTTTTCAGTACAATTCAGTTCCTGAAGAAACCAGCCTCTGTAATACATATATCTTATGGTCTTGGTACAGTGAAAAATACATCTTTCCTTCTTCAGTTGTTACAGCTGTGGGGAGCTTATAGTGGGAAAACTAATAGTAAGGTCCAGAATTCTAGAGCCTTCTTCTCCTTTTGCCAAGCCAGCCCCTGACTTTGAAAGCTGATTTTTGTCTAGGGCCATAAATAATTAGATCAAAACATACAGAGAAAGCTGGAGGAGGCTTCAGAAGCGCTAAAACAAATCTTCAGTGGACAGTTGCAGAAGGACCCAGACGATTCAAGAATATGACTTTGGTTTGCTCTAGAAATAATTTGACCCATTAATTATTACCAAAGGAAGCTGAAAAGATTTTAGATTGTCAAACAGGATTCTAACTAAACACTCAACCTGTTTTACAGCCCATTATTTTTTCAGCTTTTTGATATCAGTGTCTCTTTTCTTGTAGGTCTGATGAATATTGAAAATTCATTGGGTAGAACATTTATAACATTACTTATATTACTTGAATAGTTCAAGATTATTTCTTTAATGCCAGCACGCTGTAAAAACAAAAGAAAACATGAGAATTTATGTTTGAAGTGCTGCCTGGGATGGGTGCCTGTGCAGTGATTTCTTCCTCATTCTTCTTCTTGCCTTATGAGTCATTATTCGCTGTCCACTGATGGACTGGTCTTAGTCTCCCACGCCATCTAAATCAGGAGGAATGAAATAGCAGAGACAGAAGGGATCTTCTTACCTGCATCCCTGGGCCTCAAGATGATGAAATCAGCAAGGAAAATTCTCTTCTCTCCTGGCTGGAGTGCCCAGCCTGATGTGTAGCTCCAGTGTAACTAAAATGGGATTCTGAGACCTGTTACACCTTGTTTGTGTGCATAGATGATGGTGTGGGTGGGCCTAAAGATAGCTGAAAGATGCCTAGAAAAAGCTTACAGCAATAGCCCAGGAATCCACTTTGTCCTGTACTTCACATACAGTTCCTGTTCTTTTCTTAGCGTGTTTTGGAATGGTTTTATTTCTACTAGATTTAGGACAAACTTCACGTGAGAGTCGCAACCTGGCACTTTTGAAGTGCTTTCCCAGTACAAGCTAAATGCCAAGGCTGTGGTTGTTCCTTACACTGTGGCCTGAGCCAGTCACATCAGAAACCTCACAGGTAGCTTGCTTTGTCTTTGGTGGTGATGATGATAATTTCTTTCAAATTCATATTTTCAAACCCACTTCAGTTAAAGGTTTTCTTTCAGTTTATGGGGTTCTCTTACAGCTTCATATCCAGTATCTTGAAGACTGAAGGTCAGATGTTTGTGTTTTTCTGAAAATCTAGTAAATGTTATATTGTGTCATCAGGTAACAATCCACCTGCTTACATGACTCTCTGCCTGTGTGTGCTTACTGGTGACAGCTCTATATATTTTAATACTAAAATCTTATTTCAGGAAAAAGAAACAGCAATAGCAAAAGTTCTTCAAGAGAAGACTTACTACTGTTCTGATGTTGCAGGAGAATGTGCAGCCTGCTATATTTATTCTAACTCCTGTATCAATCCTTGACCTACATACAAAATCTCTGCTGTTGGTCTTGCTGTTGGCTAATTTAAAAGTTTTTTTCATTAGAAAACTCCTCCCAATTTTTGCTCTTAAAAGGAATGGAGATGTTCAGTAAATATTTTTAGCTATGTAAACAGTTATATTGTCATTCATTCTTACTAATGTTTTAAGTTGCTGAGCTATTTTCCCTTGTTGATACTGCATTTAATATATATCAAAGCATCCTGTCATCTTTTCAGGTTGTTTATTCTTTGTCAATTACCGAGTGTGCTGGTTTATAGTTCTTCCACCAGAATCAAGAAGAAAACAGCTGCTTAATTATATTTTATTCTTGGTGTAAATCAGGTCTTTGATTATTAATTAATTAACACAGTTATTAATATATTAACGCAGTTGTCTGTGTTAATATATTATACTAGAGGTGCAAAAGGCCAAGTTAAAAAATGGGTATCTATGAATCCTGCCTTGGAGGAGACTGTATTTGCTGTATAGAGTTTTGCAAATACAGACTTTTTGTCACATTGTTTCAGGAAAGTTTGGCCTGTTTTTACTGATTCTGTGGTGTTGTAATATAATGCTGATCCTTACATGAGTGGTACCTGTTCTTTAAAGAAAAGATAGAAACTGTACCATTGCTGGCAGAGCCCTCAGATTATTTCAAATAATGGACTGGGCGTGACAACCATGACTGCTCATATAAGGAGAGCACTTGGCAAATGGAGGTCCCTACTCATGTGAGGCACTGCATGAATCTGCAGTTGTTGTTCCTCAGTGCTTTAAATAGGGATTTGAAGGACTTGCTTGGTTGTAAAAACATTCAGAGAATTTTATGCAGAACATTTTTTGGGTTCGGCTTTGTATTAAAAATCTTGAAATCTGATTGAAATACTGCAGAATCAATTATTTGTAGTATAATGTGTTTTGTCTTATTAAAAATTGAGATAATCTTCTTGGGCAATGACCAGATAGTTGTTATAGATAACTGAAATATGTCACCATGACTTGCCTTAAACAATCAGGTTTTTCCTTCTCAGTAGTCATTTCAATTTAATATAACACAATACAGAATTAAATGGGAAATAGCTTCCTGCTAACTCCCCTGTGTCATCTTCACCCAAGCTGTGTTTGAAATTTGATTTTCTTACTGTGTATTAAGAATATTACAGTGTTTTTCCTTGAACCAGCTGTCCTAACATGTAGTGTGAATGTGGATAATGGTGGTAGTATCCAGGAGAACAATAAGACTCACTAAAATGGATGGCTGCTGAGTTAATTCAGTGTGCAATACTCTGTGTGTAGCTTGAAGAAAACCAGTGGGGCTAAAAAGCTGGAAATTAAAGTTGCAGTTCTCTTATCACCTTTTTGCATGGTAAGAGTAATAACTCACTGAAGACAGTCTGCAAAAGTACAGTGGTCCAGGGAGAAGAGAGGAGAATGTGGCTTGTGGATAAAGCCAAAACCTCTTTTTTTCCAAACCTTTGCTCTGACTGAATTGGTGGAAATCTTTCTACTCGTTTCCTGTTCATCATGTAAAGTACACTGAAGGTTTGTATGTTGCACTTCTCTGGTTTCATCCTCTAAGCCATGGATCTTTCTCTGCTGTTTTGAACTAAATTACTGTCAGCTGTTGCTCTTTTTAGAGAAGCACTGACCACTGCTTCGTCACTTCATTTATTGTAACTGTAACCACACTTTCTAAACTGCTTCTTGGCTGGATTATTACAGCACTTCATAAAGTGGTTCCCTGGTAAATTCCACTGAAGTTTCAGACAGTACAAAAAACCCCCAAACAAACCCAAAGGACTGCCCATTTGTTGGCCAAATAAGTGGTACTTGTTCTTCAGTGCAGACTCATCTGTGTTCCTTTGCAGATCGAAGTGATGGCATTATGAACTTGGAATCTCTAGTGCAACTCCATAGGAAATACTTGCATTCTTCATTCAAAAACTTAAATCCTGTTTAAAATTTGAATATTTAGGGTTTCAGTGGTTTAATTACAGAAACATCTTCTGCAGAGAGTAGAAACTTCTTTTGTCAAAAATCCTCTTAGTTGAAGTGTAAGTTCGTTGGTTTTTTTTTTTTTTGGAGGAGTCTTGCAAGCGGTCTTAAGGCCAAGATTCACGAGAATGGAAAGTCAAATATTTGGTATCACTTTTTTCCATTATCTCATCAGAGCTTGGGAAGTGCTGGGCTGAACCTGGTAGTCACTAGTGCACTCTTAGGGCAGAAGAGCTGCTCTGTTATCAGGCACTGCTTCTAATTCAGTAGTATTGCTCAGGGAGAATTAGACTGCAGCAGAGCAAATGGATTTCTCAGTCTGATGCATAAAACCTGCAACATCTAGATTGGTTTGTGTCAAGCATGGGGTTACAGTAGTTTGGCACTGAAACTATTACACTAGATTTATAAAAGTAGATGCTGGCATTTTGTTCAATTTTCACTGCTCTTTGACACTGTTTTTTTACCTTTTCACTGATTTTTGACAAACCACTAATTAGTCACATGAAGAAGTGGTGTATAAGAAAGAAAGAATTTGCTAATAAAAATAAGGTCTTTATGTATTCCCTTTCTTACTCTGCCTGGGAGCTTGTAATAGTACTAATAGTCCTTCATGGTAAAGATCTTTCTCTGTTACTGTCAACACTGCACAGTGAAGAATCAGTCTCTTCTATGCATTAGTAAATAAATACACAGACTGAGAGTAATTGGATAGGATTGTCCAATTTGCCTGGTTTTCTCTAGGCTTTTTTGGTTAACGTAAAATGCAATTTTGCTGTATGGTTTGATTCTTTTTCTATATCCCTAGGAAAGGGGTGTGATGACTTTACTACTCTACCCCCTGGCTTCTTTATACCCTCCCCCCAGTCTGGGAAATAAAGCACTAAATACAGATAGTCTATTCAAATAAATATAGAGCTTTAATTCACCAATTAGTGGGAGATATCCATCGATCTTACACTTTCTTCCTTTTTAATTTTCAGATGTATATCACCAACACAGTGAAAGCCAGAGGAACAAGGCTTGCAAAACCTGTTCTGTGTTTGGGTTTAATGTGCCTGGCTTTCCTTACTGGAATCAACAGAGTAGCAGAGTATCGAAACCACTGGTCAGATGTAATAGCAGGATTTGTAATTGGAATATCTATAGCAGTATTTTTGGTAAGTGTGTGTCTGTGTCACTTCTGTTTGAAAAAAAATCAATGTATAAGTTTGTATCTCTGAAAAAGCATTCAGATAACTACATAACATAAGATGTTTTTCCTAGGTGTTTTAATTAGTCATCAGTTTCCTTAGTAATACTTGCATACACTCAGAAATGTGAAGTCAAGAAAGGACTGGTCCAGTTATCTCTTTTGACTTCCATGTAAACCAGATTGTAGCATTTCAAACAGTAATTTTTGCAGCAAGGCCCACTTGCAGAAAGTATATATTCTTCAGATAACGTATAGTTATGATTTAATGTATAAAGTATTAAATTTGATATAGTTGTACCCACACTGATCAGAGAATAGGTAGCATTTGTTTTTCTGGCTTTGCAGTAGCACTAATGATTTTATTTCATAGTGATTCAGGTTTATGTTGAAATTTCATATTATTCTGTATAAAAAAAAAATCTTTGTTTAGCCTTTTCCTTTTCTGGAGCTGTGTTCCAAAACCAGATAGTTAATCCCAGTTGCCAATGACTACTGTCTGTGTCATAAAACTATTTCTAATGTATTAATCACCTTCACTAATATCTGCAGTGCAAGCCTATAGAATAGAGCAGTCGCTGCTTTTAATGCCTGTAGGTTTGTCTGCCTGGCAGCTTGTAATAATACTAAATACACCTTTGAATTTTTTCCCCATGAAAACACTTTTGAACCTGACTCTTGGATCACAGGGTCTTGATCTCAAGATCCTGGATCTGAAAGGATGGCTTGGCTGAGAACCCTCCCAGGGATGGCTGGGATGGGTGTTTTCACTCCTCTAGACATGCAAGGGTAGCTGCAAGTCTCCTTTAAAATACATCTGCTTGCATTTCCAAACATTCCTTTCCACATAAGGTGTTCAGGAGTTACATTTGTTTGTTCCCATTTAAGTTTTTCCATTCTGTTCATGCCCCTAAATTAATAGAAGAGAACAGAACAGAGAGGAAATCTGTCCCAGCATTTTTTCTCATATTTTGTCATGTATGTTGCATAAACTCCTTTGAGTAGCATGACATCAAATTTAGCTGTGTTTTGAAGCAAATGCAGTTGGCAAATGTTGCTGCTCAGCTGAGAGTTGGAATTAGTAGAAGTACAAACTGTTACACATCACATCTCTAAGTCACTGTGTGAGAATCTGCTGCCCTGAGCAGATTTGAAGTTACATTCACACTTGGGCATGGTCCTTGCCTTCTTATTCCCTTTATTTGATAATTATTCCCTTATTCCCTTCATTTGAGAAAGTCTTTGCTAATCAAAACTGAGATGGCACTGGCCTGCCAGGAGTTTAAGGTTAATGCCATGTGATGCTGCAAGACATCTCTTCATGATGTTGATAATAATTTGTGTTCTATTATGCAGCTTCAGTAATGGATTTTCTTTTAGATAAGAGGTTTTTTGGTTCTCAAATGATGCATGTACCAGTAAATTGGTTGAAAGACTTTTGTCTTGAAATATTAATTAAGGATTTTCTGTAAAACGTGAACTTCACATTTCAGTATTTCTAGTGTAAAGCTGTGACTAAAGCTGGTGTCATTTCTGTCTAATGATAATTGTCAGGATCAAAGCTTGAAAAAACAAGTTGTTTCTTAGGTATTCTGTTTATCTTCTAATCCATTTTAGGTTGTTTGTGTGGTAAATAACTTCAGAGGACGTCAGCCAGAACATGAACATTCTCATCTGGATAACCTGACCCAGATGCCCATGATCAGCATACCCAGAGTAGAAAGCCCTTTAGAAAAGGTAATGTTTGACTTCTTAGGAAACAATTAATAAAATGTCGCTTTCCTGGAAGGATGAGCACAGACTATTCTAACAAGAGTGCCAAGGTAATCAGATTTAAGAGAAAGAAACATGTCAGTGAAGGAGAAAGAAGGAAAGAACTTAATTCAGTGACATCCCTTGGGAGGCTCTTCATGTTGTCATTTCACTGCCATAGCTGCTGTTAAGCCCATGGAGTCAGGCTGAGTAGATCTGAGACCCTCTTCCCTTGTATTCGTCAAGTAAATATGATTAATAGTCTGCCTGATAGTCCACAGAACATAGAAAATTCTTAGAATGCTCAGAAAGGAAGTCTAACCCCTGGCCCAAGGGGCTTTCCAATTCATATACAAGTGGCATTTATCCTGTTTGTTTGTGGTATGTCCTCAGCCTGGTGTAGAGCATGGGATGCAGTCCCTTTTGCATCAGCTGTGGGGCTTCTATCATCACACACGTGCTAGCCCCAGGGCAGGGCCCCCAGCTGGAAGTGAGAGTAACAATGGGCTGTACAGTAACTGCAGTAACTCTGTGATCTCTTGTCAGAGCACAAGGGGTTTTAGGCTAGGACATACTAGGGAGAGTCTCCTTGCTATGCCAAGACTTTTTGCATAAGTATCGCAATGAAATCTGGTTTTGTTTGCTGTGATAACCATTTATATTTTTGAAGATGATGTTGTACTATGTGTTAGATAAGATTGTCTGACTAATTTTATGAGCAAACAAATACTGAAGTAGATAGCATAACCAAATAAGAAAATATTTTGGACATTTTTACCAAGGAGAAACTTTGAACTAGTAATGCAAAGTTTAAAGGGAAGTTTACTTTTTCTAATGACTTTATCTGTCATTATTCATTAAAATCTATTGAGCTATCCCCATATTTGAAGATAGTAAACAATTCTACACTGGGTAGAGCACCAAAAATATTTTTCTGTGGTACTTTTTTAATTCCGGATTAATTATGATAAGTTTTTTTTCATGTTAAACAGAGGACAGGATTTCAACCACTTCTCAATCTGTCTTATTCACTTGAAAGTGGCAGAAGTTGTCCTTTAGTAAGAATTGCTGCTAGTCCTGGGTTTTTTGTTCCTTTCCTTGAAGGGAAAGAAGATTTCTTATCAGAATAGTCTAACATGCCTTTTTTGAACCAAATATGTCTAAGTTACTTCCACTGATATCTTGTCGTAAGGAGGTCAGTGTCTCATTTGCTTGAACAAGCATTTAGATGATGAATGTCTATCTTCAAAATAATCCATTCAGTAAACTTTCTGTAAAATGTCAAAACAAAACAAGCTGTCAGCAGGCCTGGAACATACCACATTAATAAGAGCATGTTTTATTTATGTGTTAGGCTCTCATGCAATAGAAGCATTTTCTGTGGCTCAAAAGCCATCATAACTAATAAGTATACATTTTGGATATTGAAATTTAATTTTTTTTTTCTGGGGATCAAGACTTCGTGTTGACTTCATGTTACTATCATCACCTGATTTGAGAACTTCTCACTCATGATTAACAATGTCCTTTTCCTGAGACTTGGCCTAGTTTGAGATGCTGTGGGGAAAGCTGTGGGAGAGTGTTGGGAGGATGGTGACAGGAATAATATTTGCTCTGCTGGAGGCTAACCACTGCCATTTGTGAACTGCCCAGGACTCTGAGTGAGCTTCTTTCCTTCTGGACCCCTATTCTTATGGCAGTAGATGGTAGCTGTTTGCTGTCATGCAAATTCTCCCTAGATAATTAAACTGGGGACTGGTCACAAAGTGATACCACTTGTGGAGATCCCATTTTATGGGTTCATCTTTGTGTTGCAAAGCCTTTCTCCTTTTCAGACAGAGAGGATGGGATGCAAGGACAATAAGGTGAAGACTTTGCTAATTGCTTGAAAATACTTCCTTCCGTTTCCACTTCCAGAAAGTTTAAAATTGAATTAGCAAATAATTGATGAAGAAGTTATTCACATGTGAGTGCTTTAGGTTTTGAGTTTCTATGGATATTTTTTACCTTTATTTAAATCTAATTTTTTTTGTTTAATCTAAAATTTTAGATAGAAGACAGACCCTGTTAAATAAAAGGCATTAAGAATAATACTTCAGGGAGCTAAGGTCTAAATTAAGTTAGCTAATCTCAATTAACTACCATTGCTACAAGAACTCTTGAATTAGTCTTTGCTTTTTAGCTAGCTCCCTTCTTATTTTACATAATTTGTTCTCCAGTGGGGAGAGAATGATGCTAAATAATTTGTATGCTATTTGCCTCTTCCTTCTTCAGACACATGAGTTCCTTTTCACTACATTTCAGTTAGGACTGTTCCAGTTCAATATTCTAAATGCATGTAGATTTACATTTTGCTTATTTTAAAGCTGTTTTTCCTTATTTTCAGTCTGCAAGCTCCTGTGCCAATATTAAAGACAGGTTACTGTAAGAAATTAGCTACTGGGAGTAACACAAATCCTAACTGTCTGAAGTCATCAAAGGCTAAGGCAGTGCAAGCTGGAAGCAATGCAACTATGTGACTGTTACTAAAAATAGTAACTATATAGGTATCTGGGAGCAAGCTATGAAAAACTCCTGCCTTAAAGAATAACGTCACTAGAAAGGATAGGACCCCACTCACTGCTATTTTGTAATAAGTTCACCTGTAAATGAGTAAGCACATTTTGCATCATACAGGCCCAGAAGCACATTACTTTGCTGTTTCCAGATCTGTTACTTGCTATTTCAGTGCTTTCTCCATGGAGAACAACTGCTCCTGGCATGCTCACCGTGCTGTCACTGTCTGAGTTCTGGTGGAAGTCTAGCTATGTTTGAAGTGCACTTAAATAGGCATCAGTTCTTTTAATATTCCAAATTGAGCTGCTGCTGCTTAGTGACAAGGTTAGATCACTCTTTGCATGACACTTGTCTTTCGTTGTGGTGCTTGCAGATGATGTAGCTGTTCTGCATGGGTACCCATGCAGGCAAATAAGCTGTAGGTGCAGTGTCTCCTTGAGGGATCCTTCCCAGAGCCTGCTCAGCAGTGCAGACTTAGTGCTTTTACCTTAACTGTAGTCATCCTCAGAATTAATTAAAGGAATGAAAGCTAAGAAACCTCATCACTCACCCATTTGCTTCTTTTTCTTTTCTGTCTCTGACCTTCTTCATCTCTTACAAGACAGTTGGTGTTTCAGCTAGCTCACAGTCTCCTACAGAGAGGAAGCTCTCGTCCTACCACAGCCAAGATTAGAGAGTCCTGTTCCTTTGCAGGAATTACTGAGACATGGGGATATTCTGGATAGTACCTGGAAGGGTTTGAAGGTTCAGCTTCATGAATGTGCAGTCACAGACTGTGTTTCCTGTTTAAGGGGAGACTGAGGTTATTTCATGCAAAAGTCGCCTGAAATTGGCCAGGGCTTAACAGAGGTCTCCTACCCATCTTGTAGTAGCTTATTATTCTGCTAGTCTTATCTATTTTTTATAAGTATTCTAGCTTTGAAAAAATCAAATACAAATACAACATGGAGCATTTCAGGACGAATGGAGGCAGTAGATAGAATACTGAGATAGAAGGTTTCAGAAGGAAGCATTGGGTTAGGAGATGCACTAGGGTTCATCTCCTGTGAGATGAGATAATTACTGTGTGATTATCAGTGCTTTCTGTAGCTATTCAGTATTACTTATTTGCACAGTGGGTTCTTGGCAGTGCTGTACTTGACAGCTAAACTGCATTTATTCCCTGAGGTTCTGCTTGGCATTCCTTCATACTGCTGCTTCTGTCAGCAGTGCCGAAACCTTCCCAAATACAGTCATTGTTCCTTGTTACAATGAGGTTTCTTATACTCCCCTGTAGGATTGACTATCCAGCATGACTGAACTCAAAAGAGATAGATTAGGTGCTCTCTCCTTCTGCCATTTCCAAGTTGTAACGGTCATAAGTGTTTGGAATTCCTCTCACAACGTGTGGCATTCTTGTTGCCCATCATAACAGTTTTTAGTGACTATCAGGGTTAATTGTCTCAGAAATCTTCTTGAGTTTGACGCAGTAATTATTGTTCTGTTGTGCATGTGTAAGATAATGATGGTGGTAAAACATTCCAGCAATAATAATTGTAGATATTGCAATGGATTCTGCTGGTATTTTTAAGACTGGGAAAGCTTTCCTCTTCAGAATTTAAGGAATAGTGTTTTTTTCTATGTATTCCATCTTGATTACTCACGAGACACAGAATACCTTCTTCACAATGTCAGAAAATTTTAATTCTCAATGTTACTGCTTTGTTCTTGATCTTAAGCATGTTGGTATCAAGTCTTCAACTGTTATGTGCCTGGTGTGCACACAGCACCATGGCCTGGGGAGCCTGGCCTGTTCCCTGCAGCTCTCCAGGGAGATCACCTCTCACTGAGCTCACAGCTAAAAGCAAAACACAAACATGCTTTGCCTCATCATACTGTGGGCAGATGGAGGAGAGGGTTGGGTCCATTTCTGTTGGACAAAATATTTTAGTTGAGAGATCTCCAAATACTTGTATTTCGTAGTGCTTGACATCCAAAAGCATCCATAGGTGTCCCATACATCTTTCTCCAGAATGGTCTGATGAGAGCCCATGTGCTTACATCAGCTTATAGGCAGTTTTTGGCATAATTGTTCTTTCTTGATAATACAGTCTGTTAAGGGAGATAATACAGCATTGCTTCACACACCCACCACAAACACATACCTAGGAGAGTCAGCTCATAAAAAATCATAAGCAGTTTGTTTCAATGTCAAACATTTGAATTTGTATTCATGTCCTACCCTTCTGCTTAAATCTGCTTCTGTGGGATTGTACAAGAGTTATTTCTGATTGAATGCACACAGTGATCACTACACCTAATGCTCAGATAAACTAATACTTAAACATGGGAAGTGGAACAATGTATTCAGCGTGACCTCCTCAAACGTGCATATTGTAGGTGTTGCAGAATCAAGGCATTAGTCACAGTCCAGAAGATGCTTTGCAAGGATCCTCCCTCAAAGCACGTGTCCTTAGGTGGTTCTCGTGGCTGTCGGGGACGGAGCGCTGCGAGCGCCTTCCGCTAAGGCAATGATGATAACCGTGTACCCAGTGAGCGTGTGGGCTGGGCCTTCCTGCAGGGCTCAGGGGCAGGGCCACCCCAGGGCACCTCATTGCTCCAGTAAAAACAGAAAATACACTCTGATGACACAGGGCTGGATGATAACATCATTATCATTATTATTATTATTGTTTGATCAATTATCATTTGCTAAAGTACTGCGGTAGTGTTTTTCTATTTAACGAACTCTACTGCGGGAAAAATTGCTATTTTACAAATTCCTGTTTTCAAAAACAGAAAAGTCTTTTCAGGCTTATGACTATTTTTGAATGTTTCTAACTGTATTGAGAAGAAGAAAGCAAAACAAAAAAAGCTTAAAATATTTAATATATATATAATGAAAATTGCAAATCACAAAAAGTTTAATGTATTTTTTCAATGCTTTGACATTATAGCATTGCTTATCTACAGAAATTAATTAAAACTTAACAGAAGATGTACAGGTGTGGATCGTTACCCCTGAAACGTGCACTGAAGGGTTAGCCTTTGGCTTTCTCTTTTTTGTTGGTGGTGTGAGAGCACAGTTATGATGCATGCTTTGCTCACCAGCCTGCCACTGTCCTCTTAGAATGGTTGCTACAATGCTGGTCTGCCTGCCTGTGAGACTGCTGCCATTGAGTGGCTCCTCATGTTTCTGATTCTTTTGAGAACTCTAGGGAAAATAATTCCCATGGAGTTGGAGAAGCTGAGGTCTTGTGCATGGTTTTTTGCTTGTTTCCCTGCATCTGTGTGAATCTGTTTGCTGACAGTAGTTAGTATCTCACTCTGACCCTTGTCAGAGCAAATCTAAGCAGAAGTAAAAGAGTTGAAATGTAGTTATTCCAGAGGGATGCTGTTTGTTTGGTGTTTTTTCTGCAGAGTCTCAGCAAGGCTTATTTGTAGTTTTGCCTGAGACGATAGCATGAAAAAGCACGAGTAACCAGACAGTTGCATGAATCTGTATCAGTGATTCTTGCCGTCAGCAAGTGATTAATTTTGACCTAGTTATGCATCACCCTGCGGAGTCCATTGGAAATGAATTGACAGGCCTTCAGTAGGGTCCAAATCAATAGGTCCATGATCAGCAGCTTAGCAGTTCTCTTTGAGGGCTTATTGAGAAAGGAGGATTTTCTTCTGTGTTATTATATCCTATGCTCTGCATGTCTTCCCAGGATGGTGGTCTGCTCATTTTGGAAGTATAGCTGGCAGGAGTGTGAACCAGATTCTCCTTTCCCTAAATAATCGTTATGCACTCTTGAATTAATGCCACATGAAAGAGCATTTGGCTCTCTGCATCACAGACAAATGTGTGTCACTTAGATACAGAGATGGCATGTAGCAGGACTTGAAAGAATTGATTGAAATAAAGAGGAATTCTTTTTTCCCTGCAATTCCTCATTTTTAGACCATCTTACTTAGGAAAAAAAGCGAATAATTTTAGGCTGAGGGTAGTTTAAGTTGACAGGATGACTTTTGAGGTCTAAATAAAGAAAATAAAATAAATAGTATGAAGAAAATGTCATTATAGCCTCACAGCAACTCCAGAGTCATTGAGTTTGCCCTCTGCATCATCTTTTGTATATTCAAAACAGAAGATGGCGAGCCCGACAAGATGCTTGGAGTTGATTTTTTTTTCTAATTAGGAAGTCTAATTTTGTGTTTCTTCTGCCAAATAAAAATCTGCAAGCAATAGCATCTGTAACGATTTTTTACTGAAAACTTTTCATAGAAAGTTACACTCTTTTTTTTTGGAATGATTTTTTTAAAAATCTGACTGTGGTCTAATAATTGTGGTTTATTTAAAATACGTGAATTCCATTTCAGGGAAGAATATACAGGGATGCTTGCTGTTAAATAGTGTGCTTTTATGAAAGCTGTCATAAAATACAGCACGACCATTACTAGAGCTAAAATCCATATTGTAGGGGAGGGGGAAGAGAGCTTCTCCCCCAGGACACAGTACAGTTATGGCACAGTGAGAGAGGGAGCAAAGCTGCCAGTCTGGCTTGGAGATGGGGGCATAAGGGGCAGCTCTCCAATCAAAGTATTTCTAATTTCCTCTCTCTAATGTGTAAAGATGCCTGCCTATCTCCCCTGTGCAGGATGATAGACAAATATTCAGGCAGTTTAAACTGAGAAACAGAAACTTACAGGGTGGGCATTGTTTCCTCCAGTACTTCTTATGCTGTGTAATAAGAGATTTTCTGAAGGACTTCCCTTAAGCAAAAAATGGGAGGTCTCACTCTCCCCAGGTTATCCACATCCCCCTCCTCTTCAGCTCACATCTCCTCTCTTCTGAGTTTAATCTGCCCCAGGAGGCAAAATGATCAGAAAAATATGCAGTGCTTTGCTTGGTGTTTTACCCTCTGTGCATTTTTGTGCTTGGGAACAAACACATGGCTTTACATCAAGGTTCCCTTTACTAATTTCACCATTGCAGGTTCTGTAAGAAATGGTGGCAGTCAAGGGTACTGTGTGCCAAAGGGAAATATGCTTCCTCTGGATCCTGCACATCACTGTGCATGCCCTTCAGATGTCTGCAGAGTCACTTGCTTAGGTTCAAGCATGAAAAAGTAGCCAAGCTCTTTGGGATGCTGCAGGGTTTTAGAGTTGCACATAGAATGTTCATGCTCCAAGGAACATCTCAGTGTTCATAAGAATCATCCCATTGAAGGAAAGAGGAACAGGTTCTTAGATTGCAACTGGACACTAGTGGTTCTGAAAAAAACAAATTGGAATAGGAGTTCTTAACTGCAAAATGCCACTTGATTTCAAGCATTTTGATACTTGATTCAGTGCCATTGAGCTCATGAGGAGAAAATAATCTTTAAAAAATGAATATTATAAATGTATTTGAACTGAAATAGAGTATTATAATCTGTCAGAAACTGTCATGGTAATTTCTAGGAATTTTGTTTTTTCAAATATGAGGAACATAGCAATGAAAGTGCAGCTAATTCATTTGCATGTAATTTAAAATTAAACTTAATTTAAAACAAATCAAAGCCATCTAAAAGTAAAATATAATAGAACCATCACACGTGACTACTTTGTTAGGCATACTTCTCTATCCAGTCTTTCAGCATTTAAGAATTGCTATGGGAGTGAGTGAGACCACTGCAGTGAAAATCAGTTTTATTTACATCATCCTGCAGTAGTCTCCAAGTACCAGGCTGCCCTTGGAGCACAAGAGGCAAAAGTTTTCACAATGATGACTGCTGTCTATCTGTGTGGTTTTGTGGTTTTTATCTGTTTGTTTTTCCTTTAACTTCCAGAACCACATCACGGCCTTTGCAGAAGTCACATGATGTTGACGCTGATGTGTATTCACTCCATTGGACTTCATCTCTTTTCACAGCCCACACATGATATTTGCAGTGTATCAAAAATAAGAAATTTTTAGAAGTCCTATTTGTGACTTGATTTTTACATCACTAAAATGATACCAACATTTTGAAGAATTCTTAAATATTAGAACGTCACTTTACTTTCTAGCAAAAATATTAACTGTTTACTTTTATGATGGAATGGGACAAACTGAGCACTAATTATCTGACATTACCCTCCATTTTGGCTTCTCCTTGTTTTCAATGGTTCATGTACCTATTCCAACAGTACTTTGTATTTTGATTTAACTTTGATTTTTAAAATCTACATTTTTAATTCAGCATGAACTTGTTTCCATTTGAGGCAATTTCAGTGTATAAAAACTAGCAAATATTATGTTCTGTATGAAAATGCTGTTTGCACATTGTATTACGCTGTATTCCATGTAAGATATCATTCAAACAGTATGTTA
Source organism: Cyanoderma ruficeps (assembly GCA_008694505.1). Taxonomy (NCBI): domain Eukaryota; kingdom Metazoa; phylum Chordata; class Aves; order Passeriformes; family Timaliidae; genus Cyanoderma; species Cyanoderma ruficeps. The sequence goes on from VZDJ01001247.1 coordinate 7,793,350, forward strand.
TATGTAAGACTGGTGCTTCTGCTTTTGAAGAGAAAAAAAATGCCAATTTTTACTGTAATAAGTATTGTATCATAATTAAAGGTTTATTTATTTGGATATTTTCCTGACATAATTGTAGTTGAATTGTTGTTTTGTAGTTCTTGAATGTCTTGGATGACATATATGTATCTAGGTTAAAAGAAATGAGAATAATATAGAAAGTTTGATATATTCTTTATTACTAATGATATCCTGTGAAAGGTTAAGGGCTCTGTTCTTAGCTTAGCATATCTGATGGGAAGCTGTGCTATTCATAAATCATTTAAACAAATTATTCATGGCAGCCTGCATCTTCTCATGATTGTTGTACTCCCGATACTATGCTGGGAGAATGGGTGCTAAGATAAGAAGAGGGTCACCAGCTTAGTGAGAAAAGTTCATCTGAGTTTCTACTCTCCATTTTCATGGAAAACTCATGGAAAAGCCAAAATGGCTCAATTTTTTTTTTTTTTCAGCCTAAGTGACCAGGAGAGGCAGACTTTCTCTCTACAAAGCTTTTTATCTCTGTTTGTGTTTGAGGCTCATGTTCTTAAAAAAAAAAGAAAAAAAAATCCTCTGCTAATCTGCATGGTGTTGACGAATTGATTTTTCTTCAATGTCAGCCGATGTTACCATGTCTCTGTTATTGCTGTAAATATTCAGATTAAGCCTCCCCTTTGGAAGAGTCTTGCTGACTATTCATAGTGAAGCTGTCCTAAAAAAATTGAGCACCAAATGGATCTGAATATTGTAAATACTGAAGACATTCTTAACATCTGCCAGAAAGTTTCCCTCTGGCAAGAGCTGATAAAATGCTAGCACTATGGAAACATTGAGAACACTATTGGTCAGTGCAGGCTGTTGAGCATTTTAGGCCTTAAATTTTCCAGAGTTTAGTGTATTTTCTGTGCATTAATCATTGTTAGAGTATGTTTGAAACACAAGGATGTAGAGTCAGGAATATTTTTTCTATGATGAATTTTAATGCGTTCTCACATGGTCATCAGGTAATGCCTGCATTTAATTTTTGTTTCAACCTCTGCTTTCACTAAAATACAACTACCTAAAGGGTGCTTGGCAAACAGGGGAAGGCCAAGTCGTCTCTGAGTGCAATAGAGCAAATGCCACGAAGTCATTGTGCTAAGCTGAGAATTAAGAGATGGAAGAAATGTATCTGTGGGGAGAAAAAACCTAGAATAGAGTCCTTAGCTATAACTAGGTTACTTAGATGATTGAAAATCCACCTTTATTAGACTATCAACTGTGTTTACAAAATTGTAGTAGATCCAAAGTTTGTATCACCGTGTTAAGCTCACTTACCCTGCTCTTAGTCTAGCTAGTTAGGTTCCAAGGTACTAATGATTTCTCTGTGTGCAGATTTAAATGAAATCTTCACTCATTTTTGCATGGTAGCAAATCTGCATTTTTTTATATCTGATTTATAAGATTACCAAGAGATTCTTTTATGTTAAAAGAGATGACTCTTTTTCAGTGTACTGTATATCATCAGCTTGTAACTGGTCTCTTTCTCAGGATCTTTCCCAGTCAAATATTTGGGTTAAATTTATCATACTATCTCTGTGAACCAGCAGTGAGAAAACAAAAAGAGAGACACTCTGCTGTATAATGTATTTTTAAATAAAATAATTTTTCATTCATATGTAGTGTAATTTTTTTAGATGTGTGCATTACGTGTATTTTGGTTGATAATGTGCTTATAAAGAAATTGTGATTTTATGTGAATTGCATTTGGTAATACACTTTCTCAATTACCCAGGAATCCCCACAATTAATTCCCTTAGAAGTCACAGTTAATTCCCTTAGAAGTCACAGTTAATGACCTTAGAGGTGGTTCTGGTGAACTTGAAAAGCGTGAGAGGAAGAGCTGTATTGCAGAGTCCACAGCCTGGTGAGGAAGGATTCTCCCCAGAATGTGGACTGGCCAAGCTCCAGACGCTGCTTTGACTGATTATCAGAAGTGGCAAGAATTTTTGCCTTTCCACATCTGTAACTCTCCAGTGCCCTGAAGTTTGGGCTTTACCTCTTCCATTCTGGACCCAAAAAAGCTTTGAGTACAAACAGTTTGCCAAAACAAAAGTAAGTTGGCACTTTTTTACTAAAATGGCTTTTTGGTGATTGCTTTTAAAAAAACCCCACTGTTGAGCAATTATCATTCCTTATTCAGGGAATCTTCTGGTACAGAGTGGTTCCTACTGAAAACACCATGGTTGAACCATTTCAGTGGTTTTGAATGCAATTGATTTTATTATTCTTGTGGACCTTTTCCATGTGTACTTCAGTGAAACAGCTCTGCTCTATTTATAAATGAGATGTTTGAGAAGCATCCCTAATGTTATATGCTGCTGTGTTCCTAAAAATGGAATTTCTAAGGCATATGGGGACACCAGCTGGGCTCCTATCCATACCATTTTAGATTCTCTTCTATGGATTCTGCTGTTCGTTTATCATCAGGAACTGCATAAGACATACGGTGATAGCATCCGGGCTCACATTTTTTCAGCTTTTAAAAATGTAAATTTTAACAATATATATCAAAAGAGGATGATGTTGGTATTTTTTAGCTACAATTTTCTTTGCTGTTTGCTGTTGCCTTCTAATTTTGTTGCTGCCCAAGATCACAGTAAGTGCAACAGTCCATTTTCACATTATGTTAGCAGGGAGCTTTTTATACTCTTCTGAAGTCTAATTTTGGTATTTCTGAGGCTTGCCATCAGAAAGCAGAGTGCATTACATTTTAGGAGCAGATAAACTGAGTCTGTTTTGGTCAAGTACATCCCTGGCCATCTGCATAGCCTCGGCCTTGGGGACGCTGAGGAGCATGTGCAGGCGGAAGGGCGAGCAGACCTCCAGACCTCTCTGCCCTGCAGCACCTCCCTGCAGGCACATCGAGAGCATTTTTACCCAGCTCTGCCTCTGACAGCTGCCTCAGCCCCAGCATACTGGATTTTCCTACTGTACACCAGCATGAAAGTTTTTTTCTCCCCTCAAGCACCTCTGAGAAACTGGACAGATCATGAGGTGCACTACAAGCATGACTGCAGCTGGAGGTAGCTGTTGCCTGGTTCTCACTTGGACAAGGGGGAAGCTAAAGGGGGACCTAGTATGGCTTCAGCTTTTGGTCTTCTCCTCCACTTTCTAGGTCTTTCGGTTTTCAGGGATGTCCACAAAAGAAAGCAAAGCAAATGCAGTCTCTCTGCCACATGCCTAGGGTTGTGAAAGCTTTACACTTGCTGTTGACCACTATGGACTTTCCAGTATAACACAGTGTTGCCTTTTTGTCATCCTCTCCTGTGTGAAAATGGCTGATAAAGCTTCTTAGAATTTCCAGGTTTGACCTGATGTTCGGGGAAGAAGATGCTGTGAACACCCCAGAAGGACCCCTGCCAGGGTGGGAATTGAAGCCCTTGTGTGACTGTGATAAGCCTGGTTTTTGCTCAGCACTTGCCGAGTTACCAGACCAAGGTATGACTCTACAGGTTTGTTGCTCATACTAAGCTGCCTGTATTTGCCTCATCATGGAGCCTCAGTCCCTTTCCAGCACAGAGGATTAGGAACTTGGTTCTGTGATCAGTACTGAAGCTTGTTCTTTCTCTGTAGAGAATCCTAGGAAGTACAGCATATTCCTGCATGAAGCTTGCCCCCTGTGTCTGCTGATGCTCTCCTGGTCAAGCTGGAGGTAGGCGAGGTGTCATTAAGCCTTCCAAGGTGCTTAGCTTCCACTTGCCTGTAACCATGCCATGGTCCATGTGTTTGGTGATTGCTGTAGCTGGAAGGACTGTAACCAGCCTGTGCCCAGGCTCCAGCTGCATGTTTTCTGAGAACTGACATCCAGTTCTCTGCCTGTCATGTCCTTGAACTCAATTTCTTCCATTCCAGTTGTCAGCTCTTGATACTGTGTTCTGCTGTGAGATGTGATATTCACGAGACATAAGGGGAGCATGGCTGTGTGTTCATCAGCAGACCATTTTAGATAGACACCCTTTCTTGCCTTCTACTCTGGTCTGTTGTCATTAGCTGTGTACAACATTTGGAAATAGGTTAATCTAACTTAATTAGGACAATTTAATTTTGAACAAAAGTTTACACTCAGAGGTTTTATTTGATTCTAACTAATCCACAGCAAATCTCTAGCTAATTCAGATAAACCATCCTGAATTGTCCCCTGTGTGGACAAGTCCCAAGCCTTTCTTTTTTTTTCCCCCAGAGTAAGTCTGCAGGTTTAATATCTTCCCCTAGAGACTGCAGCCAGAACAGTGTGCAGCAGTCAGCTTCCTGAAGAATTACTGAATCCATCCTCTAAAATGGGGGTGTAGAAGCCCCAGTAAAGAGCTTGAGTCCCCAAAACCAAATTCTTGGCGCCAGTGTTCTCATCTGACAACATTCACAGCAAAATAAATAAACAAAAATAAGAAACCAAATCCTTTTTCTGACAAATTTCTTGCTACATAGCAAAGTTAAACCTAAATACATATGTTCCGGAGGTACAGGGAACTTGTTGTCCTGGTGGCAATCTTTAATATGGTTCTGAATGCAAGATCCTTAAGCTGTGAATTCCTAGGATTGCTCTGGAGTAGGCAAATAATCCTAAAAAAAGGGAGTGAATGTCTACAACTGTAAAAGACAAACTAAAGGGATGCACTTCTATGTTTTTAAAATACCACAGTAGAAGAAAATGCTACTTTTAGTCTGCTAGTTTCTGCTAAGAAATCATCTGCTGTTTCATGTTTTTTTGCTACTGTTGGTTAAGGAAAAGCAGCTACTGTTCTTTCCTTAGCAACCTCTATTTATAAAGTAGGAACTGACAAAGATATTCTATTCAAATATTCTAAAAATAACTCTGATGTGATGAGAATAAAGTGCTTATTTAGCAAAACAAAAGAAAATGCCCTTTCCTTCTCTTTAAAGAGGGAACTGGAAGCTAATCCTAGTAGGAAACACCAGGAAGAAGATAAGACCCTTGCCTTTTGGCAACAGTTTACAATGTTATCAAGACAAGGTAATAGATCTTCTTTGAGATTATTACCTTTTTGTTTTGTTTTGTTTTGTTTTTTTTGTCCCCTGAGCATTTAGAGGAAGCATTGTAAGGATGTTGGCTTGGATCGTATAATCCTACAAAGAAAAGCATAGAATGCTATTGGTTTTGTATTATGTGTCTTTTGTGGAGTCACTCTCAAAGCCAGTGAACACCAGCCCGGTAGAGGAGGAATAGAAGGACTAAACAAACTATTTCTTGTCATTTGGAGGGTGAGAGATTTCCCACGCAGTGTCTTTTCAGGAAAGAAACCAAATGAGTTGGGAGACTTGATATCAGCTGATTATGTGACAGAATTTTGTTATCTTGGTCTCTCTCCTATGGGAATGCTGCCTGCTTATAGTGTATATGTTTCATTCAGTTAACATTTTGCTTAGAGGAACAGATAATTGTGAGATGTTTGATCCTTAGTTCTTTGTCAGGTTAAGAAGATGATATTCCCATGGCATTGGACACTATGCTGCTGCCTTTTATTTTCTGTCTGACAACCTGGCTTCCCTGCATATTGAAGGTAAAAGGCTGTATACTGCATTGTAATAAAATTAATAAAATTGACTTTTTCTTCAGGAATCTGGTGACCTACATATAGAGCTTAAAAAAATCTCTCTGATGGATGTAATTTCTTTTGAAGTTTGGGACTGTAAACTCACTTCTATCTGTGTTCTGCTATCAATCTGAAACTAAAAGCTTCTTGTAGTTGAGGGGAAGAGTCACCTCTCTAAGCTCAATGGAAAAGCTACAGATCTTAAGCACTGTGGTGGAAGATATCATAGGAGTTTGCTCACCTGGGAGTCTCTTTATGACTTGCTTGATCACATGTGTTTTGATTTTCAAATGTCCCACTCCCTGCACTGTGGCTGTGGTTTCAATTGGAAGGAATATTGTTGAGAAGCATACATGTTAACACAACAGAGAACAGTACTATGGCTTTCTTCTTCATCCTCGTTAGCTTTTAGTATACCTGCATCACTGCCTTTTGCTACATGGCTCTGTGCCCAGTCTCCACTCCCCTTCTGGCATTTGTATTTCTCCATAGATGTCCCATACTGCTGTCTCATGTTGTGTAATAACCAGCAAGTGGACTGGACTTAGGCCTTTGCCAACATAAAACTGTTTTTTTTCAGATGAAGGTATGAATATAGAAATAGAAAAATGTGGTGTGGTACCAATTATTTGGAAGAGAGCAACAGCAGGAAGTGAGAGTTTCAGAAGAAAAATGAAGGATGGTGATGAAAATTTGATAACAAATGTGAGTGAGATAATTTTGGCAAGTGAGATTTCAAAGGATACAACTTGCAGTGACTTTATAGACAGTTAATAAGAATGTCCTACACAGCTGCTAAAGCAAATAGATTAATACTAGATTAATTATTGACACAGCAGATCCCACGGGGAGTGGTCTGACAGTTATGTTTATAGGCACAAATATGGCCTGTATTTGTGACAAGTCAGACACTAATGGGAAAGCTAAGATGTTCAGGACTGTGTGTATCATGCCTTCTGCAATATACCAGGGAAGAAAATTGGTCAAGAGAGGCCTGGATAGTGCTCTTGTTGATTCTGGTTTAATTCCAGGTGGGAGTTGGGCAGGGGGATGCTGATTTTGTATCTTGTTATTATTTGCAAACTGGACAGCCACATTGTATCCTCCTGCTTTGAGAGGCAACCCATACCCCACCCCAGTGTGGTTTGAATTAGACCTCAGATGCAAGCCACCTGCTCCACATCCAGTTGTATCTCCTCTCCTGCGCATCTTTCCTCTGCTCTTGCCACTTCTCCAGCCACTACACAGCCCATCTGTGCTCACAGGCCAGCAGCAAACAGCTTTTGCATTAGCCTTGCAGTGGACATGGGAGAGCTGCACCTTCCCCTGTCACTGCTGATCTGTAGCCAGAGCTGAGATACACAGCTGTGCTTCCTCCTGGGGTAAAAGGGTAGCAAATGTCCTCAGCAGGACAGTGTGCTGTGGGAAGCCATGCCATGGTCTTAGCTGCTGCTGAGTGTTTGCACATTTGTATTGTTACACTGGTATTGTTCTTCCTTACGGAGTTGGTTGTTGCAAGAGGCTGCAAGCTCACAGTCAGTGGCTAGCCCTGGAATATGGGAAGGCTCTTTCACCTGTCAGATGGAGACAAGAATTTTGATGAGAATTTATCAGCTGTGCCTTCCAGAAACTTCCAGATGTCCTGGCAGAGCCCTTTTCCAAGACAGTATGTTATCAGTTTTCCTTATTCCCTGAGTATGAGCTCTGTAACAGATGACGTCTTCTTTTTTATATGCCAGTTTCTTTTTCTTGATTCGTTTTTAAACTTATTCACTCTTCCATGTTGGTTTTTTATTGTTCTTATTTCCAGATGGCAGCATACATTAACCTGACATGAAACATTTTCTATTTCCCTTCAATGCTATTTCTCTCTGCTGAGCTTTATACTTCAGCAGTGTTTAAGCATTTCATCTTCCTCATTGTTTGATGTTGGTTTTCAGTTTATAATTTCTTAGAATATATCATAGACAAATACATATCTTCTCTTTGCACTTTTCAACACCTGGGCTCCTGGTGGCAATGGTGGAACTGAAATCCTGCCAGGTGCTGTATTGTTGGTTGTAAGTGCTGGTTTCAGTGCAGAGGTACAGGCAAGGATAAATGTGACACGTTCCAACAGCCGGGAGAGACCTTCTGGCCTGGGGAGCAGTGTCCTCGTGGCTCTTGGATTCCGTTGCTGAGCACAGTATTTGCAAACCTGGAACAGTGGCTATAGCACAGGGATACCCCAGCCAGGCCATAAACATGAAGGAGCAGCCAGGATATATGTACATCTTTTATTCTGCTGAAGGCTTAAAATTGAGATTTCTGTAAAAGGGAGAAGGTATGAAAAGTGAGAAGGCATGAAAATGAAATTAATTAATTTATTAAATTTAAAAAGAGCAAGAAAATTATCTAAGTATTTAAAGAGATATTTAGATATTAAGATCCTAAAGGGGAAAAGTTGCTTACTGAATCCTGGTTCCAGTTGGGAGAGTGTTGATTTTCTTCCTAGTAACTGTGTTTTGGATTTAGTATGAGAATACTGCTGGTGACACATGATGGTTTAGTTGTTGCTAAGTAGTGCTTACTCCAAATGAAGGCTTTTCCAGTTTCCCATGCTCTGCCAGCAAACAGGTGCACAAGAGGCTGGGAGGGAGCACAGCCAGCACAGCTGACCCGAGCTGGCCAGAGGATATTCCACACCACAGAACGTCCTGCTCAGTAAATGAACTGGGGGGAGTTGGCCAAGAGCTGCTGATCACTGCTTGGGGATGGGCTGGGCATCGGTCAGACGGTGGTGAACAGTTCTATTGTGTGTCACTTGCATTTCTTTTGGTTTAGTCATCTCTTTTTTCATCTCCATTCTTCTTGTTGTTATTATGTATGCTTGGGGCTTTTGGGGGGTGTTTTTCTTTTGTCTTGGGCTTTTTTACTTAATTATTAAGTTGTTCTTAGCCCACAGTTTTTGCCCTTTTCTGATTCTCCTCTCCTCCTCACTGGGGAAGACAGAGTGGGTGAGTGGCTCTGTGGTACTCAGTTGATGGCTGAATTACACATGATAAGCACATCAGATGAAAAATTACCAAAAAAATCTCTGCCAAAAAGGGAGCTTTCCAAATATTTTACTGAAGAAACAATGTAAACTCAGAAAAATGCAAATAGATTTCTGCCTTTTCTGTGAGACTGAGTGCCATCCTATGCAGGAAATTGCAGTATATTATCAGTGTACAAAAGTATAAATTGACTGTATTTATAGATTATAGTTATGTAACAGGGGTTTGTTTTCTGACCCACTGTTCCCTGAATGGAGCTCATCATGATCACTATGAGCAATCAAGTGGAGTTTTGCTGAATACGGTTTTGCAGGCAGGACTTCCTGATACCAGCTAGACAAAAAACAGCAGCTGGGGGTGATGGCTGCTGAATCCATCATTCCCTTATCACATTCCCATGCTCCTACAAAAAGATATAACCAAATCACTCAAATTTATGACCAGGAATTTTGACTTGATAATAGCATTACACTTTCTAATTACAGCAGCGATTAGAGGCTTCTAGACAATCAAACTGGCAATTTGGGTGCAGTTTGACTTTAGCTATCAGAGTTCTGATGTTTCTTGCTGCTCATTTATTTCTGGAGAGATCTGGAAGAAAGATCTGTCAGGCAGAGAGCGAGGGAACATCAGGAAAAAGTTCTACAGCCATGTGAGTGCATTTTGAGTAGTAACACAGGGCTCCATTTATTGGATAAGATACTCAGCTTTATAGGACTCTGTAGCTATGAGAAGGTGCCATAGGAGGATTCACACTCATCATCTGTTAAAGTGTTTGGTCACTGTGGTATCTAAAAGCAACATCATGGTGAGAGATCTTTCTTTCATCCCAGTATAGTCATCTGCTCCCTGCCACACCTGCCCAGCCCACAGATATTTCTGAAGCACTTAGGAGATTCCAGAGAAATGAAAGTTCAGATCGAAGGAACTGAGGATTTTTTCTCTCTGTAATAGTTGTCTTCTGTATGTTCTGGTACCTGACCTCAGAGTTAGCCTAATGAACCAAAGATTGGGAGGTGGAAATGCAAGATCCTGCCAATGGAAAATCTTGGCTTGAGTTGGCAGATAAGTTAACCATTAAGAGTTGGAGACAGACAGTAAAATTACAGGATATATCTTGAATTTTCTTGAAAATTTAAAAAATAATGCATTTCTCCATTCTGTTGATTTACTGGATACTCTTATGACAAAGACTAAACATAGAAGAAACACAGCTGTATTTTCTCAAAACAAAAATGCCATTCAAGAGTTGTTTTATTTTCCCGAGTTCTGATTTCTTTTACCTAACACAATCCTAAAACATTTGAAAAAACCTTAAATATTTGCTTATCATGCATTAGTTCTGATAGCAAAGGACGTGGTCCTTTGGCTGGTCTCCCCTGACTCTAATTAAAAACTGCTTATTGCCTTGGAGACTGTACTCTGTAAACTTGCTCTTTCCAGCAGCAAAGAAGCAGCTGTTAGAAATTGAGCCCTGCTCCTTTTTATTCTTTCTCTCCTCTCCTGGTCTCCATGTCCCCCTAGCTAGTAACAAAGAAGCAGGATGTTGCAGACAGCAGCAAAAAGATCTGAGCCCATCTTTCTTTTCCCCTGTTTTTCAGAACTTTTGCTTTAAAGGTCACCTTAGTTGCAGATATGTTTGTAGCTGTCTTATTTCCTTTGCTAAAAGGAGTTTAGCCTGATTTGTCATCCAAGATCTTAGTCATTTGGATGAGAAAATCTGTAGTACATTTTGTATTCTGGCTAACCTCCAGGTATATTCTGCCTGGCTTAATTTACTCAGTGCCACCAGCAGAATGATAGAGTTTTTGGTTCCTGTACTTCAATTTGGTGTAGTGGTGTTGTCCACCACTAAACTCGCCAATTCTAGGTGGTCACTGGGCAAAATGGTAGTGGCTGAAAAGGCAGGCCCTTGGCCAGCCACACAACACCCAGCAAGACGGTGCTGGCTGGGGGTCTGGCCTCACTAGCTTAGGGGATATTGTTGCCAAGGTCCCTGGAAAGCTTTCACAAGGATGACAGGTGCATTAACTGTGTGCAGACTGGTTTTTGAGCATGAAATTTGCCTCATGTTTATCTTGTTTGGGAAGAGTTTCATAAAGCAGGAAGAAGAGCCAGAAGAGAAATATTACAAGGAAAAGTCCATCTCTGGGCATGAAGAGACATAAGTTAATTCTGAAAGGCATCAATAGTTTACTAGATTTCATACTTGCATATCCTCTAGCCCACTCAGTGATGCCTCTCAGGCTTTGGCTAAAGCCTGTGGATGAAATTGGTGGCTGAGATTTCTTACACCTTGGTATGTGTCTTACTGTAGAAAATAGAATTAACTGAAGAACAGTGAGGTAAATACATGAAATGTTATTATAAAGTGTGAAAGAACAAGGGGCTAGATGGGGAATAGAGAGTGGAAATGTGGAAAGTGTGTTTAAAGCAGGACATTCATGGAAAGCAGCACATACAAGAATGAGATGCCTGTGCTTTGAAAGTCATTCTTCACAGAGGAATCACATTCTGATTTGCGTTTTGTAGGAAGTTGTTCTTTATTATTTTGTAAACTCAAAAAAGTTCTCTAAGTGCTTTTAAGAAGTTACATTACTTCTAGAAATGTTTGATTTTATTTATATAGCAATTTTTATACTGATAGGTCTCTTTTTGGTTACTGTAAGCTTGGATTTAGGTCTGAACAGATGGTAGTAGAGCTAGGTTAGGTGAATTACAGCTGACTGTTGGTAGCAGTTTTAATTTTTTCTGTCTTTGGACCACAGTTTTCAAATGCATTTTAACTTTCAAAAGTTAGAATTTTTTCAAGGGTATTAACTGCCCGTATCTACTTGAATGTGCTTCTGTCCGGATGAAGCAGTCTAATATGAGGCTAAAAACTTGGATTTGGGCTTAATGTGCTGGCAGTAATGAGCTGATGCTGGAATGATCCTATAAGGGTCAGCTTGAAAAGCTTGGTTTTTTTGGCTGTATCCAGTGAAGTATGATTGCATAGGATGCTGGCCTGTGGAAATACATTACACTGGGACAGACACAGTGAAGGGCTTCCAGACATGCTGAGGAGCTCAGCTTGAGGTTTTGGATTTCTCTCAAGCTCTTGATGAGCTCATTGGACACAGCCAGCAGGAACTGGAAGCAGTGAGTGCCTCATCACTTCGTTAGCAGGGGCAGAGGCGACCCAAACAGTCCGTGCAGAACAGATTAGCCTGGAAAGATTCCCAGAATGAAAAGTATGAAAGCAGAGATTATACCTCCTTCCAGCAGGGTGGTGGAGAAGGCAGGCCTTGAATTCCCCCTTCCACCATGTGCTAGAGGACAGACATGGCAAGACGTGCTCTCCTGCATGGAGTGGCCTTGCTTCTTCGTTCTGAGGTGTTTGTGCTGGCCACAGTGTGGAGACTGCCCAGCCAGCTCCTGCTAGGCCATGAAATAGTGTCTGCAGGAGGTTGTTTCTTTAGGCCAGGAAAAGGTGCTTATACATCATAGCTGAGGGATTTGCTAAAGAGTCTGTAGAAATCAAATGTCAAATGCTTTAGTTTCTGATGGGAGTTCAGCAGATTTTATGTGCCTATGAAAAGCACAGTCTGTGCTATTCATTTGAGAATTTTAAGTAGCGGATTCACAGGTTCTGAAGAGCCCTTTCTTGAAATCCTAGTCTGTGGATTTTTAAAAGCTCTTATGTTCCAAATTGGAGTATCGCTTCTGAAGAAGAGAAATCTTTATTTTGACTCTAGTGTGCATTAGGAGATCTCCCCTGTTGACAGGAAAGAGCTTTGCAATGTTCTGTTTGGGAAACGTAGTTCTGCTGCACTTAACACAAGCAATTTAGTAGTATTTCTGCCCCTGCTTGTCTTTGAATAAGCCAGAAAGAGAATAACACAATTTTCCAATACCTCTGGTGTTGACTTGAAACTTCCAGTTTAGATGAATTATCTTTTGGAAGAAGAGAGAAGAAAAATTTTGGAGACCTGAGTTGTTTTTTGGCATGTTAGGTTGAGGGTTGGAGGTTTGAAGTTTTTAACCTCTGTGGAAACCTGGGCAAGTCACTGGGAGCCAAAAGCCTGTGAACTTAACCCACAGCTACTGAGCAGGCATCTAAGAGGAGTTACTGGAGGATGGCTGACCCCGCAGAGGATGGAGAACCCTTCCTGCTTTGATTGCTCCCATATCACAGCATGGATGATCATTCGTGTTTTCCCAGTGTCAGTTGTTTCTTTTGGTGGTAAAGCAAAGCAGTGGCTCCTATAGGCAGGGATGGTGATTTTCAGGGCCAGATTGGTAACCCTTGTGAAGCTGCTGAAAAGGAAATATTTAACCTGCTCTGTGGATGTTGGCCACCCTATCAGTTTCCCTTGCATCCTCAGTGCTGTCACAAGCTATCAGGATCCAGTCACTGAAAACGTTTTTCCACTGTTTTAAAAATACATACTTAAATGTAATTTGTTAAATGAGGTCCTTTCCAGTGGTTCTTGAGAACCATGTTTTGGTCCAGGGCAAATTAATCAAAGTAAAAACTATAGAGTAAATAAATTTGAAATGAAAATGCAATCAACTATTAACTTTGAAAGCACCAGTGATTCTGCTGTAAAAAGTTTATCTTTGTGCCTGCAAGCAGTCCTCTAATGGAAAAAAAGTATTAAATTGTGTTTATGACATATTATGGCATTTCCAGCATTTCATTGCATAATAATATTCCCATGTTAGAGAAAAATCTGTATCCTTGCATTTAAGCATGAGAATGTTTCTCTGATGTTCAAGACCTCATTTTAAAATGAAATTTTACAGTCCTTACCACTATTCATTTATAGAGGCTAGCAGGATTTTACTAAAATTACTTTCTAATTTATTTGTGATAATTTATGCTTTGCCCAAACAATTGAACATGCAATTTATTTCAGAAAAGCCTGTGGTGATTAAAATATGAAAAAAACCAAATCATGCAAAAGCCGGGTTTCTTCTGTAATGCAGTTAATATAATGAAATTCGTACTGAGATTAAAGATAGATCCTGTATCTATATCTCATTTTTGTAATTTTTTTGGGCAATGAGTTAAACTCTATAAACTTTATTAAAATATTTTAACTTCATAGAGTTTTTCTGGTTATAATTTTCTGGATTTTATGCAGCCTACCCACTGTGTTGTAATACAATGTTAATAATACATATTTTCATTTTATTTGGTAATGTGTACACATTTAAAATAATGGAAGAACAGTTCTCCAGGACTCATGGATGATTCACTGTAGTGCTGCACAGTGTACTTGCAATTCATTTCTAATATCATCTGCAGCTGTTATAATGGTACATTGTACATTTGCAGGCTGAGATCACTTGAAAATAAAAGCAAGATTTAAAATATTTCCAAGTAGTAAATAAGCAAAGAATGATGTTCTTCTTGCTCTTTACTGCAGATGCTTTTACTGTTACTGCAAAACACCTCAGGACCTACCTAGTAGTTTATAGGTAATAATATCCAATTAAAGTATATAATTTTCCTCCACACATCACCTCTCTGAAAGTCAGGTGGAAGGGAAACCAAACAGAGCATGCAGAGGTTTTGTTTTTGTTGTTTCAGTGTCAATAAATTCTCTCTGGTACTGGATTGCTGCCAACTGAATAATTTTCTTTTTCTTCCTTTTCCCCTTCAGAAGTTAGAAAACAATTTATTTTTTAAGGGGACTGGGACTAGAAATAGCTTTGTATGCTAGTAGTGATATAAGAAAATTACCCTTACTCAATTATTCACCTTGCACAATTTTAACAGCTATTGCCAACATATTAGTGAATATTTATTTTACTGGTTATTGCTGACACTTGTAAGAACTGTGTACTGTTCATAACTGCTTGTAACTCTGTCCACGGTACACCTTCTGTGCGTGTGGGTGTTACCACAGACTTATTTTTAATTCTACAAATGTCATTGTGGGCTTCTGAGAGCTAATTTTTCTACCCTAGTGATTTCCTCTGCCTCCTCTTTGCTCCTGCTGGGTTTGGAAGCAGACATGTGCTACGACTCAAGCTGTCACCCATCAGCTGTCCCCTTGTCCTGCCACAGCAGTGCAAGGAGTACCTGCTGTTCAATGGACAGCCTCTGACTGCTGCTTGGGGCTGGGGGCAGTCCTGGCACTGGCACTTCTCAAGGACAAGTTATTGTTTCAGCAGAACTGTGCTCCCCACAGTGTTCATTGGACATTTTATTGGGAAGATCTAAAATACTCTATTGCAGAAACCGCCTGCTGTTGTGAGTAAGAATGGTTTAGAAAAGTTTCTGATTGCAAGTTGGAAGTTTCTGAACTTGAAACTGGGCTCTTTGTAGGTGCCGATCCCCAATGTGCATATTTTGGGACAAAAGTCTTTATTCTCTGAGGCTTTTTTCACTAGCAACTTACCTTGATATTCCGCAGTACTTGCAGTTTAAACTGTCCTGATTGGAAGTGAGAAAGTCAGGAATGTGGCATTGTTTCTGCTTTCTTGCCTGACTAAATATACAGATGCTTTATTAAAATAGACCTGTTTAAGTGCTTTTATTAAAGGGGGTTTTGTCAGTAATAAAATACAAGGTCGTAGCAATGGGGAATAAAGCGACACAGACCCCTGTATGCATCCAAAGGAGATCGCTTCATTTTAGTAATCATACCCTTTTTCTACCTTTAATTTCCACCTGACATAACTGAAACCAAACCGAGGCCTAACAGAACTTAACAGAGAGAAGGTGTCCATTGGCTGGCCCGGCTGCAGGGCTGCTGTCCACACGTTCAACAGCCAATCACCGTTCTGCTCATACGCTGTCCGTGTGTTCAACCATCCAATCACCATTCTGCTCATACGCTGTCCGTGTGTTCTACCATCCAATCACCATTCTGCTCATACGCTGTCCGTGTGTTCTACCATCCAATCACCGTTCTGCTCATACGCTGTCCATGTGTTCTACCATCCAATCACCGTTCTGCTCATATGCTGTCCGTGTGTTCTACCGTCCAATCACGGTTCTGCTCCTACGGTGTCCACACGTCCCTCCAGGCAATCACAATGTCACTTCCAGCGGTCACTCAGCTGACCCTTTCCTCATCGCTCTTGTCCCTTGTGTCTCAGCCGCCTTCAGCCGTCCATCCTGCAGCTGTGCCCTTCCCACAGGGCCTTCACACTTTAACAGTTATAACCCCACACCCTACACAAGGTGAAATTGCTTCATTAGCGGGCAATAATATTGTAAGTTTTGTGCAGATGGTTTGTGCAGACAGAAAATAGTATGTTGATCATAAACAGGTAAGGAGAATAACATAAATCACGGTAGGGCATAATGCAATGCACTGCAATTTCTTACATGTTGTTTTCTTTGCCAGATGGAATTCCTTGTAATACTAAAAACTATGGAAAACTTTTTTGTTTTTTCAAGAGTAGTCTGAACAGCATGGAGTAATAAATTATAATACAGAGAAAACCATTATTTATTGTAGTGCTAAATAGGGATAAATAAATTGTTGTGCAGATTACAAGAGCATGAATCACTGAAAAGCAGCATATAGAGACTGTGGTACACTTAGTGGAAGTGTGGTTAGAGCTAGAGCTAGAGCCAGAAATCAGTCATAATGTTAAATTTTTGGGATGTTTTAGTTTAAGTTGTATAACATTTACACTTGCTTCATTTACACTTGTTGAAAGAACCTGGATCGATTTTTATATTGATTAGCAGTTTACTCATGGGTTTTGATTGTAGCAGGCTGATGCTTTTCCAATATTTCCTACATTAAAAGTAATAAAGTGCAGTAAATCTGATTACCCCCAACTTAGTTCTTTGAGAATCAGTAGTATTTTAATAAACTAAATATATTGTTATCTCTTCTTCTGGGGTTTTTCATTTGAGAAGACACAGTTATCTGAACACATTGCGTGAACTGAGCAGATCTGACTGTAACATTTTAAGGTTATTGTATATTATACAGTTTGCCACAATATGCAAGGAGATGATGTTTTGGGGCAAACTATTGAGTTCCTGTGGGTTATCATTTTGATATGGTTAATTACATGTACAGTTATAAGCTTAAGGTATTTTGTTCCTTTTGGCAAAGATTCATCAATGTATGAAATGGCAGAGAACCCTGGATTTTCATACATGAAATTTCCTTCTTTACTTACCGTGTTTCAAAAAACTCTCCTCACTTATATTTCCCTTCATAATTGTCTTTGCTTTAGGAATAGTAGGATGTTCAAAGGCAGTCATTTAATTGTGATGACAGCTGTAATATTTTTTTCTTGTGAGCAGATCTGTCTGTTTCTCTTAGGTTTTCAAGGAAGCACCTTCCCATAACAAATGTCACAGGCTGCAGAATCCTTAATGGTGCTTTAAGAGATGGGCAGCCAGTGAATTAGAAATGCTGATCCTCTCGT
Source organism: Cyanoderma ruficeps (assembly GCA_008694505.1). Taxonomy (NCBI): domain Eukaryota; kingdom Metazoa; phylum Chordata; class Aves; order Passeriformes; family Timaliidae; genus Cyanoderma; species Cyanoderma ruficeps. The sequence goes on from VZDJ01001247.1 coordinate 7,810,391, forward strand.
GCCAAGCTGGAACTTTGGTTAGTCATTAGCAATAAATGTGAAAGTCATACCAAAACATCTTCTTCACTCATAGATAAATATTATGTTTCACGCCTTCTCTTATGAAGGAATCTCTTCCTTTCTTTGCAAAAATGACCAGCAGCCAACATGTGACAGAGTAGCAGCAAGCAGTAGAGTGGCCCATGAAATATTATGTTAATTATGTAAGGATGAAGGGCTTAAAATAATACATATATCAAGTGCCTTGCATAGACCGCAATAGCTGCAGTTTACCTAGGTCAATCTTTTTAATACCAATTTTTCTCACAGTGCATCCTGTTTCCTAGTGAAAGATGTAGGCTGTGTTGTTTCTGTAAAGGCCCTTTCAGCTGTGCCATCTCTCTCACTGAGGTGAGCAGGCCAGTGTCAGGGCATTTTCCAGGTGCTTTTTCAAGTGATCGCTTAGCTCCCAGAGAGCTGTAAGGGATCCACAGGTGGTGCCAGGCTTCCCCTAGGACTGTTTGGCCCCGTATGGAGAGCTGAGGCAAGTCCACAGGACAAGGCTTTGAAGTGCCAAAGTTCCCACCAGCATCCAGCCCTCGGGGAGGTGCCGGGCTGTGCTCCTGCAGGGAGTGTGACCGAGCCGTGCAGGGTCACCCACAGCTGAGCAGCCAGGAGGGCAGGAGCTCACAGGTGGCACAGGGTGGAATGGCTGGGCCAAGATGCCTCTTGCCCTCTTCTGAGTGGAAGCCCTGGGGCATGGAAAGCTGGAACCTGAAGGACGGTGGCAATGAATGGCTCTGCTGGCAGGAAAGGATAAGAGGCTGCATAAGCTGTGATGTAATAACCCCTATAAGTAGAAATGAGCTGTTGATCACAGTAATTGTATAAACATTGATTAATTATTTTCATTGTGTGTTTCAGCTATTTTTGTGTTATATAACTGAATTTGAAGAGTGATAACAATGGGAAAAAATAGGCAGTATTACGAACAAAATCTAAATTCACAAGAGGCCTATTTTACAGTTTGATTGTAATCCTTAACTGCTTGATTTACTTTCTGTTTAATAGGGAATCCATCATGTTCTCAAAAAGAAAGTACTATAAGTTTTGAGACAGGGTAAAAAAGGAAGCCACATTATCCAGAGAAATAATGAACATGGACCCCTGATTTAAATTCAAAGCTCAATTCAGCCTTAACTATAGAGCTGCAGCTGGCACCTCATAACACTTAAGCAGTCAGTTGAATTTATCCTCAATGTCCACAAACGTAGTTGTAAACTTTCTTTAGAGCTTCATTTCTCTTCAGTGCCTGCCCATGGGTTGAGGCCTTTTGCAGACTTCCCAGTAGCCCTGTTTCCCTGGGTGTGTGGAAAGTTGAGTAGCAAACCTGCAAACTTCCCATGTATTCAGCTCTCTGCAGCTGTGCAAACAGCACAATGCATTTCCAATACTCTGCTTTAAACATGCTCATGGATAATTGAACTTCAAAGCAACAGCTGTGCTGATTCTTTTATGAAGATGCAAATTACTGGTGTGACTTCTCACCAGACTGGGGGCTTATTGGAACAATCAGTCTGATCTTAATCCTCCCCAAGGCATGAGCACAGTTGGGGGTATTTCTGCAAGTCTAATCCATACTTTGCTCTCTGGCAGGGTGCAAAACTAATAGTAGCCTGGAGTCAGCAAAGTTTTCAAGTTCAAATCCCGGTACTCGAGTTACCTCCCCTAATAATCTACATTATTCTGCTATTATGTGCAGGGATCAGCATCAAGATAAAATTTTAAACTAGAAAATGAAACCAAGGTCTTTACAAAGATTTAGTATGGAAAGATGGAGTATTTAATAAATTCAGTTTTTTCTTTCAGCAAAACTGTGCTTAATGGTTGCTAAAATATATGACATATTTGGCTCCAGTATACATATTTTCTGGTGTATTTTTTTAAATGATCCTTAACTTGATAAATGCTTGGCATCTTCTCCTCTGACCATTACCATTGTACTGCCAGCTTTTAAATGAAAGGTTGAAAAATACATTATGTTCTTCAAAGGCAGCCAAGGCAATTTACCAGCTTGCTTTCCAGTTCACAGATATGAAAGTTTAACTTCTAGCTTTTGGGAAGTCCAAGTCTAATTAATTCAATATAGAAAATTAAGTCCCAAGAGGAATAGATAGCTTTGGTTATGCCTTCACAATTATGCCTATCTCCACACATGCATCTAAAAAAAAGCTGAAGTAACACTTTTTTTTTAAAAGCAAGATATTGTGAACACTTGTGAATAAGTGCAAATTTCAACTTCAAAATGCAATTTAAATTTCCCTGGAAGACCACTTAAAAACTTATTGCCTGTATTTCCAAGTAAGCTGATTATTTGTGATAGGAGAAGAGAATCTTTTTTTTCAGTCAGTGGTAAGGATCTGTGGACTGAAATTTTGCACCTTTCAAGGTCTTTCCATCTGAAATGCATGTGTGTGTGTAGAGGGACCTGTCCTCTAGTCTAAAACATGGCTGGGTTTTTTACATGCTTTGACAAGTTGAGAACTTCTCAAAGGGACTTACATACAGGACAGCTGTGCTAGTTTTGGGTGGAATATAGTTAATTTTCTTCACAGTAGCTGCTCTGGTGCTGTGTTTTGGATTTGTGCTGCAAACAGTGTTGATAACACAGAGGCGTATTGCTGCACAGCACTTACACAGCACGAAGCCATTCCTTTTCCTCACCCCACCAGTGAGGAAGCTGGGGGTACACAAGGAGCTGGGAGGTGACACAGCCTGGACAGGTGACCCCAACTGACCCAAGGGATATCCCAGACCATACAGAGTCATGCTCAGCACATGAAGCTCAGGGAAAGAGAAGGGAGGAGGGGACATTCAGAGTAATGATGTTTTGTCTTCCCAAGTCACCATTATGTGTGATGGAGCATTGCTTACTTGGAGATGCCTGAACACCTGCCTGCCCATGGGAAGTACTGAATGAATTCCTTGTTTTGCTTTGCTTGCCTGCATGTGTGGCTTTTGCTTTATTTATAAAACTGTTTTTATCTCAATCCACGAGTTTTCTCACTTTTCTGATTTTCTCCCCCATCCACCAGGGAGTAGTGAGTGAACCTCTGTGGGGTGCTTTGTTGACATCTAGGGTAAAACTACAGTAGCCCTTTTTGTTGTTCATTGTGGGACTCAAAGAGTTCAAAATCATGACAAGTTTGATTGCAATGTGCTAGATGGAATTTATAGCTGTTATTGCTGTTTGGCTAATAATTGACAGGCTCCTGTGCTTGCCATGGGGCTCACTGGCCTCACTGTGCATTAGAGTCTTGGGCTCCTGAGTGGCTGCTTTGTTGTTTGGCTGCAGCTGCTGCCTGTGCTGCCATGTGATCCTCACTCTGGGCCCTTCTGATCTGTGATCCTCACTCTGGGCCCTTCTGATCTGTGACCCTCACTCTGGGCCGTTCTGATCTGTGATCCTCACCCTGGGCCATTCTGATCTGTGATTCTCACTCTGGGCCATTGTGATCTGTGACCCTCACTCTGGGCCGTTCTGATCTGTGATCCTCACTCTGGGCCGTTCTGATCTGTGATCCTCACTCTGGGCCATTCTGGTCTGTGATCCTCACTCTGGGCCGTTCTGATCTGTGATCCTCACTCTGGGCCATTCTGATCTGTGATCCTCACTCTGGGCCATTCTGATCTGTGACCCTCACTCTGGGCCATTCTGGTCTGTGATCCTCACTCTGGGCCGTTCTGATCCCGGACTGGCCATGGCCTGGGCTGGCACCTGGCCAGGCAGGGCTGCTGCTCCTGCGCTGCTGCACGGGGCACACTGCAGCTCCAGGGTGGGCTCCAGCCACAGGGACTGTGCCCTGTGGGGAGTCCATGGGGGAACAGATGCATCTGGGAGTGTTTCTGGCCATGGAAAATCCACAGCAGGGCAGGTCCATCTGGCAGTGCCTGTGGCCATGACTGTGTCAGTGCCACAGCAGGTGCACCCCTGAAGGCGTCGGGGCCCAAGGACAGCCACTGGTGCTGCAGCAGGGACACCTGGAAGCACCAGTGGCTGTTGATGAGGCCGTGGTGGACCACCTGAAATCGTGTGGCCATGGGTAAACCCACAGCAGAGCAGGAACACTCTGCAGGGCCTGCAGCCAGGGGCAAGGCCGTGTGGGGCAGGTTGGATTTCTGAGGGGACAGTGGCTGTGGGTGAGGCCGTGCTGGAGCAGGTCTGTTCCTGAGGGCATGAGACCCATGGACACGGCTGTGCTGGAAAAGCTGCCCCCCAGAGCCACTGTGGCTGTGGATACATCCATGCAGCAGCAGGCGTCCCCCTGAAGAGCCTGTGGCTCACAGAAATGGCTGCACTTGGAGCAGGTACAACCCTGACTGCAGTCTCTCGGTAAATCCAAGCCAGAGCAGGGGTAAGGGGAGGAGTTCATTGCAACATTAAACACTTTGGTCTAATCCAAAGGAACTGGGAGAGGATGTTGTAATGGAAATAGCTTTAACTTGTTGAATTGCATTTTATGGAATTACTGGAGCAGAGGCCACATGAACCAAAGGAGGAAAAGCCTTACATGAAGCAGCCCCAGTGCTTAGTTGCCATCTGGGGTTAAACCATGACAATCTCAAAGGGTGAAGAATGGAATGAGAATTTTGTTTCATGGGGTGGATGTGGCAACAGAGGTACTGCTGACTGCACATTGGTTCATACGTTACTTACACTAATACTGGGGCAGTAACAGATTGTCCTCTATAGTGCCATTGTCTCCCTTGAAAGTCAGTCAGATTTTACCAAGGAGAAAAAACTTCTCCTCCCTGTTCAGAGCCAGTTCTGTGCATTAGAGCTGGAGTGCCACTGAGCCGGCACAGAGAGCGGGAGTTCGACAAGTAGTATGTACCATTTACTTATTTATTCATTATCTCTTTTTTCTCTTCTCCTCTTTACTCTTTAATTGGAGACTCTTTACATTTTTTACTTTACCTCCTTGTGCTCCATTTCCCAATCTTTCTTCCCTACCGTTATTTCCTCTGGGAATTTTTCTTCCTGTCCCTTTTTTTCACATTTTTGAAGCAAAAAATGCATCAGAGATGCTTTGAGTTTGAAGAGAATTTTAAAACACACAGTCTTTAAGGGACTTGTGGGCTGATGTGGATTCACTTCTTTCTTTGCTGAGGAGGATGAGGTGGGTCCAGAGGGTCTGGCTGGTCAGACAGCCTTGGCAAGCAGGGCAGGTGCTGTCCCCAGCAAAAACCAGAACCGAGTAAGAGCAGCCTGGTAGGAGCTGCTCACGGGGGGCTGCTAAAAAAGGTACCCCAACCTCATATCTAACAACTGCCACCATTCCTCTGCCTCTCTGATGGATACAGAAATACTTTAAACATAATCTGAAATTTTCCCAAGCCTCCATATTTGGTAGGTGAACAAGAGAAATCTGTGAGTGATAGAAAGTCCACAGTAAGAGGCACGTTCTTGTAGTGTCTTATTAGCAAGTAGCATGGAGGTGAGCAGTGGTGGCCTTCAAAAGCTGCATGGAAACCATGATGCAGCTTCCCTGGTAGGGCAGTGCCATGAAAACCAATCGTGTGAGCTAGGGAGAGGGAAATGAGGAGGTGGTGATTCTCAGTGCACTCCCTAGGAGCTGGCACAGGGGCAGGACCATGAGTGAGCATCCCACTGCAAACACACATCCTCTTGCACCCTTCTAGGAGTTTACCATGCCACCAAATTGTCCTCCTAATAGAAAGGAAATGCTAAAAGTGAGTGCAGCCATGTGCAAGCATCCCTGAAAGACATGGCCTGCTGGCACTTCTTTAAATCTGGCATTTAAAATTGCTCAGACAGATGGAATGAAAGTATGTAATAAAATGTGACATTTTATTTTATCATCTACATTTGTTAAGTGAATTCTTCTGATCTTTCCCACTTCCAGTAGCACTGAGTGTGAGTCAGATTCTGACAATTTGCAGTTTGCAAAAACCAACTCCAGGGGTCAGACAGAAAAACAATAAGTAATAATTAATTACAGGATACACATTCATCCACGGAATCTGGTTATGGTGAGTGACAGCTGAGCCTAACAGAAAAAAGCACACCATTCCAAAAAGTCACAGCTTTATAGGCAAAGATTTGCAGACTATTTCTCAGTGCTATTTGTCTACTTTTTGGTCTTCCTTGTATGTATATTTCTAAGTATCAAGGTTTTACAAGGAATGCAGAAGAAAATAGGCATTTGTTTTTCTCTGTCTTCTAAGTTAGTCGCACTTGTTTGCTTTGGTGTGCAACACAGTACCTTCCCTTGGTCCTCTTCAAAGCACAGCTCTCTTAAATACGTATTGTCTCTCCCTCTCAGTGCTTCTCTCCCCGCTGCCCTGGACACACTCCCAGAGCCTCTCCAGAGCACAGGTACAGCTGGCAGCTCTCAACTGCAGCAGACTGCCACACTCATTTCACTTCTAGTTTTGTTGCTCAAGAGGAGCAAACCCTGAGGGTCAGCACTCTCAGCATTGCTAATGAAAGTGGGAGGTTGGAAAACTGACATAAGCACAGACCGAGCCGTGATGCTTTGAAAGATTGGCCCCATCTCTCCTTTGACAATTTGGTCAGGGGCCTCCGCAGCCATTGTATCACTTAATGTTCATTTAGTGCTACATTGGGAATATTAAGCAATAAATGATTGAACTTTTAATTTGCAATGAAAAGCAGCCTTCTCACTGCAAGAGAAATGTAATTGAGAACTAACTTTGTATCTGACAGTATTTTGCAAACAGCTTTACTGCAGTTTATAGGGAAAAATTTAATAGGGCCTAGCCCTGAGTTTGCAATGAGTATTTTTTTTCTGCTACAAACACAGATAGCTTGCACCCTAGAACGTAACAAAAATACCTGTGCAGAGATAAATATTAATTCCACTGTGGCAGCAAGTAGGAGTTCCAACTTCAGGGCAGAAACTGCTGTGTTCATGGTTTCTCAACAAAACTGAAACATACCTGGGCCTTGAAAGCTGCCAATCTAAGGCTTGCAGTGTATACATAGATGCTTATAAAAATGCCTGAAAACAACCATAAACTACTAAAACTTTTCACTTCTTTCTTTCTGGCACCAATTTTTCCATCAAGAAGCCAAAGTAGCCAAGAAAGTACTGCCACCTGCTTATGAGTTGTAGAACCTCATAAGACCTCCTGATCTCACCAGGTTTCAAACTCCTGAAAGCTCAGCCCCTCACTCCCCAAAGTGTGGTATCCCTCATCTGAGTAAACAGAGAGAGGTCAGAACACCCTGGCTGCCACTGGTGGCTGAAAAATGTATGGCTGAATATAAATGGAGCCTCTGGTTTGCATGTCTTCAGTCCAGGATCAGTGCTGTGAGGGGAAGCACTGTTGTTGCTCTTGGTATCCGTGCTGTCTCTGGCTATATAGAGTCATAGAACTGTAGAATGGTTTCGTTTGGGAGAAACCTTAAAGATCATCTGGTTCCAGCTCCCCTGCATGGGTAGGGACACCTTCCACTAGACCATGGTTCTCATCCAACCTGGCCTGGAACACTTCCAGAAATGAGGCATCCACAACTTCTTTGGGCAACCTGTTCCAGGGCCTCACCACCCTCACAGAGAAGAATGTAGATCATATATACTTTTAAGAAGCTTGTCACTTGGTGTAACCTATGCTGTTTGATGGTGCCGAGGAGCAAAGGCAGTGAGTGAATGAAGAGAGCATGACAGTCTGTTGACTCTCATGTCCTTCCTTTCCATCAGTCTAAAAAATCCTCACTTATTTGGTGGGTATTTTCTTCTATATCAGAATTTGTGAAGTGAACCTTGAGGAGCATTTTCAAGAAGCTAGTTGCAAAGTGGGGATATTTTCAGCAAGTGCACCAAACACCACATAGGAAGAAGGGCCATCAGGGGATGGTTGGATGAAACTTCAGGTTTTGCCACTTGGGTTTTTGGTTGCACCTCTGAGCAATACACAGACCAAGAATTATTTCCAAAAATTATTCAGTGACACATTTCAAATAATGAATATTTCAAGTGAATTATTATGGGCCATACTTGAATAGGAAAAGAAGCAAAATAGTTGATGAATTATTCATGCCGCTTTAGCACTGATGTAATAAGTATTACATGGTGTCAAAGGGAAATGAAGAATTTAGAAATGAAGAAAGAAATTAACTATGAAGGAAAAGCACCTGAAAATTGGAGAAGGTGAATACAAAGGTTTGAGATATATGAATAATAATGAAGAGACTTAACAGGGGGAAATAAAAAGGGTGACAACTCTGAGTCACTTCAAGAGGCAAAATACTCTTCCTCTTAGTTCTTTCTCTATAGAGAATACACAAACTTCCCAAATCTCCCTCGGCTCTAAAGAAAAATGAGAGAAACAAAAGAAGAACCCCCCTAGAGTCAGCCAGATGGGAACATATCTGGATCTGGCTAAGGGAGTTACATGATCAGAGGTACTGATTTACAAAAGGGCTGTAATATGTGGAGAAAAATGCCATTTTTAATATGAAAAAAATATTTATTTTGCAAAGTGACTTTTCTCAACAGCTTAATACTGAAGTAGGACAACAGGATTGTGTATTTCTTAAGGACAGAATCCATAAGGCTTTTATTGTCCTTTGGGCACACGTTCAGCCGCTTTAGCTGCTGTGCCACTGATCACGTCTGAATGGTCCGTGAAATCATCTTTGACATACTGCATCAAGGAGCAACAGCGTTAATTCCGGGTTTGCTCTTCTGCTCAGATGTAGTGTGTCAGATTCTCATTAGTCTTATCAGTTGACTCTTTATTTTAATATTCAAAAAACCCCATTTTTTTAAATCCTATTTTTCTGTGAGAGAGGAATGCAACCTTCTTTTTCTTCGAAATGCATTCCTATTGACCTCTTTTACAACAGTAAGTAGAAAATAGGAGAGAAGAAAGAAGCTGGAAAACCCCATCATATTCCAAACAGATTTTGAAATGAATTTTTTTCTAAAGTAAAAATGGGGACATGTTACACATTTTTCCCTATTGACAATAGACTTGGGCTTCTTTTAACCTCAGGAGTAACATATTAAAATGAAATATTTTACGTTCATCATTTCCGTAAATGTCTCATTTACAAAATCTGTCATGGGCATACCAGTCGCCTCCTCATTGGACATTTACCAGCCTTGGCATATCAATCCATCTCTTGCACATCTGCTCAGAAAATGTAATTAGTTATACCCATATGCTGCAGAAGTACATGATAAAACTTAAGAAACAGAAAAGGCCAAGAGACTTGACAGCCTTTCTCCTTCTTACTATGTGTATTTCATTGAAGACTTAGGAAACTGAGAAGCTTTTCTTGGCCTCTGCCACAGGGTGGGGATATCACCGTGTTCTAAGCAACTTCCAGAGATAAGGCAAAGCAATGTATAGTTTGTTCTGATCACTTTGGAACAATAATGTATGGTTTAAAAATACAAAGTATTCCCCAAATAGGCACACCTTCTTTCCCTGGTCATTAAAATACTATGAACATATCCTTGCAAGGAAATGTTAGATAAGATGGACAGGGAGCCTCAGCAGAAGTTTTGACATGGGAGTCCAAGATGAGAACCTCTTGCTACACCTCTTACATGACACTCATATGGAATATGGAAACTCTCAGCTTGTTGATCAGCTTTTTGTCAGCTCTGTTATGTTTGCTGGCAAGTGGCAAAGGAGAGTGACTTACTGTCCAAAATGGAACTCTGACTCAGCAACCAAAAGTTTTTTCAATGACCCCTTTGTGCTGCTGGCTTGTGGGTAGAACTATTCCATGTTCACCAATGTTCAGCCCCTGCATCCACTGGACATGTCTCTGCAAAAGAGATGAGCAGAGGGCTGGTGTAACTCCCTTGGACTTCTTTCAGGATCCTTTTTTCATTGGACAATAGTAATTATCTTGCAATAGATACTGAAACAGAGCTATTACAACTGTGATATATCCATTGATCCCAGCTTCTTCAAAGTTCACCCCAAAGAATGAAGAACACTCTGGATAGTTCCATCTCTATGGCAAGGGATTTGCAGCTTTTCTCAAAATCTGCTGCAATGAAACATTAGTTAAGTTTTTCACTGATAGTACATTATCAACCTCAGTTGGTGACGTGTTTAAACCCAAGATTACATTTCAATTTGCAAGAGATCTGAGCTTTCAACAGGACCTCACAGTGTGGATCAGAAGCCACTGGCCACTAGTTAAATAATACAAAAAAAACCAAATTCTGAAAAGGCTGAATTCTGTCAACTCTTTTTTCATGTTTCTTACTGAAATTCAAAACAATGTGTCACTGTTCACTACATGAACAAAGTCATGGTGATGTGGCATTACAGAAACACCATTTTAAAATCATCTCTGACATTTAGTTGTATGTGTTGTTTAATGGCTGTACATTTTTCTTAAAAAAAAACAAACAAAAAACCACTTTCAAATTAATAGCATTCTTTTACTTCAGTAGGGGGTTCAAAATCAAAGCTGCTGCACCTCCAGCCTCCACCTTTTCTTTTAGGACTAACTGGGAAAAAAGAAAACCTCTCATAATTATAGAGATTTAGCTTTCTTTATAAACTGGCTATTTTAAGATCTGTTTACAAGATGACAATATGAAACATCATTCAAAACCAGTGTGAATTGATTACATTCTTCTGAAGAACATGTAGCAGTAGAATATGCATTTCTGGCTGTTACACTGCCCTATAATTAAGACTTTATTGCTTCTCTTCTAAACATGCTGCCACTGCTGAAGAACAGTTGAGATAATTTAAATGAAACAATAGAAAATGCTTCCCCCTCCCCCTAAAAATAACTTTCCAACCTTTCAGAAAAAGGTGGCAGAAAGACTGTGGTCACTGCCAAATACAGGAGTAAGTCAAGACACTGATTATAGTTTTCTGCTCCTGTTTCTTTTCAATGAGCAAATTCTCCCCAAATACTATTAATAATTTGGATGTTGATCAGCTGGGAGACAGTCTTTGGTCTCTTCTTTCATTTCCATGGATCCTGGATCACAACATGGTGATGGTGTGGTCAGCAATCATACTGGGAATGTTCATGTATCTCAGAATGAATGAACAAACCCAAAAACCCATTTGAATGCTTAGAATTCCTCTGAGACTCATTTCTGCTCTGATCTTATTTTTTCATTTTTTAAAACCTAAAATTACTACTAATAAATTGATAGCTATACCACAAATAAGGATTTAGAACAATCTAACATCTGGATCTGTGTTACTGGAGAGGGACTCCATAGGAAAATCTTCAAAACCCTGCAGTTTATTTGTTCTGAATAAATACTTTTGATAAATGAGATGACATATTACAAAGCAGAAGTGAAGTACTTTTTTCCATAAAGGTCTTCCAGAAGACAAATGCTTCTAAGAGGAAATGAACATATATAGCAATAGCATTGATGAGCTTTGTCAAAATGCAGATGATTTTCCAGGCGTGGAAGCCAGAATTCCCATGGCAACCCTCACAAACTTCACATACACATTCAGTGTAGGTAGCAAGCCATATAATGTAGGAACATTTCAAGTTAAGGGTTTAAAACTAAGCTAAATATAATTTAAACCTTGAAAGCAAATATCCTTCTAATTGTACCCAAGGTATTTTTTTCCTTCTGTCCTATTTTCTGATTTTCTATATTCTGAAATCTATGTCTAGATTGCAATCCAAGTGACAGATGCCAGTTATCTTTGTATCCCTCCCAAAGTCTGAGTAAGAGACAAAGTGCAGTTCCTCCTTCTGCTCCGGTTCTCTCAGCAGTGGGGTAGCCAGGAGAAAGGGAGTTACCCCGGCCCAGCGTGTGCCTGGCTCCCAGCCCTGCACACCCTGCTCTGGGCCACCTCCTCAGCCCTGGTGCTGTGCACTCTGTCCTAGCACGGCTGGAAAAGTCCTCACTAATCCTGGGCTGGGTGCTCAGTGCGTGAGAAGGAACCAGGGGCAGGAGTGGCTTTACAGCCCTTACGGAAATGGAAAAAAAAGGTAAAAAATGCAAGGGGAAATATTCTATTGCCATCCCTGCATTGTAACCAGGTAGGCTTTTTCAGTTTGGTTAGAAGAACCTGGCTGAGACTTGCCAGGTTGACCCAGTACTGCCATTCTGTATCAGATATTCTGGATAGGGTTGATGATCATCTGTACTGAGAGTCTCTCTGCTTCTGCAAAAACTCACACATGAAGTAAAGCCTAATAGAACTAAAAGGTTCTAGGTGCAGCCTGTAGCAGAAGTGCATTTCTTCATTTGCTGTACCTGTATGCGACAAAAGAAGGCACAACTGTATTTGTATAATATTTTAAAATTATTTTAATAATTGTGTGTCACAGTGCACAATCTTCACAGATTAAGAATGAGTTGATTTTTCTGCTTTAGTGTTTCCCTTTCTATACTTCTCCATTAATTTGCTTTCCTACAACATGATGGTAACAAAAATAGGTGCAATCATAGGAATAAAGGAACATCTTGAATGCACCAATAAATATTGAACAACTTACTTTATAATGTTAAGCTGTCACAATTAGTTCACTTATAAAATTTGTCCTGTTCCGTCAGTGAATGAACACATAGTCTCTGAAGAGCTATTCTCATTTAGGTATTTTCTCTCAAACCTAATTACAAATCTTTTTCTAACTTTGCTTTAGATTTACTTTTATTATCAGCTGAGTATCTGCCAGGTTGTTTTGTTTATTGCAAAAGGTATTGCTGGTGGACAAAAGCGGGAGAGGATGTACTGAATTCTTGTAATAATTTTTCTCTTAATAATATAATTACTGTCAATTTCCACTCTATTTTGTAGACTCATATAATATTTTCTAGGTTCAAAAGGACCCTCATAAACCTCCCTCTTTAACCTTTTATTAGATAGAAACTTTGAACTCCTGTGCCGTGTTATTGAAGAATCAAGCAGTGAAAAGAGATGAAAAAGCAGTAGTGATTCTGAAACTCCAGCGAGCTGCTGCTCCTTTACAGGCCCTGCCAGCCTTCAGGGCTCAGTACCAGCTTTGCCAGGACTTCTTTCCATCACTCGGTATTCAATTAGAAGCCTCTGTGGGATTGCATAGACAAGGCTTCTCTCTCTCCAGAGTGATGGCAGGACTCGAGTAAGGCTGACAGCTATGTGACATACAGCCAGTAAACAGCAGGTTCACACAGTAAAAGCTGCAAAGCTATGAAGTGCTTTATGAATGTTTTGCCATCCAGGTGCTTTCTGCAAAGGTTTTACAATCTCATCTTCTACTCACTCGTCAGTTGCACCACCTGGCAGGTAGGAGTTCCTCCATTTGTTAGAAAAGGGCTATTTAGCCATTTTCTTTGAGTAAATTTAGAACAAATCAGAGTAGCCTGTTACACACACCTCTGCCCTCATCCATTCTTCATGAAGTTGCAAGGGACTGTTTGTCCAAAATAGAGGGCAGGGCTGATGTGTGATATTAAAATATTACTTAGACATATGAAAGAAAACCACTTGATACTCCTCACGGCCTGCAAAGCTCCTGCTCAAAAGTTGATTTCATTATTAATTTATGCCAGCATTATCCTTATTTTAGTGATAGTAGAAGTGAAATCCTGCCCACAGCTTTCAGGTAAATGAAAATAATTCAACACATAGTGCACAAATCTTGTTGAATGGTCACTATTTTATGCATAGGCTGAGAGCAGCAGGGGCCAGAAGAACCTGTATTTATTTCTTTTTTCTCTGGACATACATGTTGCCATAGATCAGTTACAAAGTGATAGAGTCTGTTATCAGGCAACCCTTTAAAATCATTCATTGCTGAGGGCCACTGGTTTCTTACCCAGACCTGTTTCACCTTCACTTCCAGCAATTTGGTCTGGTGACAGCTCCCGTTAGGTACCAGAGAAGGTTTGTGTTCTTTTCTTTGTATGTGTTTTCAGTCTAACAAGGGAGAGAGGCCCTAGACATGAAACACCGACACACACAGAGGCAGCATGAAAATCCAGTAAGAGGCAGACTGATTTTCAGTAATCAAATAGTTTGAGCACTTTCTAATCATAAGGCTAAGGAATGCAAGGCTCCATTAAAAAAAAACCTTTGGAAGTAAGTCTAAATATGCAAGACTTTCTAAAATTTTAAGTTCCAGAAGTATTAGCATGACACAAAAAGGACAATGTTTGATTGTACTTAAGAACAGACCTTATTTTTACATGATGACAGAGCTACTAAAAAATCAGGAAAATACATACATGGTCACAAGAAGGCCTCTATAAAACTGACCAGTCTTCCCCCCATGAGTTATAGCCTAGCTAAGAGAAATTAAAAATAAATCATGAACATCATGAACATTTTTACTAAGGATGCAAAATGTCCAATGGTGCTTCTGATGTCTCAGGTAACAATGTTCAAGTCCATCAGAATATACAGGTAAAATCAATGCAACACACACTGGCCCTCCCCATCTCATCCCATTACATGTCCTTAGAAATGCCTAAATTAGCACCATGGTAGTAACTTCTGGTTACACTCAAGTATTTCTATCCTTCCAGTAAGCCTGTTCAAGCTCAATTCCTTGAACTCAGCTTATCTGGTATTCAGAGTGTTACTGCTGTCTGTCTTGTTGCAACCCTGTTTATAGAACTGTACACTACAGAGAGATTAGGAGCTAAAAACAGCAGGCTAAATTGAGTATTAATAAAGGCAAATAAATGCTCACTGGGGAAAAGCCAATTCTCCTATATATACACACTGATGGATATTAAATTATTCAGTAACCTTCAGAATAGCTCTGTGGACAGTTCTGTGGAATAGCAGCTCAGCATTCAGTGGTACTTCAAAAAATAAATTAGGAATATGATGACAAAAATCAAAGCATAATTATGACAACGTGCATTTCTGGTGTGTCTGCATTTTGAACACTGGTTGCAGTGGAACTAGAAAATACAGAGAAAAGCAGTAACAAGCAGAAAAGCACAGATGTGAAGTGCCTTTTGTACAATATGGTATTAAACTATGGCTTTTCCTGTGGGAAAATAGGCAGTACTTGGAAAACACACTAGAGGTCTGTAAATTCTTGAGTGGCACAGGGAAGAAAAATAGGAAACAGTTGTTCATCTCTTTTCACAATTTAACAGGCAGAAGGCATTACCTGAAGTTGTTGAGCAGCTGGTTTAGGAAACCACAAAATTAATTGATTTTTCCTACATAATATGTTGTGAAATCCATTGATATTCAGCATGGTAAATCCTAGAAGTTTAGATGCGGGGGAAAAAAAAAAAAAGCCAGAAAGCCATTAAAGCTATTAAGCACATTGATTTAACTCTGATGTTAAAAAAATCATCAGGAAGGTACAGTGGGAAAAGAGCACAGTCCAGCCATGTTGTTCTTCCCTGCCCCTGGGAAGGAAGGGAAGAACACAGCTGGACTGTGCTCTCTTCCCACTGTAGCACAGGGTACAGCATAGCTGGAGAAGACCCTGTGAGGCACACACAGCACTTCAGCACTGCCCTCCTGGCACAGACTCACCTCTGCACAGGGAGTTGTCCACACTGGGAGAGATGCATGCTCCCTGCAGGATTTCAGGAGCATCTTAACTGACACTTCATACATGAAAGAAAAAAGAAAGCTGAGCTTTCACTACTACTTCATGGGGGCAGCATGAGAGCACTCTTCCTAAAGTTGCTGAAAAGGTCATGCTGGTATTCCAGGTCTTACTTGCAATATGCATTTTTTAAGATCAAAGCTACAAAATCCTTGCCCAGCTTAGGTCCACAGTCACCCAGAAGCAGCAGCCATGTGCTCTGGAATTGTCTCCTGCAGCCATTAGGTGACTGACCAGAGCAAGCTCACAAAATGCCACTACAAAAGGCGCAGGTGATGGCTGAAGCCCTGCTCTTCTGCAAGGCCACAGCCCTGGTTAGGCTGTCTCTGACTCCTGCACCTCATTCTTTCCATGTAAAGCCTGTGGCTTGCTCAGACCTTAACCACCAGGGAGAACTGCAGAAACTACAGCTGCAGCCTGGAGGACTTTCTGGGTGGAATAATTCAGAGACTGGAAGACTTTAATGCATATTGCATGTGCAAATCAGCTGATCATTTTAATGCAAACCTCTTATTTTCTTAACGCCCTCTCTTCCACACTGACTATCTAAAGAGGAAAGAAATTAAGGATTACAGGGGGGTCAGCCATGGGAGCAGGTGGATTCACCCTACAAACTCCAAATGGAAGTTCTTGTGTTGGCAAGATCAATGCTGTGCCTAATGGTATCACTGTACAAACAGCCTGTTTCATGAACTGTCACTTTTTTTCTTTATCCTTTAAAAAATGTCAAATTGAAGATGTCTAATAAACATCTAAACACTGCAAACTGAAAACTAAATTATCAACACTTTAAAGCAGCATTAATCTCACAGAACATGTCTGGCATCTTTATGTCCTATATTGCCACTGGGCAACTAGCAAGATGTATTAAAATAATCCTAAAATCCTAGTCCTTGAGGACTACCTGACGTAATTCTACAAGTACAAAAAATTACTCAAGAAAGAGAATCTAAGCAGCATGCTAAAATACCAAAATACTTCTAAAAAATACTAGGATAGAGACTGAAGACAAACTTTCCTTATTCAACGTTTTATTAAAATTGAGCTATTTTTACATATTTAAAATACTTTATATCAAAATTACACAATATTTATGAAAACAATTGTATGCAAATACATAAAAATATGTAAAACCAGAGCTAAGCAATATAAAGGAATATATAGCATGTTTCAAAATGTATTTCAGGATTAGAATACCTGAGTGTTCAAATAATCAATAAGTTTCCTGTATTTCACTGATTTTAACAGTTAAATTTAATAATGTATCTGATCTCATATAAAGCACTTTGGTTGGGAGAAACTGCATGGAAAAGGCAGAGATCAAGCAGAGATATTACTCATGGCCTGTCTTCAGAATCTTCGTCCACATGAAGATCCGTTGTTTGAGATGCTAGGAAGGACTCCCATGTAGCAAGGCACTTAAAAAAACCAAACACATACATATGAGTACAGCACAGAGATTTCTGTAAACTGTTAGCCGAGGAGAAAATGAATGAAAAAAATAGCAGAATACATACACATTGTCACAAGCTGCTTTTGTAGGACCATGGTAAGAGCAAAATGCAGTTTCCTAGGCAGCTCAGTGATATGCAAAATGTTAGCTCACATGCTGAGTGAGCTGTAAAGGTCAATTTTACATAATGACAAGCACACACTGTGAGCACTGTAATTGTATGTTGTAGCATAGAAGATGCTAACATTAATTATGCTCTTCTTTAGTCTCTTCCTGTAGTTACAGGCAAAGATCTCTTCCAAATAGAAAGCACATTGTCAGGCACCGTTCCCTTGTAATCTCTGTGGATTCCTAATGTAGACCCAATTTTCCTTCCAAGTTAAATTAAACCATTTTTTTTTCCTAAATAAGGAGAGAATTCATTTTTCCCCAGAGTAATGCAAAAGAAACAGAACCAGAAAGGCAGGGGCTAGGAGTAGGGAAATTGTGATCCTTAAAAGTGGTATATATTGGCTTACGGAAAAATGCATTTACAACTGTAAAAACTATTTTTTCTATTTGAAGTATCAGTTCTGCAGGCAGTAAAATGAAAGAAACCTCCCAAAAATAACCGAAACCCCCAAATGACTTTGGTTCATTTTGGCTTAAATGAGTGTTGGCAGCTTGGCAAGCCATTCTAAATCATAAATTAGAGTTGAGAGCCATAGCAAGACTATCACGAGGTAACCTGTAGTGAGTGCTTGTTATCCAAAGCACCAGGTTTCTACTATTTCAAGCCTGTTAGTAGAACAGGACAGGCAAATTGCTGCAATAATTTCCTTGTTCTGATGCTATTGAAAAAAAGCCCTTGAAATGGAAATGTTCTTACAAAATTTTGACTTGCATCTTCACACCTATTGTTCTTGACAATACAGCTGATTTACTACTTACTCTACACCGTTTTTTTCATGAAGAATCTTTATTATGCACCATAAATAAGTCTTCTGAAATTTGCCAGGAAACATATATTAAAACTTGGACAGCACACTTAATTTACCTGAACTTTGAATTAAATCAGTGCCCTGAAAACAGCGTTATTTCCTAACTGAAATCTTTTGCCATAAACTATTCAAGCCACAGCAACTTGCTAAAGCCCAGCTCATTCAAACATCTCATATCCATCTCTCATTGCTTAGGAGACATGGAAATGACCCTGCTTGAACTTGCAGCCACCTAACTCCATTAGACATTTCTTGTGAATGACTTCCAAACTCTGCCATTAAATATGGAGATTTAATCATACTCCACTGAAGAGCTAGGTCCTGGTATAACTGCATATCTGTGTGTAAGCAGATGAGTGGGAGGATCTGATAATGTTAAACATAAGCTCAAAGAGAAAAACAAAGAATACACACATGATGACTGGAGCTGGGAGAATCCATGAGGACACAAGGATACAGAACCATGGATACCCATAAAATTAAGGGTGACAAAAGTAACAAGAAAAAGAAAAAGCAAGTCAGCAGTAGCTTTGCCTCTGAAGACATAAGAAAGTAGAACATGTGGGTCTGCAAGACAATAAGAGCAGTTAAAACAGCCAACTGAACTAAAAGGTCACAAAGTATGAGCTTATTTTTGCACAGGCTTTTGGCTTTTATCAGGCACAGTAGAGATAATTCCTGTTATTCACATTTTGTCCCCTAGACTATGGATACCATGGATTTACTGCCCCAGTCTTTCTCCTGATTTTGCTGACAAAAGCCCCAAGTAACTTCTGCTGCTATTGCACACAACAACATTATGTTGCTGTTCAGAGTATATCTAAGGTTTGAATTACTGTGAAAAGAGAGGACTAACAGGGTAAGATTCATGTGGAAATTTGCTTTCTTCATTGACTTTTTGGAGAAATGTTATTTTGAAATGGTACACCAGGGAGAAACAGTGAAGATACTGCCAGTCTGAACAGTGAACTGCAAGTGTTGAAAACTGATTTCTGATTTAAAAGGTCTTTTTGACCTTTTGTATAAAGCCTTTAAGTTTGATCATTAGATTCTCCCCTACTTCATGTGACACTGTGGCAGCTGAATCTCTCTGAGAGGCTTGAGCCTCTTGGTTTTGAAATGTCAGTGAGGCAGCTGCTAGCAATGTGTCTTCACTGTGGCACTCAAACTCATCAATTTCTCTTTGTTAGAGCCCAGCCTGGATTACCATCCTAGAAAGCTGCAAGGCACAGCTGCTTTTCTAAGCTTTTTCTAGGTGTGGTACAAGAAAACATCACTTTTTTTTGAAGAGTCTTTCATTGGCAATGACAGATTTTTTTCTGAACCACAGTTTAATTTAATTACCATTTAAGTCCATGTTTTGTTATTCTGTAATTTCAGTAATGTGAATTAAAATACATGTATCAGCCCTGACTGCAATGTAAAAATGGCTTTGTGTTGTCTTTGCAACACTAAGCCAAGCTGCACATGTTAAAATGCAATCACAATACATTGCTTTACCAGATAGATATGATCTACTGAAGTCTGTCCAGACAAAGATGCAAAGCATTTTTTTTCACACAAGTTATTCGGCTTTTAATTTATCCCTGTTTATATAACCGAAACACATTTTTCAAAATGTAAGAGCAATGGTGGCTCATTTCACTGTCAGACATCACAGTGCTGCTACAGCTGACAAATTTCATAATTAACCACACCAAAACAAAACTAGGTCTCTGTGCCTTAGGCTCAAGCTTTTTGTATTGTGAAGCATGAACTGCATAAACGACATTTTGTTAGTGATGTATACTTCAACATTATTACAGAATGATTTTACTCCATTCTCCTGGGAGGTTGAAAATGGAGATCTAAATAGAGGATCAGCCAGTTTTCACAAAGGAGACAGAAAGGAAAAAAAACCCCAGAAAATCCAAACTGAGGAAATTAAATGTGTTTGCACAGGACTGAAATTCATAATCCAATTACTCGTAAAAGCCCAATGGAAAACATAAAAAAGCCTAAACACACAAAATGAAATAGCAAGAACTTAAATAAGTTCTACTATACCTAAAATATTCTGCTTACTGCTGGAGGACACATATCTATTCTGCACCATCATTCTTAGAAAAAGTAGCAAAAAAGCTTTTCATATACTACAATTGCATATATAATGAAAAAGGAGATATAAAAATAGAAGATGTAATAAGGATGCTAGCAGAAGCACTGTGCCACATGCCATGTGTGTTTCTGTTCCAGCTCCCAGTTATCCGTGGCTGATACCTTAAAAGTAGCATTTATGATGGCATTTTTAGAGTAGAATCTGAAAATGAAGTCTTGTTTATGTCAGAGAGAAACAAAATATTTTCATAATTTCTGTGTGCAGGGAAACAAAAACTAGACTGGGCAGAAATAGTTAATTCCCACTACAAAAAAGGTCTTCCCAAAATTATTTTAAAAAAATTTAAAAAGGCTGAAGTGAATGAGGGTTCAAAGATGGCTCTGCCTTTGAAGCAACATGCACAGAGACAGACAGGCTCAGGCAGGGGGGACCTTCTGAAAATCTCACCAAGTTTGGTAGCTGAAGTCCCAGGCATGGCTAAGGTAGGGTGTGATCAACACTCAGGAGCACCCAACTTTCTGCTACACGACCAAATGACTGCTTAAATGCAGTCATCTAAATACATAGGCCTCTAGGGCAAATAACAAATATCATCTGTTTTTCTACAGCTTCTGCAAGACCGAGAGGTACGTGAGGGCTTTGGAGTTAGAGCGAAGTTGCTGTAATGGGGAGCAAGTTTGTTTTGCCCTAATGAATCTTTTGGATCAATTTATGCCTGTACAACGTAGGTCACAGAAATAAACTAAATTGTGCTTGAAATAGGTAAGAAAATCAGGAAATTATTTATATTTTTGAAAAATAGTAAGGTGTGTCAATACCAACAAGAATCTGACTATATCAAAGGTAACTGATTATCTGATTAAGATGCAAGGGTTTAACAGGATTAATTTCACATGTGATAAAATCAAATGCTATGCTTTAAAAGAAAGGTTCATCCATGCTCAAGAAAAAACACATTCTATCAATGCCAAAACTATCATCCCAGATTAGGAAAAAACACCAATCTGTTGGCATTTCCTGGAGTACCCAACAAGCAGTGGAAACCCAAACTCTGGTATATTTGCTGGATTTACAATGTCTCACAAAGTCTTTGGGTTGGGCTGTAAAACCTAGCCACTTATTCTGGTGGTCTTCCTGAAAAGGTTACCAAAATCCTTTGGTGCCTATATACTAGCTATACTAAACACATGGGGGAAAAAGGGCAAATTTAGCATGTGTTTAATTGCATCTGCTCTTTGAAGCCAGAGTTCAGCAGTGCCTGGTTTGGTTCTGCTAGTCTGCAGCAGCAACACTTCAAACACTGCCAGCACCACCACTAACTCTGTATCCTGCTTTGGGTTTAGTAATGCTGCATCTTCAGAATATCTATTTCTAAATTAATGAAAATATTCATGGCGACTATCAGTTTCTCAGATGAAAGCTCCACCCTGTGGACAGTTTGTGATTCCAGCTGTTTGGCCTATAGCTCTGTTGGACAAAGCTGTTGGACAAAGGTGTCATGACTAAGGCCTGATGAAAAGGAGTAAAATAAATAGTACAGTGTTAACATATGCTGAATCAATGCTATTTACTTCAGAAATAAGAGTAAATTTATGAACTTTTAAAAATTAAAACCTTTTCATATTGTTTCAGAAAATCCTCCTTATTTTAGCAATGCATTTACTGTCATTGCTAGTATAATATATTTTTGGATTTAAGACTTTGTGGCATACAGAGACTTAATGATGTATTCAACTCTTTTCCAGAGGAAAGGAAGTACAGAAATGTATGCACCGTTGAGACCAGCTACAGGAATACCAAATGATTGGTCAGTCATGGTAATTCTTGGCTCCTAAATTATTTTAAATATATTATAACAAAGCTTGCAGATTATCACTTGAAAGCTTTTGTTTTCATAGGCCTGCACAGGAGCACCCTGTAAATCTGCAACACTGGGCTTTTATTCATGTTTTTGTTACCACAGCATTGAGAGACACAAAACAGCTGTAGAAACAAAGGACCACTTCTTAGTCAACTATAATAAATGCTGATAGCCAATAAACTGGAAGACTACAGGAATAACTCTTTAAATTTGTAAATCTGGAGAAACGTAATTACAGGTAACGCTTTAGAATAACACTTAATTAACGTGAACATTCATTCAGCTTAAGGAAGAGATACTCTTTTATGCTAGCTAAGTGACGCTTGACAAGTTGACAGCAAAATCCTTAGGCAACTGCAATTAGGGAAAAGCCCAAACAAATGTAAGGTCATATTCTTTGCCCAAATTGTGACAAAGATGAAATGATGTTTTAGAAATTCTAGTGTACTTTGTCATGCTGCTATGTTGTTTTTGACCACACTGGCTTGGGCTTTATACAGTTAGGAAGGACTGCACTCTACTGCAGCAGCCATCAGAAAATACAAGATGCCTGTCTCTCATTACTCTCTGGTTCCCAAAATTTAAGGGATGCAGAGAATGAGCATGAACAGAAATTACTCCTTCTTTGGTTGTGTGCCTGGGAAATGTACACAACCAAAGAAGGAATTGCCTGGGAAATGCAGTCAGCTAGGGGAATAATGAGAAGCACAGTGAAATGCTGCTGTAGAGAACAAGACACTGCCCATGGAGAGGCAAGAATAGTTTAACTGAGGGGTGGGGAAAGTTGTGAAAAGGATGAGAAGCAGGTAGTCACTAAGTTAGAAAACAGGAGATGATTTCTCATAGGAGTTGGAGAGAAGAACTGGGCAACTGAATCACAATCATAGCATCCATGGTGCCTGGGAAATGCACAGAACATGCTTTGGGCAAGAGAAAAGGCAGGAAACAATATGAGGGATGCTACAGCAAGAAAAGGCTTAGTAAGCATCAAATGGTGCATCAAAAGTCTGAATGAGTAACTTCAGACATGCGAAAGAATGCTAATGAAGCAAGTAATAATTGAACAAGTGAAAAACACTGTAACAGACACTGTGTTTGTGCATGAGTTTAATGAGTCAGACTCAAACTATTACAATTAAGGTTGGATTCTCTTTCCTACTCAAAGCATAAAAATAATATTCTGCTTCTCAGGTTTTTGAAATTCCCTCCTGAAGTTTCACTCCCAAACAGCAGGAGCAGATGCCACAGCTTCTTTTCCTGCTGCTTTCAGGAGTACACGCTTGTAGTTTGAGATACACGGGCCTCTAACAGTAATCAGCAATCACTTCTCTAATAATTAACCATCACCATTCCACAGGTCTTAACTAAATGTATTTTAGGTCAAAACTCCCAATAAAAATATTTACTTCATCAAGTTATTTTGAATATCAGGATTAGATAATGATTTTCTGATAACACAGAAAGAAATTGGTAAGTGCTCACTTTGCAAACAAGAAGTGATACAGTTAGCACAATGTTGCTTATTACTGCAACTGCTGTAGTAAGATAAGGTGCTTTTTCTAAAATGTAAATCTGTAAAGATGTAACAGCAAAAACATTTAATGAAGATATCTATATTCAAGAAAAGCACCAACAAAAGATTGTGCCTCAGTATAAACTGATTTATCTGGTATTTCAGAGGCTATTTAAGAAGAACCTCTGGCAGTTACAGAGACAGCTGAATAATTTTCTGCAGTTTATGAGTTAAGAATAGTAATTCCATGTACAATATGAGCTTTGGTGTTCTGAATTAAACTTCTAATTCAGCAAAAAGCATTTCTAGACATGAAAAAGAACCAAAAAATTATTTTTATATTTTAGCTAATCATTCACAAAGAAAATATTCTAATACATTCAGCATTGTTTTAACATACATATTGCTGCTATAGAAGTCAGAGACCATCAATAAATGAAGACAATGTTAGAGGATGCCAAAAGCTGTCTGCCTGATTTCTGAAAATATTTTGATCTTAATATGTAACAACAGATTGTCAATGTCCATGCATCTCACATACTGCATGTTAATGAATTAGACTTGATCATCAAGAGCTCTGTCTTTTCAATTATGTTTTAACAAAATGATTTGTAAAAGCAGAGCACTGCCATTGGCTAATAGGCTCAGACTACATGACTGAAGTTACAGATACCAAAATATATCTGTGAAAATGACTAATTTATGATTAATAGATGGCTCAGTGCATTCCATTTTTTTCCCCAAAAGTAAGGAGAAATTATTTTAAAAACTTCAAGACATCTGGAATATTTTCAAAATGTGCATTTCAATCAACTTTGTGTTCCCCATGAGGAAACTTCAAAGAATGCTTAATGCATTTTGTTCTATGTCTTCAAATTCTCCTTCCTAGCATATATTCTTGCAAATTCTTACCAAGAAAATTACCTGCAGCATTTGAGCTGAAAATAAAAACCTAATGGAATCACACTGAAAGGTTTTCCTCATACATGTCTGAGCCTTCCAGAGGGCTTCTTCATGCTCTCACAGCAAAATGTTTCCAAACTGAAATATAGCAGCTGACATTGAACTGAAAATCATGTTCCAAGTTGTTGTGGTTAGTAAAACAAGACTGCCCTCTGTCGATGATGAACTCAGGATCAACGACTTGGGCACAATAAAATATATTCTGCTTGGAATCTGTCAAATTAAAGATAACTGCCTCACTATTCCCACAGAAACTAATTCCCAAGTTACCAAATGTTTGAACTAAAATGGCAAAATTCCTTTTACAGAGAACCCATGGACTTCTTCACTGAAATAATAAAAAAACACGGGTTGTATTGAGAAAGAGTTTTACCTCTTCATAATAACGGAGATTATTCTCAGCCACGTTAGTGAATGTTGATCTCATATCCCACTGCATGTTCTGCTTCCACCTGTCCCAATCTGCTTTCAGAGCATTATTGGCACGTTCAACTTTGTCTTCAAGTTTCCCAATCTCTTCTGAGAACTAAATATTAATTGTAAACATTAAAAAATATTAGGAAAATCACCATTTCCAAAATTATGAAAATCAACTGACTGTAGTGGAGATGAAGAGAATTGCAGAACCAAGGCTGGTATTTAACTTAGCAAAAAAAAAGTCTTTCCTCAGGGACAAATTTAAAACTAATTCTTAATTAATAACTTATTAAAATTTCTGAAATACTAGTAACAGAAAATATAGACCAGAATTAAAGTGTTCCTGGAGGTATTTTTATTCACTGAGAAGGTACAGACTCTGTCATCTCTTCACTAGGACTTGAATTAATGCATCCAGAAAGAAATATATAGAGGGCTTTCCTGAAGCAGAATCAATTGTACAAATTGGATTTGACCAGAAAAACTGAAAAAATCTGACAGAATCGTTCATAACAGGAGAAAACATAATGGGGAGAAGACAGCAGAAATCAAAATCACACACCTTCTGTTTTTTTGCCTGTCACATTACCATCTTTTCTTGTAGAACTGTGTGTGACCATATGAGAGAAAAAGAAATACAGAAGCAGGGAAAGAAATTAAATGAAAGGACTTCTACAGAGAAGAAACTCTTTCACAGCAATCCAGGACCCAAAACCCTGAGGGCTACTGTACAGACATTACTCGCTTCTAATTATTGCAGATGCACACACTGACTTGTCAGCTAATGGGAGTAAGTGGACAGCAGCCCTGTTCCATGAGCTTTTCTGGTCTTCTCAGTAATTCAGTTACCTATTGTCATTTACTCATCAGCTGTGTCTGTTCTGGCTGGCACCAGAACATTGCTGTGTAACCTTCAGGATGGAGTGTGGAAGTCATGGAGCAGCATATCCCACAGCAGGTCACAAAACAAGGCACATCTCTGTAGCTACAGTGCAAAATCATCTGCTGCAGAGATGGGACTGCAGAGCCACTGTCTGCAGCAGGAGGGAGGGCAGGCACAAACACCACCAAAATGAGGAACAGCAAGCAGGAAATCTTAACTCCTCAAATTGTTTCCATTTCAACTTAGGCTCCACATATTTCTTCTTCATCCTTATGTTCTGCCATAAAGCAAATACTTTCTTCCTCATACCACACCTATGTTAAGTTGGATAGCTACATTTGCTCTCTGCAGAGCTCATGTTTTAATTGATAGGAAGATTAGGATTCCAGGACTAGCTTCCAGGATTTTTAAGGAATGCTTACGCTCCTGGAAGAACACAGAAAGGTCAGAACTCAGAGCAAGACATGGAAAGTCTGGGTGCACAGCCTCCAGCTTGGACCATGCAGGGGAGAACACTGATCGAGTGCAACAGCAGTGATGCTGCCATGAGACACAAACTGAACCATCGAACATTGCCTGAAATAGTCATGGAACCTGGATCCCTTTAGCTCTTAAGCCAAGAACTCCTTAGCTAGTAACACTGAAAATTTCATCTGAATCAATGTTATCCACAGTCAATAATAAACAGGTTTAGTTAGATTTGATTTCTGCACTGATTTTCTTTGCCACACTTCTAGATTAATGAAATACTGGTTATTAATGAGGAACAAAATGAAAAAAAATTAAATTATTTCTACTTTAATGAAAACCCCAAGTTCAGTTATCTGGCCAGACCACTAATCAAGCTACAGACAAGGGTAATTTCAACTATTAACACTGCATTCAAAATGAAAAGGTTAATCCAAAGCTTAAATGTGAGGGAATTACCTTCAAAGGAATTACAGACAACTGGATTTGGTATTTTGACCATGTTCCATGCTAATTGCCTTTCCTTTAAATATCAAAAAATGAACGCACACAGAATACTGAAAATGATGACATTCTAAAGATGATTTAGAGTAGGAAAGGCAGTCAAATCCTTTCTCTGCTTTTGCAAAAAAAAAAAAAAAGTTCCCATATGGGAATGCACTAGTCTACACACATAAAGAACTTGTCTGACTTAGAAGTCCTGGCTGCAGCGACTTCCCCTTCCCTCGTTCTTTATAACTTTGTAACTTTAAGTAAGTTATTTAGCAGTTTGTTTTTGTCTCACCTCTTCTGGGAACTACAAATTTCTTCCATACTGTAGTCAGAACATGATATGGACAGGTAGACTGTGTTATACAACTCTGCCTGGATATCCTGTTTAAACATCCCACTCTAAAGCCCCCAAGAAACCATGTATTGTATTAAGGGAAGGGTTGGACTTAGGGTCTAAAGGCAGCATTATGCCACATGTCACCATGTCAATTAGAGACGTTCAAGGTCTACTTTTTCAAAACTAAAAAACCCATCAATGTTACTCTCTTTAGCTATCATGACAGCAGAAATGAAAGAAGAATGACTTGGACTTAACAAAAAGATCTACCTAGTGTGTTCCTTATTTACAAGGTGTCAATTGTTACAATTGATTCTGCAAATTAAACAGGATTCTGAACCCATTTTCTTACAGTGATCTCACTGAGGCAGCCAGTGTCAGAAATGAAATCTCCCATCAGTGATGGCCAGAGGCCAGCACAGCACTAATCAGACATGGGACCAGAGCACAGGAAGGTGGGAGCCAGGCATTGCCAGGGCAGAGTGCTACCAGACTGTGGGACTGTAGCCAAAGAGACCTGGCGCAATAGCCAAATTACATGGTAAGTGACACAGCATTTTACACTAACTCACTATGCAAAATAGCATGAATTTCTATCTGCTACATGAATTAATCCTATGGCTTGGTGATGCTGACCCCTTTTTAGCCTGGAGTTAAAACACAAAATATATTCAGAATGTAACAGATTCAGCATTTCATCTCTTTACTACTCAGTTTCAAGCCTGAACACTAGAATCCTTAAATTGGCATTTAATGCTTATCTCGCTCTGTCAGAGCACATTTATACCAACCTTTTTTCAGAATTATTACCAGCCCTAATGACAAGACTAAAACTGTTAAAAATGCCCAAACCACAGAGGGATACACTAGCATTGCTGTGTAACCTTCAGGATGAAGTGTGGAAGTCATAGAGCAGCATATCCCACCATCTTTACAGCCACAGCACTGGAGGTAAGAAATGTCTAGATAAGTAGGAGGGTACCAAAGTCCTGCCCAATCTCTCTGTCAGAGCCTGCATCCAAAATCACAGTCTTCAAACCATCCATACCCTGAACAAATGCCTCTTTTGTGGACCAAATTTTGAAGCAGAAACCAAGGTTTTGACTTTTGTAGCAGCACCATGAACAGCTTTCTAACACAGCTCAAGAAAACTTTTTTCTCCAGCCTATGAGTCTAATGTCCCATAAGGTTTTATTTGCAATTCCAGCATATTTCATCTGCACTGACCTTAGTCAGTCTGTTTTGTATTCTTCTGCTGTACAACCTTGTGTTTGTTAAATCATTTGATGTTTGCCATGACCAATGCTAAATATCTCACAGCCTTTTATCAGCTCTAATGACAGTCTGAGACTCCTTATCTGTGGTGGAAATGTACTTCAAATGAGATTAGAGTTCATGCCACTCATTGTCAGCAAAATTTCTGGCTACTAGATTGCACTGACAAGTTCAATCTGACATCTATGAGATCATTAGAAGCTACAGGAGTTCTGCTTAGGAAAAGATATGTGTAAATACACCCAAACTTGGTGCCTGACACCCATTCCAACAACACACCTGTGTTACGACCACCTTTTGTAATGAAATAAGTGTGGTTAGAAGTGTCATAAAAATATTTCAACACATAATGAAAATTAAAACAGACTAAAAAAATTACTAAGAAAATATTCAAGTCACTTGAATGGTTAAAAATAGCAGTACACCATTCTCTGTTGCCAAACTATCCTTACTAGAAAAAGGCTTCAGCTTCTAATTAAGAAAAAGTCTTCAGGATACAGCTGCCACTCAATTAGAGAACACAGGATTTTATTATCAGATTAGACTAACAGACATCTGTTTTACTGCTCTTCTGAGACTGCAAGGAAAACCTGGCTTTCAAAAACAGGATTCTCTGAAATTAGTAAGAAATTTGGAAAGATAAAGCAAAGATCTGAACACCTGGGTAATCAGAGTGTCCAAAGCCTTTACCAAAATGTAAATGCAGATATGGAAACATATACACAGTGAAAAAAATAAGTTTGGGCAAACTGATTTCAAAATCCTCCTGGAAGCAAGTAAAAACATCTCAAGATGGAGTAAACCATAGTCAATATCAAATCAACAAGGTATGATCAATACTATGCTAAAATAAAAATATTCCTTTTTTATTTGTACCAGTTCAGGAAAAGAGAGTGCATGCATGCTGAGAACTCCATCAGATTATAACAGAAATGCATCGTGAAAAAATGGCACATCCTGCCAGGCTGTGGTGTCTTTTCTACAGTAAACAACAAGTCTGGCTGCTAAACAAGCTGTATGGAGCTGAATTCGTCACTGAATGCACCTGCCATGGCTACCCAACTCCCAGCCTAGGGGGCTTCTCCAGCTCACCATCCTCTGTGCATTTTATACGAGCTTCAGGCTTTAAACTAAGGAAAACGGACAGGAGAAACAGCACAGAAAGTAGAAAAATAAAAACAAATTACAGAACACAAAGGCAGTAAGTAAACAGAAATTCTGCTTCAGGAAAAAAAAAAACCCAAAACCAGAGATATTTACTTAATGTCCCACTGGAATACACAGAGGCAAACTGTTATATAATATACCATAGCCATTGCAGATATCAGAGATCAGCAATATATTCTCATTTATTCATCTCCGTGCCTAACAAATCAAATGAAAATGTGCATTTCAAGTGCCATAAACTATCTAAACAGCTCATCTTTACATGGAAACTAATTACAACAAGCCTAATAAAAAGTGTCTGAAATGTTAAGGATTTTCTCCTTTGATGTACTAAAACGTTATTATAATTTTTACGTATTATTTACAATGTATATCAAAAATTTTAAAAATGCCAATTGTCATCCCAGAAATTGTTTTTAACTGGCTGCTGAGCCTTGCTGGTGGTTTTGGGGATGTCTGTCCCCATGGAGTACCAGTTCCAGTCTGACTTCACTAGAATGAACGAAGGTTTCATAGTGGAAGCAAAAAAAAAAATCCCTGGGCCAACTAGAAAAAAACCGAAATCTGAAAGAAAAGAATGCAGAACATTTGAGTTTAAATAAGTTTAATGAACAGGTTTGCTGATTCTTATCACCACCTCTACATCTCCAACATCAATGAAGCAGCAGCTACAAGAGCACTGCAGCAACTGTTACTTTCTTTTAACTCCAGGGATGGAAGCAAATAGAAAAGCTAAAAGGAAGCTGTGGTACAGTCTGTGTTGGCAAAGGCCGGGGTAGCCCACCAAGACCAGCCACTGAAGTGCTGCTTTTCTCACGATGGCCTTTGCCTGGCACTAAAGCTACCAGAGGTGCAGAGACAGCACGCAGCCCCAGCAGGTGGCCTCAGAGGACACGTGTCCTCCACACCTCCTGCTGTCACAACAAGGCCTGGAAGAGTCCAGCTTTCTGAAAATACTCACCAGATCCTTTTCTGTCTTTTTATTGGCTAAAGCATCAACTTTGGAATCCAGCTCACCTTGAATTTGGTCTCTCCTTTTCAAAACACCCTTAGTATGGAACAAAAAAAAAAAAAAAAGAAGAAGAAGTAAAGTGCATCAAATTTTAGCTCGTTTAGAAAACCAACAAACAACTTGGTTATTTGATAAACAAGATCACAGAATTATACCGTTCAATAATTTTGACATGATATATGTTTTATTAAAAAAAATCATGAAGATTTATTTTTCCATACCTGTATTTTATCTTACAGGTTTTTCAATAATCTTACTAAATCCACAGTCAGAGCCACTCACAAGAATCTGCCATACACAATATCACTGCCAGTTGTATAAGCAGAACTGCTACAGCATTTTAGCTGGTATCAGCTTAACTTACTACATATTTATTTAAAAACAGCAACATGAGTTTGCCAAACATCATGAACAAAAGTATCTTCTTTTGAGTAAAATTTACAATATAAAGTGGAATGACTAGAAATGGTATACAAGGCATTACTGAAATTGTGACTGTAACCTTTAATATTAATTTGTAAGTGCCAAATATAGTTCTGGCAAATCAGAAAAAAACCCCAGAAAAACCAGATCAAGATATCATAGGAATGATAGCTTTTCTACCATTAATATATGTGCTTATTTTCAGCATATGTAATTTTTACCTCCTTTGAAACTATCTTCTCAGGTATTGGGTTTTTAGCATAATGTCAAAAAAATGATTAGAAAGGGGAAGGAATATTACTTGTTAAGCTACAAAACAGGAACAGTATTACAGATTACATTTCCATTTCTACTGCTCATTTGCTCTGAGTCCTCGATGAAGCCTTACAAATGTCTCTTGGTCCTAGCTTCCTCATCTGTAAAAGCACACTCAGGTATGCTTATCTTGCAGAAGTGTTACAAGGCTTTAGTCTTTTTGAAAAAAAATCTGAAGCAGGACATATATAATTACAAATCTCAAAACCTTTTACATTACCTTGCCACAACTGGTTTTACTGCTTCTTCTGCAGAGATGTTCAGTATTCACCTCTAGCATAGGCCATGTTGAAACAACACAGGGCACAAGCAGCTCTACCTTCTCTAGCTCTCTTATTTGACTGAGTTCTCTCTGAAATCTTGAAACTCTATCAAACTCAATAGAATAATTTAAGAGCTTAATTTTCAAATATTTTTTCAATGTTTCTTTTTGAACAGTAACTATTACAAAACATTGGTAGGCCTGACTTCGAGCATTTCTGAGCAATAGATCAGCAATATAGACAAATGCTCATCAATACCTTGGAATAATTTGATTAGATAAATACAGAAAATATTTAGCTGGAAGCACCAAAGCAAAACAAATGTCTGGAACAGCTTTTCTTCATAATACAAATGCTTTCTTTTTTTTCCTATTTCTTTTGCCTCTTTTAAAACTTCTAATGACTGCTTGGCAATATTCATCACACAAACACTTTAAATTACAAGAGAAAACCAATTACTTGAACATTAATGTGCTACATCTATAGACAAGTGCTGACTTCAAATGGCAAACAAAGGCACTATATTTTTAAAATGTATTATTATACTTTTACAGGTTTTTTGTGTAATACTTAATGGTACCTTGCCACAAAAAATTTTATGTGGACCCATAACTAATTAATGCTGTAATTTCTACCCTGAGGGACAGCAGATTTGCTCTGTGGGTCAGTTAGGAAGGGGTTGGTCCAGATGTAAATATTTTTGCTATGAATTTAACTCTTTTCCCAGTTACAGGCTGAACTCTCAACACTGTAAAACACAAGGATGGTATTATTTTGATCACACCTTGTTCTGCACATTTGCATGTGATCTTGGCAGCACTGCACCAAGGTCCCTGCAATGTGAGGTTAAACACATCTCTGAAAGGCTTACTACTGGGTGACCTCCACAGGGTATTTTTATTTTAGTGACTAGTATTTCCCTCACCAAAGTGCAAGAGGGAAATAAGCAGCAAGTAAAATAAAAAATCCATGGTCAGTGAAGGGAAAGGAACAGTTGTGGAACAGGAATGAGCTACTGAAGGAAGATTTCTTGTCTGAACAGGATCTCATGGCAGCCTAACACTGTGTTGGAAGTGCTGCATCAAGAAAGCTACAAGCAGAAAAAAAATGCAGTGGGCAACAGTAAGGTGAGCAGGAAGAGCCAGATAGTCATCCTGGGGCTTGTCCCCAGAAACCTCTCTGTGCTCTGACAAAACAGAGCCCCTGAGAGAGGGTGAGGGTGAGTCAGGCTGCAAAATAGAAGGCAATGGGTGGGCAGAATCTCCTTAGTAGAATGAAGACTACAATTGCTTATGGGTAACAAACATAAAAATTCTGACAAAAAGGTTGGAAGTGGGGGAGAAGAAGATGACCTGCAACTGCTAGAGCAGTAATCTCTTCAGATCTTTAAGCAAAGCAGTACCTACCTCCATCTACCAGCAAATAATGAGGCCTGTGAAATACAGGAGATTTTGGATGGCCCCTTTTTCTGTGAAGCTTGTTTCAAAGACAGCAGTCATTGCAGCAGGAATTCCCAACTCTCAGTAGCTAAGCCTTACTGACAAAGTGAAAATCCCCTGCAGAGTGCCACCAAAGGCTCAGGTAACTTGGGTCTTGCTCTACCTGTGGACTGTAAGACTCTTGCAGCCCCTACCCAGAAATGACTGCAGCAGGAGCTGGGCTCCCAGCAGTAACACAAGGAACAGATTCTGCAGCTGGCATTGCTCAAAACCTAGACAAAGAGGGGTTTGTACACATGTTCTGCTTTCTGTAGGCAGCAAAGTGGGAATTATGACATAGTGAATTCAGTTACTTAATTATGTTGATTATCCACCAGCACTGACTATATCAACTCTGGAGTCTGATTTTTTACATCCTCTCCAAGTGTAAGAAAAACACATACATAAGGGGAACTGAGAGCAGTAGCTTATGGCAAAGACTAACACATGCTTATATAATAGTGCAGGGACTGGAAGTTCCCAGCTGTTATAGAAAGAGAAAACATACTTAGCAAGAGCACCTAGAAAGGGAAAAACCTCTCAGCTTTTCCCACACACAATCTGTTACTCAATGAGTTCATATTTTGGCAGTGTCAGGGAAGGTCTTCTTTCCCCAAACCCCCACTGCTACAATGCAGTCACAGAGCTCACTGAAGATGGCAAAATTAGACACCCTAGCACAGCTACCCAGGGCTGCCTGCCAGGCAAAACTATCAATCTCTTGCTATTTGGAAGGGGCACCTCTTGCCGGACCAGCAAGAAAAGCAGGACCAGTGGGATTCCCTGATAACAAACAGGTATCGTATGCTGTGCATGCTTTGTACTGAGTAACTACAGGGACTGTAAAATCATTTTCAGCAGCTACAATTTCTCTCCCGAACATTGTCACTGGACTAAGCCAAATTTACATTGATCCATGAGGAGTCCTTCAGGAAACCTTACCACGAGAATTTCAGTGTAGAGAACATACTCATGCAGAATGGGCAGCAGGTGCTCTGAGAGCCCTGCCATTCTCCTCTCCGTGGCCCTGCAGCAGCGGTCGATGCAGCCGGCAATGCCCTTCAGGGACTCCGCTATGTCTTCTTCCGACGCCGACCACAGCGTGTGGATGGGGCCGTACTCCTTCATCTCGTTAAAATACTCTTAGAAGGAACATGCACACGTATTACTCTTTTCTTCATTAACAGAGGCCTAAGCCCCACTAATTGCAACTTTGTATTTACTGTGAACCAGGCAGGTTTAAATTTGCTCAAGTGACCAAGGTAAGTAAACTCCAATTCATTGTTTGTGAATAAACTAATCATCTAATGTATTGTAATTAAATAGCTTTGAGAAATCTATCTGCAAAAATGCCCCAGACATTTCACAATGACACACATACTCAGGTAGACCTGAAAAGCTGTATTCAGACAGCAATGACCTGCACTACTCCACACTGTCTTCATACAGAGCAAGAGGAGCCACAGCAGTTGGTCTGACTTGCTGACTTTTTCTGCCCTGAATTCCCCTGCTTCTTGGTAATAGTAATGTTCCAAATACAGTCTCAGTTATTAAAACTACAAGTTTTGTTATGTCCCAAAGCTTCAGAAGAAACACTGAAGTTCACTCCTGCTTGGCAGATATTTCCTTCAGTAGTTTTTATTAATTGAAGGCACATCTTATTAGTTACTTCTGTTTCTAGACCAAGTGATAATCCATAAACAGGGAGAAGGCCCACAAATCACTGCCATTTGGTAGGGCTAAACACAGGCAAGCTGCAGTTCACAGAAGGACACTGTGAACACACTGGTCATGCACTGAAAAGGCACTTTTGTCACTACTAAATTCATAATGAAGAAATGTCCTAAGAAAGATGAAAGCAGTCATCTGGCATAAAGAGTTTAATATTTACTTTGAGATTATCTGGACAAAAGAAAAACCCCTCTATGGAAGACATAATCAAGTACCCCATGATAAAGTACTGCAAGCAGGAATGTTCTCTGTATCACACTGTACCAACAATTCCTATTCACAACAGTGGGATCCTGCACCTAAGTGTTCTGACAAGTGTTGTTTGGAAAATCTAGTAAGAAGATATAACCTACAACATTTGGGAGCATGTCAAAATTCTTAAGCTTTTCCAAGAAATATTTTGGCACTGATACCTTGAGCCTACAGACCTCAGCTACATTCACTGGAGGGAACAATACCAATAGGAACTCTTCACCAACATGTATTTTTCTTTTGTAACACCCTTTCAATTCAGTGAGGACACACAGAGATCTGGTACTGCACAAGTTCAAGGACTCAGTTATTAACACAATGCAGCTCTTCAGATTATATTTTATAGACAAGTAAATACTTCAAGTGCTGCCCAGTAGAGATTCTACTGAACAGGCATACTCTGAGATCAGGATCACCTCAGAATGTCAGGTAAGTCAGTAACTTAGCATTCCAATTAGATGTGTGAACTGTTCTTACTTAAGGAAAAAATTCAGATTAAGCCATCCTTCTTGAGAAAACTCTAGTAGGCACAGCTTACCATGACAAAAATATGGCCAACAGTAAAGCTATTAAAAAAATAAAATGTACTTTGGCAATGGAAAAAACAAAACTAAACAAAGAGAAGTTTAGAGACCTGAAATCAAGACAGCCTCATGTCACTATGAGACTGCACAGAAAAGTGTACATTCCCTTAAAAGTTTAAAACCAAAGGTCATTCAGCTTTCCAAAAAGCACATGTTAAACTAT
Organism: Cyanoderma ruficeps; assembly: GCA_008694505.1. Lineage (NCBI taxonomy): Eukaryota > Metazoa > Chordata > Aves > Passeriformes > Timaliidae > Cyanoderma > Cyanoderma ruficeps. Next base: position 7,846,066 of record VZDJ01001247.1, read on the forward strand.
TCTTCTAAGTGCCTTATAAGTAGATGAATGACATGTTAAAACTCTTCCTATTAAAAAACTATTCAAACTTGAAGGTCTGTCAGAAACATGACCAGAAAGAAAAACACAATATAAACATGGAAATCTCCCTTTTTCCTTGTTTGCTGGAAAGAGTATTTCACCTGCCACAATGAAAACTAATTTACTTTTTAATTTCTTAAATCAATAAAACTGATATATGTTTTCTACTTACCCCTTTCTTCCTTGTAAATCCTATGAGCTATTTTATCTAGTAAGTTTATTTTCTGACTAAATGTTTCCATGTAATTGTTCATTTCTGTAAACATTTCAGGTCGATTTTTAACCGCTCCTCTTACTGAGGATGCTACAGCTCTGACGGTCTGTCCCATCCTGCTCAGCAAACCAGGACCCTGCTTCTTGTGGGAGGAGAGTTCCTAAAGATAGAACAAGCTCTCTTTACTTCCAGGTACTTTTGTTAATTCTCTGAAAATAATAAATAAAGTGCTTTTTTTTTTCTTTTTTTTTTTTTAACAAAACTACATACATAAACCTCTGTCTTCTTAGTATATAAATCTTATCATTATTAGACCAATGTCAGAACCATCCCTGTCTTGCAATTATTAGCTAAGCCTTTCTGAGCAAACACAAGCATGCCATGTATGACAGTGTCACAAGAATGGCTGAAGATGGCAGAGAACCTTCACCCCTTTGCTCTTCAGGGTGAGTTAGTTAGTCTGCAATTTAGCTTTTTGAACAGGAAAGCAGAGGTAATGACTGCAGAAATAAGCCTTTCAGAAAAGCAGACAATGCTCCTACTGCAGGAAGTAATCCATCTATTCTTTTAATATGTTGCTAGAATAACCTTTGCTGAAATTCAGAGGTAGGCTTTTCTGAGTCCACACCCTTTGCAACAATGCAACAGGAGAAGCCAGTATTTTTCTTTTATAGATTAGTAAAACTTAAAAAAAAAAAAAAAAGACAGCGCCATGCCAAAACAATAATTAATTAAAACCACTGTTTTCCTCCAAATCTTGGAAACTTACACGTGTACCAAAAAACATGCAGAGCTGAAATACTATGAATTTGCCACAAAAATTCAAAATGCAGTTAACAAAACCAACTTTGGAAGTTACAGCAATTACCAAAACCACAGAAGAAAAGGTTATCTCAGGTTATGAATATTCCACAAATCCCTGCCTGCTTCTGCCACTTTCGTACCAAGCCATGGGATGACACTACTGAATACTGAACCAGGGAGGCTCCTGATATACCCTACTAACACAACATATGGTTTCATGTAGCTGTAAATAAAAACAAAGCCATTTTACCCAGGCTTGTGCAGTAAGAAAAATTTTGAAGTCCTCATTAAAAGTTAAAGTTGGATGATCAGCAATACGGTTCAAAAATTTATGTAAAGCTTTTCTTCGAGTCTCAATGAATTCATCACTAAATCGTTCCACCATTCCCTTCATTATGAATTTTTCAGGCAACGGCTAAGGGAAAAAAGAAGAAATATATTAATTTGCATAATATTCTGAGTAGTATAATAGTTCCTCTGCTTACTAAAAAACATAGGTATACCTTGTAAAATCCACCATGCAATAACCCAGAAGCTATATAAAGTTATCACAGTCAACAAAGGTATACCATTTTTCTTGTAATACACAGTGCAGAAGAACACAAGTACAACTAAGAAAGGACATAAATTATTGCAAATTATTGCAAATGCCACAATTAAAACCCTAAGAAATACCTTTCTGTGACTTTTGTCACATACATATAAAGCTAAGGAAAACAGGTTGGCTTAATGTTTATGAAACTTCAGAAGCTGAAGACCTCAAACATCTCTATATAAAACTGAAGCCATCTTATAAACAAAGAAAAATAACTTAAGCTTTAGCAAACAAACAGGAATAATCAGTGTTGGATGTGCTTCTTCAAGTTTGCTCTTCAACCAAAGGAAATCCTGGTACCGTCTTCGAACTTCATATTCACTGGAGTCAAATTCACCACGGGTTGTCTGAAAACCAAAAGTAGAAAAACAGGCTTAGGTTAGAATACCAGAAAAAAGAGTTCTAGATTTTGGAGAAAACTAAGTATTTGAGGGAATGCATACATTTTATTTGGTCCCTGTTACTGGTTTGCTGTTGTTTTAAAGAACAATTATCAACTCCTTGAAGAGTTAACACATCCTATTTCAGCAAGACATCAAAGTTCTACTGGGGAAAAAAAAAGTGAGCACTAAGCTGCACTTTGTGCAGTGACATATAATGATTATCTCACCACGTTTCCAAATTATTGTAATAATTACTTTAGTGTGGCATTTTTTTTTTTAGCAATCACAGTTACGTTCATTACTTTTAGGGCACTTCCTTTAAAGTGATTAGTAATCTACAAGTGAGGAAAGTCCATTTTTTAGCACTCTGAACAAAGCCCAAAGAGCTGACACATGTCCTTGGGAGCTAGTGACATTATTCAATAATCCTCACATTCAAAACAGGAAAACTTCAGCATATCACAGCAATAACACTTCCTGCACTGCCTAATGGATTCTGTGGCCCATCATCGATTCCAGTTTTGCAGCCCCCTGTAAGAACTTGCCAACAAACCTTTAATGCCTACAAAAAATGCTTATTGCAGATTAAAAAACTGTCAGACTGTGAGATTTATTTTACCACTGCTCTGTGTTCTGGAGGCAAGCCACAAAGAGCCCATGTTTTCATTAACATGTACTATTTAGCATTCATTGTTATAGAGATTTATAACGCGATGCAAGTAAATTCTAAAAACCCCAAAACATGCTTTTGTAATCTAAACATTTTTGAGGGTTGAATAAAAATTTTTCAAGGTATGTGGGAGGAATGCCATTACTTTATCATGAACAACCAGCACTCCAAATTAAATATGATAAGGATAGAAGAGATAAAGAAACCAAAAACAATCCACCTTACAGCCCTCTCATTCTTGCCTGAAGAAAAACATGTTCTCTCATCTACAGAAACAGGCATAAAGTGAAAATTATTGCTAGCGACCTAACAAAGATAGCTCTCTTCTTCCTCATTAAATATTTTATGACTAATTGATATCTCCTCTTATTTAAAGACATATAATTCCCATTTGAAAATCTGCTTTTAAATGAATCTTTTAAAAAGAACTCAAAGTAAAATAAATTAACACTGCAATTCTCAAAATGGAGCCTGCAGAATATTTACTGGTAATCTCAGAAGACCTGGCTGGTCTCACAAGGCTGATTTTCTTCCTTATTTCCTGTAAATAACTTGCATTCAACTAAAAATAGACTTAATTGTTTCCTAATACTACTTTTTCATTAGAGAATTGTGGCAGTTTCCCCAGAAATCACATGCAACTGTACATGGGAAGCAAACACCCATGTGTTAATGGAAGTTGCAATTAGAACAGAATGCAATTGAAAGACTGTAGGAGGCAATGTTTATGCAAGACGTAAAACTGGTAGCCTGTAAGTGATCCAAAAGTCATCAATACTTGTGCTAATATGGCATCTTCAAAGTGGATCAGTCCTTTGGCTGTTTCCTGTTCCTCCTGAAGATCACAACAGAAAATGTTATTGCCTCACACACAGCACTCATTTTGCCATTGAAGAACTATTAACCGTTTTCTCAACATAAAGAATCTAAGCACGTGTGTATGCAGACTCACACTGAATTTTTTTCCATTAAATAGCACAGTTTCATACAGTTTTAGTTGTCTATAACTCATGGCAAAATTAAAGTTTAAATTTAGTAATATCCCAGAGAATGGTGTGCAAGAAGAGTGAAAATACCAGTTGTTATCAAAGTAGGCCATTAAACCACAAACAGATACCTACCTTCGTGACTACTCTGTAGGTAATAAATGTTTCAATGGCTGTAATGTGGCTTTCAGGGTCATCAACTGTAATGAAGAGATCTCTTAATTCTGGCCCATCTTCAAATTTATACTGGTTTATCATTGATGAGGGGGATATTGGCACTGAAGGACTGAATGAGTTTACCTCAGCCAGAGATGTATCCTACAGATAAGACAGGAGAGCATCCATATCAATAACTGTATGCAAACATATCTTCGATGCTAAAATGGCAATCTTTAAAATAATCTGACACAACAGATAAAACTCAGGGCAGATGAAAGAATTACATAGTAAATAACATATAGCAAAGATAACAGATAGCAAATCTGTTATCCTTTTCAATATTTGCTTTGGTGAGGATGTAAGAAATGAGATTTATTCAAATATGGATGACAGACCAAAATACTACCATTTGAGAAGATTGTTATGCATCGCTAGAAAGAGAACTTGCCTATGAATAGTAAAATTAGTTATGAACCAAGCACCCATTAATTGTGTAGGGTATTTAACAGTTTTATTAAAACTGTTAGAAGCCAGTTACTGAGGATTTATGATGTTTGAATTATCTCTAATTACCTGAACAGGATGGATAAAAACATGATGATTCAAAATAAACAAGGCAAAATCCAAATCAGATTTTTTTTCTGAAATTGGATTTTTCAGTTTTCGTTTATTTTAAAATAAAATTGGAAATGGCAAACAATTACAGATACATAAATTAATCTTTTGTTTTTAAAGGAAAACAATAAGTATGCAGTACAAATTTGCTGTGTAATTTCTAAAAAAAAAAGTCAAACTACTGTTTTGGTGAAGTGAAAAAATCACTTTTTGATACCACTGACCACTTCCACACAACTCTGTAAGAATATGTCCCCATAGCAACTGCTTCTGCTAGTGCATTCCATGGTGCTCACTCAACTGCTGAGAAACAAGGTGGAAATTGTAAACAGGCAAGAAATCTCATTTTCTTCCTTAGATACAAATCTGGGTAAGATCCACTAATCTAGAATCTTAAAGGATATAGTTACCATGAAAATAAATGTAATTTACTAACTCCATAAAAGAGCATATCAAATTAATAATTCATTAGAAATAGAGAAATTGAAATAAATAATTTTAAATATGAAATACTATATATGGCTTTTTGAATATATGCAATGCAAAGAATTATTTTCCTAACAAACTTTAAAATTAACCTATTTTCTAGAAGTTTTCTAAAAGGGTAGTTAGAGTACACTGACTACAAGTGGCGAAGAGTTGCCCTCTCCAGTGCCTTGTTAATTATGGAGGAAGGAAAACGGGTGCAGTTAAAGAGAAGACTGCTCAAATGCCAGGACTGGAAAAGTGCGAGTCCACGCTAACTGGAGTCACGGCATCATCCCAAGGCTGATCTCACAGGAATGACGAGAACCCCACTGCAGTGCTCCTGAACTGGGTGAGAGTTGCTTTTTGCCTTTGAATTCAACTGGATCAAAACTTTCTTTGGAAAGAAACACCTTATCTTGTTCTTTTTCTTTGGATTTATCAATGTACTCCCACAAATATGGAAGAGACCATATACACCAGGAATTATGCCCAGAAAGTGCTTATGTACCAGCTCTCCTCCCATCACTTACGGGCAGTTCTTTCAACAGGCAGACAAAAACAACACAGTAGACTAAAGACAACACTTTAAATATTACAGTGTCTTCCTTGTGCACCTGTCAGTCATTTTACTTTTACTCAGAGTGTTTCTACTCTATTTCTGTACAGCCAGCACTATCCTGAGTCATGCAGAATAAACAGAGCTGTTCCCAGAGCCCGCTAGCACTGGCTGCCCATGGTCTAGATGAAGAATGAGGACTGCTAGCTCAGAGCAGCCCATGCAATTCAAAGTGTTGAGGCAATGGGAAATTTCCAGGGAAAGAAAAATGCATGTGAGCATGTAAGGGACTTGAATGGCCATATAATTTGAGGAGTAATGACTCTGCAAGGCCTAAATTGGATCAAGGTAAATGTGTTTCATATTTTCTCATTTTCCATGGGGCATTAATGTCTTAATGTTTCATTCCTTCTTCTAGGTTGCTACTAAAAATTGCTCTATTCATGCAGGTGTCTGAAAGTATATGTTTATGTGGAAGGGCTTATGAATATGTGGTTTGAGAAACAAAATATGGGCAATAAAAATTCACAGAATAAGCAAGTCTTTGGTTTTGTTTAATACAGCTCTAGTATTCACTGGAATGAATACACATAAGTTTTAAACAAGCATCTGTCTCTTTATCCTCATGATAGTTCAGGTTTACTTCCAATAATTCTTGAAGTTCATGTGACCTAAGTCTGATGTTATCCCAGAAACACAGTAAAATTACAGCTGTAATTTTGTGGTTGGAACTATGTTTTTGTGTGCATACAGACAAGGGTAGGAGTTCTGTAGCACAGGAAAAACCGACAATTCTTCTAGCTCTTGGGTTGTGTAACCTTCTTCCACCTCATCCATGTAAAGATCATCAAGGCCCTGTCCCAGAAAATTATGTCCTTTCCCACACCTCCCCTATCCCCACCCACCTGCAGTATCCCTTCTCCTTCCAAGCCCCTTCCCTCCTGACAGAACCGTTGGCAGAGCTGCGGGTGCCAGTCCACAAACAGGTTCATGCCTTTTGATTCACTGGCCAAGAGACCAAAGCGATAGAAAGTCAATGAGCTCCTCACAGCATGAGGGCCTTTTTCTGGGTCTCCTTTCTCTAATGCTTGCATTTACCCTCAGTCTCACATTTGACTGCAACTGGTCAGTAACACTCTGAAATATGTAAGGAAAGAAAACACTCCTACACTCTGGAGCAACCTCAAACAACCTCAAAACAGACTACGCACACAGCTGAGACTGCAGCCCTTTGAAGAAGACACTAAGCCTGGGGGTTTGTCTAAACAGTGCTCCCTCCCAGAGCATAGGTACTTGACCTAAGGTTACCTCTGTGCTCCATCCATCCATCCATCC
>VZDJ01001247.1:7852954-8064592 GCA_008694505.1 Cyanoderma ruficeps
ACAGGTCTTGAGATAAACGACATGGGGCAGAGTTTGTCTTATAAAGGAATAGCTTGGTTGTTGGAGCATTCTTCAAAAAGCAAAGAGATTCAGAAGACTGATTTATAAGTGAATTTTTTGGCCAAGGAACTATTCTATCTCAAATCCTTGATGAACTTGAAGAAAAATCTTGAAGAAAAATTAGTCTCTGTGCAATTCTGAAGTGGCATATATCTGTTTTTCAGAAATATCATTAAGTTTTCTGTAATTATGAAATGCAGACAAACACTGTGAAATGGAGTCTGAAAAGCAGAGGTGCTAAAGATTTTAAGTATTAACCAAACTGCTGACAGCTTTGTCAATGCTACATATCAGTTATCAAGGAATGCAAAAGATAACTGAATGGGTATTTGTAATTCAGGCAGTACTCTATACTTTGAAGCTAAGGGAAGAAAGCAGGTTGAAAACATTCCATCTGTGTGACTCATAACTCAGCTCCCAGAATTTGTCTCTGCTGAAAAGAATTCAGAACTTTTTCAGTGGCAGTGGAAACTAGGATAAAGTGAAATGCACATCACATCATGAAATGCTTTATCAGAGCTGCTGAAGATGCTGGTCCGTAATATTTGAGATATGTCAGAGGATACCAGGTCAATGGTTTATAACACTATCAGGTTAAATGTCTATGGATTTTCATAAAATAAAAGTCCAGCGTTTAGATGCTGAGTAATAACTCAGGGTATTGAGGTTGACAATTTTTAAAAATGTAATTTTTCACCATTTTTTTAGCTGGCACATTCCACTGCCTAGACTGAGAAAGATGAAGCTGACGAGAGTGGCAGGCAGCGAGCTCTGCACTGCAGCTGCCGTCCCGCTTGGCCTGCAAAGGCTACACCACTGCCCTACAGACACTGCACGAGGAACCCATCAAGATGCAATTCAAAACAAGGAACCTCTGGAACAGTATGTTATGAAAAAACTGGTTTAACAAAACTTCGTTGTAAGCTACATTTAGCCTGTCAGATTCCTTTGAATATACAATAAATATGAATAAATAGGGTGTAAAGCCCAAACAACTTCATAGATTTTCATTAGCTCAAAAGATCAGATCTCAAATTGCACTTGGAAACAAACCATGAATTTCTAGTTGATACATACAACCACAACATGCAGGTATCCAAGCTTTGGAAGGAAAGCTGTATTTCCATATAATATGACAAATTTTCTTGTTTGCAGGAAATAACTTATCATATAGCATGCATTAATAGTAGTTAAGATTTCATATATGAAAAAAAATATTTGGTATGAATCCAGGTAGAAATTTAAAGATCTCAGTACTTGCCATAAGGCAGCAGTAACTTATATCAACTCTACTTGTTTTTATTTTTTATTCCCAAGGAAAATTGCTCTTGACAAGCAAGCAGCATAAGCATCAATACACTGTGTCGATAAGCAGACACCTTCAAGCAGAACTGCCCAAACTTCACTCATGAAAGGAAATGGATGGAAAGTGAGCATAAGCAACTAAAATTACATTTTAGCACTGCTTTTGCACATAAATTCAGTGAATCATTCCTCTTTTTATGTCAAATCAGGACTGCTGCCTTCCAAGAAAATGTAATCCTAGCTTGCCCCTAGTTATGCTTCAGAAAAAGTAACTTAGGGAAATTTAGCCTAATCTCTTACACATTACAGACTTTTAAATCACCTAAGAGTCCCTTCTGGCTTTAAAAGCCATGCGTTTCAACAATTCTATTACAGTCAGAGTTTAAATACATATCTCCTAAGAAGGAAGTCCTTATTTCAATAGTTGTACTCATGCATACCATAACAGTGTTTCTCACCTACAGAAATACAAAACCCACACATTTACTCCCTATGACAATCTCTCCTACTGAACAGAAATACATTGTAACTTTTTCAAATTGGAAATGTAACTGCTATTTCTCTCCAGTGGCACATATCCTGTCACAGCAGTTCACAAGTCTCAGATGGTAAACGACACCCTAGTCCCATATATATTTTTCCACCCTAGCTCTCTGTATGCACTTTTAGATGCTGCCTTGATAATGCAAATAAATCCATGACATGCCCTCTTCTTTAACTGCTGAGGAGACAAGAGGTAAGTCTCCATACTAAATCAGTACTAAATGAGAAACAGTATATGTAGAAGCCATATCGCCTTCACTGGTTTAATTAAAACCAGCACTACCAGCCAGACTGGCACGCATGTAGCTGGCTGTGCGTTCTCTGAACGTGGACCTGATACATTGTCAGTTACGTTCATTTTATTCCCTTCATCAAGATTCAGATGTTATCGTTTCAAATCTTCTACGTGAAGGTGTGAGACTTCATCTTTTAAAAGAAAACTCAAACTGAAACTTCGAAACATTTATTTACATTCAAACACAACTGCAATTACTAAACGCGACTGTTTATTTAACTTACAGATACATATATGGCATCTGAGGAACATAAATGATTATAAGGATACAGCGAGTCCAGATCAGACAGCACATTTAAGGTAAGCGCAGTCATGACTCGCACCGCTGGTCCGCAGCAGCAATTCCGCGTTTCGTGCCCGAGAAATCACCCGGGATTGCGGGCGCCGCCGAGCGCTGCCCTGTCAGCCCCGCGCCCTCGGGCAGCCCGGCCCGTCACGGAGCCCCGGGGAGCACCGCGCGTGTGAGGGGCGGGCGGGCAGAGGCTGCGATCGCCGCCCGGGGCGGAGCCGTCCCGTCCCGTCCCGCCGCGCCACCCGGACTCGCCCGGCGCCCACTGGGGCAAAGTACCGGCGAGCCCGCCCGACTGCCCCGGGCGCGGAGGGCGCTGCCGTACCTTGCTGAACACCTCCAGGTCGTCTTCCTCATCGTCCAGCGCCAGCACCTCGGCGGCGGCGAGCAACGGCCCCTGGGCCGTGCCGAGGACACCCGCAGCGAGATGCGAGTCGGCTCCGGGCCCTTCCCCGCCGGCGGGGAGCGGCGGCCCCGGTACCCGGCCCTCCGCCTCCATTCTGCCCTGCGAGCGCGGGCGGCGGCCCCGCCACAGCCGCTCCCTGCGGGACCGCAATTGGCGGCTCCCCCGCCCGCCCCTGGCCGCGGCCGGCCCGGGGGGCGCGCCCAGTGCGCAGGAGTGGAAGCGGCGGCGGGAGGGCCGCGCTGGCAGAGAGCGGGGCCGGGAGTTGCCGAGGCTGCCGGCAGGCCCGGACAGCGGCCGGGGGCGACTGCGGCTGCGGCCTCTGCGGAGGCGGGACGGGGCGGCTCAACGCCCACAGGCGTGTTCGTGGCGGCGCGGGCGACCCCGCCCCGGCCGCCCCCGGGGCTGCTGGGGGACCGGGCGAGGCGCTCATGGGGCTACCGCTGGCCGTAGCCGCTGGAAAGTGCGTGCGGTGCCTCCGTCGGGAGACCTCCGTGCGCTCCTGGGCAGACGCCCGCTCTGCCCTCGGCAGATCCCGGGCGCTACAGGGACGTACCCAGGCTTTCTTTCCTGCGCTCTCTGGGTTGACCTTTTTTCCTTCGTGGTAGGCGCCCAGGTGCCGCCACCGGGGCAGCATGCAAAACCCACGCGTTGCTGCTTTGTCTCTTGCCTCTCGTACAGCCTCTTGGGCAGCCGCTCTGTCGCTCGTAGCTGGGACCCCTTGGCCATGGGGTCAGGCGTGTGTCCTCATGCTGAGGTCAGGGACTACCTTGGCATCAGAAATGTGCTTGTGAGAACAAAGTGACACCGCATTACATCAAAATAGCAGCGCAGAAAGAGACAGCAAACATGTAAAAGCAGCAAAGCTGTCCTTTTTAAAAAAGTAAAACCATCAGAACTGTGAGATTTTGAAGTTGGCAATATGGAACTGGAAATAATGCCCGGCGCTCCTCGTTGCAAAGAGCCAGGGCCGAGCGGGGAGGCGGCGGCAGGGGAAGGCAGCTCTGACCTGCCGGGGCTTCAGCGCTTCCCTGGCACCGGCTCCGTGCCACACGCGGAAGCACCGCGTCGGGGCCGGGCTCGTCACCAAGGCCCGCGTTTGCTCAGTGCGGAACAGGGCACGTCTTTCCAGGCGCCGCCTGAAATAGCTGAAGTCAACTTTGTTGTTAATGTAAATTTCAGGAGTCGTGGGCGGGTTCTTAAACAGGCAGATACAACATTGTCTTTGTGTATTTTGGTTCCCTTGCTGTCGAATTAGAAAAGGCAAACCCCGTAATCAAACGAAAGTATTTTGAAAAGTATTCCTTTGTGAAACACTGCTGGCAGCTGTTGAGGAAATACCTTTGATATTTCACGCTTTTCAGCGAAGTCTTGAACCACAACTTGAAATAAAGGGATTAAAATAAAAACCACAAAACGTTCACTGAACTGTGCAAAGAGACAAAGACTATGTCTGCCTAATTAGAGATTGTTTACTAAACATTTTAATTGTTGTTTAAAAAATATCTTAAAACTCATGAGGAGCCGGGGGCAGCGGCCCGCTCCACGCCTCAGGTGCCAGCATCGTTTGCTCCGGGAGTCTCTCGCACGGCGCCGCCGGCAGAGGGAGATGGGATGCGGCTGTCCTGGAGCCTCGGACACTCGCTGATGGCTGAGGATCTTTCTGTAAGTGAAAATAAACAGTTTCTGTAGTATTAAAATAACAGCTGGCCCTGGTACGACATGCCCTGGCTTCTTTTCTTTCCGACCCTGTGTAGACTGTGCCTGCCCTGCTGCTCTTTGCTGTCCCTCAGCTCTGCGCCTCTGAGGAGCCCGCGGTTTCTTTGGGGTGCTGCCTTCCTCAGACTGCCGCGGGCCCTCGGCTGGGTGCTGCTGCCCTCCGGGTGCTGCAAGGGGCCTGCTGGGGCTCCTTGTGGTGCAGGTGCTCCTCATCTGGCATCTAATCTCCGGCTCTTCCTTCTTCTGTGCCTTTTACGGTGCCTTCCCAGTGTCGTCACTGCTCCTGTGTCCTTTGATTACCTCCAGGTACCAAAGCCTGATGAAAAGTGACTATTACAATACAAATTTTCTACTCTGTCTTTTGCCCATCAGTGAGAAGTATAGCTAGTTTTCTGACTTTATATATGGCTGATAGTATATAGTTCCCACTGGCTTTGCCCTTTTTTCCACATGTTCTGCTAGAGGCCTGCAGGTTTTTTGAATAGAATAAGTACCTAGCACCTGTATAATGGCTGACTTTTTAATATGTCTGTATTTAAATTCGGATTATATACTTCCGAGGCAATAACAAAATAAAGCTTATCAAGGATCACAATTTCAGGCAATACACATCAGAGATGAAAATAAAGGACAGCCAGTCAAAGAAAGTAAAAAAATTTATGTACTGTAGGCTTGAATACTAAGGCTGTTGTCTGAATCATACTAATTTTTCGAAGTTTTACTGTGCTCTTAGATTCTGATTCTTTATTTCTGTTTGTGAGAAATATCACAAGTTGCTTTAATTGGATTTTTTCTTATTATAGCTTTTTATTAGCTCATTAATCAAGCTTAAGAAGACATATTTTTAGATTCCTTGCTGGCAGTGCTTATCTTTCTGTGCTTTATATTTGAAGTATCAATCTGTGAGGAAGAGGTATTTATTGTCCTTCACTTTAGAAAAATATGCATTGCATTTACCAGTCATTTGAAGGTTTAATCATCAAAAGAATCCCTGCTAAAACAAAGCAGGAGACTGTTCTGTGATCACTTTCAGCTGCCCTCCCCACCCTCTGCCCCCGTGGTCCTTAATTTCTGTTGAAAGGGCCAAGTAAACAAATACATCTTCAGGCCACCTTCCCACCCATGCTGAGGTGTTGCCAGCACCTCTTCCCTGCATTGTTTAGCAAAAAAGAGTATTTTACAGACTCAGGAATTTTTGTGCTCATTTCCTGCTGTAGGACCAGAGATAACTTTAAATAGTTGAATAATTTTTCTCTTCAATGGTATTGCAAATAGTGGAAATACAGAGCTACACTTAACAAAGGGATTTACAGGTTTCTCTTGTACTTTTATTTCAGAAGTGCGTTGCTACAGACCTTGTTTTTTCTTCATTTCCATGTGTGTATATTCGCAGGCTCCATGTTTCCTGGGCACCAGGGATTTTACTGCAGATAACCTTCGCTGAACCTGTGGAACGAGATCTTGGCAATAACTAAGAGACAGTGTTGTTATACCATGAATATTGCTCCACCACTTATTTAAAGAAATAGGTATTACACCGAAACAATACTTGACAATATTTTGCTAAATATATTTTAAAATTTTGTTAAATATGGTGTTTTCTAAATTCCTGTGCAATTTTCATGAAATACTCAAGCTTCCCAGGCCCTCCTACTCAGGAACACTCCGTGGAATATTCTCATATGCTGGGGTTGAGCTGCAATCGCCTCCAAATTTTATTTATTCACGTAAGCCCAAAAAGCTATTTTGTATTACAAAAATGTCAGTATTATTCCTACTTGCATTTTCTCTTTTTCGTTGGTAAGAGTGTTGATCCTACCTAGTAATCCCTTCCAGAGTTGCTTTTCCTTGAACAAATTAAATTTACAAACACCGAAGCAGAACCAAGCTATTCCTTTTTTCTTATGTGCAGGCTGCTTGTGATCCCTTTAGGCCACAATACCACTTTGAATACTTAATGTTGACTTGTCAAGTTTCACCAACTGCACAGTGATATGGACAGGATTAAATCTTGTTTTATTTCACCATCTCCCTCGCCAGGCGGCAGCGGGGTATGGAGGGCTCATGGTATTTTACTCTGTTCCACCACTGCGGTGCAAATAAGCGTGTTAGTGAATCTGCTGACATTCAGCACCTTGACGCAAATGAGAACGTTTTTCTAGGTCTGAAATGGATTGTCAAGTAGCATTCTTGTCAGGGCTGTGTAGTGCATAAGCAGAAGTCATTATGTTTACACCCAGAAGATATTTTGATGGTGAATTAAGGGCTGACCTTCGTATCATACCATTTATTAGAGCAAGCTTTTTAGTAAGCTCCATTTAATGGCTCAGAATAAGGTTAACTATTTATGTTCCAAGCCTGAACTCACAAGGAAGTTGCAACATTGAAACTCTCTACATTGTGAGCTGCTTAGCTTTTCAGCTGCTTCTTGTTTTGTGGTTGAAAGGTAATTGTTAAGTTCTTGTGCTATTTTTCTTGTTCTTCTTGTTAATTTAAGTTTGGAAGATTCTTTAATTGGAATATTGTAAAATGATTCATCTATCAGATGCTGGATATCCTGCAAGCTTATTTTTCTCGGAGACCATCAGACTGGTTTTCCTTTCTGACTGCCCAAAGGAAATTACAATGTAGTGTACTCATAATCATGTTATCTCTTTTATAGCTGCAGATCATTTTTATGGCATTGCAGCTGTACAAAGCCCTGATCAATATCTGGAGATGTGCTATCCTTTTAAGTTATGTTACTGCCAAATTTTAGACATGAAAATATTCCAGGTGAAGCGCTATTGGGTTTCATATATTTTACAATATCTAAAAGCAGTTCTCAAGCTTCATTAGATATGAAAGCATTGATTTTTTTTGGGGGGTGAGGGGGTGTAATACTTTGCATTGTTGTCAAATAGAGTCAATCTGTTCTAATATAGCATTTTCTTTTCTGCTGAAAAAATGGTTTCCTGTTTTCAAATAAATGCATCTGTCCTTGTTTTTTGAGGAACTGTGTATTTAGCAATCTGTACTGTATGGCATGAAATACTCGAGTATCTCCTAGTCAGAAAGTATGCAAAATATATTCATACATTACATACATATAAAGGCTTATTGAATTAATTTGATACAGAAATTGGAGTTATCTCTATTTTTAGTTTTTCTCATGCTTAGTTTGGAACTCTAGGTAAAGAGAAACAGATTAGTACTGGACCTCAGTTATCCTGTTTATCGATGACCAAGTGTAGTCCTGCTTGTTAAATAAATCCAAAAAAAGTGACAGGAGTTGATATGTATGTTATTTCTTTACAAGTGTCTGTTTATAATCCATTTGAATTGAAGAATTCTGTCTTTCAGCTGGTACAGTGTAATGGCTCTGAAAACACTGCAAACTGGTAATCATTTTTTGACCTTTTAGGCACAGGTTTTGCCACCATTTCAAGGTTAATTAGCCTTTACAGAATTGCTTTGCACGGATTTAGCAATCTTTAACGTTCACACATGCTTTCAGTGACCCTCAGAACTTTCTAGCAGGTGTTTGTAGTAGGTGGGAGTACTTAAACCAATACTGAAGACACATCGTGGTTGAATTAACACTCCATATTCATGATGTTTTAATAGACTTATTTTTTTAGATAGCAAATTTGTGTACCTTTTGCCTTAGTTTATTGATGACTTAGGATGACTACTAAGAAAGTTTTATACAGGAGATTTATTTTTAGTCTTCAAATTCACATCTGAACTATTGACATAAAATTTGGAATAACACACAATCTAATTAACAATTTAATACTAATTGATAGAAAGTGACATGTATATAGGTATTCCTAAAATGTGCAGAAAATTCATACTGCAGCTATGCTGCTGGAGAATCTCACTTTTATCTGAGCTTTTCCATAAAACTCTGTATAATACTAATTGTAAAGGACAGTGATTCAAGGTCATTTTTGCTAAAAGCTTCTACTTTTTGTTCTACAAAGGTCAGAAAATCTGAAAAGACCCCATCATAATAATGCAGAAATAAGAGTATGGTCATGTTCAGTAGATTATGATCCAGAGAAAAGAATGTGAACAGCATGGCTACAGAGAGGAATTTTAAGTGATGTATGTGAAACTGCCAAAATGAGAATTGCAGCTGAAGGAAGTGAGCCAGCAGTCTAACTACAATCAATATCCAGGTTAAGTAAACAATTACAGTCTGCCAGAGCTGGAGGAAAATCCACACAGCCTGACAGGGTACCTGAAATTCTTCATGTATAAATTCTGAATTTACTTCATGGATAGCTTTCTTGTCATTTTCACAGACTGTAACTGATTTTTTTTTTTTTGGTAATCTATAAGGCAAAAAACTGTTCTCAGTGTATGAAGAGCTTTCAGTTAAGTCCTTGCAAACAAATGATGCATTTTAGTTAATGGTGGAGTTGAAAAAAAATCTGGAAACTGGTGAAGCTCAGAAGTGACCAGGGAACAATCTGTCTTATCAGACAACCTGATTGGTCAGGAAAGCAGGCTTATGAATAATTTAAAAATACAAAGGACTAACATTGTGAGCACTGAGCTTACCCAACACAGAAGATGTCAAGCTTAAAATGTGAACAGCTGTGTTTACAATATTTTAGGATAATTTTCGTATCAAAGATTAATACGTAATATGGAAAAGCCCTTGTGTGAAAACTTGGCAGTTGGTCTAAGATTCTTCTCCCGTTGACATCCTCTTCCTCTCTCCCAACTTTATTTGTTATAAAGTTGCTAAATAGCTCAAAATAGTTTTAACACCATTGAAAGAGATATCTAAATCTCAAAAAGAGCTGAGATAGATTTGTAGAAGACTGAATGTTTTTAGCAGTGTGCCTTAATCTCTTACCCCTTAAGCAAAACTTCTCAGGAAACCCCAAAATTTTCCCGCCAGAGTACATACATATAAAACTGGTAGTATAGTAGACAACTGTTCTACTCGTGTGCCCTAATTTTATATTTAACCCCTCAAAATTTCTTCATGATTTAAAAATATCTATTGCTTCTTGTGGACAGTCAAGTGACAGAGTATTTAGTCCCCATTGCTCAGAACACATAAAAAGCAACAAACCAGCTACTGTCTGTTCCCTCACCACTCCATGACATACTTGGGATTAGCTGAGGCATGCGATGTATCTGGTGGGAATGCTATATAGCAAATGTGTGCATGAGCACAAGTGCACAGGGGAGCAGACTGCAGGAATTTTGTAGATTGGGGGTTTTTTCATTTCCTCTTAGCATGTCTTAGTACAATTTTGGAGGCTCTGTGTCTTGAGAACTGAGGAGTATTTGTCTCCAGATACTGAGAAGAACTATTGCCAAATTCTAGAAGATAATAGCAGGAGAAACAGCTTAAATTTCAAGACTTTACCATGATGTAGTCCAAGAATAGAGTGACTTTGGACAGTATGGTCAGACTGCAGCTGTGAGAGCTCTAGATCAGATGGGAAGGAAGCATCCCAGCAGATGTGATTTACAGTGGCAACACAAGCAGTCATTTGCTTCCTGCAGTTTTCTCTTTTGTGAGAAAATGAAAGAGACCAGATTGGTCTGTGTCTTGGAGGGGAAACAATGGGATTAATTAGATCATTACTGTATCCAACAGATCTTTCACTTAGGGATCATGTGATAGAAATGCACTGATGATGTTGATGTCTCCTGCAGATTTGCAAGAGAACTTCTGTTTAAAATGAGATTTGTGGATAGACTGGCATTGAAATACTGTGTTCTGGTGAGTTGCAGTGAGCTCTGTAGTTAACATTGGTACTTGTTTACCACTGAGAGAAACAGAAAAGCTGTTAGGCAAGATGAAACTGCAGGGGAGAGTAGGTGTACCTCCCCAGCTCCTAGGAATCAAATCCCTATCATATTACATGAAAGCTTAAATACATTAAATTTCTCTTCTTTATTCATCTTTCTGATAAGCAGTTGCTAGAAGGATGCTGTAGACGTCAAAAAGGAAGACTATAGGAAGGGATATGCAAGAACTTAAGAGGCATGTAGTACAATATTTACACTTAACCTACTCCATACTCTGAAAAAGTTTAGAAATCAGAGAGGTCAGTTTCTTCTGCCTTAAGTATGTAATTGTGCTATTCTTATCCGTGAAGCAAAGTTGCATGCTGTTTTTGGCTTTGTTGAGCTTCTGAAGCATTGACAGAATAATATTTTCTATATGCCGTGTCACTTATGACAGCAAATGACCATCTGCTAGATTGCATTTCTCAGCCTGTGGCCTCATATACTATAATAGTTGTTTTGGTGTTCTGCAAAAATGTCTCTTCAAACTGACTTAATGATTTATGCTACCAAATTGTTCACATATCTAAACTGTATATGAAACTATTGAAACAGACTAGAATTTTAGATTTTTCTTCTTCTCATGTGATACACATGTGAAAAAAAGAAATGAACAGAGCACAACTGTTGGAAAGGGTACATTTTCCATGTGCAACATCTCTGAGAGCAGTTTTGGTTCTGCTGAAGAGAAATTCCAGTTTAACCATTCTAGCACCTTTGAGACTATCTCTTAGATGGGCAAACTCTTGAAGCCAGACTCAACAGCTGAGTCTAGGGGGGAAGGTCTCAGTGGTAAACTCAACTGGTCTTGAACCAGCTGGGAATTACTCCAGCTCTTTAGCAGGCTTGAATACTTCAGGAGTGCCTTCATGTGAATTTGTATCTCTGCATTTCAGAAAGCCCTTCAAGCTACCAGGAGGAATGATACAAGACTTGAAAGACTTATATTTGGCTGCCACTCTGCCAAAAATATCTCATATAATTTCCTATAAGCTGTATGGATTCTGTTTGAAGCCCTATGCTGATAAGGCAATATGGAAGTGTTTTTGATACAGTGCTGCAGCCATTCTTGCCTTAAGCTATTTCCTCTGCTAAAAAGAGTCATTGAGTAGATTGGAGCAAATCTCCTTTGATATCTGCCTACCTTTTGAGGGCTTTAGGAGCATATCCCAAGAAGATTCCTAATTCCTGTGCCTTAGCAGAACCAATTCAGATTATTCACAAGCCAACAAATAAGCTGAAGGTTTTCCATGAAAATATGCTACTGGTTTTAGGATGCTTTAATTTTGCATGCACACTGAAAGAAAGAAACATGCCTGATAGAAGTAAGGAAAGGAGGTGAAGGGAAACAATAAAAGCAAACATGGTAGTTATGAACTTAAACCCAGATGAAAAAAGGTTTCAACAATCCCCTCGTTATGCAATATAGTTAAAAGTATAATCTAATTAATAAATAATTTTTTCTCATTATTTCTTGTACAAAAAGCCAAGTAATGTACTAATGTGCAGATCAGCACCGAAGCTGGAGGAATGAGTCTCCAGTAAAAGTATGGCCTGAAATGCAAATGATTTTTAAAAATTTTAAAAGTTATTTAACAAACAAATCAGTCAATTTTTAGGTAACCACAATGCAGAGTGGAATGGATACAAATCATCTCATAGTTGATCAGAAGGTAGGTAATGGTATGTACTGCTGCATACTGAAGAAACTGAAAGTAGGAAATAGCTTTGGTAATCTGCCTCTGGGGGCTGAGGTTGGCACGATGGGCAAAATCAGTCTAAAGCCAAGAAACGGGGTAAGAGATTTTTGAACTGCCCAACCTATCTGCTATTAACAGAAAAAGTCAGTTCAACTGTTTTGCAGTGATGATGGTGAGCAGAAACAGTTCAGAAAGTGAGGGGATGTGGCACTGAGCTAGGCTTTAGTGGGCATGGTGCATTAGGTCAAAGGTTGGATTTGATGATCTTGGAGGTTTTTTCCAACCTTAATGATTCTATGTTAGATGGATTACAGGCTACATAGTGGAAAAACAGGTGAGAAATCTGATGTGGTAATCACAAAAGGTAGAATTGCATATTAATTTATGAGGCAGATTAAAGAAGTTAATAGCTTTAGCGTAGCTATGTTGTTTGAATCAAAAACACCTCAATATCATATACAAATTCTATTAGTTTTGTGAGTATGTAGGATATTGTAGGGGTGAATTTGCATACTAAAAGTGATCTTTTTAAAGCGTTTTATGTTTTAACATTCTGTGCGTGGTTAAAGCTTTTAAGTACTACTAGGAGTTGTGACCATATGGGTGGGCAGCCCTGCATATGGAAGTATTTAACTTCTTCAGAATAGCGTGGAGAACAAATGCTGATAGTACTGTTATTTCTGCTAATAATAGCTGACAGTTTTTTCACTTCATCAATAAGGTTTCATTTAAGTAATGAAGATATTCTAGATGAGCTGATTGAGGAATCTATGATGGGTGATTCAGATAAAATCAAATGACAAGAGGAAAAGAAATCTGTGTGTAACTGAGGATTTCAAAGCTCAATACTCTACAGATGTGAATCAATCTACCAAAGAAGCCTTGAAACTTAAACGTTGAAAAGGTCTGGAACTTCCTTATTCAAAAGCTTTAAACTCGGGCATTAATACCTGGAACAAAGAAAGAACCATTGTAGAAATAATATAACTGGATCAATAGCCACATAATTAAAAGTAAATTAGCAGAATGTAAAAAGATTGCAGAAAGGACTGACAGGCATATAAATGTATGCAAAAGAGTTAGAGAAGGATAGGAGTAAGGTGAATTAAAGTCAAGCAGACCTGTACCTTGCACTGGATATTAAACATGATAAAATGACTCAGCCTTTAGCAAGCAGTTTCTGAAACAAATCGCTAAGAACAACATGTAGTCACTGTTCAGAAATTGCCCTAAAAATAATGAAATGTGTCTTCATTATTCTGTCTTCATTAGAGGCATTGGTCCTGATTATGGTGAGAAATGGAGGTCTCATAGTAGGAATAAGTCCACAGGTTTAATAAAAATCATTGCAACTGAGATCCAAGCAGTTTGATGGAGTGAAGGATGGCAATCAGCAGTTCCTTGGCCAGAAAGATACTTGCTCATGAAGTCTTGTATGTGCCCATGTGACAGCAAATACACAGTGATTAGGGAGAAGGAATAATGATCAAGTGGTTATAGGTGCATTAGTCCTACCCTGAGGCTTGAGAACAACTTTTGAAGGAAATCCTTCCTGTACCTGCAAATAAATGCTTGAGTGATTCCGGCTTTGGTTATAGACGTCGGCTGTCACAGGACTGCCAGTGCTGGCAGTGCTGCAGGCAGTGCACACACACACCTCCTCAGAGACCACCTGTTCTTAGGGGCCAGTTTACCCCAACTTTGGGCTGGAACACTTCTGTACAATTTGGATCTTTAGGTAGTATTAGACTTGGGGTTTTTTTAAGTGTCTGGGCATGGCTCAATCTAGAAATTGTTCTTAATTCCTTGCCTGTAACTTAATTTTCATGTGTACTGGGCAGATCAAGATTTGCACAAACATGAATTTTAGTTGTAGGCTAAAATTTTCTCATACAATGAACCGAAACTTAATATAGGTGCAGAACAGAGATTATGGAGTTTCTGTGAGATTCCCCTCTCACAGACCTACAAATGCAGTGAACTCTGTGAAGTGATCTTAACTTTCTTCTTGAGGATGAGAGAGATTGTGAAGAACACACTTGAGTCTACAAAGATTTTCCCATAAGAATCAAGTCCACTGGATGAATTTTAAATTTTGTACTGGAAGGTAAGTGCTTTAGACCTTACTTCTTACTAGAACTAGGCATAAATTAAGTTGAGAGTTGCAATCTGTTTAGAAAAATTGAATTTATTTCTAAATTGTATTTAAGTGGTGTTGTGAATGAAGTGAAAAAAACCCACATTGGATCTTTTCCCAGTAGGTTTCCTGACAAAGGCATTTTCTTCTTGACAATCAGAACCAACGGCTTGATAAAAAGCATCCTAAATACCTCATTTTCTCTAATACATCTATAGGGAGTGCAAGAAAAATAGGCTTAACTCAAATATCGGAGAGCAAGTCACATTTTGTGACCTGTGGTCTTCCCCACACTTTAGGACTCTCTGTTGAACTGAGGTTTGAGAAGTCCTTTCCAGAGCTGAGATGAGATGGTGGTGGGCATTTTTACAACATAGGTCATTTTAGTATTAAAATTATTGCTCAGAGTGCTTATACTCTATAAAGAGTGCTGGAAGATAACTGTGTGATGAATAATAAGCTCAGGCAATACTGATAAATTAAAAATAAAACCTGGCTTTAGAATTTTCTCAGAGGAGCTTGTTAATCTTTAAATTTTCTCAAAATTAAATATCAAATTATTGATAATACCTGGCATCCTTTGTAGGAATGTAATTCAGATACACTCAGCAAAAGAGCTCACATCATTAGTGGGGTGATTGTGTCATCTTCTGCTGAAATATTCCACACCATTGGTGTTTCTTGGCAGACTGACATGTTTTCACTTGACATTGCTGTAACCTCTGGGAAAGAAAGCCCTACCTTTCTGTGAATAATTCATTAGTGAGCCATCACACTGAAGTATTCCCTTCTTTTCAGGGAGGAGGGGAGGGATACCAAAGCTACTTACTTTTGGGGGTTTTTAAACTTTTTTTAATGCTACCTTGCAGTCTTAACTATTCCTAAGTATTCTTCCATAGGAACCTTCTCTCCTAACCTAAAACTAACTCTCAGTTTTGATCCTTTAGTTTGTGAATGCATCCATATAATTTTTTCCAAAGGGTTCTGGAAAACCCTTTGGAAAAGCAGTGGTAAGCTGCTGATGCAGTGTAACTGTTCTGATAGTGCTGGGTTGTCTGGAATTGGACAGCAATGCCAATAAATCAAACTTTCAGAAATCCAGCTAAGAAGCATGGCTGGCTGTTTAGTAAAATGTGCTCAAATATGTTTGAAATGACTGTGTAGACTTACATTGCCAGCAGTGGGCATGCAGGACACGTAGTACACTCCTGGAAGAACCAGGGGAAGGAGCCCTTTCATATTTGACCAGAGAATGGGGGGCTCAGTGTTCACAGGTGTGTTTAAAGCACTGGTGAAAATGTTTACATGGAGTTGGTTTGTCTGACTTCTGAAGTGTAAAACTCCGTATCTTCACTTTACCTGGATAAATGTTCCTATTGCTAGTCATGATGTTAAGAAACGAGTTGAATCAGAAGACTCAATGTAGCTTTTAAAGAATTTTATGTTAGGTAAGCCTTTTTTTAGGTATCCTGTTTGAAGGCTCTACTAATGACTTTTTTTCCTAAAACTGTGTCAGTAGCAGGTGTTCACTTTGTTATTTACTTTCTCAATTCTAATATATATTTTCTCATGTCTGCTAGAAAAGGTTGATTTTCAGTTTAAAGCATATTCTTGATAACAGGGCAGGCAAGGGCTGGATGAGCTGCTCTTCTATTCTTATGTGCAATATCTTGGGTATTTGAAGGGCTCTTTAGTGATCCCTTCCTCTAAGAAGCTCAAATAATTCCTGGTCTTTTATTAATCTGTCAGAGCAGGGGTTGCTTCTGAATTTATCTTAGTATTTCTGTCTGAAACAGCTGTGCAGCCTATGCTTCAAATTGCCAGCATTAAATCAACATAGTTTCCCTCCTCATTCTTCATCAATTTGTCATATAGATAAGCCCACTACCTGCACTAGCAATCTTCCATTATCCACTGTTCTTGCTGGTTTCTTCCATATACTCCCATCAACACCCACAAAGGCTTTTTACCCTCAGATATATTCTGTCTTTCTCTCTTTAGGTTTTTTAACTCCACTGCATAAGACAGTGTGTACAGATAGCTAATGACTCTAAAATTGCACATGACATATGACTTATTTTGCCAGTGATATAGCTAGGTGATTTGGACTTTGATATCTTGAGATCGTATAAAGGAAATTAAAAAATTATAAAGTAGATAAAAAGAAAAAAAACCCACAAGAAAAAGGCATCTTGATCGTTTTTGTTATTTATGTAAACTCTAATATCCAAATTTCATTTCTAATTACTGAAACTCTACACACTGAAAATGTACACATTTGAGGAATATAAATGAATGTACTGTACCCTCCATTATGCACTGTGCAGAAAGTGTCCTTCATGATCAGAGTTCTACCCCTTGAAATTTAACCTTCATTCAGATTCTTCTGAGTTTTTTCATATATTTGTCTGTCTTTAAATGTGCTTTTGTGACATCTGTATATGTAACCTCCATAACTAAGATGTGCTTATTTGCATTGTAAAAGAGTAACGTGTTTCCAGTGCCAGTGTTATAATGAATACTATATTTAAAAGATCATGCCTCGTTTTTCTATGTGCTGTGTCGGCAGCAGAGTTGTAGTCTGTCCTGATATTTCACTGTATAAATTAGACAGCTAAGGAGGGGGGAAGGAGAGCAGCAGATATAGATTGAGTGACCTGTTCCATATCACAACGCACAACTTTGACAGCACGAGAAGCAGATTCCTAGCCCAGCCTACTAAATTAGGAGTCATCAGAAACATAGTTCTGATTCTTAGGAAGAGGTGAGGAGTTTGGAATTCTCTGGAGTTTTATTTATGTCCTTTTTGTGCCCATCTACAGAAATAATTATAACTATATACAGTGGCTGTTGTAAACCTCTTTGAAATGGTTTCAGAAACCACTGCTTCCAATTGTCATTTCACAACGTTTTTTCTAAAATGGAAAAAAAAGAAAACTAACTTTTTTTGCATAGGAAGAAAGACATTTCAAAGATCGCTGGTTTTCTTCCGTTAGCACTCAAGAACAAGTTGAAAAGGGGCATATGCTTTTCAATGTGTAACTTCTATGTATGCACATACTGGATGCTAAAAAAAGAACTGATAGACTTTTTAAAAAAGGAATAGATATACTTGTGTGAAGGAAGATTAGCAAAATAATCTAAACACCTGAAGAACTAAATAATTAAGAATACAAAAAATGAAGACTCCTCTAAAAGTGTTGTGCAAGGTGTTTGCAAATACTTTAACTGAGGTGAATCCTATTTCAAATGAGACCAAAGCTGCTGGTTCCCTTTGCTTCCCTATGGCTGCTGCAGGTGCCCCAGGCTTTTTCCTCCAGAGCAGCTGTGCTCCAGTGACACAAATGGCACTTCCCGGGGCCTACATCTTTAGTTACTGGTACAAGAGTCATCGTAATGTGCAATGGGATATTTCAGTAATGTTTTCAAATGGCTATTAAAGCACAACACTGCATAAGCAAATCACAACTGCATGCTTGCAGATAGAGCTGCCTGTGACACAGCTACCTATGTGTTATTTCCTTCAAAGAGGAGCTACTAGAAAAATTGCAGGGCAGCAAGGAAATGTGTGTGTGAAAAACCAGGGGCTTAGTGATGTCTTACTGCTGTCTTCCCATCTCCCTCCCAATTTTCTGTTTCAGCTTATGATCTCCAAAAACCTGAGTTTTCATAGCTCAACTCATTTTTTTTGCCTTGCATCACAGGGAATGCCTAACAATGTCAAATATGGAAAAGCTGATTCAAAGCATGCCTATGTCTTAAAAAAAGTCCCAGTTTTTACCTGTACAAAGTAAACATTTTGTGTGGGAGAGTGCTTTGGTGATTAGCTTATTCTGCCCTTAAATACAGTGTGCAGCTTGTCAAGTTTTTAATTTGAGTTAAGCTTGTCATCCTGGATCCATGAAGTTGCATCTGTAATATGAACATGAGAATAGTAACACTTCAAACACCAGCATGTATTTCAGGCAGACCCTGTATACTCATAAAATACTGGAATTTAGGATCTTTCCAATGACAGCCATTACTGCTTTGTTTAATGTCAGGCTCCGAAAGATTCTTTCCTACCCAATGTTGTTTACCTATCTGTCCCTTAAAGAGAAAGGAGACACAGATCTTGCATTTGAGTTACTCTCTCTCCAGCTGGAAACATTGTGTAGTACATTCTTTATTGTATTTATTACAGAGTGTGTGGTACCTGCTTGAGTATACCAAGACATCATACTTGAATTGCATTGTTTTTTATTGTTTGTGATGTTTGCCCAGTGATTTACACTCAAATTTTATTTTTGCAACAGAATTTCAGTCTCATCTTGCATTCTCTACTATTTATTTTGTCATCAGAAGTGTTAAAATTCATAATAAGTGATTTGGCAGTTTGTCTATTTGAAGGCAGTTTATTTGGGAACAATAATGGTTATCTCCTAGATATTTCCATCATGTTTTTTTGAAATGCAGCATTTGGCTCTAAAGTATTTGAAAAAATCAGTGATTGAAATCTGGACTGTATGCTACCATGATAAAAAGTATATCCTGGTTTTCTTTTCTGCTTGGAGAGGAATCAGGTTTCAGTTTAAATGGTCTTGGTTCTCCCTCTGTATATTGTTTCTGGTAGGTTGTTCTACAAACCTGCAGAGTAATGATACAGAACAAAAGCCTCCTGAATACGTGCTAAATGTTTTGACGTGTGTACCTTTTATAGATATATAGATATGCCAGCATACAATATTTGTTATTTCAAGGTTTTTAGTTTCCTTATATTTTGGAGAGGATTTTTTGTGTGTCAGAAAAGAAATGTCTGTCTTTATCGTCACCTGATTTTTTGCAATAGTGTAAGGCAATTATAAATATGTCTGACAAAAATAGTCTCCTTCGATTCTTTAGTAGATGTTGCTTAAATTCATCAGTTTCTTTATATATGTATGTGAATTCAAAGACTCAAGATGAATATGTTTGGGAAAGTTAAGAGCTGCTGGAGAGGGGGCAGTGGACAGTTGCTCAGATTCAGCATAAGTGAGATGAGAGATGCAAGCAACTGCTTTTAATATTGATAGCTGTATCTAATTTTATTCTGATGATTTGTGTCATATCAAACACATGATTTTAAGGGTGAAGTTTTCTATGGAGCTATCAAAATTTTATATTTCACATTTCTGAAATAATCAAATTACATCTTCTTAT
Organism: Cyanoderma ruficeps; assembly: GCA_008694505.1. Lineage (NCBI taxonomy): Eukaryota > Metazoa > Chordata > Aves > Passeriformes > Timaliidae > Cyanoderma > Cyanoderma ruficeps. Next base: position 7,872,383 of record VZDJ01001247.1, read on the forward strand.
ACGTAACTAGAGAGACCGAGGTGCTTTTCACATGCAGTATTCGGCTTAGCACAAAAACAAATGCTAATGTGACTATCAGTACAAGACCAAACTTTATCTGAGATCTGGGGTGTTGCCATGGCAATTCCAATTGTTGGGAAAAAATTCTCTTTTGTGCTTCATTCTGACATTATATTGCAAAATGATGATTATGAAGAAACATACAACCCAGAAGGGGGGGTGGGGGGGAAGGAATCTCTTCTTGAAGATGTGAAACATACTTTCTATGACATTTACTTTTCCTGAAACACTGAGTGTGTGCCCAGATTGTTATGAACTGTGTTTTTTGCAGATTCAGATATATTGTTATTTCTCAAGCTGCCACAATAATACTCAATGTTATTTCTCCCAAATGTAATAATCAACATAATAAGGAACTCAGAGACATATATCCCATTTCCTATGCAAAATATCGGTTTCTAGTGTATGTTATACTACTGATGTGGCCGTTCTGATTTTAACAACACTGCCTATGGTAGTTGAAGCATATCTAAAATACAGATCTCGCTTAAGTAATTTATATATATCAGCTCTATAATCTATGTGTAATAGGCTAGCTCATACTAGCCAATAGATCAGTTATTTCTGTTTAGTTATAAAATTGTTTTTTTACCAGTACATCTCACTGTGAGAAAATTGATATGGCTATTACCTGTTCCTTGTTAAATCAATACGCAATAATAAATAATAACACTCCCCTCCGCCCCTCCCAAGACCCCAACAGCTGAATAACAAAACCACACAATACTTCCCAAAAAGAAGCAAATGAAGGAGTACAGTTAAAATGTGGTTTGCACTGCAATTCATGCTGAAGTTTATTGTGCATTCTTTGATGTAGGAAATGTGTAAAATGCGAAACATTTCCAGAAGAGAACTAATTCTTGCAGTGCTGCATTGCTGCTTTATAAATAAATCATTGTCCTTTCTCTATTGATCACTGGAGCAATCCAGTCGAAGAATGCTGACTTAGTGCAGCCCTTCGCAGGATGGCTGGACTGAGAGAAAAAGCCGGGTAAGTGGGACCCAGCAGCAGGGAATTGGGAAAATCCCAGACTGGTTAGAGATCAGGTTTGGTGCATGAAATCCTTGGCTTGTCTTTTACCTCCAAAAAAAGTGGACAAAGCAGCTGATTGCTACAAGATTTTTCGTCTGTCTTTCCATAATGTCATTGATCAGGAGAAATTAAATATAAGACAATACTAGTTGTGATAGGTGGATGATGCTGAAAATCTGTTTTTAATGTATTGTGATTTTCATTTTGAGAACGCACAAAAAAAGTTAATTAATGACCTCAATTATGATATTTATTTATCAAGAAATAAGGGCTCAAATCTACTAGGACTACGTTTGAATTTGTAGACTCTCAGAAATAGTACTGCATTCCTATGAATTGAGGTGGAATCTGTATTTTATTTGGTTTCACAGATAACCAAGATCACAGCTTGCCAATCTGACAATTCGATAGTGTCTGATTTGTCAGGATTTCTGGTATCAGGCCCCAAGGTTTTTCTGGGAATAGGAGTAGCCTGTTACAATGAGGAGCTGAGAAATACCATTTGGGTTTGCAAGTCTGACCAATAAGATCAGTATTGAATCTTAGAGGCATATACTTTTTAAAACATGGCTTTCACTGAAGCCTGTGGTAGCCGTCTACAGCAAGAGTGTATACTCACTGTTGTGATCCAGAACTTCCAGCTGGTTCTGGCATATAAAGTTCTTACTTTTCATAAAATAAGATTTACTGGTAAATGCAGCGCTCAGCTGATGGCAGGTTATTCAGGGCCATGGTGATGCATTGCTTTTAGGGCATGTTGTCATCACATCATTTTCTTCTGTTTCTCATTAATTACAAATACTTCCAGGATGCAGGTCTGTAAAATGTAATTATTTCTTCCACTGGGTGTTTTATCTCTCGTGCTGCAATCAGAGGCAGCACATGCTGCTGTATTCTCCTCAGTGCGGTATTGGGTGGCTAACAGGAACCAAAGGGGCTTGCAAAGGACTTTCCTGACTACAGTGGAGGTGTGGGGCATGGAGCAGAACAGCTGGCGGCGAGGTGTGGGTTTGAGCGCACGAGTGGCCCTGGTTGTCCCGGCGGTGCCGGGGCCGGCGGGGGGCTCCTGTTGCCGGTGCTGCTGGAGCGCTGCGGCTCCGGGGCCGCCTGGGCTGTGCGGCAGCCCCGACACGCCGGATCAGCTCCCCGCTCAACGCCCAGCTGACGGCAAAAGCCCTCTCGATTTCAATGTTAAACCTGCACTAAATGGACTACAGGGAACAAGTCTGGAGGTACAGAAAGAGGCTACATGTGTCGATGTTGCTGCCATGGCAGAAACACCTGGCACAGCCCCAGTTTCCATTGGACTGGCAGTGGATAGGCTTTCCCTTTCCTCTCCCAGTGTCCAAGTATCAATCGGTTCGTGCCTTCTGCTAGGATACTAAAAGGCCTGTAATTAACATGAGCATAATAATCCATGAAGTATTTCGTTATCTGAAATAATGCGATCTATTAAACAAACAAAAAACCCGGTGGTGTTTTTTATTACTCCTGCGTTTGACCGTCTCCCTCTTCCAGCTGGAGCAGAGCCTGGCTGCTGGCCACTAGATGCCACTGTTGTATAAGGACTTGCTGGGCGTAATGACTTAGACAATGAGTAATTTACTTAGAGAACATGTATGTGTATAATTAGGAGTCATCAATGTCTTTCTTTTAAAATAAAATAAGTTTACCATATCTAATTAGATATTTCTTATAAGACGGATTTCATTCTAATTGGGTAAAGCTATGCTACTGGTTTAAAATACAGCAAAGGATGTATTTGTATTCACTTTCACAATTTCCATGTTTTTTTAGTCCTTGCAATAAATGGATCTGATTACACCTTTTAAATCGATGTTCTCTCAAACTGGTATGACATAAATGATTGTTCTGTCATTGTGATTTTACTGCCATTGTTTTCAGCGTGTGAGGTTTTTTAGTGATATCTCTCTTAATCTCATTCCGTCTTTCCCTATCCTCCTGATTGTGATCTTAAATCTGCATGTTCTTTCCATCCAAACTGAAGTGATATATTTAAAGACCCAACAGCGGCCACCACGGACGGCTCTGGCTTGACCATGACAGCGCAGGCTTTCCAGCAGCAGTGAGCTCAGTAATCCACAGCTAATGAGCCAGAGCTCCAACATGTCTGTTGTGCAAGGGGCTTCTTTAAAAGCTCAGATTTCCTGTAGCTGAGTGCTGCCAATGGAAATCTAGATTTTGCATATGTTGGACTGCATCCAGCCTAGGTAAAATTCAAATTCAGTGGTTTTTTGCAGGGACAATGAATGCCTTAAAGCTTCAGTATGAATTCAGAAGGCACTGACTAGTCATTGTTCACACCCAGTGTGGGTAAGGCTTCCACCCCTTCCCAAAGTAGTTTAATTAGTGCCTGAATTCTCTTCACCAACCTGAGTTCTGGATTTTCCCATAAAAATTCTGTGTTGCATGCTAATGTAAGAACTATGCTCGTTTTACAGTTCTTTCAGACCTGTGGGAGTTTTGGTATAGGCAGTCTTCCTCAGATCAGCTCTGGTGACACCACGCTGCAACGCTGACCACTTCCACCTTACAGGTGTTCCTCTCAGGCTATTCCTGCCTCTGTCCGACACGTGAGCCACTCCCGTGTTTCCCAGTTATGACTAGAACTTGTCTATTCAGTCTTGATGGCATCTTTCAAATTACTTTAAATTATTTCCTGAAAGAAGCTACTCCTGCAACAAAACAATGGCAAAGTGATTTTAGAGTAATTTTCAGATTGTGGTTTATAACTGCATTGTACCTCAGAAATAGCTTGTCCCAGTAGGCATGGCTTTCTCTGCTATCCCTATCTCTCATATATCAAATTATGGATTATTATACAAAAGTTGTATCTCTATCTTATTTATTGAAGTGTTGATTCACTAAATAAAGGATCTCAACAGTGATGTGAACTGGCTGAAAACCTGCTTGAAATTTATGTATTTCAGTGAAAGGTTTTCAACAAGCTCTATTTCTGAAGCTAAAGTACTTCAATTCCCAATGACCAAATTCATTAAAATATAAATTAGCCTGAAGAAACATATGAATCACAATGGTATATTTGTGTATCGTCTATTTGGTGTGCCTATAACAGTTTCTTCGTGTAGACTAACATCTACTGCAATCTTCACAACCAGAGTTGAATAAAGGGCTGTGGGGTGAATGAGAAAGCAAAGAGGACAAGGATGAAAATTCTTCCTGCTGAATGGGAAAGAATACTGCAGAATTCTGCAATTGAAATTAAAACCTGTGTTAAACCAGTTTCTTTCACTAAGATGTCTTAGCTAATCAATTAGCATTGACTGTCTCAGTATTCTAATAATAGGAGAGGATTTAAGGAAATGTCATGTTTCGTTTGTATTTTCAGAACTGTAGATAATTACTGATTCTTGCACAAGAGTGAATATCATCTAAGAAATAAAGGTGAAGAGGATGGAACAAGAATGTCTTATCTCAGGGGAGTTAAATGATCCTCCTGCAGTAAGACCTTTGCATCCTCAAAAGGCAGCAACAGAAATTTCTCATAAAGTTTGACCTGTTGTTCTGTAAGTAATATATCTGAGACTCCAATACAGAGTATCTTGTCAATTCCTTTTAATAAATGAAGCTGAACTGATACAGCAGCTCGTGTAGTTTTTCTGATCTGTCGCAGTTCTCTGCTCCATGCCTTCACATGTATTTCCATGAATTGTTGATACAGTTGGCCAGTGAGTTTTCTGTGACTTCAAAGCTAAGCCTTTCACTTTGCCGTGTATAAAACATGCCCAGAAGCTGGATTCTGAAATCCAGTAGATAAATAAGTAGAGAGAAAAATATTGATTTTAGATGTTAGGATAATCTAAGAAAAATTGTTCAAAAATAAAAGGGGAGGGGGAACCCTTTTTTATTTTTTTTTCTTAAGATTTGTCATTTGTTGAAAATACTTCCCATAAAATTCTTTTGTAGTGAAGTAATTAGCTCCATATAAATGCAAACAATAAATGCAAATATTGCATTTGTGATATCCAGAAAGTGCCATGATATTCTTAAGAGATGTTGTTCTACACCTCTTCTTCATCTTCGCAGGGGAAAGGAGGAAGAAAAGATTGGTTAGTCATCAAGAATGATGGGCATCAGGTTCATTGTTGGATTTTCTGAGAAGGCATATGTTTGATATCATAGAGCACAAAGTTGATTAGCTGTAATGTAATTTGTTAGCTTTTGTGGTGCAACTCAGTGTATGTCATTGTGTATTGCCCTGATCATGTTAGAGAGACAGTCAAAAGAGCCAAACAGTCCCAGATTTATGCCCTTTCTAGAAGTGACTAGGACATTTTGAATCCTAGAGGAGAATAGACCTTTACACTTCTAACTCACCTAGAATATCTTTAAAAATATGACCTTTAATATAGTCCTGTCTTTCTAAACAGCTTCAGAGGTCATCCCAGTGTTTCCAGATAAATTTGGAGATAAATAAAATGAGGAACTGCTGAGTTCTCATCGAACCGAGAAAGAATAAATCATAAGATGTGTAAAAAGAGTTCCATGACTAAAGATTTTCAAACAATGCAATTTTACTCTATTATCATATGGCACTAGTTCTTCAGTCACATGAGAACACAAAGCATGTAAGTAACCTAAGTGTGACTATTGCTGCTCTTTAGGAAAACGCTTCAATAATTCATTGACCTCACATTGCTTATGTTTACTGCTGAAAATATAATCCTCCTTTTTCTTGATATTGCCAAATTTTTCATAAGTGGAGGAATTTTTAATGTTTAACTTGGTAGCATTTGAAATCAGCCTGAAAGAGACAATTTTGCTTGTTTTATAAACTTCATTTAAACTGAATCCAAGGAAATGTGGAAAAAATTATTGCAGAAAAGTAATTTTTAAGGAATTGGGAGGAAAAGACACCATTATGTAAAGGAATGTTTAGTATCAAAGCATATAAATAGCTTTAGCTGACAGCAGAACAATAACTTCAAAAGTTAACAAATCATCCTCAAATTTTGATAGAAAAGGAAGCTAGAAAAAGAAAGCTAGTTTCATTCCATTCTGAATATAAGAAAGGCTGTTTTAATTGTGATTTTTAAGGATTTTTCAGACATGCTCAACTTTTGATTTCAGTGTTTTTAATCCTGATTTCCACTAATAAAAACTAGGTGCAAATGAGTGCTGATGAGTCTGTATTGAAGTTAAACGAATAGTTGAAAATGTCTATGAATATTCATTTAAATTCAGAAATTAACTGCAAATTGATCATGTCTATGACTGGGAATTTGCTCTCTATGAGCATACATGCACTTGAAATTAGCTTTCATGAATATTTGCAAAAGCAAATTTTCAACTAGATATTTCATATACTTGCAGAAAATTTTCAGTGATATATTTGTGAGATTTGGATTTTACCTCATGCTGCCTGATATCTGTGATCTGTTCTGTGGAACTGCATATTTGAAGGCCTCCAGGAAAGTTTTAGCTGGATGGAACACTTTGGATAACCTTTACCTTGTGAATTACAGGATTCATCAAGAAGCAGAAACCAATTAGAATATACAAGAAAATAAGAAACTGTGCAGATTTCCAATTTCCATTTGAGGATTTTTTTTAAAGCATACTGAACATTGTACTTAAGCATGAAGTGAATCTTAGAGGTCAATTTCTCCTCATTTGTGCTGTCAGGCCATGATCACGGCCAAGTTCAGTGACTATGTCCAAACAGAATAATTTTAAGGAAGCGATTGTTTGGATTTTTAATCATCGAAGACAAGAATCATGATAGATTGCAATGGCTGATAGTTTGGGGTAGGTTAGAAAAAGTGTACACATGCAATGACTGTCATTTGAGCTCCAAAATGGGATGTATGATTTCAATTAGAAGCTGACTTCATGTAAGAAGTCCTTGATCTAATAAGATGTTTATATGAAACTGTTCTCATGGTGTATCCAGTTTAAACATTATCTAGAGCCCGCTGACTTGCAGGAAGAACTGAAGCTGAAAATAATATTCTTACTGAGAAACATAATAGAAATGACAGTTTGGCAAGTCTCCATATCAGGAGGAGAAACCAACACCAGCAGGTGAGTGGAGAGGATGGGGTGTGGGCCTGCTTGGCACAGGCACTTTTGTGTTCCTCTAGAAACAAGGAGAAGCAGGAAGGGTGCCTGAGCCCTCCATGAATGGAGTGGGATCAGTTCTGGCCGGAGCTGTGATGTGTGGGGAGGCTCAGAGGAGAAGCTGCTGGCAGGTGTGGAGGTGACCACAGGACCCCACAGGCCAGCCCAGGAAGGTCAGCTCACCCACCTGAACAAGGGGAAGTGGCTGCTCAGGGGGAGCAGCCTGGGAGAGGTTTGCACCTGGCCTTAGCAGCCCCCTGTGGTACTAATCTTGCAGGGGAGGAGGGGTCCTCATTGATTACTGCAGTCTAGGAATTCAGTTTAGCTTTTATTTTTGTGAGTTCATCCATTGTTATGTGCAGGAGTGTAACCACTTATTTTGCTGGATGAAATGTGTCCTGATTTCATCTTTTACCTTGGCAACTGAATAGCATATTCCCTAAGGCTGATTCAGGGCACTTTCTTACTGGTGGAGCAAGGAAATACACACACACAGGTACTCCCTTGGAGCAGGGGAGTGGTTTCCCACCTAGATATTGGAGCCAGCTTGAGAGCAGGTAACAGGCAGTGCTGGGTCAGTCTCCCTCAGCAGGCACAGCCACTGCCTCCAACAAGCAGCAGGGGAGATTGTTTGTGATGCATAAGGTACTGTAAGAGAGTAATACAACTCAAAAGAAATTGAATCAGGTTCTGAAACTGAGACAACCAAATTTTTCAGCATGACCAGCCTTGGCTTTGTCAGGGTATTGAGTACCTTGAATTACAAGTTCAAATATTTTGCAAGCTAAAATACTGCATATTGGAAGAAATTTGTAGGTAATTTAAAGTCAGGAATTATTTGGGGAATTTTCTGAGTGATTTTTAGATAATTTAAAAACAAGAAATGTAGGATGAATAAATTATTTCGTTATGTATTCCTTCTTCATCTCTAGTTTGAATAGTGAGAGAATTCGGCCCCAGTGCCTAGAAGTCATACTCAAGGATTGGATTTCCTGTGTAATAGCTATACAGTGTGATAACACAGTTGTACTGCATATTCAGTTTTGATATGTAACCTTTTAAATAAATTGGAATACTCTTTGTGCCTATACTGGCACACATGGAGAGATCATAAACAATAATTTTGTAAAGGTCACTTCCTCACTAAGCGCTTGAGCTCATGGCAAGAGCAGCATAGGGCTATTAAAGGACCTTTATGCTTCTATTTTTTGGTATCTGTTAATATTTTTGCAGCTTTGAAGCAGTGTTTAATATAAAGGCCGTGTACTGTCCATGCCATGGGTCGGTCTGTGGAGGCCTGTGCCTGAGACCCTGGGCTGCCTCCCTGTGCATTTTAATGGCAAATGCCTGCTGGCTGTAGGATCCAGGGTTACTCAGCAGAGTGGAGCAGCATGCCCGAGGCTGGCAGCATCCTTCCTGCTGGGAATGAGGGAGAACACAGCAAGATCCCAACGGTGGAGGCTTTTGTTTCAGTAGCATCTCAAGACAACCAGGTATCAGGAACCTGGGCAATACATGAGTGTCAGAAGTGGCTGAGGGATCTGCGCAAGGTGAGAGGTGCAGATGCTTGCCAAGCTCAGTTCAGCTGTATAGCACATTGCTCAGATTTTCCTGCTGCTGCCCTTCTAAGGTGCAAATGAAGTTGTTGGTTGCATCTTTTTTTTTTTTTTTGGTCCAGTGGAAAGTCTCTTGGTCTTGCTCGTCTCCAGCAAAATACTTTGTCTCAGAGGAAATGCTTGGAAGTTTATAGTCCATCCAACCAACATTAAAACCATGTATATCTGCTGGTCTTCAGAAACAAAAGCACATTTTGTTACAAACTCCCTTTATGCTATACCCATTGGACTGTTCTTTCCTCTGATTGACAAGATGGCCTAAATCAATATCCTTTTATTTTCAAATCTCTACAATTTTGAAGAAAACACATCTGCCTTGCTGACAGTGTAGGGGGAAGTTATTCACCACTGTAATGGCATCAGAGGATACCCTCAGCAGAGTAAGTGAAGTCTATCTGGTATCATTAAAATAACCCATAGCTTAGATGTGTGTAGTATTTGCAGAGGGGTAGTTGAGCAGGAGGCTGAGGCATTTTAACTCTGAGAAGATGTTTTCTCTCCACTGCTGCCTGCTGGTGCAAAGCCACTGTGGCTCACAGAAGGAACGGGATGTTTGTAAGGATACTGGCCCAACACAGAGGGATTGTAACTGGAAAAAAACACAGTGTGCCTAGAGAAAGGATGCTTGATGTTGCAGGCATGGCCTCTCTAGTAGGCAGAGGTTGGTGCTGTCCACCAACCTCTGAGGCAACATGGTGGCTCATCCATCTGCTTGTGGGGACACTCCCACACCTGACTGACACAGCTGGAATTGCCCTGATCCCACACACAGCACTATGCATAATGTTGCTGTGGTGTGTGGAAACCTTTGAACCCCTCAAGGTAAAACCCAGGGCTTTGCCCTGGAAGAATACACCATAGAATATACCATAGGCTGAAAGAAAAGACTCCCCTCGTGATGCCCTGCAACACTACTTGATCTACCTCAGTTTTTTTTCCCCCATATGTCCCTAGTTCTCGTGGTTTCTCCTTTCCCTGTTACCCATTGGTTGTGGTATCCCTGGTGGCCTGCCCCGTGTCCCCTGTAGGGCACTGCCCTTTGCCCTGCCCTTGTACGGCCCCTTGCCCTCAGACCATTGGCTCCTGCCCCCGTTCATAACCCTGCGCACACCTTTGATCTTGGTCTTTTGTCCCCAGTCCCTTTGGCGTGGTGAATGCAATAAACCCTTGCCGGAATTCATCATACAGAAAGTCCTTCCTGTCTTTCCTTTGCTGAGCTATCTGTGGTGTGTGTGTGCATGGACTGGAAATGATTGTTCCCGTGGCCTACTCTGAGAGGCTTCTGAGGGAGATGCTTCAAGAAGGTAGCAGCATTTCACCATCCTGCCACACTGCTACAGTGGTGTTTATTCAATACCTAGAACTTTGTTTAAAATCATTTCACTTCTCTTTCAGTGAGAAGCCCTTGAATGTATGATTCAAAGCTTTGATTTTCTCTTCTGTGGAAGACCTGTGCCTAGCACCTGTCTGTGATCTTGGGGAGGTTACATGCACTCAACAACAGAGATATGTCAGTCTAAAAGTTTAAATTACTCAGGTATCTCTTATCCTGGAAAATCTCTTCACTCTTTCTGAGGGCAAGCTGATAGAATCCATATTTCCTAGATTTAAAGTATCAGTGTTGCTAGCTCTTTCTGCGTTAATAGATTGTCTATCTATGGGATTCTTAATAACGCAGCTAAATTTTAACCAATTTGCATGAATTAATTTCAAGGAGGGTCATAACATATAAAAGTATGTATTTGTACTTGTTCCACATCACTCTACAAACTGTAGCTATTTTTTTCTCAAGCTGATAATTGCAGCTAGTAATTTTACTCCTTTGGCAGTATTTGTCTGACCTTCCCTACTTTCCCCTGTTTCCTGAATCAAAAAGAATTTTTGGTAAGATACTACATAATCTTCCCCAAAACAGGGATAGAACTTCAGTCTCATAGTAAGGAATAAAATATGTCATTTTCCTTGTGATTGGTAAGCATAATTTGTAAATGAACCTGCTTTATGGAATGGTGAAAAATGGTTAGAGCCGTTAAAAAATGAATTGAATATGGAGAAAATAGATTCCCCATAAGAAGTAATATATATTTGTAAGTGCAGAATACAAAATTATTTATAGATGTTGAATGAACAAATTAATTTGGCTGTTTCAATTTACATGGAAACCATCTTTCACATTTTCCATGTAGACCATTTTCTATGTTCTGCTGTGACTGAGGGAAAAACAAAGCACATGAGTCCTTTAAGGCGAGAGGAAAACATCCCGAAAGTCATTTTAACTGATTCCAAGAGTTGTGCAGCGGGCAGAGATTCAGGGAATGACAAAGGCACATGCAGAGAGGGAGGAAGCGATGCCAGGGAAACAGCTGGTGTCTGAAAAGCCCAGTTTGCTGTTCCCATTATTGCTCTGCATGGAGGCTGGGGTGGAGCTGTTTGCTGATCAGGCCAGGCTCTAGCAAGGATACTGCTGGGGAGATGCTGGTCTGAAGCTCATGGCTTGGGAGGCCCCAGCCAGCTGGGATCCAGTACAGCAAAACCGGGTCCTAACCCCATGCTTCCATGGAGAACTGTAAAACCAGCTCCTTGATGGACCACATGGACTCAGTGGGAGTAACTGTACTGAGGGAAGATCTCTGGGGTGGGCTTGTTTCAGTTCTGCATGCATAGTAGACATTGCCCCTAGACTACATGCATACATGTGAGCATGTCTGGATTCTTCTGCTTCTTTTATCACAAGACTCAGAAGCAAATTTTTAATCTATGGGCCTTTGTTTCTCTAATTCTTTGTGATCACCCCAAAGCTGAACAGGTGGTGAAGGCTGAAGGTATGTGTTTAAGGCACCAGTGCTGCAAAGAAACCACAGCATGGTTCTGTTCTGTTACCTCGTAACAGCTGCCAGCACATTTTTTGTGCAGGAGGACCTAGGTGAACATCTCAGTAGATGCAGGTAAATTGCACAAGCAGAGTCCAGCTCCTGAGCCCCATGGAATGTCTGGGAATAGCCACAGGCTGGTTTAGAGGCCAGGGGTGGTGACTGTCTGATTCCTCCTCTTCCCTCTGCATCCTTTCTCAGCTTATTGGTGAGAAGTATAAGAAACACCCAAACACCCATTTATTCTTCCTAGATCAAACTGTAGCTAATCCATAATGGGACATGCTTTTATCCTTTCTTGCTACTCAGGCACATAAAACACTCAGAAAGTTTTTCCAGGCTTAAAAACTCACTGAGTTGAGCCTTTGTGTGGTGATACTGCGTGACCAAAAGCAAAGTGTAAAAATGCTTAAGACTCAATTTAACTCATTTTTGTTGGGACATTTCAGACAGAGGATAGAGAATGACACATATCCAAAAGATAATTTGTGTATAAAAGGTGTAATAAATGTTTCTGGTTTCTTCCACAAGCATTTAAAAAAAAATTAACAACTCTGCTGTCCTGTTCTGTTTCAACATTGAAAGTCAGGAGCAAACTATCTGAAATCAGCCATTCACAGTAACTGTGGCCAGGGAAAGGAAACAATATTGTCAAGGTATTAGGAAGAGAGAAGCAAAAAAATAGGTTGCCCATTCTCCTTTTTTTCATCTCTTGCACAGTTTGGCAGAGAGTTTGGGAAGGGGCTTTTCGCCTCTTCAGGGAGAGACATAAACTTGGACCACACATTCTCAAACACTGCCAGCTTGTCATTCAGCTCATGCGTTCAAGATGTTGCATATTAATAGCACTCCCTGATGACTGGTGGATAGGGGTCTCTCCACCTATACAAAATAAGCCTCTTGGCACAACAAAGTACAAAACAGGCCCATACAGGGAAAAAATGCACTTGAGAACTGGTTTGGAGAAACTCTGGACAGATGCTCATGTGCAGATGCATATTTCAGATGGTTTTTTCCTGATTAGCATGCAGGAAACTCACCTGTTCTGCTGTCTAGAGGGGTCACAGCACACATGGAGAAACACCTGTGTGGGTTCAGTTCTGTCTCCCTGTGAATATGATTTCCGCCCTTATTCCATTGCTGCTCTGTGTAGCTACTGAGACCCTTTTCAATCCTCCTCTTGGACACACCTAAGCCAGCAAACACAGAGCAGTGCTTTGGGATGGAGACAAATCATGAACAGTGCAGGGTGCTGCATGTTGAGAAGGGAAGAAGGGAATGAGTGGGTGGATTGGTCACACAGGTGCCGTGGGGATGCATTGGGGATGCTCAGGCCAGATGGGTTCTGGTGTGACTGAGATAGGAAGATGAGCTCCCAGGACCAGCTGAAGAACCTTGCATTTGTCATCTGCAAATGATCTGACACTCAGCACATACAGAGTTTTACCTGAGGTCTGGTCATGGGATTCAAGAAAATGAAGCAGACTGTTTTCCCTCTCCCCTGCAGTGTGCTGGTTACACGTGTCTGCTGTTAATTCTCATGCTGAGCTCTACAGGCAGATCCTACACATGCATAGGGAATAAATTTCCTTTGTGCTCTGCTCCATTGTAGTTTACTCCAATGGCAGAAAGCACAGCTTAGTTCTAACCATGTGTTTTGTAAAAATGAGCCTCAGGAGGAGAAAGTGGGGAGAGAGTTGCTTATACATGTGTCGGTATCTGATGCAATCCGCAGTGTGAGCCACGTTTTTCTGGATATTTCAGCATACACTGATAATGACACATGAGTAGTCCAAGCTATTTTCAGAACTGACAGTTTTCCTTTTCACTCCAACAATTGCTTCTTCAATACACTAGAGTATGCAAAGTGCTTCAATAAACTTTTAATTGGGAGTAGGAATAGCAATGAAACTAAGGGAAAACTTTAGGCAACGAGAGCTGACCTCAGCTCATACCTGTTTTGTGGGTTTGTTGTTAACTTTTTAAAAGAGGCTGCACACCTTGACATTTTTTGGTTTCTGGAAGGGCTTTTCAGAAGTAGTCCTTTTTAGGAGTCCTGAAACAGTCTAGGAAAGACTGGTTTTATGATGTTCTTGACCCAGGAAAGATCCAGCAGAAATCTGTTCTGATGGGAGCCATGGGCTAAAGCTGTCTGGATATATTTTGACCTAAGCTCTTAGGTATTTCTCTAAAATAAAATATTCAAAATGTTCGAGATTTTCAGAAAATCTTGTCATATCCTTACAACGGAAAACAGATTACAAGCAAAACTCTGCAGATAAATGTGAGATGAATTTTGCTCTAATGGCTCTTTCATGCTCTTTGCCTCTTACTGACTGACATCAAGAACCCAAATATGCCAGGGACAGGGTCTCTACTTTTTCTTAAGCTGTCAAAATCAATTAGGGATCTGAGGCATGGTAGTGTATTTCCTAGGAACTTAATTTCTTTCTATTACCCTCCTGACAAAAGTAACCAATCTCTTTGGAGCTCGCAAAGTAAGGTGCAGCCCACAGAGCTAATGCTGTGTGCGCCACTTGTAGAAAGGTATGTTTAACAAAAGCTGCATTCTGGATGCACTCCAAATATCATTACTATTGTTTAATTTCAGCTGCAGTTCAGCATCTGTTTAAGATAGTTCAAAGATAATAATCTCACCAGACAGATACAAAATACAAAACTGAAATTACGTTGCTCAATTATTTTGTTTACTAGTGGTGTTAAACTACTGTTTCTGTCTGAATCATGCAGAAGAGCTGTGATTTTTTTACCTTTAAGCTCCTCTGAAAATACAGCTGTTTAGCATCAGTACCTATTTCTTTCCAGATTACGTTATATGAATGAGTTTGATAGGAGTCACCATGGTGAGGAAAGGATAATGGAATTTCAGGTAAGAGTTCTCCATAATGAATTCATTCCTTACAGCATGTTAACACCCACCCATGGAATTAGGGACCTTTGTAACACAATGCAACAATTTACTAGACATCACAAAACACCAATTATAGAATTGGAGTGAAACGAGCTGCCAAATCCTCTGTCCCTGATAAAAGAAGGATAGGTATAGTCATGCCAGCACATTTTAACTCCTTCCTAAATATTCACTTGGGTCCATTGTGAACATCCTCAGTGATACAGTAGATTGACTGCAGTGCTATGTGTATGACATGAAAGTAAAATAAAATAAAAATGAATGGGTCATGAACAGCAGTGAATATGAACTCAATTTGGATCATATTTATTTAAATAATTACAGCAGATTGTTAATTTTGAGAATCTCCTGATTTATGCAGGGGAAAATGAAAGAGAGTTGGCTTCTATATTATATATTTAGCTTGATAAAAGGAAGCCAGTCTGCATGGAAGAAGTGTGCAATTGAAGTTCCTCAGCTGATATTTTATAAAAGCACAATTAAATGTCAGTACTTTACAAAGAACTCTTAAATCCTAAGACTGAATCTCGTCTGTTTTTACTGGTAGCAGAGTACCAAACTGTAAGCAGAACTGAGCAGGATCTGACTTTCCATCACAGACAGTTAATAATTAAATCAAACATTATATTCAACAATAGAACATATGCATCAGCTTCTTTCAAATTGCATTTCCTTCCTGTTAGATCCATTAGTGTAAACCAGACTGCCTTTAGAAAACCCCTTATTGCTGCTGTCTTTCAGCACAGTTCCTGAAATGGATAATGTGGTGCATATTATGGGCAATTACACAGAACTCCCCAGTGACAGGGTTTTAGAGTTTCAGAATAAAACAGCTGGAACTACAGGGCTGTAAACTAATCAGAAAAAGAGACAATAGTAACACATTTAATGCACATTGTTAGAACACGGACAAAGACTAGATGTGAAATACTACTCATCACTATACCTACTGTACTGCACAGCATCTTCACTGCAAAATCCTGTTTAATTCTTGAAAGACAAGGCAGTCAAAAGCCAAAGATTTTGTCATGAACAGATGCATGCACAGCTCTATAACCTGAGCTAATTGGAAACATTAGAGGAAGAAGCCTTGATCCAGAGCCCTGGTTTTCTCTTAATGTCAGTGTAGTTTGAATCAAATCCAGAACTCTGTTCAAAAACGATAATTTATTAATGAACGCATAATGAATATATACCCACATATGCTAAAAAACTATGTCTCCATCCCTCTTTTAGTGTTTCAATATACTGAGAATTTAGCATTTGTGTTGCAAAAATTGCATTTGCTCTTGGATATATCTTGGATATTGCCACAATGCATAGTGTTTGATCCTCCATCAGTTTAAATTGATGGCAAAGCTCCCATTAATTTTAGTAATACAGCAGTGAATTTTTAGAATAGCACATGCATCATTTAAAAGCACAATGACCGTGATTACATGTGTAATCACAGTAATTGTGCACACAATTACTGGTTGGGTATCTAACTGCCTTTCAAAAATCAGTTGCTCTACTTGTATGTATACTCACAGCAGTCACTTGTGCAAATGGATAGAGGAGAGCAGAGCCCAGAGCATCCCCACCTCTGTGCTTGCACCTGAAATACTACGGGGGAGGGCTTGCCTGTGGCAGTAGGGATGTAGGATAGGGAAGTATATGTTTACATTGCAGTGGTTTGAAAAGTAAATAAGAAAGGAAGAGAAATGGCTGCAGTGTCTCTTTGGGAAAGTAAAAATGTAAAATTACTTCAACTAATTTTTCAAAAGGACAGAGACTGATTTGCACCAGCTCCTGTCTTGTGAGCCTCCTTATCAGTAGTGTCCAGGAACCGTGGCCATGTTAATGTTTTGTAATGGTATGGAAAAATGATCAAATAATATATCAAATAATAGCACCACACTAGAATAAAACAAAAAAATAAAAATTAAAACCAAAGAGAACAACATTGAGTCAAGTTCTGCAGCTTAAAAAAAATTCAGAAAACAGTTGAAGTTTGAACATAGTGCAGGGAGTTTCTTAGAATGCAGAGCCCAAGAACCAGCTGATGTGGCTCACTCTAGTTTAAAAGGTGACTCCTTTCACTCAGAAGGTTGATTCCTGTAGTTGCAGAGGTATAGAAAAGCACATCCTCCCTAGACAGGGGTAAGACTTCCAGATCCATCCTTTTGCTCAGTAAAATGGTAGCTGGAGAAAGTTTTACACAAACCAATTTATCCAGTTGTCCCCCACAGTCCTGGCTTCCCTCCTCCTCTGGGGCATGGCAAGTGTGCTTTGCTTTCCCGGTGACATCCCACAATCGAGATGAGGGATGGAGGAGCTGGGCAGGCTGGGCCTGGCAGCCTGGCCTGTGCTTCTCCCAAGGGAAGGCTGGGCCATGAGTCCGCATGAGGGAGAGCAGGTGTCAGTTCACAGTCAGAAAACACCCACCCTCTTCCTGGGAGGAATGGCCCTGATTCCAGGGGATGGGAGCCCTGGGGTGGCGTCAGAATGAGAAGTAGCAGAGCGCCCCTGGCTGTGTGGTGACAGCCAACAGCGCTCACTCCAAGGGACCGGGGCAGGACAGGATCCCACAGCTCATGAGAACAGGCCCCCCAGCAGCCCTGACCCTATGGGAATGGCAACTGCCTTTCCAGATGGAAGAATCAAAAATTGGCAATGAATGAAAAATGAAGTTTTTCTGAGGCTGCCAGTGGCTGGAGGAGGGTGGCTGAACTGGAAGGGCTTCAACAGACTACACATTGTGTGTTTACCAAGGAGGAAACCTTGCAAAATGTGTTGGGGCAGATGTAATGGTTACAAATCACACGTGCTGTCTAAGTAAGATATGGATAGCAAATGTAATGTTTGACAATATCTGGATCTTGACTTCCCTTGTTTCAGAGGTGGAAATTTTGAGGCTCATGCCCTTATGTGGAATTTTAGTCCCATCAGGGTTTGGGAAGTTTGGTGGTGGGCTCTGGTGTGCTGAGAAGACAACAAATGTACAGTTTCTGTCAGGAAGAAGAGGGAACAATGGTCAGATGCTTGAAAAATATTTCTTCTGCTACTGGAAAGCTTCAGCACCTCCCCCTTCAATAGCATCAGCTTGTAGCTGAGCCCGGGGCGAGGGAGCACTGCATGCATGGCTGTGCCCCCTGGTGTCTCAGAGCCCCTAGCCACAGTGGCTTGACATGCTTTCAGTATAGCTTTATGTAAGTTAATCCAGATGGCATGTCCTGTTGCCTCTGCACAAATAGCTGCTAAATAGTTTTTTGAAACTCTATTGAAGCACATTATTCCTTTCTTGATTCTCTACAACAAACCTGATGATCATTGTAGCAGATTCTGCTCTTAATTTCATGACAATAAATGTGAAGTAACCTCATCGACATCCAATCAGAGGGAATTTCAGCTCTCTACATTGCCTTGAGTCTGCAGTCTTGTACACAGGAGTTGTTCTTGTAGACTAAATGCTGTGACTTTTGTAATTAACATCAGAGAACTATATGAAGCCTTGAAGCTACAAAATCCCGTAAGTCCTGTAGAAAACATTTCTTTATACAGATCTAAAGTGTTATTCAAAGGAATTCAGATCTTAAAAGATGGAGAATTGCTGGGACATAAAGAACATAAGGCTCTAAGACTGTATATTGGAGAAAAGTTCCCTCAAACGTTGCATTTAGTGACCTTTGGTGACACATGCTGCCTTGCCTGCCACCTCTGCAAGCGTGTCCTCACTTTCACTGTTATTGCAACATGTGTCAAACGAAATGAAAACAGAGATTTGGGAAAGGATATAATTAACCTACTTGTAAACATTAACCTTAAATATCGCACTAATTATCTCACTAATTTAATCACTGCAGATCTCAAACTTGTTTGTTAAATATTTAAGTCTGCAAATTGTTTTTGATACTGAGGTATGGGGAGCTTTCTGTGAATGTAAGTTACTTTATAAAACTCCATAAAACCATTGTTATGTTCACACTTCATTGAACAAACCCTGCTGTCAACAAGACTTTTAATGGAAATCACAAGAAACTGTGCCCTGAGGCGAAGAGATATAGTGCCCTATTATTTTAAAATCTAATGAACGCATTCATTAGAGTGTAGACCAGGGTAAATTTCTTCCTGCACATCTTCAGGTTTGATTCTGGGGGAGTCAAGACTGGAAGGCTCTGGGTTTCCTTGTTCCTTTGGCTGCAGTGAAGCAATACAGCTATTTCTTGCCTATTCACCTCTTTGTTACTTGAATAACTCAGCAAAATTATGTCCTTGATTCTCAGCCCTATTTATCGAGTCACTACCTTGTGCTACAAGGAACCTAAAAATTGTTTAGATACTCCAGTTACAATTCCACCCAAAGTGCCTCTAACTATTCCTGAGAGGAAGCTCTTGGATGTGGTAGTGTTTGTTGAGAAGTTGAAAGCTCTGTGTTTGTTCCTTCCTCCCTGATGGGAAGGGGTCCTGCAAACATCCATGGCACAGCCAAGCACTGCAAGGCAGGGCCATGGGGACACCCCAGAGAGTTTCCTCTCCTGAGGCTGCAAGAGGAAACAGGTGGACTGTG
Organism: Cyanoderma ruficeps; assembly: GCA_008694505.1. Lineage (NCBI taxonomy): Eukaryota > Metazoa > Chordata > Aves > Passeriformes > Timaliidae > Cyanoderma > Cyanoderma ruficeps. The sequence goes on from VZDJ01001247.1 coordinate 7,891,545, forward strand.
GGTGTTGGGGAACATCCTGGATTGAGGGGATGGCTGAGCCAGGACACACTGAGGAACATCCCAGGTGGAGTGGATGGCTAACCCAGGACACACTCTGGAGGTTGGAAGCACCCAAATCCTCTGTCCCGTGAGAAGGCAGGGGCCCTCAGCTATGCCATGCCTCCCCTCAGACAGGAGCTTCAGGCAGCCCCATGTTTCAGGCTGTACCCCCAGGGCAGTTCTTTTCCAGTGTTATTTTCTTAATTTTTGTTATATTTGTCTTCTTAATTGAGGAAGAAGGAGAAAGATTGTGACTTACCTTGTGTTTCTGCACTGTAATTCTTACTATCAGAGGAAGGTGTAAAGGTATGCTAAATCCAGGTGACAGATCACAGCAGACCTGTCATAAGAGCCATTTGATTAGTTAGGTGTCCATATAAATACCTATTTGGGACTATATTGCTACCTTATGATATATTATTTAGAATTTCATCCTGATTGTGGTTATTTATTACAGACTTACATACAGGTTAGTTTAATAAAAAACAAATTTCTGTGAATTTAGCTGAATAAAGCTCTGTTTGTTCTTGTTAGTTATATGAAGTCTCATTCTTTCTATGCATAATCTCAATTTCTGGGCATTTTTCGCCTTCATTTGCTCCAAAAATTACTTCAATACTAATGAATACTGAAAGACAGCCAAGACAGGATGAACTTTTGGACAATTTATGCAAACATGACAGATGATAATAGATTTACTATAAACATGTCAGGCACAAAAGACTTGACTGCTTTTTAAATAAAGTGATACTGGAAGAGATTTATGGATATTTCCAACTGTTCATTAAAGAGAAAAATATTTTGAAACTATGGGGTCTATCCTTTTATCCATTTTTTGCCTTCCAGGCTGAGTTGCAAACCTTTGATGTTTTCTTCACCAAAAAATAAAAGTAGTTACGAATTTATTTCTTCCAAGTACTTTCATTTTTGTGTCAATTTACAGTTTTTATTACAGTTCTGGCAGTCCAAATGATGGTGTTTGGAGAGCACCTAGAGTCCACAGCTCTGAGTTTTCTGAAAATAAGGACGAAGTTAACTTAATGATGCTTTCTGGCTACGGTTTTTTTTCTTCTCCTTTAGTAATAAAAGGTTAATAAAATCTCTGAATACTTTAACTGCCTGTTAGACCAACCAACCAATTAAAGGTTATTCTATTCTAAATGACTGGAAGCCACTTGAACTGATAAAAGTTAACATGAACTAGCTAGTACCTGTTGTATCAGGTTAATAAAAAGCAAAGTCTTAGACATGAAAATCATGTATAAATATGGTTCCTGTAGTTGACCCAGGTATCAATTCTTACAGTCAGACAGGCATATTCTTAACTGTTTATTGTCAGAGTCTGCTTCTGTGCCCTTACAAATCAATACTAAGCCTTGCTTTCAACTTCAGTGCAACTGATGTTGTTGGCAGTCAATGATTTTGCAAGATCAGTTCAAGATACTGGAATGGTTTCATGGAATTATTGGATTCTTTCTTTCTAAAATAGTGTTAAACTCATAAGTAGGAATTTAAGAAATTTAAACGTGAAAATGTATGCTCTTGCACTGCTTTTTAAAACCAGTGTATCTTGCCAAAGCTCCTATCAAGTCAAAGCAGTGCACCAAAATGATAGCAGGAAGGATTGTGCCGTGCTCAAACATCTAATCCTGCATGCTCACAGTGCTGAGCATGCCCTCATTTTTTGAATAGATGGGGAAAGATGGAGAAAGATGAAGAAAAAGCAGATTTGGGTGGAAAATAACAGGTTTTGTTGCAACCTTAGAAGGATATTGGCAATTTTGTAACAGAAGGATTTGAGCATTCTGAGACCCTTCAAAGGAAGGCAGGAGGCTTAATAGAGGCTTCATTTTGGAAAAATGGATAGCTGAAAGCAGTATTTCACTAATTCTTATTGGCGGTGCATTTCTGGCTTTTGAAAATTAATTTAAGAGCCACAAACCAACACATGTTTATGAATAACATAATGCTGTTGGAGATAATGCAAAATGCAAATGTCTTTATAAATAACATAGTATAGTTTAAATCAGTATTTTTAATGCCTCTTTTTTTTTTCTCTATATGAACAGGTCTGTGCTGGTCTGCATTAATTATATGTAGGTAGGTTTGTGAGGCCAGATCATCATTACTTCTGCGTCCCTGATTTAAATCTGCCGTAAAACATTTCTCCATTTAGTTTGGTGCTTTTGTGTCATATTTCATACACTAGTTGTCTCTTAATTAAATCCATGATGGCCCACCAACACAGACTATTAAAATAACTATACTTTGCACTTGACATATTTATGAGACAGATTCATAAGAGTATAGACTGATACTTGAACTACTCACTGAGAAATGCTAATAAGATTATGATGAAGGTAAGATTAGAACATTCGTCTCCTTTTTGCTTCTCTCTTCTTTATAGGAATTTATTTTTATAACTGCTATTCACTATTTCTATTCCAGGCTCCTTGATGTTGTTGTATATACCAACAGTTCTTTCTGTGTCGATTTATTGTGGCAATGAAGAGTGGGAAACTGCTAATTTATATCACACCAGCAAAGTGCATAACTGCTCTGTTCCTTGAAGTATGAAGGTTTGCAGACGTCTGTAAACCTTCGTGTGGACCTGACATGTTCAAGATAATACCTTTGGAATTGGGTGATGAAAAATATGGATGATGGTGAAGTGTGATGTTGTTTTACCTTTATTGCCTTACTCCTTCAACCCTCCTGTTGGTGTAGAGCTGACTGAGTCTGCTCCTGGAGGAGGGAGGAGGCAGTGGCATTGTGCCTGTGACCCCTCAGTGCATGTTTGTGTGCCAGTGACCCCTCAGTGCATGTTTCTGTGTCTCTGACCCCTCAATGCATGTTTCTGTGCCAGGCAGGCTGTGGCCTTGCCCATCCCACAGCCGTGGCAGATGCAGTGGAGTGTCCTGAGCTGTGCAGTTGCTCTGAGCAGCTTGACTGCAGTGTTGTAAATGTCCTGGGTGTATGGCCTCAGTTGGTAAGGAAAACAGATAAGGAAGCAAATCCACAAGTCGTATCACTTAAAAGGCTGTTGGACATATGATAAGATTTGATCATTCCCCTGTATGGATATCTTGGAATTGCCTGCTTAGCATTATTTACTGACAGAGTTGCTGATATAATTTGTTTGTTAATTTTCTTAGTAATTTGGATGTGGAAAGTTCAAGGAACTCCATATTTGAGAAAAATGCTACTAGAACCGAAAGAGCTGCTAAATTAAAATCATCAAGGATTTCTATCATTTTTCAGGACCACGATGTTCACATCTTAGGGACCTTTCCTCTCTCCTTTTTTTCCTATTCACATTCTTTCATGGAAGAGCTTCTGCTCATCATTGTGTTGGGGTCCAGGTGTGGGTACAAATGGAAAGGGCTCTAAATACCTGCAGCTTGAAAGGAATGTATTTTAAAAGTGGGGTCTATAGAAAACCATGTCTACATGATGTTCAGATCTTCTGGAGGATAAATACAGTGCTGTGCTTCGTCCTCATGTTCTCTGTGAATGCAACAAAAGCATCAAATGCTGGGATTTCATTTAGAAATAAATACAATATTAAAAAGTAAGAATAATAAAGTTATATTAAAGATTTCATCCTCTACAGAAATAAACCAGCTACAGTTCAGGGAGGTTCACTAAACACATTAAGTCTAATAAAATCGCCTACACGTACTCCTGACACTAGTAGTAATTAAAATAACTTGTTTCAAAAAACTGGTCCTATACATGAATACTTATTGGCAATTATTTCTAAGTTCTTCAAACCAAAGATAAAGTAATTTGATTCACACACAATGTTCTTGTAAACGTGGTTCATACTGGGTTTTATATGCAGCTTAGGACTGTTAATTGCCATTTTGAGCCTCACAGTAAAATAGAGTTCAATATGTCGCTTTTTCTGAAGTATTGAGAAATGTTTGAGAAATGCTTGTCTTAGTCTAATCAACTGTGAATAATTTATTTCTGAGTCCTACTTTTCAGTATAAATGGATCTGACTTTTCTCAGAGCTTCTCAAGTCTAATCAACTTGTTACATTCATTTAATTAAGGAAATTCATAACGAACTGTGAAGTCTATGTACCAGCAGGCTTTTTTTGTTGTGCAAAATTGGCATATTTTCATTGTGGGTGCAATTGTGATTGTTTATACTGACAGGTAGCCTTTACTAAAGAAAAAAGTCTTTTTTCTACACATATGGGTCAATATGAATAGCATATGAACTGTTTTCTGATGCTCCTCTCTCATGATGGACTCACAACCCAGCTTCCCAAATTCACACTGCAGTAGCTTTCAGGCAATTCTCATTTCTGGAAGGTTTATGAGCACATAAATGTTCTTTCATGTCTCAAAAGGGAGGAAGATATAATAGAGGTATAACATATAAGAGTGAGGATAAGAGACTGACTTAGTCATACTTAGCCTGAAAAAGATCATCACACTGGAAGATTAACACACAGGCACAAGCTTACAGTCAGGATCCTCATGCCACAGAGTCACCCACCCACAAAGGGGTGAGTTAAGGTGCTGATTCAAAGTCCTGTCTGTGGAGTCCAACCTTACATAATTTGTTCTCATTTCTCTGAGAAATCAACATTCTATGGGGAGTGTAGCTGGTACAATAAAGGGCTTTTACGTTATATATGCACTTATTTTTAAAAAACCCCTATATTTATTTGTTAATAAATATTCAGAAGTCCATCATTCTTCTCATATTTATGTGATATGAGGAATATTTTTATTAGAAATATAGAGAGATGCTGTGGAGATTGACATTTTTTTTCTCCTTATCCTCAGACAAACTCTTCAGATTCAGAGAAAAAGTCCTCAACCCTCATCTAAAATACTGTCCAGTGCTTATGGGTTATAAAATGAAAATCATCAAAACTGTCCTTGACAGGATGTTTCTTTCCATTAGTTGATTAAAATGGTTTATTGTTGCCTACAGCATCATTACTTTAAATGTGTTTTTTAACAAAGAGCAGATGTGCCCATGTCTTGCACTGTTTCTCTTTGTGTGGTTTCTGATACAGAAGTGAATCACTACCTTGGCAGATCCTCCTGTGGAGAGGGAGAGGGAAAGGTGAGGGGCTCAGCAATGGGCTGGGGTATCAGCTGGGGAGGTTGTGCTGCAGAAAGTTGGAGACAAAACATGCAAACCTGCAAGCAGCAAATGCTCAGAGTAGAAAAAACCCCAAAAAATCTGGATTTATCTGCCTGCCATTGCTGTATGTTTGCTCTGACAAAGCAAGAAGTGGGTTTTGGCGTTTTTTTCAGACTGACAGCTCTGATGTTTCAGATAGAGCATGGAAGTGGAGAGTAGCTGATCCTAAAACATTAAACAAGGTTGCACCCCCATGGACTCTCATCTATTCACTGCTGTTACAAAGAGAACTGAAAAAGTCCAAGTCTTTGAGATGTATGGTAAATTGCTTTGTTTCTTGTCCCATCCATATTTGATGGGGGAGCTGAAATCTCAATACAAATCCTATTTCCAAATGCAGAGCTCATTTCAAGCAATAGTTATAGAACCTTATAGAACCTTTCCATTCCCTAACACAATTTTTCTAAGGCGTGTTGTCATTTGATGAAAATAGGGCTTTCACTAGCAAATCTCAAGTTATTGGCCATGTGACCTTATATCCAATAAATATTTATTTGAGAATCATAGGTTAATTAATTCCCATTGTTTCTGTTGTAATTCTATACATGCTAATACTATACAATTAGAGGAAAACACAGCCACAAGTAAATGTTGCTCATACAAAATGTTTCTATTACCCTTTACTTTTAAAATCATTAATAGATTATTAGGAGATATTAACATTGGAGACCATGGATCATATTTGCCTGTTAATGAAATCCATGAATTATACATTATTTGCTATAGAGAGTACTAGAAACAATATTCCTCCTTTCTAATAGCTATAAAAGCTGGAGGTTTCCTGGTGCACACATCACATCCCCTCTGCAATACCTTCTAATAGAAAGAAAGAAATCCAGCTTTTCAAAACAATCTCTCACTAAATGAAATAGATTTGTTTGTGTTGCTTTGCAACACACAAGTGTGACAGTTCATTTTAAACAAAATAGTTTTAATAATGTCATTACTAATATCTATTTGGTCATCTCTCTGAAAAATGGTGTTTTAATAGGAATGTTTCATTTTAATAAATGGCAGAAGAGGCAAGCTGCCCTGAGTCAGCAGGAAGTGGATATACACCAGAGAACAGGCTGATTGTGTTAGATTCATCCAGAACATTGAACAGCACACAGACAGTCCAAGAAAAAGCAACTGGCTGTATTCAAATGATTAGTCTTACTGCTATGCTGTAGCACAGATTCACACATTCTTCTATTATTCCTTGACCTTCTGCCAAAAACTCCCACTTCAAGTAATAATTAGAATTAGTGTTTCCAGTGCATGCTTCCATCTTCCTAACAAACAGTAATGAAATGTGGCTTTTACAAAATATGCAGTTAATTAAACTTTTTTTTTTTAACATTGTTTGATTAATACATTTCCCCTGTGCTAGCCCCTCATTATGCCTGACTACCTGGGATTGGTGAATTGAAAGAAAAGCACTATCAATAGGATGAGTGAAATTTTAGAATTGTGTACTTTAAAATTGCTTGTGCTTTTAATTTTTTTTTCTTTTTGTTTTGCTTATGTCTTGGAATAAACTGAAAAGCGGCCTTTATTTGTAATCCTGTTTTTTTTAAGTTGGGGACAGTATGTGTATTATATAACAACTGTACAAATACCCTCAGTGTGAATTTGAAGAACGCATATATCAAGTGCTACAAGATAATAAGTGGATTTCTAGGCAAGCTTTTTGAAAAGGTGTCTCAGCACTGTATTGCTTAATAACACTATGCAAATAGATATTCTGATTTCATTTTTTTAAATATTATTTCATGCTTTTTTACTGTCTGCCTTAATTATCCAAATACTGAACAAGTATAGTCTTTTGATTGATGAGAGTTCCACCCCTTTACCCACACCCCTGCAGATATGAGGCTCCACAGTTTAGTACCATAAATCACTGTGATTGTATAACTTAACTACTGTATGATCAGAGATCACATGCAGTCGTAGCCTGGATATGCATTCATCCTTCGTTATGAATGTTTTAGGGCTAAATTTATTCTGGATGTTTGGAGAAATTTCAGTTTTTTCACTTAAGAAAGCAATGCATTTTAAATAAGCAATTCTTGCAACAACTGGAAATAATCACAAAAGTCTTCTCTTTGCAATCTCCATTAATGTGAGTTATTTCATCACTTTAGGAGAAATCTTTTCAGAGGAAAACAACAATTAAACCCCTCCCCCCAGGCTCTGACAGCTAAGGATCTATGGATCAGCCATTTTAGTAATTAACCACAATTCCTCTGATTTGTGAATTTCCAGATGATGAGGCAGGAAGCAAGTTACATCTTGGAGAAATTGCCCTCGGGAGAGAGGAAAAACTATTGTGAGGTTGACAGCACAACCTTGTACCAGCACAGTTTCCCTTCCCCAGCGGTTCAAGGAGTTCCAAGCACCCTCCTGTAAATCATCAGCTCACATCTATTTATTATCTTCCAGCCCAGTGCACAACACTATCTGTTACACACGGATACCAGCAATATTGCAAGGTGGACTCAAGGGATAAAAGACAGCAAACCCTGCATACCTCCTCTGCCTGAGTCACACCCACTATAAAGCCAGGCTCTGTTCATAAAGCACATGCTGTTGTCAGAAATGAAACAATATGAACTGTTGTGGTTCAGAGTTGGGTTTTTTTAGTGTTTCTCCAACATGCTTGATCTTATCATCTCGATATCTTTGTGTTATTATACAGAGACAAAATTTATCTGCATGGTAATAGATAAAATGCCTATGAAAATATTGCTACTCATTCAATGATTGTTGTTATATTTGGAGTAGGTGCCAGCCTCACTCTGTGATGCTTGTCCTGGAATATCAATAAATAAATCATAAAAGCCAATGCTTCAAATATTGAAAAATTCACACTTCAAACTGTGTTTTGAAGTATACTGAGAGCAATGGCTCAGATTGTCCTTTTGCTTTATATGAACAGAGGAAATTCAAAGTAGGAGGAAGTCTCTCCTGGGATTTGGCATAGGGGAGTACCACAAACCATCAGCCTTCCTGTCTCTGCTGTGCCAACGAAGCCTCTCCTGGGATGTGCCATGAGAAGCAGACAATGTGTCTGGGGAGTTAATGTGGCTTCAGATGAAATTATCTCCTGCAGAATCCATCTTGCCTGTTGTCTGAGCGCATGCAAAGGAGCCAGGCAGTGGTGAGGAGCCAGGCCACAGCAGGGCAGGTGAAGGCTCAGAGAAAAGTAGAAGCATCTTCCTCTGACTCTGTTAAGTGAAGTTCCTTGCACCAAAGACTTACACTGCTGGTGAAAATGGGACATCACGCCTCATTTTCTCCTTCTGTCTGAAGCCCAAATTTGGTAAGAACAAACTCACTGAAGTCTCCACTCTGTTGCCCATTTCACTCCTCACTAGTAGCAGATATCTAAATTACATGGTGTGATTGACAGCAATAGAAGGAGAAATGAGGGCAAATGTCCTTCTGAAAAGTACACTCTAATTCAAGCACGAGTGTTTGTGCTGATGCCCAAGTTGCAGAATGACTTTCCACGGCTTGCATTGTGTGGGGGACCACTAGACAATTCTAATGGTTCTTTTTCTTTTGCTTTAAAAGCACTGAAATTAGCTGAAAGCTAGACTTAGGAATGGTATTTTGTAGTAATTGTAAATGCAAAGCTAGACGAGCACTGGAAGTCACTCAGGTACATCTATTCAAAGGCCAGAAGAAAAAGCACTGCAGGTATTCAGTGCTTTATCTGATTAGAAAACAGCCTGGCACAGATGTGATTTCTGCTCCATATATCAAGCTATGGCAGGCTTTTGCTGCTTCATTATGAAAGCATCTGAAGTAAAATAGGTTTTGGAACATAAAAAATGACAAATTTGGAAAAATATCTATATGCCAGATGGGTGTAGGAAGAATCCTTGTGACAAATATATTATTAAGGGAATATGCATAAGGAAAGAAACTGTGCCCAGTTCTTCCAGGGATGGACAGGCAGGAAGGTAGCGTCTCACTGAGTCTAATGTATTCTCATCTAATCTAAATCTAATTAATTATGTTGCATCGCTGACATACAATCTAGGCACTGCACACAACAATGGAAGGCTGCACCGGGGCTTGGGGAGGGCTGGCGGTTGCTTCGCCCTCCCGGCTTTTGTTGTGTGTCCTCGGGGAGCGGGTCGGGGTGAGGCCATCCCCGCCGAGGGGCGGCAGCTGCCGGCGGCTGGGGCAGGGTGAGCTCATCGCGGCTCGGGGCTGCTCTCGGAGGGGTGGAGCGCCGACCGGGAGCGCTCCAGCCGGCTTCTCCGTGTGTTTCCCGAAGACACAGGAGCATTTTGGCAGTGGCTGTCTGACAGCACTCGTGCTTTCGGGGCCGAGTTGCGTGTCTCGGAGCCGGGTCCTGCAGCGCCCGGGAAGGCGGCTCAGTGCAGCTCCCGGTGTGGACAGGGGGGCTGTTATCTGGGGCTCGCCCACCCGAGCTCCCGGCTCGGCACACACGGCGCTGTGTGGGACAGCTCAGCGCTGCAAGGGCTGGGCGTACGCGGCGCGGAGAAAAGAGGCTGAGCCCTGTGCCAGGAGACTCCCGGGCAGGCAGCAACAACCCGGCCATGGGGCAGGAATGATGAACCAGGTTCCTGGGAACTTCAGCTTTGCAGTGGGGGGTCGGTAGGATCCTTCAGCCCGGATGGGTGGGCAGCAGCCTGTAGACCCTTGAGAAACCATCACTGCCTCTTCTTGGAAGCAGGCAAGTCAGTATTTCAGCGTCAGAGTAAATAACCAGAAAAGACATGCACGCTGTGGCCAGCCACTCCCATCTGGGTGGCTGACCAGATCTGATGAGCTCTTAATAGCAGCCAGAGGAGCTGCAAGGAGATATTACACACACTGATAGGGGTTTCAGCCTTTGGTTATTCCCAAAGATGGGATAACATACCTGGTTTGGATTCAAGGTGCAAATGATCCGTGATTAATGCGTTCAGAACTGAAACAGAAATGGAGGTAGGGAGGGTGGTACGGCAATTGTATCATTTGGCTTCACATAATTTGATTTTACTGATGCCTCATCCACTATCTGATTACTCTTTTCCTATTTAAACCCAGCCAAACCAGGAGGCTTTTGCTCATGGGCTTTTAGTACTATTTTATTTGGCAGTTATGGAATAAAAGAATTTTAGTATTGCCTTAGAATTTCTCCTGACATCTATCACAACCAATCCAGCTCATATGTGGGTGAACTGTGTTTTGATCCAATTATAAAATTCTATTGGAGTCTTGTTACATTCTTATCCCATGTGCATGTTGAAAAATTCAAGAGCAAAAGAAAATTCTACAAGATGCTTCTCATTTACTGTAGGCTTGGAGACACAAAACTGCATCACACAGTCATTTGTGGAGGCTAATAGCAAACTAGAAAAACAACATATTCTTCAGGAAAAAACCCACCCTGTTAATCAGCAGCAAAACTTAGAGGGAGAATAGCACAATCTGTGTATAGATATTACTGACAATCATCTTTTGGAGACACAGCCTTGCTTTTTTTAATTGTAGCAGTGAGAACTTTGTTGATGTTCATCCCAGAAGTTACAATGAAAAAGGATCTGCCAGTCTGAAGACATTTTGGAGTGTGCATAAAAATGACGAATTTGAAAGAACCCAGACACAAAATGACCAAGGTAACACATAGCTAATGTCCCAATGGATTGCAATGACTATAATACTTAAAAATGAAGATACTTTACACACTCTTAGCATCTCTATAGAAAAAATGCATTATTAAATCAACAGCCCATGCACTATTTGATTACCATGATGGAGAAGTTGATCTAGGATATTTCTGTCTCAACACTTCCACTGTCTTCAGGCTACAAAATATAATAAAAGGAATTAGATGTCTTCCTTGCTCATGGGCCATAGAAAGCCATGCAGAGGCGTAGCTTCACAGGCAGAGGGCTGCTCCCAGGAGAGGAAATACACTTGCTTCAAAGCTTTCTGCTCCATCCTGGTGTCTTTCACACACCTACAATGAGAATCCCCATCCTAGAGCTGGGAGGTGCCAGGACTGAGCCAGCAGCCCTGGGCTCTTGCCCAGGGACAAGTCTAGAGCTCAGACTTTAGCTGGGCTAAAGTTCAGCCGCATGGAAAAGCCAACAGCTCTTTGGCTTTCTCAAATACTGTGTGGAATTCTTCCCTTTCAGGTGTGTAGGGATCCTGTGGCTGCCCCCAGGAGCAGATGCTGGGTGGCACTGCTGGGGTGGACCGCTCTGCCTTGCCCAGCTGAGCTGTGCCCTCCATGTGAACCCAAGGCCAATGTGCTCCAGGGCAGCAGCAGGGCCATGCTGGGTGGGCAGGCCACGGGTGCCCTGCAGGGAGTGGCCACAGGCACCCTGCACTGCTGGGCTGGCTCAGCCTGCCCATGCTGGTGCTGTGAAATGTGCAGGGAGAGGCTGGGTGGGGAACACCCACCAGCGGTCACCAAAGCTGAGCAACCCAGTTATGTGCAAGGTGAGAGGTGCGTATGTGCTCACAAACCATGTTATGTCATTCCCAAGGCTGTCTGCTCTTGGGTACATCAATTTGGCCTCTCTGTGATTCCAGCGTCTTGATAGTCCCGTTTTCCTTATTTCTAGGGTAGACACAGGTTATTGGTCCCCCATTCTGGAATGCTGTCTGTGTTTCTGTGCTCCATGGGAGGCTGATAAATGTGGCACCTCTCCCTGTGGCCTCCCCTGGTCACTCTGAGCCCCATCATTAAGCTCTGACACAAAAATCTGTTTAGTCACAGAAGCAGATTGCTTCCATGAAGCGTAGAAATGTAATTTGCCAGTACTTAAGCTACAATATTAAATACTAACATGAATCTCCTTCTCCTTTTCAGTTCTTTATAGCAAAAAATACGTGGGGTGAAATCTTGTTTCTACAAGGGTGTTATACAAGGGGCAATGATAAAATCTGCATCAGTGACAGAGCAGCTTCTGGCCTTCCTATGGTGAGTGGTTTTATTGGTTTTGCATTTAAGCTGTTCCAATGCATCGGTGCTTTCATTGCCAGTCCAGACCACTGCTACACTTGAAAAGCTGGTGAAGAGATTGTCTCCATATTCCCCTTGCCCTGGTCATGTCCCAGGCAGCAGGACAGCCCTGCTGGGGTTTATTCTCCAGTGGCAATGGCCAGTGTTTCAGCTCTGAGGCAGAGCACACTCCAAGAGAAGCCGTAAGCCAATATGCCTCACCTCAGGCTCCAGCCCACTGTAGTTAATCATTAAATAATTCTCCTGGTGATGTTATCCAGTGCTGATAAATTACAGATTTCATTGTTTTGCCTGGAGCAGCTTTAAATTGTGTTAATTTCATTGAAGATTGACACTGGCTTTTATTTCCTTTTGCTACTGTTTTGTCCTGTAAAGCGGCACACACTACAGACTTCAGATTGCTTATATAATTGGTACAATAGATTTTTTCCTTATATTTGGAGAAAATTTTAATCAGAGCCTTTGAAATACCAAGAACTTTGAGATCAATAAAATACTGATGACAGTGTATTAGAAGAGGAATATTACCACAAATCAAATAGCTTTCAAAACAAAAAAACCTTATTGTTGACCATGTTTGTTTTACATGTGATCTCAGAATGATTTCTAATTTTATACAGCAGTGAATTTATTCCACCTACAATACACGTTTCTGACACAGGGTTTTCTCAAAAACTGAAGATAAAATACATTATACATCTTCCTGATGAGCCAAACTCTCATCGGTCTGATTCTCTCCTTTGGCAAAGGAAAAAAATATCCCCAGGTAGTCCTACTCTTTTCAGGCAGAAGAAAAAGGCTGTTTTAAGTTAGTGGGATCTTGAGCTGTTCTTTGATGACAAATTCCACCTATTTTGGAACAATTAACATAACAGTTCAATGTGTATTGAATAAAGCATATGGAAAATTTTGGAGCTGTAATTTACAACTAAAAAATGACATGAAATAATTTCTGTACCAGCAACAATGTAACACAGTACAGTAGACTGTTGTGGTAAATAAGAGAAGGTTTTGATTGTGCACGACTGTAGCTCCCTGAGCAGAATGTTGAGTTCAACTAGGAAACTATTGAATAAAACTTCATATCTCTTCTGAGGCTCCATATCACAGCTGCTATTTTTAATAGAGTTCTCTCTCAGTATTTTTGCTAGGGTACTGGGGTTTGCTTTGGTGGGCTTTTGTATTTTTTTTTTTTTAAGCACATGGTATAATGCAGTCTACCCCCNCCCCCCCCCCCTTTGCTGTAAATGTGCACAGAGATTAATTGAACAATAAATGATGTGTCAAGCACCCTGAGGCACTGATAGGTATTAATGCCCCTGACCAGCCTCACCTGGGGCATCCCACTCCCTCCCAGGACTCAGGATTTAAGCATCCTTTTCACCCCCGTTTGTTGGCTGTGCTGTAGGGCTGCTGGTCTCCAGCTCCTGGTGTGGGCACCCTGCTGGTGTGGACTCTGGCCTGTGTGTGAGCTGTGACAGATGTATGAGCTTGGTGACAGAGCTGTCCTGTCAGTGTGGACCTGGCTGGCAGTCTGTAAAGTGTATCTGGATTTGACCCTGACCTGCAGATTCTCCCCTAAGCTTGGATGCCAGGCCTGTGCCATTGCTATGAAGGTGCCTGATGTTGGGACTTGTGGTTGAAGCTGCCCTGCTCTCCCCACCAGCTGTTTTGTGCCTGGCCCTGGTCCTGTCTCCCTATCCTGCTGGAAGAAGATGTGGGTTAGTTGAGGTAAGTAAATTATAGAGTTTACTTAACCTGGAGGAACCTACCCTGCCCCATGTCTCTATAACCTATTTCATATCAGAAAGGCAAGACTTCTTAGAAGAATAAAATGTAGCGAGGTTTGATATCTTGGAGCAATTGTTCTGCAATAGCTTTTCAGATCTAGTGTTCCAGACTTTTCCTCAGAGACATGGGGACAGGGGCTGTGGCTCCTGCAGGGGTACAGCTGGTGGAAGCTGAGCTGGCACAGCTGCAGCTGAGGTTGTGCTCTCCTTTGATCTCCTATGCAGCCAATGGGTTTCTGTGGTAATCAGGGCTTGCTCACCTGCCTCATCTTGTGTGTGCCTATTCTGTGCAAACCCAAACTATTGTTCAAGAATTTTGTAAATCAAAACACAAGCCTGCTGCCATCCATGTGTTTTGTGCAGGCATAGGTAAAAGACTTGGTGTGGTGGTGGTTGGGAGCTGAGAAGAAGCTGGAAGGTTTGTCTTAGTTTGCTTTTTTTGGGACAGTGTTATACAATGAGTTGATCCAAATTGCATGGATTGTTTCAAGAGAAGCACTGCAGTTATTTGCTGCAGAATGGATCAAGTTTAAATTCTCCAAAAATACTTCCTCAATAAACATCCAGCTCTTAAACCTGAGGCACTGTTTCATACATTTAGCAGAACAACTTGCACATGTAGGCCATTTAAAGAAATGGGATAAAGCACCTTATGTTGCATTTCTCCACCATTTGGAGAAAAATATGGAAACCAGTGTCACTTCTATGGTTTTCCTATCTTTTTGTTCAACTCCATACATGGATATCTGGCCTTTAGGAGGACAGAGGAGAACTACCTATAGGTTTCAAGCCTACACTCATTTAAGCTACTGCTTGGGCAGGTTTTTCCAGTTTTCCTTAAAAAAATATGAAACATTCTCTATTTATTTTGCCAGATTCTGATAGGACAAGTTTGAAGGAGAAGCAAGAGTCTGCTTCTCTGGGCTAGGTGCAGGGTTCTCCTCCAGGATATCTACAAGTGTATTTGGATGTGTGTCTGTTTAAATGTAATATTAGTGTGAAGGTAATAGAAGAACATGGGCTTCATTCCACAAAGTCGTAGACTGGAGCACCTGCCAAATCACATCCTTTGCATGTGGGGTTTGATTGGCATAATCTCTGAATGTTTTTTGTTTCTAACTGCTCTACATAGATTAGCCTGGAAGACTGAAAAAACCTGTGGGTCCCTCCAAGTGCTTGGGATAATATGTTCTCGTTTTAAAAGTACGGTTGAATATATTGAGTAAGGGAAAGAAAGGCATGAAATCAAGACTTTAGAAGCAAGGCAAAAAGTCACAATGTTTGTTTCATGATATATCTGGGATCTTACCACCTGGAGAGGTTTGAGAAGCAGACCTTACAAATAAAAATAGCAGAATAATAAAACAACAATAGTAAAAAGCAGTGGTGAGGTACTTCAGAAATCTACATTTTACAGAAGTGTAATCATGATTTAAAAATACAAAAACACTGTGACTCAAAAGAGGGAGAGCGTGGGTGTTTGCTGGGGATGAGTCAAAAGAGAAGAAATTTCAATTCCAGAAAGCAAATGCAAAAGATGAGGCACTGTAAGTAGAGCCTGCAAAAAGGCAGACCAAATTTATGCATTTGTTCTTCATCCAGGGTTCACCTCCATGCTATGCAGAAGTCATTGATTAACTGACATTAGATTGAAATGGGGCAATTAGACAGAGTAAAATGTCTACAGCATAAATTATACAAGAAAAGTGTCTGAAGAGAGCCTCCCCTTTGTCTTTAAGACTTGCCAGCTGTTCCTTTTCTGCCTTGTGATTTTTACCTTTCCAGATAAGCATATTCCTTTCTCTAAATCAATCTGACGGAACAGTGCTAACTGTATATCACAGGGTACAGCTGTATGTCCAGATACATTTTTAATAGGTCAGCCAGTCCAGTGCCAAGATAGCACTGATTCATGTTAGCAGATGAGGAGGAAAATGATGCAGTGGAAGCACCTACAGCAGATACCGCTGCACACTTCCTTGGCCCTGATTACTTGAAACAGTTTGTCACATGCTTAAACTGAAACATGTGCTCTGGGCCCCTTTGTAGTCAGTGAGTCAGGTGCTCAGTCTTCTACAGTATTGAAAATTAATTACAGGAGTTGGAAATCCTGTTGTTTTCCAGTATAAGTAATGGAAGTAAATCACTGATTCATTGAAAAAAGAAAGCTGAGGCAGTTCTGTGGCTATGCTGGCTCAGTGTTCTTCACTTGTAGCAGTGCAAAACGTGTTTAAATGCTTTTTTGCAACAGGAACAATGAAAACCGGGTGGGTTTTTTAGAAACAGATTGCTTTAAGATGCCTCCTGTGGTCTTGGCTAACACAGTGCGATCCAAAAACACTTTAGTAGTGGCTTCAGCTTGTTTGTAAAGGAAACCTGCTCTTTGCCATGGTCCTGGAGTTGTGTGAGTCTCCATGGCACCAGCATGCAATTGCTCTTCCTCTCATCCCACTGCCTAAACAGCTGTGGGCTGTTAATGGGGCTACCTAAACAAACCCTTCTCCAGAAGCACAGAATAGTTTGAGATGTATCCAAGCTGCCATTTTCAGCTGCAGTTTTTACAGCCATTTACCAAGTCCAGACCTGACTGAATATGAATGGTCACAGCAAGGGCAGCAGAGCCACAGTTGTATCTTTTTCATATCAGCACTGAACAGGGTTTAAGAGTGGGAGATTTGGACAGGCCCATCTTGTTGAGGATGTTTGATTAGTTCTCAGGGTTGTGTTTTGCTTCCTGTAAGGCTGCTCTGAGCTCTGACAGGAGTGGGAAAGGCAGCCTGCCCTGACACACTGGGGACTGAGCTGGGCATCTTTACACTGTGCTGTGCACTGAACCCCTCTGAAGGACTACAACAGGTTTGGCTTTTGTCCAGTGTAAGGAAAGCAAGTCTTAGCATCCACCTGTTTGAACAACACAAGGAACTAGCTGTACTGTGCAATAACATGCAATGGGCTGTTGTAAATAAACTGGGAATTAAGCATTTCCTTATCTTCCCTTTATTCATGATAAAAGGATTAATGCATGAGCTTTTCCACTGTAGAATAATGTGCAATTTGTAGTGCCTCCACGTGAGATGAAGACTTGATCTTTTGTAAAGCCCAGGTTTGCTGTTTACAAAATGGGGAAGGGGGAGATGGATGTTTAAAATTGCTGTTGGCCTGTGCAAAGGGCTTCAGCAAGTTGTCGGTTTTGTGCTGTATGCAAGATTTGGCAGTGGATTGGCCTGAACTGGTGGTACATGCTGGATGACCTCTTCAGTTTTGCATTTAACTTTCAACAGATTGTGCATGTAATTGAAGTGGTATTTTCATTCATTCCTTTTCAGGCCTCTGTACAGAAAGGCATACTTGCTATTTCTGTGTGGTTCTACCATGGCACCAGTTCAGAGCCACACAAACCTGATGGTACCTCCCCACTTACCTGTGGCAGTCAATACCTGATTCCAGTTTTGTCAGGACTGCCTCAAGCATAGGAATTCCACAAAAATCACATGTTTATCCTGTTTGTTCAAGTTTAATGTGCCCAGCCAAGCAAAAAGGAAACCAGGTGAACATTTGGCTAAGTGGCATTTACATTACTTTTATGCTGGGCTTTATCTGACATGTCAGACACACACTTAGTATTTTATAGACATGTCTCTCAGCCTTCAAAAATACAGATTTATGAGTCTGAAAATATTTTACCCAAGCTGAGAGCATTTAACTCTTCATAATTGGGTTGAAGGGTTGTACATCTCTCATCCAGTCCAATTTGAAGAAAAAGTGAAGTGTTTCCATTTTTCATCTATAGACCATGAAAAGGTGAAGGTTGACACTAATGATAATATATAACACGTGAGAGAAATGTAAACCAAGCCAGTCTCATATGTGCTTGTTTGTTAGTTTCTTGGTGGTAAGGAGTATTTATACAGCACGGAAGTTAAAATATCTGACTATCACAAAGCATGATGATTTTGTACAGTGAACTTTTATAACTCATTTGAAATGAACCTGTCAGTCATCATTAATGGTCTGTGAAACCCTATCCCAAGCTGGTGCCAAGTCTTTCCCACAGAAACATTGTGATAAGCTCTGCTGTGTTCACAGTAAATCAGGGAGTTTCACAATGAGTTACATGATAAGCTTTGCAGAATTGCACAGTAAATCATTGTGCTGAACAATTACACAGTAAGCCTCCTTAGTTTTTTTCTTTATGGGAGTGTCAGTCAGTAATGGATAAAAGTCAATATTCATATTTTTATGCCACTTCTACTACCTATCTCAAATACAATTTATGGCACTTCTTAAGGTTGGTGGTAAGACCACTCTGTTAGCCTTGTTTGCCTGCACATATGTGATGTAGTTAATAAACTACTCTTGGACAGTGCACAAGGAGCCTAGAGAAGTCTAAAGGCATCACTGAGGCTGACTCAGTGATGGGAAAGGCAGCCTTGGCTTTTAGTGGAGCTGTGCCAGTTTACACCAGCTGAGCTGGCTTTTGTCTTGGTTCTCCAGGAAGACATGTACTAGGATTTCCAATTTATGCAGGGATTCACATTTACTTTGCTGTACCTTGGTTTTCATTGTCTCATTCAATTTTTTTCTCCTTCAGCATTGCTATAAGCAGCATTTTTCCTCCTAAACTCTGTTTTATTGATTCTTGTGGTTTACACGACCATTTCTCTCCCTTACCAGCTCCTCTTCTGTGACTTAACCTTTGCACCTATTTGATAGGTCCAATCTCAATTTATTTTTTACGCCCAAATTTCAGGTCTTCAGCTGTCTCCAAGACATCTCCCACTGATGTTCCCTTGTCCTTCAACACTGCAGACCAGCTTAGCTTCTTGCCTTTTCTCCCAGACTAGTTCCTGCTGCCCCTCCCTGCCTATCTCCAAGGCTCAGACTTGTCTCGTTTGCTTTGGTTTCATCTCCTTCTCCCTCCCCATGTCTCGCTGCTTCCTAGAGACTTGCAGGGCCTATTGCCAAGTGCTCCAAACAGGCAGTTTGCATTCTTCTTCCTTGGCAGAGCCTCCTAAACTCCCACTACTCCACTCTTTGTATGCCACTTCGCAAATGCACACCTTCTAATGTTCCAATCTTTACAAGATGAAACAATAATAAACAAATTTCCTGGTGCCATTTCAGCATGGTTCCTTCAGGTGTGTAAATTGTTGGTGTCAGGTTGTAGGAGATGTCTGCCTTTCAAAGAGCAAGGGGTCATGTTTGCATTAGTGCTGCCTCCATAAAGCACCATGTACTGGAGAGGGCTATCATGTACACCAGAACTGCAGGAGCCAAAGCTCCATCTGCAGCACAGCAGAAAAGCTCCAGTGACAGCAGGGGCTGCAGCTCAGGTATGTGCTGGCTGAAGGGCTGGCCTTGAGTGGGGACTGTGGAGTGCAAGGAGTTAATTACTGAGGCCCTTTCACCTCTTTTGGAAACCCACTGCACACAGAAAAAAAAACCCACAGGAGAGGATGTCACCGAAAAAAAATAAGAAATCTTGACACAATGTTTTGTGTTTTTAGAATGACCCTTCACATTTGTTTTATTGATGACTGTATTGTTAGAAAAAAAAAATATTTTGGTTCATGAGTTTAGAGCTGCTGATGTCTTCTAAAATCCTGGCATGAGGCATTATCCTTTAAGTGTACATGAGAATTGCTCACGGTGATCTGTCCTATGTGGTGGTGAAGTCACGAAGGAGCTCAAGTCTCTTCCAGCCAAGGTTTGTTGCAATCACTCAGAGTAAAGTTTGTGATCTCTTTTTTCTGTTTGAAGTCACCTTATTGTTTTCTATAGATGTTCAGTTGAGGTGGTTGTGAAGTCAGGAAGAGGGAGGGAGAGGTGAGAAATATGGAACCCTTTCTAGTCTGCATGCACGGCAGATCATGTACAGTGTACATTGCTAGTTTAAAAGCCCTCAAGAGGATGTCACAGGGCTCTGATGTACTAAGCTATGTGCAATGTCAACACTTGCTGCCCTTATTTGAAATGTCATAAAATGTATGTGTATACTTGGTGCAGAAGAAGGCTGTGTAGCCTCAAAGAAGTATGTGTAGGTAGTATATTACAGCTTTTTCTGTGTGGTGTGCATCTGTTGTGGCCTAGCTACAGATTAAATCCTGTCTTGTAGCTGGTGGAAATACTGACACATGCTGTTGTATGAGCAGCCTCCAAACATGGAACAAGGGTGTTCCCCTTTTGCAGGGGAGCTGCCTTTGCTGGGATGCAGGAATCCTGCAGTTTAGGTTTGTGATTGGGGTGTGTGTGCTTGTAAAACATGGTGGGGGGAGCCCAGAAGGCTCTGGCAAAGCTGGAATGGGATGAAGCTGTCAGGACAACAATCAGACCTATATATGACCCTCATATGTACAAGAGGAATGCATGTATTGACACCAGCTTATTAAAGCAGATACTTAGGAGTCAAGAGATGAATTTACAAAAGGGTTTCATACTTGGGAGCTGGGCCTTTGAAGCTGTTGTTCTTCTCTTTTATAAAAATCAGGAGACATGCTGAAATTGCAAACTGCCTTGTCATCCCTGGAATCAAATCTTCAAACGAAGAGGAAACCTTTTCTTTTTCCTAGAAAAGATGCACTCGCTGGGTCTTTTCAGATACCATTTCTATTTGTGACAGGAACTTTTTCAAGGAAATGAGCAGAAGGTAGAACAGCATGCTGCTTCTGATTGTACATTTCTTAATATGCTTTAGAAATATACACACTGGCAACATTTTTACAAGAAAATGCCTCATCTTTCATTAAAGAATGACTTATAAAAAAAGCCTTGACTTTTGTATGGCTGTGTATTTCATTAGGTATATTTCATACTTCTCTAACAACTCCTAAATGGCAAATAGTCCTGAGTAGTACTGGGAAAGCAATTTGCTTTAAATGGTTCATTTAGGTGAATTTAGCAATTTTATTTTGTATATAAACTGAAAAGCGTTTCTTAGCTCAGCTTTTCCACTTACCAGAATACAGGTGTTTAGTTATTGACAGAGATCATGCAAAATCTCTGCAAGGCAGCTTAACAAAACCAAAAATACTTGCTTTCCAAATGTTATTTTTAATTACTCCTGATCCAATACTTGGATGTTACCATGAGCAGGTAGAGTTAGATTGTTTGACACTGATGGGGAACACATCTGATTTCATCAGATTTCCTATAAGCTATAGGAACTGTGTGTGCCTAAAAGCAACTCTGTGAACACTAACTCCAAGATAGCACCAGAAGTCAAGTTCTGAGTGTTTTATATAAATGTTTTTCCCAAAAGTCACCTTGTAACTTTGATCCTCCTAACATGCTACTTCTAGCATAAATGCCTTTGAAGCAAAACAAAAGCACAGAGTAAACAGAACAGCCAAGCCCAAAGATATTCACATCAGCAGGCTTTGCGGTGAAATCATGGTGTATTCTCAAGCAATGATTTCTCTTACTCCCTCTTTATTACCCTTATTTACCCTTCCTTTATCCTGACGCTTGAATTAAGCCAGTATATGAGTGCTTTCCTTCTCTGAATGTCCTTTAATTTGACAGCCTCATGGCCTCGCCGCCCTTCTTTGCCAAATATTGCCTTTTTGTAGACACAAGTTAATTCCTATCATATTGTGAGACAGGCTTGTGCACAGTGAAAGCCCAGCTTGCAAACTGCCTCGTTTCTTTCCAGCCCCTGAGGAATTGTGAGTGTGTCAGTAAGAGCAGATAAAACTATCAGCCTGTTCCTTCTGCTTTCTTCTGAAATTTTTCTCAGCTGTATCCTAAAACATGAGGTGTTTGTTTTCTTTCTTTTTACTTTGCCCACTGCTTGCCCCATCCACTTTATTTCCATCTCCCCCATTTCCCACCTTCCCCTGTAGGAAGGCAATGGCAATATATGTTCACTTAGGCTCCTTGCTGCAGTTTGTTTGCATGGCTGGAAGGAAGTGCACTGTCACTCATGAGCCTTTACACCTGCCAAAGCTAATAAGGAAAGTTTGACCCTCATTCCCATGGATTATTTCGAACTTCACACTCCTATGAGAGCTGCAGTGGCCCAAAGGAGCAGCTGAGTGCTACTACAAATATTTCTAGTAACAAAAGATTTAATGTGCTTTGTGTAATGCAGATATTGTTCAATAGATCCTATTTCAGATCTAAAATACATTTTTTTCATTGGATATCATAATTCAAGTTTCAATAGCAGAAATATAATAATGGTATTTTTATGGATAGCTGACAATTCAAAAGTTTATTTGGACCAATGGAGGTGAGGCAGAAACAGCAGTTTTTAGCAAAGATCCTTCTGCCTGGCCTGACCTGTGGTCCTGTACTTTCTTTTTGGTGTATGTCTTGTCCTCCTAATCCCTGATAGCAGTGACTTTACTCCTGAGTGATGGAGACTGGGCTGGCATCAGAAATGGGTCCTAAAACTCATTGTTTTGGTGACATAACTCAAAATTATGACAAATAGGGAAAGGAGATGGGTATTTGCTCTAAAGACATTAAGTGATTAGTGATGGGTGAACATGATGTTTGTGGTCTGATAAGAAAAGCACTCAGAAAACTAAACACACATTTTCCAAAGCTCGTCTGGTGGGGAAGGGGGCAATGAAAGGCTGGTGGTGCACCCCTGAGAATTTCTCCATGTGCATCTGGATGTGTAGCAGAGGGAGGGAGTGCTGCCAGCGGCACTCTGCTGATGTGGGGCAGGTATCCTCAAAGAGAGGGCTGGTACTCACTGAATTGTTGGGGTTTTTTCTTTTACTTCTGTGGACAGACTGTTATTTTATGAGGAATTTTCTGATTAAGGTCTAGACAACCTAGAGAGCCTTTCAAAAGATCCACAAACCCTCTGAGCCAGTGTGTTGTATTTATCTCTTAAGGAACCTTGTCATTAGGCTCAAATTAAAAATGAGCTGTCAGTTTCTATTAATAATTAATGCTGAAATGTTAGCACTTTGAAAGACTGTTTCAAGTGTAACACATTCCATTTAATGCTGAACAGTTTTATATTTACAGTAATTCCACCTTTCATCCCTTAATGTCAACCTCTAAATCTTTAATGCTTTAATCACACTTCTTGTTTTGATATCCCAAGCGAGCTGTTCTAACCTGTGTCCGCTCCCTTTCGATAAGGTGCACATTTTATACTGGAAGGTTAGTCAGCAGCACTTGTTAATTATTAAGGAAAACAAAATGCTATTGCTGGAAAATTATGTTTGTTCCCAGCTGTATGTGTTACCTTTAATCTGTACTGACAAGAAGCAAGAGGAATCATAAAATAATCAGAGGAGCCAGGAGAGAGGATTGTTTGTGAAGAACATTACCCAGCAGAAATGTAGACAGCCTTGATTTGATTCCATAAATGAACCTAATTACTGGGTAATGTATTGTTCTGTGAAAACAACATATCTGTAAAATACATAGTTAAAAGAAGGCTCTGTGAATTTGAAAGCAGATGACTTTTGCTTTTGAGCTGTGATTCCTATAGCATATTCCTGGACAGCACTAACCCAGTGAGAGCTTTGGTCTTGTGCAGAGACAGCACGAATATTGCCCATCCTGCAGCATATGTCTGTGAGCCAAGTTCTTTATTTGCAGCCTTCCAATTGTGAACAGGGGAAAACTCTGCAGAGAAATGGGCCACCTAAATGTGTTGTGAAGTTTTCTTTTTAGAATGCTTCTTTGTCTCCTGTGAATATCCAAGATATAGTAAAATAAATACTTGGATTTTTTTTAGCTGCAAGGCAAATAATGAATATTCTAGAGAACTAGAAAAAGTTCTCAAATTACTTCCAAAGAAAGGAGACATTTTTGAACTTGTAGTTATAAAATATATTTCTCCAATTTGTTTCCCTTGCTGTTTCTGAATAACTCCTTGAAGTGAGATGTAGGTTTACAATTAAGGGTATTTGTGATCAAGTTTGCATAATATCAATGGGTTATAGAGCAATATTAAACTAATAACCTAATGCTTAATTACTGAGATCAGTAGAATGAGACTCCACCTTGCATCTGGCAGATTCATGTACCACGTATAACAAATCTTGCTACCAATTTGTTAGCAATTTGTTATTCATGCACGTGTTTTCTGGGATAGATACTTAAGACTATTAGCCATATGTTTTTTCACAAGTGATATTGCATGGAGAAGGCAGAAAGGTGTTGCACTGTAACAGAAACCTCATCTTGGCCCTTCCTTTGCAGAGACTGAAAATATGGTCTGGTGCTGGGGAGGGACCTGCCCTGGCCTTTGGGAACCCCTATGGATGGTCCCCATAAGGCTGCCCTTGTATGGACCATGTCTTAACCATGTGTATCTATCGCTGGGAAGACACCCAGTCTCTGAATTTGAATGCTAACTGTTTTGCTTTAATAATGTGTTATTTCTTTTATTCCCGTGGACTGTGTGCTCCTTTTCCTCCACCTTGTTTGTAGGCATGTTTCTCATAGGCGTACTTGAAAATCTCTCCATTTGCTTTGCTTTGGTAGCTGAGAGTTCAAACACATCTGTAACTCACAGCAAGTACTCCCTCACTGCATGACAATTCACTTGAAATCAGGGGACTGCTAGACTGAGACTCTGGAAAATCTCTATCCTGTTTGGCCTGCCATTCCCATGCAGGCAGAGTGCTGTGTCAGTCAGGTAGTATTTTGCACCCATTTCACCTATGTGCTAGTGAAAACATGATGTGCAAAGTGAAGTTTTGATACTGTATTGTGATCAGTTCTAGCAGCATTTCCACCACAGATGCATTTATTTCACTGAGACCAAACTGGGGTAGAAGAAGGTAGGATTTTCTCAGCTTGTGAACTTACGCTTGTATTATCAGCTCTCAGCAATATTATCTGCTTCTTTTATCAGACTCTCATTGTCTGGGCTTTTTTTATAATTATATGAAGAGTGGATGAAGTCCTATTAAGTTGTCTGTGACTAGAAAAAGAATTACTGCACTGATACTTTCAATCCTCACTGGTATGTAAAAAAGGCATTCAGAGTTTACTGAACCTCTGCCTCACATCAAAAAAGAAACAGAAAAATTCCTGCTGATACATTATCATGCAAGCATCCACTTCTGTCTTTTCTTGCTGTGGAGACATGCACAACATGCAGGAAAGACTTAACATTTATAAGATGCCCAACAGGACTAAAAAAATGGACACGTGTAGAATATATACGTTATTCATTACAAACATGATTAGTGTTTCTATATAATAGATGTGTTGTTAAAGCACAGTGGATTTTTCGAAGTTTACAAGTTTGTTATGAATTGATTTATTCATGAAATGCTTTGTTTCTATGACAACTTTATTGGTTTGCCTGTGGTCTAAATACATATAGGCATGGCAGGAATTCTACAGTACAAAACAAATTACACGCTCCCACCTGAATGGCTTGATGGCTTTAGGGAATGTACAGAAATAGTCCACAATGAGGGCTGAAATCGCCATGGACTGTGCCAGTATGAGAGGGCTTACTTAATAAAGAAAAATGCTTAAAGGTCTTCCACAGCTTCCAACTTCGCAATAAAAGCAAAAGATGGAAACGAAGAAAGGAATCTGGTAGGAAAACATAAAAGCGACCCAAAACCCAATTGCAGAGATGCTAGTGTATTCAAGGAAAAGCCACAGATCAAAGACCAGCACTCTCCCACAAATAGAGCTTGCAAGAAGCTATTAATATTCATAACAGATCTAGACCTACAAAAGAAACTGGAGAGCTATTGTTTAGTAAAAAATTAGTGTGAAAGTATAGGGCATTAGTTGATAAAAGGATAGGAGGGCTTGCTAGGGCAACACAAAATGGCATCAGAGAAAAAAGTCAATAAGTGGATCAAATAAC
This sequence comes from Cyanoderma ruficeps, assembly GCA_008694505.1. Lineage (NCBI taxonomy): Eukaryota > Metazoa > Chordata > Aves > Passeriformes > Timaliidae > Cyanoderma > Cyanoderma ruficeps. Next base: position 7,917,326 of record VZDJ01001247.1, read on the forward strand.
AGAAATGAAAACACAAGAGCAATAATTAAGACAGGGACTTGGAAGAGAGGTCAGAGACCTAAACAGAGTAACAGTTTTCAAAGCATACAAGACAAAAGTTATGTAGCAGTGCTTCTATGAGTGACCTCATGACACAGGAGTCTCTTCAAGACAATATTGTAAACTAAGGTAAAATGATGATGCTTTGGCTGCTTCTGTCCTGTGTGATGCAGAATCTTTTGGGAAATGATAAACAAGAGCAGTGGAAACTGAAACAGGCTCTCCCGTTCCATCACCCATAATCTATCTGCTTTTCAAAGCAGCAGCAGCAGAGAGTGCACTTCCATGCAAAAGCAAATTTACCAGTGATGTTTTTTAATCTAAACAAAGCTGTATAGTATTCTGGATCATTTTTAGAAAACTGGTATGAGAATTTCAAAGGGAAGAAGGGGCACTGATAGTCCTCTGCCTAGCCTGAAAGCCAGCGTGAAAATGCCTTAAATTAGAGCAAATCAGTGCAAATGCAAATTCTGTATTGAATTGCACAGACTGCACCTCCAGCTCTTCTGCCTCTCTCAGGAACCTGTGCTGTGGTTTAGATGTTTCCGTGCTCACTTGGCTCAGACTAGGGTTTGCCTTGTAATTTGGCTATTGGGCTGTCATTCATTGAAGTATTTCACTGATTTTGTCTGTTATAGAACTTTTAGAGGATGGGCAGATTTTGCAGTACCATGGATTTAAGGATGCACTGCCTCCCTTGCACTGCAGTGAGGCCAGACTGTAAAGCCAGTGAGGTTCAGTAGATAAGATTTGGCTCAATGAGTGCCTTAGTCAAATACTGTTAACCACTTGTGAACCAGGTCATCTGCTTTGAAAGATGACCAGTCTGATGCAGACAGGCACTGCAGGAGAGGGAGAGTTCTGAGGCCAGGAAGCAGAGAAAAGGAAATGCAGGTAGTGAGATGGGAGGCTGAGGCTGCTCTGTGCTGGGCAGGCACACAGCATTCATAGCTCACCCACTTGATATGTGCCTAAGACATTTGACTAATTTGACATGGAAGCACTAATAAAATAAAAAGCTGCTCCAATTAGTGCATCCTCTCTATTATTTCTGACTTGTGTTCTGACCCAGTCCCTTCCATATTCCTAATTGCCTGTGCTGCACTAAGTGATATCGCCTTCCACACGCTTTTATGAGCTGCGGTCTCCTGCAAGAGGAGAGATTTGTGAGTAGCAGCCTCCATGATTGACTTGAAAGGACACTGTTGCTTCAGCTGGCCAAACTGAGTATTTAAAAACTATGGAATATCTACTGGGATAGACTTTAGAGGGAGGGAATGATCACCTCCTAGAACAGTGGGCCTAATTCTCAGCTGGTCATCCTTGTTTATCTATCCTGCTTGCTTCAAAGCCTTTCATAGTAGCAATGGATTTTGTTTGGGTTTTTTGTTTTGTTTTTTTTTCCAGCTGGGTATAAGCCTTGGGAGAGAAAGGAGTGTTGACATCAGCCAAATAGCTCCTTGTTCCACCATGCCTTTGGGTCTGAAAAAGTGCTGAAGTAAAACTACTGGGCATAGTGAAATAAAATGCAGGGGTTTTTTTTTTGTTTTTTTAGTTCTCTATTTTTAGATACTAAGTCTTCTGTCTCTGGAAGGAGTAGTTGCCCTTTCAGGATTCAATCTGGTTATGAAAATTGTAGTGAAGATCTCTTTTGTTTCTCAAGGAAAAGGATAACCATGAAATCTTTTTCCATTAGTATTCCTTTCTTACTGGTTTAACCCCTATATGGTGCAAGTAATGCATTTTCAATTTAGCTTTTATTTTAAGGAAGTACATAGGCTGAACAGTGGAACAAGCTATCCCTCAATAAGGCACGGAGACAGAAGTAGTTCTGAGTCTCCCTTAATGGACTTGTGGAGGTTCTGCTTAGCACTCCTGAAATATCTGCTGGCTTTTCAGCACTGTTCCCAAGAGACCTAGCAAAAAAGGTCTTCTGGTGGAACACACAGGGCAAGGATGCATCAGAGGTTTGATGGCCAGAACAACCCCAGAACCCAAGGTACCTGGTCGGAAGCCGGTGCTGTAGGCACTACAGAGATGGGCAGCCTGGATGTGTGTACCACTTGGCTCTCTTGTTACAGTCCTTTCTGTATCCTCTTCATTTTGAGAAACTGGGAGATGTTTGGAACACGCATCACAGGGAGCGCTGCGTCTCCAGCACCCGTGGTGCCATCAGATAATGCTGCTTGTAACAGATCAACACAGCTTCTGCTATGTAGTCCATGTGTTTCAGTAAAGAGTGGCTTTTGACGAACGTGATTGGCAGTGAATTTAAAAACTATTTTTAAAGTCTCATAAATGCTTTTATGGGTCCTTTTAAATGTTGTCTGAGCTATGTAGGAAAATGTCATAGTTTATCCCATAACTAACCACAATATTTAATTTAATGATGGCTGTAAAACAAGCGCAACAAAGAGAAAACTGTTCTGAACTTTCTTGACACTGTATTCAACAAATACTTGCTCTTTACCTGACATGCCATCATTTACTCCCTCAGCCCTCAGAGAGCAGCATGATAGCTGAACTATCGATACAGTAGAAGAAACCATAGACAAGGAAAGTAAACTGTGATATTTTGAAATTAATGATGTAGTTCACTTGATGCACTGCATGCCTAACCATGAAAAATCTAGAGGGAAGAGCCTGCTTAATGAAATTTTGACAATCTCTGCATTTCAGTCCATAGACTGGGATGTCATTTGTGTTTATATAAGGATATGCCTTATATGCTCTGATGTGGTGAGTTCATGCAGACTGTGCTTTAGACACACATATCAAATGCTTAACTTAATAGAAATGCCTCTTTCCACTGCCTCTCTGGGTTGGGCTTGTGTGTATTTGTGTGTGCATACACATGCATACAGAGGGGCGAGGAACAGGTACCCTTTTTCATTAAGTAAGTGACATTTTCATGCTGGTATAGCATCTATCCATCTATCTTCTTTCTGGCAAAGCTGTGTGCCTTTCAGTCAGCATCTGACTAAAGATCAATGGGAGAAAGCTTTTTGAAGGCGCTTTCAGGTCCTGCGGCAAGGGAGATGATCAGAAAGCTGCCATAAGCTTCGGACCCACTTGACAAATGAGGAACTATTTTGGTGCTCTGTAAACTGCTGTCACATCAGTTAGAAACACTAATTAGAACTACTTTGCTGTTGAAAGTGTCCAGTGCATTAAATACCACTTCTGCTTATTGCAATTAGCTTATCCATTGACTTACACTTTATACCACAAGACTATCAAAGATGGAAATGCATAAGGGATTGTTTAATAATTTATGGGAGAAATTAGAACTGAATGGCAAATAGCTTTTGCCTGCTACCCTTTGACCTTTCATTCCTTGCAGAGCATGAAACTCACATGTGAAATGTGCTCATCCTCGGTTTTGTCTAGCTAGAGAAGAGTCAACAAGCCAGGATGCACAAGTAAACAAACATGGGATAATGTCTTTTTCTCAGTGATAGGGGCACTGAATGATGTGGGTACTTCTGAAAAGCAACAGGACATCATGGTAACACACAGTCAGTAAAGAGAGAATTTTATACGCTTCCTCTGCTATTCTTCAAACTGGTTCTTGTTATTGATAAAGCAGGGAGATTTTGTTCAATAATTTTTACTGTGTGGAATTGGTGATCATTTTTAATGCCATTTTGTCTTCTACAGGGCTAACTTAAAAATTAAACAATCTAGTAAAGAAGTGAAGTTGTAAGGACTGAGACAACTTCATATTTTTGGTTTAAAGTAAAATTTTGAGTCTGTAATATTTAAACATGCCTTAGGAATAAGAACAAGGAGGCAAAATTTTTTCACACTATAAAATCCAGAAGTAGTCCAGCCATTAGGAGTGCCATGATTCTACATTGTACACAGAAGTTTGTAGCAGAGAGAGAAAAGGAAAATATTCCAAATAGCTGACTTACAATCTAGCACCCAACATAAAATCACAAGGTTTCATTCCTCATTCTGCTTTTGTTACCTTGGTCTAAGCACTTATTCCTTCTGCTTGGATTCCCACTGATGATATTAGTTCTTAGTTTGGCTGCCAGGGTCTTAAAGATCAGAATTTGTAATTTGTTATTTTAAATATAAGATGGCAATCTTGCCATCACTTGTACTTCTCAAGAGCAGAAATTATTTTCTCCTGAAGTGATTTTTGGATTTTTTTTCCTCTGTGACCAGTCCAAAGAGCGCCTGTGCTCTTTTCCTTAAATATTAGTAAGGTATAACTGTAGTGCACATTTTTTTTTCTGAAGTGCTCTTTTAAAGATGCAGACAGAAAACATAGAACAACAATAGGTAGTTCCATCTAAAAGCTCCTAACAAGAGCCACCTTTAATGATCTGATTCCAAATATATGAAATTCTTCCTATCTTCAAATTTCTTCATGATGGATGCAGAATACCTGCCTGAAGCCCTATATTTCATCAGACTGTTCCATACAGAAATATTTCTAGAAAAATAATTACTATTTCATTTTCAAAAACTTGAATGATAAAAGATAAAACACTATTTACAAAGGAATGGGCATACATGCACTTACCAAAATGCAACTATAAATTACAGTTTGAAATGGTTTTGTAGATCTCAAGCCATAACTGAGCCTCCTCAGCCTGCTGACGCCAGAGGCCAAAGCAGTGATCTCATTTGTGCCCTTCACTTTTGCTGCCTGTAACTGGCAGAAGAGACAGAATTGGTTTGGCTTTTTAAATTAGATTAACTCAAAAACCAAACCCAAAGATGATGCAGCAGACCATATAGAACTGTCTGAGGCTTTGGTTTGGATCAGTTCAGCTCTTTGGTTCCTTGGGCAAGCTGCACTTCCTTCAAGTGGCTCTGCTCTTCTGACTGCCATACCAGGAGCACAGTGGAGACATTAGTTTTTATTTTTTTTCCCCAGAAATTCACTGCATTGTTGAGAGTTTCTGGCCATTAGGGTGGTCTAGATCCATAGAGAGTTATGGAGAGAAAACTTTTGAAGTTCAGCTGTGAATCCACCCTGGCCACCAGCAAAGTTGCTGTTGATGCCTTTGGAGCCAATAAGCAATGCCTGGACAGGAGGAGTGGAGTGTTTGTTAGTCCCAGCCTGAACCTTTGCTTTCCTTCATTTCTAATTGTCTGCTGCCTTCTTTTAAGACTGATAACCTTAGATCAGAGGGGAAAAAGGATTATTTTTAAGCATGATGAAATTTAACTTGTAATTGCTGTTTCCACAGCAGCCAATTGAGAGGTAAGAGCATAGCTTTACCAGGCAGCTCCTAATCTCTAGGATTTACAGATGCTGAAAATGAGCAGGAAATCAGGGCAGCAGTGACCTACCTGGAGTGCAAGTGCAACACACACTCACAGATATCCATACCAAAGACACAACATTCCTAGCAAATTTTGTCTCTCCTGTGCAACTTTGAAAAATCTCATGGTTTGATGTTTGTGCTAGGTTTCACCTAATATTCATCAGACCCTGCATTGTATTTAATATCAGTTTTTGTTTCCCTCTGCTTGAGACAGGGTGCCACAATATATTCCATTGCTGGCAAGTTTCAGCAGGGAAGCAGTAACTTACACATTGACTGCTTTCCCTCATGTTTCATGTTCCTGTAAAGTCAGCTACTTAGAAAAAAGCACAGTGTTAATTTAGCTTGTTCTTTCCCATGAAACTGCCAAGACAATCCCTGTAAAAAGCAGCACTTCTTCAGATGCCCAGTGTCTATGGCATGTGCTACAATGCACGTTTGGAGAGCCAGCACTGATTTGTGTTTGTCCTTCATTTAAAGCCCCTCTATGGTGCCTGCCTAAATTTCTTCAATTCTAAGAAGCAATTTGATTTTCCTACACCACACAAGGTAAGCAGAATGTGTGCTGCCACGTATATGGTACCTATTGAAAGCCTGCCCTCCCACAAAATGTGCCATGGGAGAGAATTGACTCCCTCTGGAACGTTTTGCTTCTTGGAAGCAGCAAATGCTCCCAGCCCTGAACACGGGTGCTGGTGCTGCTCTCCCCTGAACTTGCTTTCCTGCCTGCTGTTTGCCAGCAATGCAGGTCCAGCACACTGGCTGCTCAAGGCCAAATCTGAAATGTGTGTGTGTTGGCCAAGACTATTGATTCAGAGTTGCTGTGGTGCAAGTGTAAGCTTTTCTGTCCTAGAGCATTGGTAATGTTAATCAAATTCACATGTATTTCTCAGAGTGATCACTGAGGAAATCTTAAAAAACATACCACACACAGAATGTTCTGAAAAAAGTGTTTGTTATTGTCATTCTGTTCACCAACTGCTTTCCTGGGTTTGTGTAATCAACAAATATCTAAATGCAGTATTGGCAATCTTTTTCGTGTAATCCCAAAGAAAACATGAAAGAGGAAGTTATACAAGTAGCTCTAGATAATGTCTCTTTCATGATATCTGGGAATATTTTTTTGTTGTTCTGCTTTAGACATTTTTTAGTGAGTTTGTTTGTTTGTTTGTTTTGCATAGACTCCTAGCCCACTAGGGAGAGTTTGGTTTTTTCTCTAGAAAAAAGGTTTATCTGTCAAATCTCTTGGTTTTTGTTTCCTTCCCCACCTGCTACGAATTTTAACATATCCCTCACTTGAGCAGCCATAAAGCTTCCTGAAGTGTCTTTCTGTGGGCATATGTAGGTGTGGCCATGTCCAAGAGCTGGGGCAGGCGGTTTGGCCATTCAGGTTTGTGCCTGGTGGGGGTGCCTGGGTGCTCTGGGCCCCTTTTTCCCTGCTGGAGGGCAGGATGTTTTGGGGGGGACCTCTCCAGTGCAAGTTCTCTGCAAGACCTCTCCTGACAGCTCCCAGGTATTCTTCCATGGAGTGCTGTTGGGGCCCCAGCTCCTCCTTGTGCCCCTGTGGCCAGTCTTACTCAGCTACTCTTGGTGTTGAGGAAGTGTAATTACACAGTAAGGTTATTTTTTTAATTGATAGAAAATTGTTAATATATTAATTCGATTTAATTTAACAGGTGTATGTATTAAAACTCCCAACAGAAGCATGCATGTGTAGGACAGCCCAGTTGAATGCCATTGTCTTGGGAGGAAAAGGCTATTTGTAAATTAGAACTGGACCAGAGATGTCACTTTGTGCTCTGAATTAGTGGAACAGCAAAACATTTTGTATCAGCTTTCCTTGCCTGAGAAATGCTCTTGTGAACAGTCTTAGTCCCTTAAAACTTCTGTAGATGGAAAAATTCCAGTGAGAATTTTAAAATGGCATTTGAAACTAAATATAGGGTATATAAAAATACTGAATAAGCAGCTGAGCAGTAGAAAACTCCAAGAAAAATTGCTATTGTGTAAAGATATATAGTTGCAACAGTAGACTGATATCCAATAATTTACTACTAAGTTCTAAAAACCAGATGACGGCAAAGTGTTTGCTAAACCATTCTTTTTCATCTGACATGTGGTTGGATTATGTGAACTGACTCACCATTTAAATGGGGCTACTGAGATTGGTGTGTTATTGATTCAGACAATCCTTGACCCCAGGGATAACACTTGCTGTAACAGAGGAAACTGGCTTTTAGAATCCTACATCTCGCTCTGCATCTGTTATTTGACAATACTGAAAACAAAAGATTAGGGAAGCAAAGAATGAGTTAATACTGGCAAATTCAAGCAGCTTGTTTGATGAAATAGTGCTGGTGCTCTCCAGGAGAAAAACTGAGAGGTGCTGAGATTTTAGTCCTTTGGATTCAAATTCTTTTCAAGAAAGCTATCAGTGAGCACTTGCCAGGATGCCTTCAGAACCATTTTTTTTTTTTTCAGAGAAACCTTAAAATAACAAACAAGTAATGCAGGAGACTGATGATCACAGTTTTAATTAACTGAAAGCTTGCACTTTTTTATTTTAAGGATATCATCTCTAGGCTTGTTTGTCTACTTTCTGAATCTGTCATTCATCAAATTCTGAACAGTTATCAATCTCCAGACACTGAGCAGGTAGCCTGGCACTTGCCCAATAGGTACTGGATGATGCTGCAGCTGTTGAACAAGTACTTCATCAAAAATTATTCTTTGGCTTTTTATCAGCTTTTTCAAATCCCAGGTTGCAAATCAGTCACTTCCATTTTAGTTACATAGAAACAAAATGAGATGCACCTGAATACTTTTAAAAATAATTACTTCTAATACTATTTACCAAGGCAAACATTCATCCATCCTCGTGTCTTCCTCTGTAGACTATAGCACTCACTCCTTTCTTACTCTTTCACATGCAAAAACTATGTCTGTGTTATAATCACTGAGCATAAGTCAGATAAAAGCAAAATCAGTATTAACAATGGAAGTGTTCTTCTGAATAAAAACATGGATTACCATGGAATTTTTGCTAAGATTATGCTAAGAGCCTCAGAACTTGTCTCTGAAAGACTTATTCTTCTAATCAAAGTGAACATCCCATTTTTCTATGCCTTTTTCCTGTGCAGGTTGAAGAATGATCTCTTTATATGTACAGCTTTTCCTAGGCACAAAATTTCACTAAAGTCATTTGGGGAAAGGGCAATTGACAATGTCTTATGGGTGATCTTCCTTTAGTCTCTCCAGTGCTATTGAAACAATGCACAGGCCGGGTTGGTCTTTGGGAGCCTGACATCTCCCACGTTGGAGAAATCGTTTCACGATTTGTGAAAGCAAATCCCTTTTGGTGTGGGAGTTTGCACAGAGCAGCTGATGTGGGCTCTCCTGGCAGAGCCCTGGTTGCCATGTTCACATTGTGTGGCTGCAGGTTCCATGGTGGGAGGGAGTCAGATGTGGATCACGGTGGGATGTGTGTATGCTAGGCTTTGGAGATATTTCTCTTGGAGTTTCAGACAGCTCTGGGCCGTTTGCTGACCTTTTGAAGGATTCCTAAAGCCGTTAGTCAGAAAGCATTAGTGTTAGGTGCTGACAGTTCTGAATGGGTTACATACAATATGTTTCCTTTGCTTTTACATGCTTAGATGATGCTTTACCAGTGCCAAGTGGTGGCAGACAAAAAAATAGCAAAAATGGGTATGCCATAGATGGAACGAAATGCTATGTGTGCAGAAATCTTGCTTGCTTCTCAGGACACAGGACTACTGTTCAGTGTCACTGAAGTGACACTGGTAATGTGTAAAACAACAGCCCTTCCCATGCCCACAAAATGCAATGGCAGTGTCCTACTGCCACCTGTGACTCAAGTCAAAGCACAGTCAGACAGCACAGGTTCAATACATTTTTCCTAGTGGTAAAAAATTCCAGTAAAGTCTTCACAATTATTCCTAGATGGAGCAATGTAGCATAACATAGTAGTGCACAGATCAGATGAGTCATATTGAAACTGACTCTGTGCTGATAGTAAATTGCTTTCACTGCAGAAAATTCTTGAAGCACCTCATTTCCTATGAGCTAGACTATTTTTTCATAAATTGTGGACAACAAATAAGATGAGTTTTAGCCTTTACCTTTGTTGCTGAATGTGGCAAGCTGATCAGTGAGTAATGGAGGCAAAACCAGCAATCTGTTCCAGAGCTTCCACAAAGTTTTCCATTGTTTGGGGAAGAAATCAGTCCATTCTCCATGTGAAAGGGAAAGTCACGCTTAGGAACTTGATTTGTTTCAATGGTCTTCTTTAATGTATTGCACTGCTGGTGACATTCTCCCTGATATTGGGGTCCTTTGTGTGCTTTGTATCAGTTTTATCTTCTTGCCAGGAAATTAGCTTCCTTACATATATAGGTGTTTCAATCTTGGATCCTTTGGAGCCTGGAAGTGTGCCTGCTAACACGCTTCAGACCCAACTGCACTCTCAGTGGCACAGAAACAAGGTATGAAAAGCTGGCATTAAGGATTTTGCCCCATCTTCCTATTGCAGAGTTAAATTCCTGCTTAAAATTAACTCCAGTTATGTGGGGCATAAAGAGTCATTTGGGAGCTCAGAGTGGCATTTGGAAGGGCATGGCTTTTGCCATGCTCAGGTGATTGGAGCTGGTTCAATGTTTCTTCTATACTGAGACAGGACTAGGAGGAAAATGTAACTTGAGTTCATGTGACTTGGCAAGTACTAACCCAGATGTGCACTCCTCCCCAAGAAGAATGATCTGGTTTTACAGGGAATTCCTTCCTGGACCATCTAAATCTAAGTAGTAGGCATCAGTATTAAGAAACCTTTAACAAGAAGAAAGAAAATGGAGACAATTGAAAAAAAAAAAAAGGGGGGAGGAAGAGGAAAAGAGAGTGAAGAGGAGGTAAAGTTAACCCATACGGGTTAACTTTGCTTTATCTGCAAAGATGGGGAAATGGCGACTGCTGGAATTTCCTTTCTGATGAAGAGTGGGTTTTTATTTTTCCTTAAAAGGATTATATCATGTATATAAAAAGTCATTCACCGCTGTCAGGTGTTACTGTAGCTGAGGATAGGCAGTGTGAATGAGCAAGAGCTCGTTCTTCCAAATACCTCAGGACCTTGAATAGTGTATGTGAAGAGTGACTAAGGAAAAGGTGGTAGCCACAATTCTTCATTGTCTAGCAACGTGGATTGCTATAGGAACAGAGCTGAAGACCTTGTTGGGTTCAGGGGTAGGCACTGAGACTGCATTTTTGCCCTCTTGTATAGGGCTGTTGACATACTGATCCCTTCTCAGCCCAGAGGAAACTTAATTAAATAGCTTCTCCTTCCGTGGCAGCACAGGCAAAGGGTAGGACAAGGCTCATACCATTATCCAAAGCTCCCTCTAGAATCAACAGAGCTGCAGCCAGTGGTGCTCAGCTCAAAGCTTTAGTTGTCTCCTTAGGATCTTGCCACTCCAGTTTTCTTGTATGGTCAGACTAGCTGGGTGCAAGTGAATCCAAGAGGTCAAGGTTTCACACAGCACCTGTTCTGTGGCTTGGGAAGCAAAGTCTGAAGTCTCAGCTTACTGGCTGAGGAAGGACAGTGTAAAGAAAATCATGTTTTCTTTAAGATTGCTTAGCAGTCTCAGGACAAACTCACTGTGGTCTAAGGCTACCCTCACTAAGTCTGGCATCCCAGACATTTGCAGTGCCCCAGCTGACCCCTAGTATCCAGCTATGCTGAGTGGGATGTCTCTGCTTCTGCTTGGCAGGACATCTGTGACTCTGCCAAGCTCTCCTGCTGCACCTTTTACACTTCACAGAGCATTTCTGTTTGCTGCATCCTACAGAAATGCCCTGGTCTTCCAGTGACCAGAGCCTGCACCGCCCTGCGCCTTGCCTGCTAATAACCCAGCATGTGCCTCATTTGGCAGGGGGTAAAAGGACTTACCCAAGGCTTCCCAGTGTCTCAGAGGCTGTGTAAAAGCCATGCAGGGTCACTGGTGTAAATCCCAGATGTCCTCTGGAGGCTGGAAATGCCTTCCCGAGCCACTTCAGCTGAGATATAGCTGAGTCTGATCCATCAGCTTAAGAGGAGACTGGGAAATGCTTGTGAGAAGTTGCTGCTGCTGGGGAAGGAGTTAATTTTTTTCTCATATTTTATTTTAATTTTTTTTTTCGTTTGTTTTACTCTTCAGTTTTTCTCTTTGCTCCTCAGAGAGGAATGTGTGCTCAGCTTACAATGAGTTAGGACTAGACCAGACTCTTTTTAGAGAAAAGCCTGAGATTCCAGGGAAGGATTTTGTTCCTTTTGTCTGCTTTTCTGTAGAAGATGCTCATTAAAAGGAGTGTCTGAATTTCAAGAGCAGGTCTATTAGAGAGGTAGAAAGCAACTCTAAAGCTTGACTTTGGATCCTGATTTCCTCCAAAGTCTGCTGAAATGCTGAGATTTAGGCTGGCATAATGAGTGCTGCTCAGAAACATGCCATGCAGAATATTTCTGGGCTATACCAAGCTCAATTAACTCCTGGAAGCTTTTGGTGGTCGTTTTTAAGCACATTCTGTGGGGAGTTTTTTCAGGGGTCATTCAGCAGTGTCTCACTCCAGAGAAGAGCACTATTGAACTCCTTGGAAAAGCTATGAAATTTCATACACTGGCTGCAACCCCAGGAGACTAATCCAGCCCCAAACACTATCACTCTTAGATTTGTGTTTCATTCAAGAAGTCATGAAGCAATCTATTTTGCTAGGGAAAAAAAAGAAATCATTATTTTATCATCATTCTGAGTACTTTCCGTAGGAAAAAAATTTATCAAAAATGCCTGAGATCTTTGAGAAATATCTCAATTGTGCAGAAAAGCATTACATTGATTGTGAACTTAGCCTTTCTTTGGGTTTTTCTGCTTGTCATTTTTACTTAAATACAAATATTAATGAAGACCCAAACGTGCCCTTTTGCTATTGCCCTTTATTTTGCTTTTCTATAAAGATTGCTCATAATCCTACAGCTATCTTTTTGCACTTTAAAAGGTTCTTGCTTCTTATTGCTGTCAGGACAATAATGCTGCATCATTCCACCTAACTACCAATAAATAGAAATGCAGAGCCATGACTTCTATTCAAAAGCATGCGGGCTCCTTTGTATGTTTTGGTATATATAAATATATCTTTCAACTTGTAGCTGTAGTACAACATCTGAATTAAATCATGACTTATTCTTTCTATTAAAGCTGTGTTGTCCTTGCCATTATCCCTTTTTCCAGTAAATGAGTACAATGAAAAATTGATTCTAGCTGTATTGGACTGCAGCAAAGTAACAAAAGATGATTGTTACATTATCAAAGTCCTCTCTGCATCCATAATATAAGAACTGAAAACACCTGTCTTTATCTTCTCAATCAATATTGCACCTGAGTCACATTTTCCTGGAAAACGCTTTAAAAGGTGTCCACTGTATGTTATTTAGATTTAACAAATGCATTATTCAGGCTGTCTTCATTTATTTTGATTACCTGAGATTGCTCTGCCATCCCTGTGAGTTATAAAAAGCCTAATATTAAAAGCCACACTAGACTGGTATGTCAGTAACAATATCAGATGACTTCTCTTATGTGAAGCCGTGTGACAGCTGAACAAGCACACGTTGTAAAATGTATGTGGAAAACTTGTATTCAAGGGGGACATTTCATGTCACAGGCACTCCCTTTCTACAAGGTAGAGCAGGGCAGAGGGTTTCAGTTTAGCTTGACCAGTATGACCCAACTGGAAGCAGATTTGAGGGAAGTGACAGTGGACATTAGTCTGCATTTCTAGAAAGGATAAGCCAAAGGTTGCCTAAGACTGTCAGCTGTGCTTTACAGACATGCTTTCTAATACTTGTAACATGCGATGCTTAAGAGCAGCTAATTTACTGCATGTCTCAACAGCAGTCTGAAATTCTTGAGCATCCAGTAAGAACAGAGAAATAAGTGAGCAGCTCTAGAGACATGGCCATCATTTCAACATGTGCATTTGCATACTGCGTCTAATGCCTCAAGTCAGATGCCTAAAATTAGTAAATTTATTTGGATGTGTGGAAATAATTGTAATTTGTTTCACAGCAATCAATTTGTGATGCTTTGATTTCCCTTTCTACAGAATTAAATTATTAAGGGGCAAATATGATTTTCAAGATACTTTTTATCATTCTCTCTGCTTGAAGTTTTGGCAAGTTTGACACACTATAACCCAACATTCTGTCATGAGTAATAAATATTAAAAAAACCCCAATCAAATAAAAAACAAATTAAGTATGAGAAGTGCAAAGAAATGAGGGACAGCAGGCTAGTACCTTGCCAGGAAACATGACCATAAATAGGGGCCCCTTTTCCATATCCTCCAATTATCTGCAACGATGAGAGACACCAGCAGTGGTCTGAGTGAGGGGACTGTGCCCCTCAGGGTTCTGTGTGGGGCTGTGTTGGGACTGAAGGGTTGAGCTGTTCTTCAGAAGTGCCTTTATGATCATCCACCCACAGTCCTCCTCTCTGGCAAGTCCCACAAGGCACAGGCTAATGGGAATTGCAGCAGCTCTAGCCCAGCAAAGATAGGGCTGCTGCAGCAGTGCTCAGCACCTGTCTGCTCAAATCCTGTCTGCTCCAGGATTTGAGGCTGGTAAAAATCATCCTGTCCTAGGCAAGGGGGAGAGATGATGGTCAGCTGAGTCCTGCTCCAGGTCCCCAGCTCCCTGAACAGAGCTGGGGCAGGACTCAGGGCAGAAAGAATGTCCTTGCTATTCAGGAAAGGTCTTGAACTACAGCTGAATGCTGTTTGTATTGCCCCCGAGATGCCTGGTGCTGCCCCACAGTGACATGACACACACCTGGGAAGCAGAAGGAAGCAAGCTCCAGTATTCAAATATTGGTCAGTAGTTGAGGCAAACTCATGCCAAGCCCAGGGAAACCCTGAGCTCCCCTGGCCCTGAAGAGCAGGAGACCAGCCCTGTTTCAGCAGTGAAACCGTCAAAACTCCTGCCTACACTTGTCTTGCATTTGGCAGGAGTACCCATATTTTTTTCCATCCTCTGCCCTCGTTTTTTTCTCTGTTTAAAAACCTTGCTTTTTGTTTTAGCAGAGGAGTAAAAACATCTGCTTAAAAGTTAACTTGAAAGCCCTTAGTCATTGCACAGCTACAAGCACAGAAATATTGCCTCTAAAGATTTTTTAATCTTGATTTTTCTTTTTGGATTTGTTTTGGGGTTTGGTTTTTTTGGGGGGAGGGAGGCGGGTGTGGTTTGGCTTTTTGTTTGTGGGGGGTTTTTTTTGTTTTATACAGCTGAGCACAGGAAGACTGGACTGGTAAGTCAGAACCCCAGGTTCACCATGCCTGCAGAGAGCCAGTGCTGAAATCTGGCTCTCCTGCTGCAGCATGTCCAGGGAGCAGCCCATTCATGCCCCACTGACCCACCAGCACAGTGTTTATCCAGGATCCAGTAACGCTGTGAGATTTCCCTGCTGGTTTGTGCCAGTTCCTCAAGTCCCAGAGGGGTCAGACCTTGCTGTGGCTGTGTACATGGGGACACCAAAATGAGTGGGGAGCAGAGGAGCCTGTGCAAGTGCAAAGCCTTGTCTTCAGTTGTCCTGGACATTTACGGGGATAATTCAACCACATCTGAAGTTTGCCTTGGCTCAGGGGAGACCCTGAGTGCCAGGATGCCTCTGTCAAATGTTCTTAACCTTTAACTGGCAACATCACATTGATACCTTGATGGGAACAGGCTTTCTCAGGAGCTGTGCACACTTCTGCTGCCACCACAGCCTTGCTGATGGCATTCTGGACCTTCTACCCGTGATCCCAGCCAGACCAAAGGTAAGGAGGAGAACAAGGAATAAGAAATTACATGGAAAAAATGTATCTGGATCTGGTTAAAGGCTACTCCTGCTGGAACTTGACCTCTGTGCATCTCTCTGCCCCCCCTCCACATTCCTGTCCCCTGCACAGTAGCGTACACAGGATATCTCAGCTAAATTTCTTCCTCTGCTCAGGCCAGGAGTGTTCAGAAGGCTCTGCCTCACCACTGTGGGGTGGTAGGAGGGGGCTGTACACCTGCACCCATGGGAACCTGTAGTCCTGCTGTCTGCAGAAATGAGCTGCAAGGCTGCTGCTTAGCTCTAACCCTTTATACATTTATATTCTCTCAGAAATGCAACTAGCAAGTGAACTAAAACCTGAGTTTATGATGGTATTCTGGCTTTCATCAAGGAATTTTGTACCTATTTAAAAAAAATAAATGCAGGAGCATGTTGCTGATTATTTTGAGAACCTATGTGAATTTGTTGATTTGCAGTAGGAAAGGCTTGCTGTGAAGTGTAAACTAAACCATTTCAATCACCTTGCATGGTAACTGGAGCATCAGCTCTGTTTGTTCAATGAGTTAATACCCTATTATCTGCCACAGTTTTATAGTTGCACTTGTGGTCCTTGCTGGCCCAAAAGAGCTAGCTGCCGTCCTCCTGCTTATCTTTGCCATCAGATAATCCTCCTGCTCTCTAGGCTGGATTTTGTTTGTTGCTATTTGATGATGTCCCAAAGTATGCTGGCTGCTCCTTTGGCCAGGCAGGACTGGCTCCCCTCAGCAGAACAGGACAGGGGGGCCTCAAGTGGGAGCAGTCTGCAAAGCCAGGACATCGGAATGTCAACCTCTGCTTTTGATTGCTACAGATGACTTTAAAATATCTCTCTATGGGCAGAGTTTCCACCTAAATACTTCTGCCAAACGTGATTGGGGATATATTCAGTTTCATCCCCATCCCAAAGTCACCAGTGGGTCAGATGTAATTGAAGATTAGACAGATCCTAAATTTTTTTCATGTCCCTGCATATGAACATATGGAGGCTGTTTTAAAGATAGACCAAGGGATATATTAACACATAAATCCTGTAGATAGTTGTACTGGTTCTCAGGAAAATGTACACAGGAGCATGCTTTCAGAAACATGGAGCTGAAGGCTGAGGTAGTAAAAGATGTTCTCTGGAATCCCCAGCTGAAGCTCTGTCCTCAAAGTGGGGGATTGCACAGAGTAACACACCAGACAGGTGAGGGCTCCTTTAGCAGGTGCTTTTCACTAATTGAAAAGCTGAGATGGAAATTTTCTGTGTGAGAATAACTTTCCCCTTCACCTATGTTTTATGCAAACATCATAGTTGAGGCTGTTAATGAGTTGCTCTCAAATCTGCTTTTTCCTAACAATAGAACTAGAGTCATTCAGTAATTGAGGGGTTATTTGATACAGGAATAATGCACATTTCTGTCAAGGCAAAGCCACCCTGACTTTTGAAGTCCTTGCATGTGATGCACGTAGCATTTGCTTTTAGGGTAACAGACCATTGGCTGAGTCAAGTGATACTGAGTGGCTCAAAACTGTAACTCAGTCCTGGTAGGCAATGCTGCGTCCATTCAGGGAAAACACAATGTTCTAAAACTTCCAGATGAAACAGAGAGAAAAAATTAAATGCAAATGTTAAAATGCATGTTTTAGTTCTCACATTTTACAAATTTAAGAGGTGCTGAATTTTACTGACAGTTTTCTTGGCAGCAAGTGAATTCCAAAGATGCACATGCAAATATTTGTCAAAACTGAATTTTCAATTTTGCATGCATAAGGATTACTCCAGAAGTGCTGGCATACTCACTTGCTCCCAGAAGAAAAGTAGTGTCATGTGGCATGTCTGGCCAATCACAGAAAAACTGTGTATTTTTAATTTTAAATATTCTGATTAATCCATATAGTAAAAAAAAAAAAATAGTGAAAAGAAAGTCACTGAATATATTTGAATAATAAATTCAAGATGGTGTGATTGGCTTATATATATTCCCCAAGCTAGGAGAGACAAAATTAATCAAATAAATTATTCATTTTGAATTATTTGTTCAGGTCTGGTTTTACAAGTAATGCCTAATAGTGATGTCTGAATTTTGCAGTTTGCTACAGAAGCTCTCATATCTTGTATCCTATTGTCCTGATACCCACTGCTCTGTTTGGGTCTGACTTCTTCACACATGAGCTCTGCATTTGCTGTGATGGTGTATCTCCTGTGAAAGAGTTGCTAAAAGCAATCAGGCATTGAAAGTCCAAGGTGCTCATTGACCAAAAGTCATTAGAAATATAATGGTGCCCATTTCTACTAAATCATTACAACACAAATAGCACTGCTCAGCCTTGGCCTTTGAGCAGAATTAGATTCGGGTTAGAGTGCATCCGTACACTTACCCAGAGAAGCACTCAGTGCTGCTGTCCTAATTGCACCCCAGATATCTAGACCATATTTGCAGAGAGGGTTTAATGGTTCTGCTACCAAAAGTCCGTTAGTCTTTCATTGCATTTATTTTCATCAGAAAAACCAATCACTGTGCTCTCTGAGATAAATACAGTAATTAAAATATAATTCTTCTTTCTTTGATAGCTGTGTCATGTATGGTACTTGTCTACGGTCTTGTTCCAAAGCTCATAGATGAAGAAAAGCACAAAGCTGAACTATTTAAGCATATATCAGTCTCCTGACATTAATAAAGCGCTGCAGTGGGAAGGGGGCAGTGAGTTGCTGAGCAGAACTGTGCCTCCTTGGCAGCACAGTGCTGGCCCAGGAGCAGCAAACCACCCCTTGTGGTGGATGGGGGCTCAGTGTGAGCAGAGGGACTGTGGGGCCACTGAAGGGCAGTGTCTGCAGCTTGCCTAAGCCCCAGGTCTCACCACTTTTGTGAAGTAAAGCAACAAGGTGCTAGAGCATCATTTTCCTCCATTGGCTAAAGGGGAGTGATGAAATGACAATTGATGCTGCAGCACGGTCCTGCTGAGGGGAATTTAAAGTGATAAACAATGTGTCTCTGCTCCAAAGCCCATGTGTGAAGCTGGGGGTTTGATCAAGAGCCTGCCAGTCACATCCTGCTGCCCAGGCAGCAGCCAGGGCTGCAGCCAGGGCTGGTGCAGAGGGGGATTGTGACAAGGCTGGCAAAACCTGGAGCAGTATGGTCAGCTTTTTTCGTAAAAGCTGCCAGATGATTGTGAATTTCGTTGCCAAACATGACTGTATTTGAAACACAAAAGTGCACAAAAGTAAGTGGCACTGTCAGCTCCCTAAAAATCACATTTTTGGAAGTCTGTAATACTTGTTCTGTTCCATATGTGGAGGGATTTTTATGAAATGTTCCAGGCAGAAAGTGAAAAACTCTGTGGTGTACTGGCACGATAAAGCTATCTTGCATGAATACAGTGCTTTCCACTTAAAGTGACTTGCATAAGTGGAAATATTATCCCGATTTTGCTGATGAAGAAACTGAAGCCCAGCATTTCCTTTGAGTCACATCCAGTGAGCAAGGATAAAGCCAAGAATGAATGTGCTGACACGCAGGATTTCCCATTGCCACCAGACAGGTTGTCACCGCTGAAAATATTTCATTCTGACTTTTTAGTTGTCTTCTCCCTGATTAAAGCACCATCTTACTAACCACTTTATTTCAACACGATAGAAAAAAAGGAATTGTCTGTATTTGCTCCAATCTGTTCTCCAAGGCATCTCGTAATGTGGCAGGAAACTTTGCAAGCTTTGCCTGCAGTGACTGGGCACACCAGAGAAGAGGCCATGTCCTAAATTAGCTGATGCAACTGGTGCCTGCACTAAATCTGTATCTGGGCAGGTCTAAAATATATAGAAGGCAGCAAAATGTGGCTCCTGGAAGACTTATGTTGTCTGTAAGGAATCATTATAACTTTGGTTAGAATTGTTAACAATTCAGCAAAACGATACGCGGCGTAATTATGTGAGTTATTGATCGATGCATATTAAGAAAGACCTCCATTTATAGGTCATTATGAAGCATTATTGGGGCCTCTGAATGCATCAATAAAATCATTTATTTCTTCACATGGATACTAAAGAAGACTTAGAAAGATGCCATGTGCAGAAAGCTGCTTGTGCCAGTAAATTATATTTACATCTGCTGCATATGGATAGGCGGGATACAGGCCAAGTATGTGATGGTGGGAAGCAGCTTGCTGCTTCTGTTTTGGGAAAGTTCATCACGGTTGAAATTTTGGACAAATTAGATTCTGAATCAAGCTAGAGAGACAGCAGCAGATGAGCTCAAAACTTTAGTTGCTCCTGAAACTCCATTCAGAATAATATACTATCTCACGTGTCTTGTCTTTCCATCAGAGTTCTGAGGATATTTTCTGGTAGCTGATGGGAGCAGAGAAGAAGAGAGGATCTTGCACTGAAAGGGAGAAAAACATACATAATCTGCTTCGCTCTGAGTTTTGTGTTTGGAAAATGAGGACATGGAAGTGGTCCATCTTTGCTGCCATTTGGATACAGCCGCAAGAAAAATTAAAAAGGTATGAAAGTCAAACTATGCCAGTGGCAAATCTGGTCTTCTGCACTGGTTTGTGCCCAAACACAATATAGATGATAGATCAATTCAACTATAGTTTTTGGGCAAATTGTAATGCTTGGAGATGAAGGATACAGATACAGGCATTTTGTTCTCAGAGGTAAATGAGTGCAGTAATTTCCCTGGTACAAAACCAGAGCTGAATGAGCACCTTCCACAAGGTCCTCTGGCCTGGCTTACGCCTTTTTAGGCTCTTGTCCTGCTGTCATCTCCCTCCATTGGGCAGCAGCTGGGAGCTGGTGGGGAATACCTGGAGTGTTCTGATCAAGGGTCCAAGGTCAGACCTCCAGCCTAGGGCTTCCCCCTGGAGAAGAGCTTCCCCTTCAACAGGAGGATTCCAGGCATGAGCTGCTGAGGACAGCACCTTTTGCCTTTGCTGGTTCTGCATTTTGTCCCTCTGGATGAGCAAGAAGCTGGATCTGCCTCACTGGGGCTGTGGCCAAGTCATGATGAAAGCACCCTGTCCAAAGGATCCATCCAGCAATGCAGCCTGCACATTGCTCTTGCAAATCAGGAACACCGTGCAGACCCTGACATTGTTTTGCAGTGCAGAAAAAGCAGCCTTTTCTTTAGAGAATGTGACAAAAATGGGCTCTGGCTTGATCGCCACACCTGAGGTTGGATTAGTGACTCAAGCAAGCCAAGCTACTGCTCTGTAACCCAAATAATGTCTGAAGTGCAACTCAGTGGAAATGGCTGCACTGCATGTTTGGGGAAAGGTAAATGCAGAAGGAAAGGGGAAAAGGAAGGGCTTTAGGGCTTTTCAGTCACTGTGCTGATAGTTTGTTGGGTTATAGCTGTTGCATATGGAGAGCTGGCTGGAAGGTCACCAGGTGCTGACAGGCCAGATGTGTGTTGAAGTGAGTAGGCCGTGCACAGCTGTCCCTCACTTGCTGGGCATGAAAGCCTCACGTGCTGGCAGAGGGGCTCAGGGGCTTCTCAGCATTGCTGCTGCTGCTGCTGGAGTGCACAACAGGGCCCTTGTGCAGCACTCTGCACCTTGCCTGTGTGCAGCTCACAGCAGCCATGGCTTTGTCCAAAGTCATGGACACCAACTGATCCCTGTGCATTCCCTGGCCAGGGAGTCTCTGATATCAGCATGGAGCATCCTGCAAGGATGCCACCACCAGGGCCTACCTGTGGATTGTCTCACAGCACCTACCTCTGTTTCTCTGGCAACTATTTCACTTTAATCCATGTTCTGAGTCACACCCAGACAGTGACAGCTCACCATAGTAGATCACAAACAGTGGATATTTTGCAAATCTAAAATAAAGTTTTCCTGCCACGGATATGGGGTGGAGAGCAAAAGAGAATGAAGACCCTTTCCCAAGCCCTCGCAGGACAAGTGCTGCTGAGGATGGAGCAAACCTGACTCTGCAGGCAGACTTCTGCCTTAAACTCAGTGGCTCCTGGCAAGTCAATTTACAGCAAGTAATGCAGTGTTTTGCACAGGTAAATGTTTATTTCACCAGTAAAATGCAAACGTCTGGTGTAGTCCCACAAAGTGTACACTCCTGCTGATATCACTTGTTTGTGGCTATCCCATTTTGGATTATGAATGCCTCTCAAATTTAATAATTTTGACAAGTTCATTTCAGCCTATTCTTGACAAGGAAAGTAACTACAAGGAATGTTGTTTTGATATGTGTCAGTGCCAGCCCTGGGCTCTGCCCCTTGCCTCCAAGGCTGTTTCTTTCAGAAAGGGGCACCCCCGTCTCCCTCATGGGCTGCTGTGACCAGTGCTTTCTCTTTATCTGGAGGGAATAGCTAAGCCAGTGACTAAAATCCACCCCACCAGAGACAGAGCAGCTCCCAGCAGATCTCAGAGGAGCTGGGATGTGGCTGCTAGGCTCTGCTCTGGTTCTGGGGCTCCCTGGCAAGCCCTGCTCCCAGTGCCCAGCTCCCCTGTGACCCGAGGCATCTGCTGTAACATCTCTGGCTGCACTCACCCCATCCAGCCCCCTCCTGTACAGGTGATGAATACTTGGGTGCGCAAATTAAGAGAAAATTTAAGAAAAATTGGCTAGAGAAATTAAAACTGCCTCAGGCAGCTTAACTTGTACAGCGACACATACAGTACTTAGCACCCTAGATTTCATTATTCTTAACAGCATAACTGGAGTCCTATTTTCACACATTAAATATTCTTGGATTTTTTTCCCCAATGAGCAGACATATGATTTTTTTTTCTCTGCCATCAACATGCATGTTTTGTCCTTTCAGACACTTTTTTCAAATTGGAATACAGATTAGTTTTACCTACGATTTAAAGAACTCCAATGCTCGGTAAGGCCTCAATTCCTGTTTTTTATGGAAATACATAGCTGTGGGGCTATGGGGAGCTGCTCACTGCTTAGCACTTCTGAGAGCAGAGCCGTGCAAGAATACACTATTTTCACATCTAGGCTTTCACAGACAATGTGAAATTTGACTGTTTGCCATGAAAAAACAGCCTCCTTAAGCAGGAATGGGCATGCTCTTGTGCTCTCCCAGGCCAGATCTGCAAAACCCTGACAGCATGAAGGGAGAAGAAATATCAAAGCCTACACGAGGCAGGGACCGAATGACCAAGGCCCATTGTATGTGCCTGAGGTAGAGGCTGAGGGTGTATAACGAGGCTGGCAATATCTGAGATTTCTATTTGGCACTGGAAACGGTGAGGGGAAAAGCCTCCCCACCAAGCCCTGTGGCAGGCAGACTCCGGTGTAGGATACCCACTATGTGGGTGGGAACACACCCCAAGGAGTTTGCCGAAGCAGACTGGGGGAAGCTGGGGGTGACCAGCCTGGGTGGGAGGTAGGTGGAGTCCTGTCATAGGCTTTAGGAGGGCTGCTAGCATTGGTGTCAGCATTACCTTCACATTTCCACTTCTTGGGTTTAAGACAGTGCGTACAATGAAAACCTGTGTGTCAGGGTTTCAGTCAAAGGCAGTTTTTGTGTGCACACACCCCTGTCTAAATCTTGCTGGGCTGTTTACTCACACCCTTCTAAAGCCTTAGAGCCTTTCAGGGTGAGATTTGTGCTACAGAGAGCTGTTCATCAGAGAGCCCAGGGAGTCTGCCAGCTCACTTAATATGGGTGTCTGCATTTGGGGTTGCTGAGAAGCTTGCTGGGCTCCTCTGCTGTCTAGTGTAAAGCCCCATGGACTGAAAAAAAGCCTGGGGCTGCTTGTGGAACTGAATCTCATCCTTGGGACTCTGTGCTGTGAGACAGAAGGCCCTCTTGTCTGCCTCACATATCTTACCCTCCCCTGGCACTCCTGGGGCTGTGGGTCCCTGCTGCTGCAGTGCTGTCCTGCTTTCAGGCATACCAGGCTACCTCATGAGAAGTGTCAAGTGGCACTAGACATTCATGATTAGGAACTCAAATCCTTCTGTAATTGTCCTAGGACCAGAGTGAGGGAGTGCCCTTGTGCTGAGTATCATCTTTCCTAAAATGATCTTCAGGTGTCTCTGTCCTACTGCTCATTAAACCTAAGTCTCACCTGCTGGGATGATCCGGGTATATGTCATCTAAATAATTCTTTCCTATTCCAGGGGGCTTAGATACTCCTGGCAGCTTTGTCTGTCTTGTTCTCAACCAGTGAAGCACAATTTAATCTTAATCTTGAAATGTTTAATGAAGTCTCTGCATTTAGAGCACAGGTGAAATGTAGTAATCTATATGGCACAAGAGGTCAAACTAAATGAACTAATAGTCCATTTTGGCCCTAAATTATGAAATTCACAGAATGATTTCTAATAATGGATGCATTTGTAACACTTGGATGCCTTCTCAGGGATAATCTGCAAACAGAAAAACAGCTTGTTTTGTTAAGCAGACTGTGACAAACAGTTCTTCCAACTTTATGCTGTGCAGACATGTATTTTTGGATATTCTTTGGGGGAAAAAATCTACTGCAGTCAAATCTACATAACCTGCAAGAAAAGAATCTGAAACAAAACAAAAGGTATTATGTAGATTATGAAAGGTAGAGAATCAGGTTGGAATTCTAATGTAAATGTATGTCACTATCAGTAGAGATCACTTGTAAAGCACTATTTTAACTTGAAAAGCCAAGAACTAGAATATTAAAGGAAAAGTCTTTTTACACGTGCACTTAGAACAAAAGGTACCCTGTCATTAGAAATTATATATAACAGGCAGATGAGGGTTGTTGTTTTCAGTGTTTGGTTTACACACAATAAAGATGAACAAAATTAAAATACGTTCATTGATGCATGAGGATGAAGTCAAGATCAGAAGTACAATTTCCTAATTTTTAGATTTATTCAAAGACTCTTCCTTTGTATTAACTGCTACAGATGTTTAATGAATACTTAAAACCAAACACTGCTTCCCACCTCCCCCCCCACTGTGTTCAATGCATTTTGTACAGGCAACCTGATAAAAAGAATATCTAGGAGGAGGGGAAGGCAAAATCAAAGTTGATGTATCAGAACATCTACTGCATGTCTAAATACAATGAAATTTGAACTGTGTGGGTGTATTCACTCATTTTAAAGAACATTCATTGATTTTAGTTTTATTATGATTGGAATTGTGGTATGTTTCACAAAGACCATTTTACTGATCTTTATGATTCCATAAAAGCCTATAAAATTTGGATAAAACTGGCTGCTCTGTATTTTTTCTTTGTTTCTGCTGTTAGACTTTATGCTTAGCTCCAGGTATAATGAGAACACAGAGCTTTCTCCTCATCTCACTGAAAACTGTAGGAACATTGCTACAGACTCGGGGGCATTCAGGCACAGGATACATCCTGGACCCTTCAACAAAGACACCTGGTTTGGCCATGTGTGGAGTTGGGACAGCATGAAGCTGACGAGAACTGAACCTGTGGTAACAACAGAGTGTTGGAAAGGTACCAGTATGACCAAATTTCCATGAGATTCCAACGATGCAATGCCCTGTTCTGGTGAGATTCTTTCCTCCAACCCTGTCTGAAAGTTCACTTCCCTATGTGAACATGGAAGCAAGGATAAGCTTGATGAAAAGGTGAGCTAGTGTCCAAGCAAAACTCTGATTTTTTCCTTTTTCCCTACAAACAGGAGCAGTGAATTGTAGTCTGGGGAAAAGTAAGACACAATATCCAGGAGTGTCAGATACAGCCAGGGAATGGTAAGAGGACTTAGAGCAGGGGAGTGGGAGTCCTGAGAGTTGGGGAATATTTATAACTCTGTAGAGATCCCACTGTGTGGACTTGGACAAAGTGCTCCAGATTGATGTGAATATCAGTAGCAATACATAAGACCCCTGTTGGCTTCCACAAGCTTTGAAGTATGTTTGAACCAGACTTCAGTGGCTCAGTACGCACTGCACTACCTGCTCCTGTTCTCCCAGGCTGAAGCACAGACCTCCTGTGTGGAGCTGCCAGGCCAAAGCTTTTCTTCCCAAGACCCAGAGGAGGCAGAACGAGATGCAAGGTATTGGAAAGAAAGGTTTTTGTCTTGAGAGACTGGACAGCAAAGGACTGGAAAGCATCACTTTTATGTAGAGAGGCTCCACGTTGTTGGGCGCTCTTTGCCTTGGGTGCCCAGGGCAGTTTTCTCTGGGCACAGCAGGGTCTGCTGGGCACAGTAAGACATGGCAATTAACCCTTCTATGCCAATTGGCCAGTGCTTGCAAGGAAGTCTGATGGGACAGGGTTCCCATGCAGCTGGAAGCCAGAGGAGACAAAAGGCCGGTTCCTGCCAGCCACAGGTGAACCATCAGAGTAACCTGCACCTCCCAACCTGCGGTTGGCAGCTGTAAATCAGCAACTGTTTTTCTGTTCCATGGGTGAGGGTTTCACAAGGGTTTCATTTCATCTGATGGGTGAGACATGTTTCCTATGGTTAAGCTGAACAGACAGCACAGCATCCTGGCTACATTTTTCAAGGGTGTCTTTAAGTTTGTGCACACAGGTTTTCCACAAGGACCCGCTTTTTACTCACTCTCTCCCTTTGCTAAGGGATAGCAACCAAACTATGTTACATCCAAACTCCTAAGCTTTGAGATAAAGAAGATTTTCTGAGGAAGGGAGCTTACCGTCTAATTAGTTGATGGTGTTTCTCCTCACACAGTTTGTACTTCTGGATTGAAGGTTGAGGCAATTTGAGCACTGGCTTTCACCACAACAAGCACCTAGAGCTCATCTAAATTCAGGTAAAGCCCAGGCTTCCCAGGCACAGATTGTATGCCCTGTAACACCAATTGCTATAAAGATGGAGACCTTAAAACTGATGCTGTTATTGCTGATCCCAGCTGGAGAAATTTTGGTGTCAGAAATAAGATCATGTTTAAAGAGATTTTTCTCTAATCCTGGCATGTTTCAAAATCCTGGGTGAGATTTAGTTAAATCCATGGAGGGAAAAGAGATGAAATTCTAACCTCAGTATCCACAAAATTCCTGAACCAAAATGGACACCACAGGATCATTAATGAGCTTATCTCCATTTTGCAGACGGGCCAAGACACACACACACACTCTCTGTGTGTCACAGGGAGGTGTCGCACACTGGGAAGCTGGATGACACATCAGTGTGTCAGGGCACTGTGGCAGGACACCAGTAAACTCATACCACTACAGTAAGTGCCATTGCTGCCCAGCCTGCCTTCCTCTTCTTTTTATTATTAGCCAAACACGAGTATTTGTTCATGTCCCATGCCGAGACCATTGGGGTTGGGAGCAGAGGGGACACAGGACTGCTGTGTGGGAGATGGGGCTGTGTGGGGCAGCATGGGCTCCTTACTGGAACCATGCACAAATTCATGATTAATTAACACTCAGAATTCTACTACCAATAGTCTCAACTGAATTACTGTGCAAGGAGAAGAAACCCAAAAAGGAATGTTTCTGTTTTGTGACACCAATGTCCTTCAGGAAGCTCTGGTTCAAAGGGCACTGTTGGCAGTGTAAGTGTTGGGGGGAGGAAGCCACGTGCTGTGGTGCTCCTGGTGCTTTGCCATGCTCTTTATCTTTCCCAATTAACTTCTGGAGTGCTCTTGCTACTGCGGCACCAGTTCAATAGCTGTGAGTGGAAAGTCAGCAGCCCGGATGCAACAGCACAGCAGCATACTTCCATTAGATTTTTCCAAAAGAGACTCTTCAGGCCTCTGCCAGAATGTATTTGTGACTTCTTGTATGTAAACTGGTCTCTTTCAAGACACTGAGTTGTGTCCTTAAAAAATATCCTATTTAACCCAACAGCAGTGAAGGTGAAGGCTATGGGTTTGCTTTAACTAACTGGTTAATGAATTTTTCGCCACCACTTTGTTTCACACATTGTCAAAACAAGAAGCTTGTGCTTCAGAGGGAGGTTGGGTCATCTTATGTAGACTCTTTCAATGCTAATTTTAAAATTTATTTGTTATTTTTTCTGTTTTGAAAATATCCAATTGTGCTTAGTTTTAATTTTTTTTTTCATTATTCAGCTGATTAGACTCAACTTTTTGAAGCAGTTTCATTTCTATCTGGATTTAGTGTGTGGTGTGTGTGCTCAGGGCGCTCAGTTTTCCATGCGCTTGCTGTTTTGCAGGGCATGCACCACAGACCCTACATAATTAACTTGGTTTAGGACAGATGATCCTGGCTTGTGTGAGAAATAAATTTATCTTACATGATACCTATCTCAATGTCCAGTAGGATAGTCAGTAAAAACATCAGACCTGTGGCATGTGTGAATTCTGTTCTCACACTGGCCTTGGTCTGCAGATACAGTCAGAATCTGCACTTGAGTGCCATACAAACAGAAACTCCTCTTCATGTAGACAACTTCCCTGGCCTAAAAGATTCATTTCCTTCTCCCTTGCTGGGAATATTGCAGTAGTCTTACTGAGAAGCCAAGAGTAGGCAAGTTCTGGTGCAAATTCTACTGAGCAGTTTTCCCAGGTGGTATTTTTAGACAACATTGTCTCTTGCATTCATTGTGCTCTCCCAAAGACATGGCACTATGGAGAGCATTAGAAGGTAATATTTGTGTTAAGAGGATTCAAATACATTCTGGTTTTCAGTCTGATTTGCACCCACATTTAATTGTTGCAAGATTTTTGTTCCTGACAATAATTTACTGCTGGTGCGAATGTCAAGATGTAGCCATTTAGCTCACTGATTTGTGGGAGCAATGAGGTAATTTTATGCCTAGGTCCTCTCATTTGTACCTGCCAGCAATGCAGAGGCAGTCTTTCCTAATCAAGCATTAAAAGTTCTTGATTAATCTCTGACTTTGTTGGAGACATTCCAGATTTAAGCCAGTGTAATTCATTTCAGGATCAGACCCATTAAGCATTTTCCAGTGAGTAATATACTGTGTCACTCTTCTGCTCTTAAAGGTTTCCAAAATTACAATTATTGGTGTTGATCTGGGAGACACACGTATTTTTTGACTCCACTGGCACCTTCTCTCCCATTTCCTGACTTTTGGAGATTTTTCTCTAGGTGAAATTTCTTTATTTCAATTTCTTTCTGCATTCAGTTGGAAGAAGTAACAAATGGTGAAGTGTGATACTGTCGATCCAGTGCTCTGTGTGGCCAGGCAATCAGGACAGAAATAATTAACACAGAAAGTGGCCTGCCAGTATCCTGCTGAATGAAATTGGAAGGAGTTCAAATACAAAAAGATTTTTTAGCTTACCACTTCTGGGCTGCACATAGCAATAGCCATTTGGAAGGACAACTGCCAGCTTCCATTTCAGATTGCTTGACAGCACTAACTAGAGCACTAAGAGCATCACTCCATTTCAGCAGGAGCCGTTAGCCGGATTTGAGATGCAAAGCATTATTTCCAGATAGGGGAAGAGATCAAAGAGGGAATCAGGCACTGCTCTGATGTGTTGTAAGAAGGTGAATTCCTCTGAACATGGAAGGAAATGTGGTGTGGGGGGCGCCTCTGGTTTCTAGCCTGCCAGGCAGCTACACATGATGTCCTGGCTGCATGGAGACCCCCTGCTCCCCTGAGCGCCTGCTACTTGTTGCTGCTGCCTCCTGCCACCTCCCTGTCCCTGTCCCTGTCCGTTGCAGCATGCCACTATGCAGGGACAATGGCTGGGCATGGGCACGGCCACACCGTGCCCAGCTGTGTCACACTGTGCCTGTGGAGTGACACGGCAGAGGGAAGCTGCAGTGCTCTGGACACCACTCTCCCCTTCCTCTTTCTGCCAGGTTCAAAGATGGCTGATGCAGCATGAAAAAGAACAAATGGTGGCTGTAAAGGTTAAGAAATCTTCCTCAGGAGCAGGAATTTCTCCTGCTGGAGATGTGACCATCCCCTCTTTTACCTTGATGTAGCAGGGTGTACTGAGCACCTGCTGAGCATCCAGGTTAAATATGTTTGTATGACACTGCTACGCTTTAGCTCATTTGCCTGGCTTTGCCTCCCAAAATGCTTGCAGAGCCATCCTGCTATAGCAGATTCTCATGCAAATAGTGCTTTACTTGCTGTAAACTGGTTATCTGCTCTGATAAAAACTATAGCTGTACAGACAAAAATTAGTTTTGTCCTGGCAAGCACAGAAGCTGCTGCATACCTTTCATGCCCTACAATTAGCAGTGTGTTGCTTTGTCTTACATCTGCCTACATATTCCTATCAGGAATACGCTTGGTGCTTTCAGTATTTGCAGAAATGGCAATGGAGCAGACAAACAGGAAAAACAAGGGAAGAGAAAAAATTAAGAGTAGCGAGCCTTTTGAAATGGTTTTCCCTTGGAAATTGTTCAGACTGGTGAGCTGAGATGCCTGTGGCGAGACTGCATTGCTCTGTGGTTCCTGCCAGTTTGCATATACAGTGAACTGCAGGGCCTTTCTTCCAGGATCCCCAGCTCTGCCTTCTCCTGCTTAGTGGTCCTGTGATGGTCCACTTGTATCTCTGCTACTGGTATCTGTCATGGACAAGCCATTACCCTGAGATCATACAGACCATGACCTTGCTCTCAAAGCCACTGGACCCCCAAAGAGAGAACGCACCATGAAGGAGCTGTGTGTTGTTCATATTTACAGGTAAGTTTTGCCCTTCCTTTACCTGTGTTCTGTAGTTCTTCTTGTTGACCATGAAAATGATGGTCAGTCTCCTCTCTCTGTTGCAAGGAGACCTCATGATGGACACCTGAGCGGAGAGGAAGAAGCACTGGGATCTAGCAGAGTATTAACTTCAGAAAATGGCTTCATTTGCTGCTTGTGAGAGTAGTGTTTCTCACTGACATTACGTCACTTGCTTCCTATCAGATGAGCTCTGTTGTCTTAGCCTGCAGGTCTGGGGAGCTGTACCTCTTCTTAGAACCAGGCACGCATTGAGACGCTTTATTAAAATAGCACCTCAGTTATCATGAAGAATATGACTTCAGGTTTTTCCATGACTTCCATTGCATCTTTTTTTTTCCTCCTTCTCATGCATCCTGAATTCAAGTTTTAAAATGGACCTCGCTTAATTTGACCTTATCTAGCTAATTTATCTTGTGCCTGCATTTCTAAACAATGTTAAATGGAGTACGTTTCCTTGTATCTTCCCAAGTAACTAAGTCTCCTGCAAAATTCAAACCATTAAAAGTGAGGGTGATAGGAGAAGCTCCAAGAAATGAGTGAACTTAATATAAAAATTTATAATCATGTCAATTCCACTTTTTAAACAATTTCTGAAATGTTAGTTTGCTTGAACGGCTGGTCAGAAGCACAAAGGTTAGGTTAAGCTTCCTTCGTTAATGGTTTGGCTCAATGCACCCAGCAGTATAATGTATTTTATCAGTGAGGGAAATGATATTGGTTTAAGAGGTTTCATGTAACAGTCATATCCTGGCCAAATGTAATTTTGAAAACAATCAAGGCCATTATGGCTCACACAGAAAGAAAGATAAAGACAGATAGCTGTATATGGGTTTTTAATAAGTAATTCACCCTGGGTCTTGAAACATCAGATTGCCAAGTAATATTATTAATGTATAAGCATGTTGCTAAAATCATGTATTCTTTCCCATTGGTTGACTATAGATATGTTTCTGATGCAAATATCATGTAAGTGTATTGAATCCAAGCTATGTAAATAGACTATATAGTACATCCATCAAGCAGTTGACTTGATTATTCCACACACTAAAGAGCGTTTTCTGACATCAATCTACATTCTGCCTAAATAGAACATTTTTCACCAATGATATTATGCATCATTTACTGTATATTTGATACTAATTGTTCAGCATATCGATCACCTGTCACTCAGAGTTTAGTGATCTTTGCAACTTGTCCTGGCAGCTTGGAAGTTGCAGGCGGTCGGTTGCCCGTCGTCTGTGGTGGCAGACTGAGATTTCCTGGACAGCACTGAAATCTTGCCCTGGGCAGGCAGTGTGGAGAGGAGTTAAGTGGGGGTAAGGGCCTGCCAAATTGGTACTTGAAAAAATTACACCCTTTTGATTTTCAGAGATTAGGCTATAGCAGCACACAAACACACTGCAAAGGTTAACAGATGTCACTTATTCTGCGCCTTTCTGTTTGGAAGCAATATTTCATTAAAGGGTCAGGATGAGGGCTGACCAGCACCCTTTATGGGGAAGAACAGTGCCATTTTGTTCTGTGAGTTCGGGATGCAGAAGGTCTGTGAGCTGTTTCTCTTTCACAAGTGGTTAACAGCGGAGATATTGAGGGACTGAAGAGTCTTTTTTGCATGCAGACTCTGCATAGAAGGCAGTTACTATCAAAGAACAAAACATATTGATAACTAAAGGACATGGCTCCAAATATCAGAAAAATCTCCAACCACCTGATAAAAAAGGATCTGTTTTAATATAAATATGTTGAACTCTGATCAATTTTAAACATCTACTTCATATATGAAAATGTGAAGATTATTTTAAAATAAGTTTAACTGCAGCTGGAGGGGAGCTGTTAATATTGACTGTTCTGTATTTCTCACAGCACATACATTATTGAACTCAAAAACTACTGGAAGCAAAGGCTTTATAAATAGGAGAAGAATATATTGATTTAATCATTTCATTTGTTCAGCAGTTCTTTTACAACATTTTTTACAGCACAGAGTGGGGACTGTCTTCTTCCCATACGCTTTATTCACCAAGCAGGTCATATCTTTACTGTATTTTGCTTTATAACCCCTCTGTGTTCCAGGCCTTTCCCTTTTCAGGCTGTCATGACTCCTACCCCCTCCATCTAAAATAGCTGGCTTTACTCCTCTCCAAATCTTTAGTCCCAGGAGTGCAGGAATGCCAGAGGGGAGCCTTAGGGGCACCAGGGGTAGTCAGGCATGGAAGGACTGAACTCAGTGGCCCACAGGAAGGCAAGAGGAAGGGTAGATTGAATTTTTTTGGGGTAATGAACAGTAAATTTTCTGGAAAATAGCATTTCAGGGAAATCAAAATAGGTTAGGGTGATACTCAACGCATTTTCAGCCAAGGAAAAATACCTGGGACACAGTGGCAGGTGGCAAGAAATTTTGAAAACCTTGAGACAATTCACTTTGATATTTAGAGAACTCAAGCCTGTTGACTCTTTGCTTTGAAATGCATTTCTCAATTCCAAACTGAACTGAAAGAGGGGAAAATATTATGGAAAGGATTAAAATAACCCCCAACCTGAAGCACAACTTTGTCTGGAGTTGAATGACAACAACTGACTTGAAACTGATTTGAAAAAACCCATGGGTTTTTTTTCAGTTGCAGATCTCAAGTTTATGTTATTTTCCCAGCTTCACCCATTGAGCCCCTGGTGACATACACAAAAGTGTACTGAAGGTACGTGCTGGCTTTTTCTTTCTCAGTCTGACTCCCAAACTATAGTCATCTGGTTCCACTCCTTTCCCACATTTTGCCATTTTTTTAGAAGAAAAAAAAGATTGTACATTAACTCAAAAACTGGGCCAAAATCACTAATATTAAAAAAAATATGCAAGGAGTAATATTAACACTGTCTCAGTGGCTTTGCTTTTCTCAAAGGCATGATCCTACGGTGCTTCTATGGGGATGTGGTCTTCCTTCTGCTCTGGGAACCTGCAACCTCACAGGTGGAGCTTGTCCATGTTTCTCATGAATTCCTGCCCCTCAGGTTGCAGACTTCTGCAATAGGCTTCTCTGAGTCATTCTGGGGACATCTGTAACCCATCATCAGGCAAGGTGATTCTCATGTTTAGGTACACGATTGCCTTTGCCGTGTATGTTTTGCTTTGAATCTTTTCAGCTGTCATTGTGGAGACCTTCTTCCCAGGGGTTATTTATAAAAGATGCTTTGATTCAGGCAAAGGGTTGTATGTGTGTCAGGTAGTGCACACAGTGCACTTCCCACAGTGGCTCCTTCTTCCTCTCTGCTCTTCCCTCCCATTCTCTGCACAGTGCCTTGGCTGTCCCCTTCATCTCTGCCTCCTGGCTGCCTCCCTCCCACCCGCTGCTTCTGTCCTCCAACACTGAAGAAATTTGCTGGATCCACAGCTGTTTTTGGAGGGAGAAAATTGTGTAGCAGCAGCTGCGGCAGCAGGCATAGCAGCGAATTACATGAGGATACAGATTATCTGAGCACTTGTTTCAGAGAGGTACAGCTTATCTCAGATGTAGACTCTGCATAAGCAGTATGGAAATGCCAGCAGCCAGGAATGATGCTGCTGCCTCTGTTTATTCAGGCTCTCCCCTGCTGGGGCGGCACGTCCCATATGGGGAGGTGGGCACAATGGGGTCGGGGGCTGCAAACAGACAGCTGTCCTGTCCTGCCTGCACTTCTGTCTGGCCTCGAGCATGGTCATAGCACCCAGAGCAGCCAGAGAAAGCTCCTCAGGGCAGGAAATGTTTCCCTTACTTACCCATGGAGTATCATGCAGAGCAGCAGCGGTTTATAAATAATAGATGTTTAGAAACACTCAGGAAAAAACCTTCTGTAGAATCTACACAGTGAAAACCTTACCGAGGCATCCCTGAGACTGCCGGAGCCACAGGCACGGTGAGCAAAGCCGTAACGTCCCCCATTCATCTCCCTAACAGTCATCACTCTCTGCTTTACATAGCTGTTTACTTTTCCAGGCATCTTATGCCACAGCATTAAGACACAACAGGGTGTGCTTTACTGGGACATTAATAATACATAGGGTGCATTGTGAGCCATGACTGCAAAGGCTGAATGACTTCAGTAACCCAAGAAATGTATTAATGCTCCAGTAAACCACATCCGAGAGGGGTAATTCAGGTTTTATTTTGTCATTTTATTAATGACGCAACCGACATGATATTATATGTGACTCTGGCTAATGGCACACGGGCAGTGAGGGGGCAGCAAGCCACAGGCAATGCCAGGCACATCAGCTTCTGTCCCCTGCATGCAGGGAGGGCAGCTTTAGTCAGGGAATTTTAACCAGCTGCATATGCTTTGGGGAAATAACACAGCAGTAGTAGAGATAGCCCATGCAAACCTGTCTAACACATACAGGGAGGCTGGTAATGTTATGAAAAGGCACGTATACTACCTGAAATGGGAAAATGGATCTTTTACATATGCCTAATGCTGAAACTAATCATATCCTTTGGTAGGAAAACCTGGGATACTTGTTAGTCAGAGAAATGATGAAAGATAGGAAGAAAAAGAAAGAAAATTACATCCTAAAGAATGTGAGAAATAAGGAAAGACAGACACCAGTTTATAGAAGCATCTCACCTCATTAAGCATCTTAATTCCATTTTATTGTCCATACTGCACTGAAGCCTACAAGATGTATGCATGATTTATAAGCAGTGCTGTGCATCAGCTGAGCAGTTTTATATAGGGCTCTGAAAGGCTGAGGCGCATGTGACACTCGGGTTTGGGTGGGTGTTTCTGCAGTGTAAGAATCTTGCCTGATTTCATTCATGGTGTTACTTGGCTCTGCCATACTTGCATGCTATTATTTTGATAAATAAAGTAACTTCTATACCAAATGAAGGCAGGTAAGTATGAGCCCTCTTTACTCTGATATAATTTTAAAATTCATTCATATCTGGATAGACCTGAATATCATTGAAGTCCAGAAAATAAGCCTCTGATGTTTATTTGGACCCAAGAAAGCTTTATAGATAATTTTATAGTCATTGAATATATTTGTTCACTTTAGCATATTTTAGACTTTCTTATACTGTTGACTGTTTATCTGCACAGTCATAAAGAAAATGTAAAACAACAATGAAAAATGCCGGTGTTCAGATCCCGAGATAAATCCAATAACAGCTGTGACAGGATTGATTACAACAGAATCAGCAAACCTCTAGACTCTTTTTAATATGGTTTGAGACATAAAGAAGATAATGAAAGATGTTACTTGACAATAGTAGGATCTATGTTTAGAGCTAAAAACAAACGGCTCTGAATTTGGGGGCTTTTTGTTGTTGAAACATTTTTCCACTTCAAAATGAGATTTTGGTCAAAATTGACATATTCATGAAATCACGTTAATTTTGATGACATTTTCTTCCAAAAAAAGGATATTTTTCAAATGAACCTTTGGAAAAATTAGATAAAGTAAAAAAAAAAAAAAAAGGCACTTTTGGAATTAAATTATTCATGTGTATTTATTGTTTCAGTGTCATTTTATGCTATGTCACTAACATTATTATTTTCTGTGCTCATCTTACAGAACCTAGTCCTCTTTGCCTTCTCTTTCTGCACCTTCCCGCATCTCTGGGTAATTCCATCTGCAAACACACAATCGGATACTGTCCTTGCACAGCTAACTTGCAAATCTACCTGTGTGCTCCCGACCTGTCTCCTCAGTCCCGCCTCATCTCTGGGCTTGTTTCCCTGTCATTTCATGTAGACGACAGTCTGTCAACTCAAGCCCAATGTGGAAGAGACAGAACTTTTAATCTTCCCCAATGGATGTCTTCCCTGCTAGTTCCCTCTTTGATCACAGCGGACAACCTCACCACCCTGCTTGTCACTCAGGCCCGTAATTTGTGTGTCATCTTTGACTCAGACCCTCTCTCAGGTCCTCACATCCAGGATATGGCATAATCCCACTGACTGCTCCTTCTTAGCATCAGTAAGATGTTGCCTTTCCTGTCCATCCCCATGGCTGAGGCCCTTGTCTAGGATCTTCTATGTCTCAATTAGTGCAACACATTTTTTATCCAGTCTTGACAAATGCAACACAGGTCTTTTGGTGCCCACTTAAAATGACACTGTAAGTACTATTTTCTTAAGCCATCAATCTCCCATTTTTATGTTCATCCTTCTTCCCTCTCCTCTTTCAGCATTGCACCAAAAGTTACCTATTTGTCCTCATTTTCATGCTCTAGCACAGTTTGGTTCCAGTTACCAACAGCTGCATAGTTCTGGCAGCTGGGGTGACCCTGATGCCATCTCCATTTGTCCTCATGCTGGGGGCTCAGACCTGCACCCCCAGCTCCTCCCACTTTTGAGGGGACCATCCTGCAAGCAGCCACCTTGCATCCTCCTCCCTATCCCACAGCGAAAGGCTCTGGGCCCTCTTTTCCTAACTAGCGCTGAGCTCTTCATTTGCTGCCTGTCCTGTTGCTCTCTATCATCCTGTTTCCCTGTGTCAGGAAAACGCCGTTTATTTTCTGTGCCCCACTTCTGTCTGTTGCCTTGTTGTAAGGCTTTAGGAGCATGTACCATCTTTCTATTTTGCCTAATAGCTTGAGGTTCAGCCCACAATCAGGTCTCATGGGGTAGAAGTCCATTATACTCATACACATACACATAATGATAATATAAGCAGTTACTCTTCATTTTACTATTTTTTTATTATTATTATTACTATTATTATTATTATTATTATTATTAGTGTTTGAATATGGCATGGTATTTATCAACCCAGACCCTTTTATTACTTATTTAATATTCTACTGTTTTATTATCCTCAACTTTCATATTATTATTTTTATTTGAATAATTAGCTTTGATAGCTATTAAGCAAATATTTGAAGCCTCTTATACTCTCAATCAAAGCATCTCCCACTTCTGTTATAATGAAACACTTGAATTCTTGGACAGTCTGAACAGAAAACTTAGGTAAGAGTCAAAGTGTTTCATTACAAACAATGAAGAGATGCTTTGATCTAGAGAATAGGATTTTAACTATTAATTTTTCATCTTTAAAGTAAGATCCAGCACAATAAAATACATTGTAAATATAAAGTGAAATCACAGTAAAGTTCAGCTGTTATATTGCATAATTTGCAGAATATGTTGGAGGAACTTATCACATGAGGTATGTCAGAAGCGTCCCCGGGCCACCCCCTCAGATGCTGTGAATTTCAAAGTTCAGCAGCACACTCTCTAAAACCTTGAATTTAAAGCTGAGAGGACATTTCTGGGAGCTTCCTGTGGTGGGAAGGTCCAGTCAGGCCAATGCTACAGTTGGTGGTGGTCCTGCTGTGCAAAGGGTGATTACAGGGGGTCTCTGTGGATCCAGCTAGTGCAAGCCACAGCTGCTGCTAGCATGACACTACAGCCTCTTTGGGAAATCTCAGGTTTGCACTGTTAAATTTCAACTGACTTTTTTTAGGTTTGGGGTTTTTAAAATTCTTTCTATTCTGGCACATTTCGGTACCTGACGATGCTCTCATTTACAGTGGGTGTGAAATAGCTGCTTTTCCCATGAACAGTTGTTCAGGTTCTGGGTTTTGACCAGCTCTTGCAAGTATATCATTTACACTTCCCCCTAAAATACACCATTTTGCCATTTTACTTAGCTAACAAAATGCACTTTAGTGTGGATATTCTGCAATGTCACCAGAAAGTGGGAGGGGAAAAGCGTTAAGGACTGCCAACAAAAAAAGAAGGAAAAATTACTGTGAAAGATATATTCACTGTATACACGTGGAAGAGCTATCTTCTCGCAGAGATTTCCCCTAAGCCGTGGCAAAGGTGACCACTTCTTAAAGAATCCTCCCTGTTCCTGCTGAGAAATCCATAGCTATCACCCCTTTCGGGGAGTGTGAGGTCCATGGAGGTGCTAAACTCCCAAAAGATCCTTTTGGGAACCAACAGATGATGGATTAATATATTTCATAACAATCTCCATGGAGACCAGAACCGGGCTGGCATGCTCCAGACTGATGGTGATAGAAAACCCTGTTGGCAATGTGGATTAGTGGGTGCTCCTCTCAGAGTCAGAGGCTGCCCTGGATGATGCCGTTTATCTCAAGTGTAAATCAGATGTGACTCAGCGGCAGACGCTGCGCAGCCAAACATGCAGAAGAGTCGCGTCAGTGCTGAATCAAAGCCTGAAACACAGATCATTATTTCAAGAGAGTTATGAGAATGCCACGAGTTTGAAGAAGATCATCTGCGCTGCTGAAGAAGTGAAAGCCAAGAATTAGAGATATACTGATAGGAAGCGCTTTGGATTTATTAACTCTTTTGTTTGGACTTATTAAAAAGGAATGACACCTGTTAAAGTGTATCACAGGAATGAGCTATCTAGCAGCCCCAGGGCTGTGACTGAAGGGGAGCTCTATGATAAGGTGAGGACTCTCTATTGCTTTCCAATGACAAGGTACCCAGTAAAAAAAAAAAAAAGGTTTTGCTTTATAAATTGCTTGTTCAATTCAAGAGTTTTCTCAAGCAAATGGCCCAATTCTCATGAAAAACATGTATTTGGGCATCAGTCTGAGATATTTCTGGATTTCTGGTGTTCTTACAACGATTTGAAGCACTCCCATAGCTGTGTTATTTAAGGATGATGTCCACGTCAGTGTGAGTGGGGACAGGACAGGAGGCAGCCCTGCCAGGGCAGTAGGTCTTCCTGCCTCCTGAGGGGCATTTTCTGTGGAGAACTTGGCAGTACCCAAAACACTGCCATTGTTGTGGAGAACACGGACAAGTGATAGTACTTTGACCATTCCTTTTTGCTGTCTCTTCACAGTGGTATTTCAGGTTGCTGAACTGCAGGCTGTGCCCTACGTCTGTATTTATTGAAGCATTTCTATATTTACCGGTGCATTTCAGGTGCTGTAGGAAAGAGACATGCTCCCTCCTCCCCATCTTTCCACCAGCCTCCTCCTGCACATCTTGCAAGCTTTGCATAAGCAAGAGCCACAGCTGAAGCAGCTTGGGGCTGCCCCTACCAGCAGGAGCATCACATCTCTTTCTGTTCCCTCTTGCTGTCTCTCATCTCTTTCAGTGTTTAATCACTTTTTGGTGTCAGCAGCTTTCTCTCAGTGCACAAGTGAGCTGGGTGCTCAGAGGTTTGATTCATTCACTGTACATACACACTCGTGGGTCCTTTTGGGGAGGTATTTCTAATCCCCTTTCCATGAGGGTGTGTTTTCCACCTGCTGCCTACTGTGCCCCCCGGCACCTCGCTGCCTCTGAGGTTTTCTACTGTGTGTCTTAATAAGCAAGTACAAGTCACAAGGTAAGATAAATCTCTTCATCTCCTTTTGTTACACCTGTAACAGCCTTTGAGTCACGTCAAAACAACTCTGGGCTCACTTTTCTGCATTCAAGAAATTCTTCTTTACCATTATACACTTTAGACTGTGTAAAAATGAGGTGATTTCTTTTAAATGGTAACTGTCAGTGAGAACTTCGAGACACGAAAGATGCAATCCTGCTGCATGGAAGGTCAAAGAACATAGCTTGATAGGTTCTAAAATACTATTGCAGGTGGAGTTCCAACATGTACCTGAGCTATTTATCATGCCCCTTCAACTAATCGTTTCTATTCAGACCATTTTCCTTTTCAGCTTAAAAGTAGTGATATGTTGAATCTCACCAGAAAAACTGAGATTCAGCTAGTTACCTTTTTTTTTTGAAAATAATCATTCACTGTCCCTATGATATGGCATTAGGAGAACATCAGATTAGACATCCTGTTTCACAGTTTTGCACCACTGCCCCATGGGGATGCTTGGTCCTTTGTGCATGCTCTTTTTTTTTTTTTTCATTTGAGCAAATGTAATTTCATCCTATTATTTTTGAAAGTTGGAGAAGAGATTGAAGACTGATTACAAGGATATGGTGTACCATGGGAAAAGTCTAGTTATATAAAAGCTTTGTTTAGAGTCAACTACTTTGCGTTCTGAAAAATCTACTGCAGACATCCCTGTTGTTTTTATTGATCTTATAGATTCAGTACTGGGGCATTTAGAGTTTGGCTCTGCTTTGGAGACTGGTATATTTTATTTGAATTTGCTCAAAATTCAATAGATAAAAGTGATCTGACAGCTTTTTGAATGTTGGCCTAGAAAAAGAAATAGTTTCTCATACAAGGTGAGACAGCTGTCTCCAAAAGAAGAGTTTTCGCTCCTCATTGTCACCGGATTTCCTGATGCCCAGGTAGAAACCTGTGCCAGAGCAGCCTGGCAGGTGGCATTGGGTCCAGCATCCTTCCTGCTGGTGCTGTTCCTCCCTCTGGGGCTTCAATCAATTCAGATCAAGCAAGACCTGAAGATCAGCTGGGAATCCAATCCCCAACTCCCTACGC
Source organism: Cyanoderma ruficeps (assembly GCA_008694505.1). Classification (NCBI taxonomy): domain Eukaryota; kingdom Metazoa; phylum Chordata; class Aves; order Passeriformes; family Timaliidae; genus Cyanoderma; species Cyanoderma ruficeps. The sequence continues at coordinate 7,957,472 of VZDJ01001247.1, forward strand.
CATGTTCCTCGCTTTCCAAATCTTTACTGCAGTGGCATTTTCTGTATTTTAAACAGAAATGTTTCAAAACTGCGATATTCCCAAGGATACAGAATAGTGCTGTAGTTGCTATTTTACTTAATATTAAAAGGTTAAGAAGCCCACGAAAACATATAGCTCTGTGGAAATTAATGATGCTTATCTCTTGTAAACTACTGCTGTGTATGTACCTATCCACTCATAATGTTTTAAAATATACATAGCAGAGTGCAGATAGTGATAACACATTTGATTTTATCTGCTATAAATATATATATATATTTGTATGTCAGACAAATAACTTCTCTTTCTACTCTCTGTGTTGATAGCATCCATAGAGGATTTTATCTGAGTGTGCTTCTCTGTGTTATTCATCTCAACTGTGCACTCAGAAAGTTCAAATATTTAAATTGATTGAAAGTTAGAATATTAATGGGTGTTCTTAGAAATTCAGTAACAGTTACATATTCCCAGCTGATGGATACTGTCACAAATGGCTACCACAGGAGTGTAGGTACTCAATTACTCAGCAACAATTAGGATCTTAGCCGAGGTATTGGAAGACTTTTGCTAGTGTGTGTAAAGAGAAACACTGAAGCACTCTGAGATCCTGATTGCTGCAGGAGTGCTACCCATCCTTGATAAACCTTGCAGCAGCTGTTGACAAGCAGTGTTGTGTATCACCTAGGTGCATCACTCATCTGGGAGAGTTCAGGTTACCCCCTCTGGAGGATTTGGTGTAGATGAGCCTTGTTTACTCTTAAAATATCAGTCCTGGTGAAAGAGAGGACTGTCAAGGAGAAATAAAATTTGTCTCCAAAATTGCAGGTTTTAGAAATTAGAAAGACAGAAAAGGAAGCATAAATTTTGCAAAGAGAATTCTGCAGGCAAGGAAGCAAGCCCTGTGCATTGTTAGCCTGCAACTAGCCACCTCCTCCTCCCAGTGCAAAGACAGAACACATGCTTCGTTTAAAACCTGTTTTTAAGTACACCCCTAATTATGAAATCATTACCCAAAACCTGCATGATAAGGAAAGAAGAATTATTATATTAACCTAGGGTCCTCGGTGCACTCAGAGGCATCACAAAGCAGCTCTCCTGCAGTCAAAGCCTGCGCACTCCCTCTTTTCTCTCATCCAGTGAGTCACTTCTTCCTTTTAATCTCCTATTAAAATCCTTTCTATCCTCTTCAGTTTATGACTCTGTTGCTGCAAGGTGGTTTGTGGCACTCGGTATGGCTAATCCTGGGGATTGCATCGTATTGAGAACAGAATAATTGAAAACAGCTTGAAGCAGTTGTAGTTAGGCACACAAATCAATGACAGATAATCATTTAAGCACAAACTGAAACAGACATTTACATGGAAAATAATCATGGCCTTGGAGTTACACCCTGTTCTTGCCATGCAAAATCTTTCATGGATTTGGCAGAGTACCACTGGATGCTAAATCCCATTGCCAACATGCCCATTCCTTTGAGACAGCCCTGGCAAACCCCTGCTGGAAACCTGAGCTCAGCTGTAAACAGGTTTGCGTGAAAGGCTGTCCACCTTTGGGTGAAATAAAACTGCACTGCCCTCCAGGCTGTGTGAGAGTCGTGGTCTGAGATGAGCAGCTCAGAGCAGTGCAAACCACAAGGCAGATGAGTGGATGAGGCTGCATGTCCCCTTTCAGGCTTCTCTTCCCTTCCCAAGGCCCCACCAAGGGAGGGGTTGTGGTCAGGTACACTGTTCTGGGTAGGGAAGAGCAATGATAATGAAGAAAAACTCCTACAGTGGAATGTTTCCTGGCTTGGTAGTGCAGATGGGAGCACATATTTCCCTGTCATTTTCCAGTGACAATCATATTCATACCAGCTGGTTAAAATGTTTTAATAAATGATTACCTGATGAGAACACTTTCTCATGGCTGTGGTGGTGGGGTTTGCTCATTTTTGCTGCCTTCAAATAACCATTCAAATTAAAAAGCAGAAAAAAACCCCAATGCAATTTAAATTATTTCTTAGAATCTTTAGAAAGGCACTTGGAAACCTAAGTCCCAGCTCACCTAAAGAGCTCTAATTTTAAGAAAAGGTGTTGGGGATGTCATATGTTGTCTGTAGTTTGTCCTGGGGGGCTGGAAGAGCTGAGCCTCCATCCCTGTCTGAAGGTCCATTCCATAGCCAGATGAGCGACTGAACATTGTTGTTTGTGTGGGTCCCACAGCTCTGAATTTCTCTGGGTGAATTTCTCTACAGAGAATATTCCAGAGTGAATATTCCCCTCTGATTCTGTGTGAGGCTGGCCCAGCAGCCCCCAGCTCCCTCACTGCTCTCCTGGCTGCAGTGCCTCTGGCAGTAGCTGGCCGCCCTGCTGCTGCTACGATGCACATGCAAGCACAGAAACCAGCCCAAAAGGGCTGGTCTAGTAAGTTCTTACTATTCACATCTGCTTAGAAGCAGGCAAGTGAGGTTTTATCCTATTTATTTAACCTGCTGCTTTGAAAACATCAACACCTGCACCAGAGAAGTTTCAAAAGTTTAGTTGCCAATTTTTCTTCCCCTTTACATGACTCTGGTGAAAGGGTATTATTTATCAAACTAAGTGTATATTATAATCTTTGCAAAATGGTAAAGATCAAAGACTGCCTTGCATCAAGCAGAATTACAGTGCCATAACATTTTTTCTTGTTACAGCTGATATCAATCACGGCATGACAGCAAGCCACAGAGAAGGTTTTTCAGTCGGTATCACTGACACTACAACATCTGAAATACAGCAGCCAGCTAGCATGTGCTCTGGCTGTGAAAGGGAGAAAGCAGCAGCAGCATCAGTAAGTGCCTTCGGTATCGGGGCCATTAAGTACGGCCATTTGGCAGCAAAATGCACGCACACAACTTTAATTCTGCCCACGGCTTCTGCGGCCTCGCAAGGGAAGAGATAAAAGCCTCAGTGAGAGGAGAGGGCTTGATTTCAAGTGACAGTGGTGGCATTTTCAGCAATGACCCCCGAGTGTGGCAGAGCCTGCCATATGATACTACTGCCCCAAAGGCATGTGCACCACCCTCCTCTCTCTGGGAGGAGGTGGGAATTGGGATTTGTGGCGAGGGCTGCCCGGCTCTGGGTGGTGAGGCACCGACCCCGCGGAGCCCTGAATAACATCTGGCTCTGCACACGGTGTCACTGCCAGCACTGCCAGCACATTTCCTGCACCAGCCGTGAGCCAGTTACTTTCTCCCCACTACTCGCAATCATATTTTTGTTTAGTTTAGGCTTGAGAGTCTTTTCACCGTGGCCACAGGCTGCCCAAGGAAAAGAATGAGATTTTTCTTGGTGCTCCCCCGGACCCTGTCAGGCTGGTGAGTTTTACAGTTCCAGCACTTAAAGTACTGCATGCATTGTGTCCCTCAGACTTACCTCTGGGAGCATCTGGTGGAGAACTGAGAGGAAAGGGCAACTATACGAGATCTGTTTGCATACGTATCCCTTCTATCTCTCCTCTGCACAACAAAAGCCAGCCCATGTATTTCTCCTTGCAATAGATTCAAGTCCACAGCAGCATCTTTCCATGCTGTGCTCACAGCCTGTGCTTCTGCCAAGTGCCACCTGAGCTCCCAGCCCATGGAGGCCCCCCCAGGCCCTACAGCAGGACCCTGCAGCAGGAGCTTGCAGCAGTGGGGCACACTGAGGTGCATCCTGCTGGGAGCCAGCACCAGCAGGAGCGGCAGGGACCAGCCCATGGAGCGAGCCAGTGCACTGCTGCACACAGGTGGGAGCCCGGGAGCTCCAGGCAGAGCGAGGCTGTAGTTGTATCGAGTAGTATTGATTCTGGCAGTGACTGGAGCACTTTGGTTTCTGTATCAGGGTTATATTAACATTACAATTTCATAAAATGCAACTTCACTTCAAATGGCCCTGCAACTGTTTCTCAGGCGCTTCAATCTCTTTGCAATTTCAACGTTGCAAAGAGAAGAAGAAATAAAGCAAATTTAGTTGGGAAAGCACAAGGTTCAACAAATTTAAACCTCTTGCGTTTTCAGGATTCTTCTGCTATTTGAATAGAAAACTGCATGGTTTTAGACAAAGTGCCCATCTTCAATTTTTCAGTCTCCTTTTCCTTTGCTGCTGAGAACCACAGAATGTACTTCCCTGCCAGTTACTAAAATGCTTCTAAAAACTTGAAGAATTATTTGAAAAAGGGCATTCCTATTCCTTATGCATAAAACATGCATGCATATTCATATAAAACATTTAGAAAAATTTGTACCAGTTATAATTAGCATGTTTTGTGCATCTATTTTCTTTGCTATTAAATAACAAATTTGTGGTAACCATAGCAACTGGAACATCACATGATACTGGTGCTATTTTGGGGATAACATAAGTACCTTTCTTAAAGAAGCATTCACACCTCTAAGCTATGAATTTTAATAATTTTCATGATAAAGTATTTGTCGGGTAGATTGTATTCATTCCTCACTCAAATGCTGATTTAACATGGAATGCACTACCTTGTATTGCCTATGACCACTTAAAAGCTGTGATGAGTTCTCTTGTTTTGCAAAAAGGCAAGTGACTTAAGGCAAAAGAGAAGCTACATGCAGTGAGGGGAAAAGCACAATAGATTGAAGGATTTTTCTTATTGTTTCTGGGGAAGAAGCTCCCATTGGTCATGTGCCTCTTCATGTTTGAATGGAGGAAAGCAGAAGGAAGGATGTGCTTTAATTCTGGATTGGTACAACTCCTACTGGAATAAGCCATAATCTTGGCTTGGTATATCTCCTGCTGGAATAAGCCAAAGGTGTTGCATCAGCTCTAGTGGAAGATGGGAGAGGTCCTTGTGAAGTTCTTTAGGGAAGAGACCAGTTTGGCCATCAAAGCAAATTCCCTCCTGCTGCAGTCGAGCGTTTTTCTACTGCGTATGTGCTGTACACCACACCTGGTACCACAGACCCTCCAACACATCTCCAAGCCTCACAGCTAATGAGATAAAGAGCAAGAGATCAAATGCCACAACAATAACAAGCCATCAAAAGAGATTAGCTGGCAACAAGGTCGGTATCCACATACTAGGGCAGGGATTCTCTTAAATAAAGTTTGGTGAAGTGTCATATTACAGATAAGAAGAAAATGCCTCAAGAATCTCTGCCAACGTTGTGATGAATTGAGGAAAAATGGAAGAACATGGAAGAAATTCCCTTCAGTCTCTGAAACTGGTAATTCAGTTAATTGTGAGAATGTAAGTAAGATGAACCAAACAGGCACCGATGAGAAATGAATGCTATTAAAAATATGCTGCCCACACTGATGTTCTAATGAAAAATGGTGGTTGACATGATTAATTGTTTTATCACAAAAGTGTCTGTAGAGATGAAACCCACCCTGAGCTTTCAGGATGGTGTTATCCATCTCCTAGAGCAGAGGTAATGAGGGATTATTCACCCTGGGTGGCTCAGGCAGGTGATTTGGGTTAATACACACCCCCAAAAGGCCATTAGGCTGGGGAAATACTTTGCCTGAGTCTGCCTGGCAGGGTGGGGTTTGGAGCAGAGGAATTTTACCAGAAGGTGAAGAAAGGTCTGGGGCTGAGGAAGGGAGCCATGAATTGGAGCTGTAAGGAGACACAGGAGCATGTACAAAAAATGAGGGGTTGCAGGGCCTGCCAGGGCTGTGCTGGCAAAGGGCCCCAGTGCCCAGACAATGTCTGGGGCTGGAGAGTGGAGCCACTGGTGCAGCTCACCGAGCTGCAGGCAGGTGTGGGGCAAGTTGCAAGGAGTAAAAGTTAATGAGAACTTGGAGTTTATAAGCTCACCTGGGCCAAACCTTACAAATCTGAGCCAGACTGGGGGTATGAGCTAGAGTAAAGAGCCACAAAGTAATGCTCTCCCTCTGGTTCTGCTCTTTTCTGCCCACCTTCAGTTTTTCTCCATTCAGGTATATAACTGGGAATTTTTTTTTTTAAGTTCAGCCTTTCTTACTTCTGACTTCTGTTTTATCTTTTGTCACAACTTTTGTAGGAGAAAGTCTGCTTATTCTTTATTTTAAAAAAATAGGGTTTTTTTTCATGAATAATTACAAATGTTCAACTTCAGCCATTTAGAAGTTATGGATTTTGTTTCAAAAAGTGCTATAGCAAAAAAAAAAAAAGATTGAAAAAGAAATTTAAGCAAACATTTAGATGTCTCAAAAATGGCAAGTTTTGATTACCCTAAACTAACCCTTAGTCGTTTTCTGTCTTACCTTGTCCCCCAAGATAAATAATCCAAGATGGAGCAATCCTTTTCCATCCCTCTCTTGCTACGCCTCTGGGGACTTGCAGTGCTCATCTGAGGAGGCCCTGGTGGGATGTGCTGTGTGGTGGCTGCCTGAGAGAGGGGGCTCCCTGCTCCCCTCCACACTCACTCCATGTGTTGTGTTATTGACCCGCTGGGACTGAACCTGCTTCACTCTCTCTTGCTGCAGCTCTTGCTGTGCCATGTGTTCCTCTGCCCTCTGCCTGTCCCCTCCACCAGTGGCTGGGGCATCTCCTCCCTTTGCCTGTGCTCTGGATAGGGACTGGTCCTTGGCTTGGTTAGGGAACTCAGTCTTCCCCCATTCCAGCACTTCTCTCATCTTCCATTCTTGTTCTCTTCCAAATGCCTGCTTCTTAAAGAAAAAGTCTTGGGAAAAGGTCTAACAAGGCAGCAGTGTGGGCTTTCAGCTGAACACATAGGAGCCCCGAGGGGTGAAGCAAAAGTAAACCTATTAGAGGCAAAAAGGGAAAGTTGCACAATATGCTTTTTTCCTTTTCTTGATCCATTTTGCAAGACAGGAACTTCCCACTCTACTTTCTGTTTGGAAGGGGAGCAACACAAAGAAAAGGTTTGGAAGATGCTGGCAAGTGATAAAATACAAAGACATTCTTTTTCTTATATAGTAAATGAATGGCTTTCTGCCTTGCCTTTTGTTAAAGCTCTTAATCCAGCCTGTAAATAGGCACTTTCCCTTTGGACTGACTGTTTAGATATGAGACTTAGAGCTGATTTGAAGTAATAGGATGAGAAAATAGGAGAGATATATCAAAGAGAATGATACATAGGCTCACACTACTGAACTTTCTCTTGCAGCATTTCTCGTACACTGTATGTAAATGTTCACAAGTACAAAGTGCACTTCATTTTACTGCAGACCTAAGCTAAGGCATGGGCTCTGAGAAGCCTGGCTGTTTGATCCCCGGGGGGCAGCCCACCTGCCTCAGGGCACAACACAGATTCTCTGCCATAAAGCAGAATGAGAGAGGTAATTTTGTTGCCTGGCCTGATTTAGGCTTACAAAATGCTGGGAGAACTCTGCATTTAAGGATGTTCGAAGTGGAGATTCACACTCCCAGATCTCAGAAATGGCAATAGGAAGCCTGACCAAGCAAAACAAGTCAGCAAAACAGGGGCTTGGGACCGAGAGAACTCTTAATCAAAAACCAGATTATCTTCAAAGGAAAACTATATTTCACATTCATGAAAAACCTTTTTACCCTACTTTTTAAGCTAACAAACTTTTGCAATGAAGCTATAGTGTTTCTGGCTGTTTCTTTGGGACTGTTCCGTGGCTTTCTGTGAGTAAGGATGTGGCAATGCATTGTTCTTCTTGGATTTGGAAGCCCTCCAATTCATATTCAACTGCTGTGGAAAAAATCCTAAAAATTCACAGACTTGTCTTATTTCCAAAGACACTTCTGACCCAGGCAATGTATTCTAAAATCCTTAAACATTTTATGCTTACTGAAAATCTTCACTGACCGAATAGGAATTTTTCCCATGTCAGATATTAAAGGAGAGAAGAGATTTCTAGTGTGGTTCTTAAAGATTAACATATATATATGTCTATAAGCACAGTGAGAGTATAAATATAAAATATGATGCATATATTTTCCTCTGAATTAAAAATGAATAAATTAATCACTTGCTTTCCATTTTGTATTTAGGAATATTTAGATGCTATTCGATGCTATTTTTATTTTCCAGGGCACCTCTTCATAAGAATATTTTTTTATTAGGTGCTACTAGGACTGTATTTTATAAGACATTTAGAGCCATATAAAGAGGTAAACTGCCAACCAGCACCATCAAGGTCATTTGAGAAAGATGCTCAGACTAGATAGTTGCAAAAACAAACTTTGTTTCTTCTTCTTCTTGTACTAAACTTGTGAAAACCAAGTGGAACTTTGTAGATCGATAACTAGACCCAAGGAAAAAAAAAGTGCATAAACAAAATCTCTCTTGTGCTGCTTACATCTGCTTTATGCATCAGCAGAAATAAAGATCAATATTTGTAAAAGTAATGTCCTGAGCAGATTTCCTTCCCCATTGAAAACACTGCATGAGTAAATGGGAGACTTTTAGAGGAGGCAGTGCAGGATCTGCCCTGGGTTCCCAGTCTGAGGCTGCCAGGACAGAGCTGGTTACTTGTAGCACTCCCCGCTCTTCGCTGAACAGTATGAACAATAGACTGACATCCATGTGCCTGCTCTCTTTTTCTTTAAAACAGTCTTTATCCCCATTGTATACTCTTCTAAACTGTATGGGCGAGTTCTTCTGATCTGCTACTGGCTTTTGTTTTCTTTTCAATGTAAACCTGTTATCTGTCAAAACCACAAGTTACATTAAGAGCATTTAAAATGGTTTTCAGTATTTGTATACAATACATTTTTTCCTGATCAGCTGAAAGCTGTAAAAAGTTTGCTTTGAATTCTTCCCTAAGATATCTTTTTGAATACCAGTACAAGGGAAGTTCTAATTCTGTGCTTTAAGCAGTACAACCACTTGAATATCCTCTATTTCAAATACAAAGCCACAGTATTTAAAACCTTAAAATAAATTCTTTGTTTGACTTCAGTATCAGTATGACTGTTAATAAAAGGTGTGTCCTTCATTGCCTGTTTTAACATGACACGGAAAAGGTATCATTTCAATTGTATTAAATCTCAACTAAGTTAACTAATAAACAGGAATATCAGGCAATGGCATGGCACCACCCAAGTTGCTAATGCAAAATGATGAGCGAGCAGTGAAAGGTCAGCCCTGGAACTGGGGCCTGCAGATGCAACCTGATTTTCATATTGATTGTGTTTTCCAGTGGGCTTCAGGTCAGGAGCTGAGACCTCGGGGCTTGCTCTGTCTGCAGCTGTCTCACTGTTTTCTTTGCTTACCTTGAGCAAGTTCTGCAATATTTCTGTACTGCTTCTCCAAGGATAAAATAAGTCTAATGTTTATCAGTGTTGCAAAGGCATCAGTGCCTCGGAAAAGGTCTTAGGGGTTCCCTATGAGGAAGATGCTATGCACAATAAAAGATTCACTCTGTGTGTGTGTGTGTGTGTGTGTGTGTGTGTGTGTATAATCTCAAGGGTTAATGTTTCTCTGCAGGATTCCAGGATATTTATTTTTACCTGTTATTAAATCCATTGTGAATTAATGTGCTTTTGTTTACAAAATGGGTTTACAACCAGGAAAAGGGACGATACAAGCACATGTTCTGAGAGAGGAGCAATACAGAATTGTATATGTTATACCAAAAGCATTTGTTGATACATAATAGATCAATATGCAACTGAATAATAAGGTTGAGAGATGAGACTAAATGTTCAAACAGGTATACTAATTAGAAAGGACATGTACATCCACGTATAGAGAATCTGACGATGAGAAAATGACAGAGATTCAGCACTACAGTGAATTATAAATGTCAAATTACAAGGATGCATGTAAAAAAAGCTTGTAACTGTTAGGAACTAGACTGTATTCATGTGAAAGCTGTTGCCTTTATCATCTTCTTAGATCCCTCTAAGGTGTTCTGTCATTCACTGTCAAATTTTCTACGTAAGATAGTAAGATGTATGTCACACAAGTGTCCAAAACTGCTCCTCTGCCTTTGTCAGGACACACCAATATATTTTGAGGGGTTTGTAAGCAGAAAGAATATTAAGCAGGAGATCTGTTTAAGTATTAGCAGTTAGTTACAGAATTTTTCCCCCTTGGATGTGACAAAATCTATCACATGATGCCCAAAATGTAGGGGGAAAGGAAAGCAGCAATGTGTGTTCAGAAGGCTGTGGGCTCAATAGGTTATTAGAGAGCCATAGTCTGCACGATAAAAACGGATGCTAACTAAACTTTGATGTGCAAGAGCATGTCTTTAATTTGCAAGAGTTTTTTTTTAAATTAAAAGGTAAATAGCATTTATAATGCTTCTCACAGACCAAGAGCAGCAATAACACCTACAGAGCTCTCAAGACACCTGAAGAACTTCTTTGATGCATCTGATCCATGGGGTAGGTACATTTAGATGCAAACGGTTGATTGCTTTAAGTGATATTTTTGTTTTTACACAATATTGATTATCGCTTTTTAAAATTTCTAAGCATCGGTTGCAAGATATTAGTTGCATGAAACGTGTAAAATATTCAGCCATGAAAGTCCCTTCCCGAGTATAATTCACTTAGTAAGATGTTTACCATGGTGCAGATGACTTGCATTAAGCCAGGACTTCAGGTGAATATGAAGGCACAAAGTCTGTCTGCACAAGCTGTGTTCAGACCCTTCTGCACACAGGCCTCACAGAAATGCTGCAGAGCATTCACAGCTTCGGAAGGTTCCTTTTCTTAGCTATATCCTCTCCTCCAACACAGGTCTCCAAGCTTGCAGAGCTTATAGTTAATTTCCTCTAAGGTCTTTGAGACTCAACACTCCATTACAGGTTTTGGGCAGTTGTAGCTCCTTCAGCAGAATCCATCCTCCAGCCAGGGTGCTCCTCACTCCCCACACTGAGGCGAGTCCGTGGCTGCACCCATGGCAGAAGCTCTCCAAATGTTTCACTCATTTGTCAAACAGGGTAGCTGAAGCCCAGAAAGGATTCGAATGGGAAGGCAGTGCCAGCTCAGTGATGGGTGCTGTGCATGCTCGTGTCACCTACTCACCTACATGGCCACACGCTGAAACCTGAACATCTTCTGCCAGCTGCTCAGCAGCACCCACCAGCCACAGCTGCTGTGCAGTGGAACTGCCCAGCTCTGAGACACAGCTGCCTCTCTTGCCAGTGGTCTATAGGGACAGCACCTCCAGGTCAGCTTTTCCAGTGGGGAGCGCAGCAGCTCACATTTTGTTAGGTTGCTTGGAGTGAGTACAATGGCTGGGAAGAGAGGCAGGCTGCTGACACCAATCTCTCTAATATGCTAAAGCTGGATCATGTTCTGCTCAGAGGGTCTGATGGTATCAGCCTCCAGAGAATCAGTGTCTGACACTCCCAGTCTGTTGTTCATATTGGTTTGGTCTCAGCTGAGCTATTTCTAACAACGAAGAACATATCTGAGCGAGTTACAATTTGCTGTAATCATATTTTTCCAGTTTTTCTCTGTGATAATTACTCCCATAAATATCATTGCTTCACCTCAGCTCAACAGAGTGCTCTCTGTTTCTGTGCTCAGTCTTAACCTTCCATACTTGGATTGCTGGGGAAGAACAATGATAGCATTTGTTGTTACCAGAACCACTCCAGCTATGGGGCTGTTGGGGCTTCCAGGGCTAGTTCTGTTTCTTTACAGTATTAGTTGTTAAAAAATTGCCTTCTGAATTGAACACTGGTGAAGAAAATGCATTAAATTGCCCCTATGTTTAAATTAATTAGACAACAATAATAACAACAACAATAATAATAATGTTTGACTTGGTTTTCAACCAGGTAGACACTTGAAAAACAGAATCCAGAATGCAGATTTTCAGTTAAATGTCTCTGCTTTTACTGTGGGTCCCTGGGCTTAGTTTAATGACAGAGAATGTTTTTAATGTAATCAAAGGGATGAAGACCTCAGGAATTCCAGTCCCTAGCATGGCTTCTAACAGCTTTTCTGATAGACCCTTAAAGTAGACTTTATAAGTCTGTTTTTAACTGCTGGTTAAGAGTCACAGACACATTTCAACTTCAGAGTGCCAGGCACCAGCAGTACCCAGAAAGGAGGTGCTTGGTCTGAGACCTTAAAAGAAAGTGAGTATATGGGAAAGACAAAGAGGCAAGAATAAGAAGATTGTTGGCCCCATTTTAAAAGTGGTGAATGTGACCAAAGACTAAAGGACTAGTCAAAATCACCTCTGTTGCCTATGGCAGACCTGGTATTCAAAGCCACGTCTCCAGATTTCTAATGTACCCTCTTAACTACAAGGCCATTCTTCCCCTCCAGAAAATGATATATAGGTATATAAATGTGCATTGATGTAATGCCAAGTTATAAACCACAAGCCTTTCAGAACTCATGTCCCTGATAGATTACAAAAGAACTTGAAGTCAGGAGAATTGTGGTTTGTCTGACCTTATGCTAATCATTCTCTCTACTTGTGTCTTGGTCAAACTGAAAATGGATAGAATAATGAACCCTTTTGAAAACCGTAATTTCTGGGTGTTGGTCATGACCCAGTTTTTATAAGTTGCTAGGATATGGGTATAATCAGGGAAATGAAGATTCTATCTTATGAGACAAGACCGAAAAGCTTGATTTAAACAAAAGAAATTATGAGAAGGAATATTAGTACACTGTGAGGGGAGTAAATATCAGAACTAATTAGGTTCAAGGACAAAATTGGCATCTGAACAAATGTATATAAACGGGCCCCTAATAAACACAGCCTGGAAATCTTAAGCCAAGTTATGAGATTCTGAAGCAGTTTTCCAAGGGGAATAGTAGAGCCAGAGAAAGTAAGGGCTTTTAAATGGATCTCAATCAGTTTGTGAACTGGGTATCATGCCTGAGAAAACCAAGAGAAGCAGACTGTCAGTCCACGCAAGTCCAGTGTCCCCAGGTAAAAGCCAGGACATCACCAAGATCAGATGATGTTCTGAAAAAACATTATGACTGGCTTCTTCTATCTCAAATTCCATCATGTGTATTTTGTTTTTTAGGCTCCTCCGTTCAGAGTCTCTTCAATTCCCTGATTATCTCACCAGCCTCACACTTGAGGGGTTCTTTAACATTTCCAGGTAATCCTTCTCTGCTCTGAAGAGCCAATGCAGGAGGAGACCTGGAACGGTCGAGGTAACATTGAACGAGAAACTCCTCGTGTTGGCTGCTGAGGATGGGAGAGCGGAGTGGTGGCAGGGGCGAGCAGGGGCAGGTGGCAGGGCAGCACACACAGCGCTCTTGTAAAACGGCTGAAACCTCTGTGCAGAGGCTGGACTCTACCCCTACCGCGCAGCCCTCTAGAGGGGCCAGCTACCGAGAGCCTGCTGGCAGTGTCTTCAGTGCCTTCATTCCCGACGGCAGGCGACCGCTCCTGTCGCTGGAACAGGAGAGTGAAGACGCTGGCGCAGCCCCGCATTCCCAGCTCCCTGCCACGGGAAGGGGTGACTGACCCGGCTCGGCTCCTCTCCCTGCCCTGCCTGTGCCCACACTCTCGTCCTCTGCCGTCACCCGGCTGAGGGCACCACTTCTCACCTGCCGCGCTGCGCTGCTCCCGGGGCCGGGCGGGGCCGGGCGGGGCCGGGCGGGGCCGGGCGCTCCCGGGGAGGGGCCGGGCGCGGTTGGACACTCCTCGGGCGGCCCCGGCCCCGTCCGGCTGCGGCCCCATGCGCGGCCAGCAGGGGTCTCCGCCGCCCCGCTCCGCCCCGCGCCGCGCAGGCGGGCTGCGCCCGGGGGCGGCCCGGTCCGACCCGGCCCCGCTCCGCTCCCCAGGCACCGGCAGCCCCCCGGCAGCGCCCTCCCGCCGCCTGCCCGCAGCCCATGCCGCGGCGGCGCTGCCGCGGCTCCGCGGGTGCGGGACGGGCCGGCCAGGCCCGGAGCGCCCCCGCTCAGCTTCCGCCCGGCGCGGCTCGGGGCCGGGGATACGGGACCGGCGGAGCGGCAGTCCCCGGCCGGGATGGGCGGCGGCTGCCGGGAGACAAAAGGCCGGCGCGTGTCCGCCTCTGCGGCAGCGCGGGGTGCGCGGCCGCTCCCCCTCCCCGGGCCGCCTGCGGCAGGGACCGGGTCCGCCGCCTGACCGCAGCCCAGCCACCCTCCCCGCCTCACTGCGGCTCCGGGAAAAGACCGTCATGTGTGAACGGTGACAGCGGCCGTGCGCGCCGGGCAGCGCGGCGCCGGCAGCCCGCGGGAGCAGACGGCGGCGGTGCTGGCCTCCCGCGCACAGTGTTAACCCCGGGCAGGAAGCGGAGAGAGGGTATTAGAGCGGGTCCTTACAAACCCGTGTGTAGGTGTGATGGGGAAAAGAAAGGGAGCGGCCAGCTTTTATTAGGCACTGAATCTCGTGAATTCTAAGTAGCAAAACCCTAACTAGATCGCCGTAACAGTGGGCTCGTTGGGTTTTCTTCTCTGGTACAGCATCTTGTTCGTTACCGTGTGAGCGGTGCCGATGCGTGCGGAGGCAGGGCAGAGCGTGATTGCCGGACTGGCACCGGGCGGTGCCCAAAGTTCCCGCTGTCCCGGCAGGAGCAGGAAGCATCCCTTTGGGTTGAGGGGCCGAGGGGCTGGGGCGGAGGGAGGGGTTGCTGCCGCGCTGCCCCCTCGCAGCCGCCGCCGCAGCCCGCCTGGCCTTCCGTGAGGTCTCCCTGGGACAGGGAGTGAGAGAAGCAAACTCTCAAGTTGTGCCCGAAGAAAAGTTGCCCGACTGGAGAAGTCGGGGGGATCCTGAGTGTCGCCACCTGCTCCATCCTGTTTGTTGCCGGGTTCTGTCTGCTTTTTCTGCAAACCCAGGGGACGGGCAGGGTTTGCCTAGGAAGCTTGCCGTAGTCTTATGGAGACAAGGGGAGAAAGAAAACAACACGTCTTCAGAGTGACACGTCGCCTTGTTTAGTCTTCTCGTCTCCTGGACAGGGTTGGAGTGGAGGCTGAGGACGGCCTGAGCAGTGCTGGTGCCGGATCTCCCCGCTCGTAGCCCCTCCTAAAGAAAACACGTCTGAGCCCTCGTGGTGAAGAACCAAACCCAACGAAAGTTGGATCTTTTTCGAAGAGGGGCCCGGGGGCGCCGAGCCCGGCGGTTCCCGTCCGTAGAGCGCTCGACAGCGGCGGAGCGCTCGCCGCGGCTGGGACTTGACCTGCAGAGGGCAATAGTTGGACGCAAATGCCAACAAAGGCAGCGGGGCTCGCTGGCTCGGCGCCGCGGCCGGGACCCGAGAATGCTGTGTAGGTAGGCAGCAGTGCTTAATTAATGTATATTGAAACAAAAGATCGGGCAAAGTGTTTGATTTTTCTTTAGGCTACGTTTTCAAGGCTAATCTAATTCATAAATGCTAGATGTATTTTAAAGATATTAACACAAACTTCCAGGAGAATTATGGGGTTGACTCCAGCATTACCCTAAGCGATAATTGTTTACCGGAACGTTTTCATTCGGCTGCTTGGATTCGTATTATTGGCGTTTTTGTTCTTTGAGACTCAGTCAGGAGAGATGGAAACGAAGGGGAACTTTCCTAATTGTTATAGCGATTGTCAGGGCGACCGCGCAGACTTTGCAGGAGGAGGCGGCAGGCGGCCGGCGCCCTGCGCGGCGGAGAGGGGCCATTGTCTGCGGGGCCGGGCCGCCGCTCAGCACCGGGCGGGCGGACAGCTCCGGCCCGGCCCTGCCCGCAGCCTCCGCCTCCGCCCGCGCTTGGGGCGGGAGGATGGGAGCTCGCCTTCGCTTGCCCCAGCAGTCCTTCTCCCCGCTGGCAACGGATTCACCAGGGAGTGGAAAAGAGCATCCCGACGGGCGCACTTTGTCTCCCCGTCGGTGTGTGTAGACGCGGCTGCCGTAGGCGTCTGTGGCTTGTGTACATACACGGCTTTAATAATTACACATAAGGCTCTATAACCTCATAATTCAGGAAAGACTAGAAAACGCGACCAAATTGGAGTGTTGGCAGCAGGGGTGATTGCAGGTCTGGATGAATACTCCGTCTCTTCCCAACTCGCCGCCCGCCTCCTTCCCCCCCCCCCCCCCCCCCCNTGTCTGAGATTATGTCAAATTTCAGTGATCGGAAATGTCTTGCCCAAGCGCCATTCCCGCTGGAAAAAGTCAAAAGGGTTCCTGGCATTAAAACGACCTTGCGTCATTCCTGATGAAATTAGCAGAGCTACTTGTTTAGAGCTTTGCTAAGGATGCACTTTGGTCACAGTAAGAAGTAAGAAATGTGGGGTTTAACCTCCCCTTCTGAGCAGGATCCGTCTGCTTTCACTAGCTGCAAAGCCTGAGACCAGCACTTGAAAGCGCCTTAGACCCGCAGTCCATTTTTCACTTGTCTTTAAGTGCAAGCGATGGGAATTGCTAACCTCGGCTAAGAAAATTTCATTTTCCCCATCCTGCTAAACGGTTCTGGTCGACATATGTTTGTTATCAGAGAGAGGTGCTATGAACACAGAGCCATTTTCTTAGCAGCTCTTTGACTCTGTGTTACCATAGTCCCACACGGCATTGGTCCTTTCCCGTTGGGAAGTCATGAATAAGAGACTATGAAGCTTGCACGTCAGATCTTCCTCAATTAATCCACCATTAGCATGTTCGGGATCCTCTACTGGATGGTTAACAGCAGCTTTGGTAACTGTATGCTGTCCATACCCAATTATGCTCTGCTAAAAATGAACTCTGCAGAACAACCTTCCTGAGCTGTCAGTGTCTCCCGTTTTCCTATTTTAACGCTTGTGTGTAGTGGCAGGCGACAGATGGTGTAGATCAGATCGATTTGATTGCATTAGGCGATTTTTTTTTTCCTCCTCTCCCCCCCGACTCCTTTTCTGGAAGCCCACATTCATCTGAGAGGCGATCGCCGGGGACATGGGAAGCAAGAGCAGCCGCCGATGTGTGAAAGCAACGAGACATGGCCAGCCAGAGGCGCCGGGGTCCCTTCACGGGGTTTGTTAACATGGTAATCCGGCACCAGGAGAGAAAGCTGCTTTCTGCTGCCCAGAGCCCATTCCCCATCACACATCAGATGACTCCCTGGCTTTACACACAGTTGGAGTTCTGCTCGAAACCTGGATTTAAAGGGTAAGCGCTTCAATAGAGGTGGATTTCTGGCGGTTACTTGGGTAGGTGGCAAAAGGAGCGATCTTCCAGCGATTTTTAAAAAAAGGTTGTCTTTGAGCGGGCATGAATATTTCCTTCCTTCTTCCTTTTTTTTTTTTTTTCCCCTGCCTGTGCCCCCTCCCCTTTCACCAGAGACCCCCCTAATTCAGAACAATTTCTCACACGGAAAGACATCGCGCCTCTCTATTGACGGATGGGATCAATATTTCCCCCCTCTGAAATTTGCTTTTCGTGGAGAGCCCGAGCTCTGCTCAGAGCTCCGCTCCTGATAGCTTAATTGTTTAATTCCCTCCATCCGATCCCCTCCCTTCTGCGTGTGTGTGTGCAGTGTGCGCGTCCCCCTCCGCGGGGACGGTGGAGGAGGCGGAGGTGCCCCCCGGGGCCCTTCCCCGGCCCCGCCGGGCTGGCGCTCCGGCACCCGGGCTCTTTCGGCGTGGAGCGGGGCGGCAGCGCCGATAAACATGGCTTTCCGGAGCCGGTGAACAAAGGTATTTAGTGCCGCGGCGCGCCGCCACGGGCACCTCCCGCACGGCGCGGAGAAGGTGCGAGGCGCGCAGCGCGGCGGGGGCTCGCTCCCCCGGTGCCCGGGGACGTGCGGCCGGCCCGGAGCGCCGGGGCCGGGGCCGGGGCGGGCGGGGGCAGCGGCGCGGGGCTGGCAGGGCCCCGCCGGCGGCAGCGGCGGCCCCGGGAGCGGCGCCGCGGCCGGCACTCGGCGCTGTCCGTCGCCGCGGGTGCTGAGGGGCCCGCGGGCGGGGGTGCGGCGGGCCGGGCCGGTGCGGGGCGGTGGCGGCGGGGCTGGGCACGGGAAGTTTCGGCAGGCGCTGTATTGGCGGGGAGTAGTGGGGGGGGGCTGTTGCTCGGGGAGGGGAAGGGCAGTGTCAGATGGACACAGCGAGAACAGAACTGGCGCCGCGCGGGGCTGCTCTTCCCCGAGAATCGCATTCTTTAATATTTAAAAAAAAACTCAAAACAAGCACCAAAAAACCAACCCCACGCAAAGTTTGGATTTCTGCCTAATTCTCGATGCATTTGTGGAGCGCCTCCCAATTTAGGACAATATCGGTCTAGGGTATCAGTATAGAGTGTTTTCGCCACGACTCGGTGCATTTCACTTTTTCAAACGGCTTTTGTTCAAGTTGAAGGAAACCCACCGCATCAGTTATTTGAGTTCCAACGCCAGCAAATGGGGTTACAGCCTTCAGTTTCACAGCGGGGAAAAATGACTGTGTTTGTTATTTACTTTCCAGCTGCCATTTAGAATATGACTTGAAAGCTTGCTGTGTTAGAGGATACAGGAAATCACACCTAAAATGAGATTAAAATAGAGGAGAGTGTGTTTGGAATAATTTTTTTAATTATTTAAGGTAATGTTGCTATCAAAGTATTTTTTTTTCTCTTTCTCTCTTTGTTTTTCTCATTTCTTTCAAATTCGAGCAAGAGTCTGTGATACAAAACAAACGCTGTCTTCTCGTATGTTTTCATAGGAAGCATAGTGGTAATACGTCAACGGAGGCAAGGGCTCATGTTAAGGAAGAAATCTGTAGAAAAAGCAAGCATCTTGTATTAATTTCAGTTGGAATCTAATCAACAAGCTGGTCAGTCACCGAGTGCAGTGGATAATGAGGGCTCTGTGTGCTGCATAATTACTCATGGCTGAAGAAGTGCGGAGTACCCGTGGTCTGCGCGGGTTCGGACCGTGCGGTGATAATTTCATTGCCCCCTCCCCACCACTCACACGGAAGCTGCTCTTAGCATCAGGAGCCGGGGAGAAATAGCACGGAGAAGTTCCTTAGCGCTAGGCGAAGTGTGCTGTGCCATGACGTTGCAGAGATCCTTTCTATTTAGTTGGCGAACAATAAACGTTTATTATCACCGCGGCAGATCATCAGACAAAGCTTCCCCCTCCCGCCTCCCCCAGGCACGAGCGCTGCTGATAAGGGAACTGCTCCGGGTGACAGGCAGAGCCGCGGGCGCCATTCGGAAATAACTTCTTTTATTATTGTTATTTTTTTTTTCCTCCGGTTCGCCTTTTGCAGACCTTGGCAGGGCGGCGGCAGGTGTCAGGGCGGAGGTGCGCTGCCGCCGCCCCCGCCCGCCGCCGCGGAGCCGCCTGCCCGGCTCGGCGCCTCGCAGCCGCCGGGCTCCGCCGCTCGGGCACACGCGGGGAGCGGAGTGCGCTGAATTTGTACTTTGAAGCCTTTTTCGCCTTAGATTTTTATGGCGCTAGGAGGCCTGGCAGAGGAGCGTCTCTGCTGAGATCGGAGCCTTTGCTATTTTTTTCTTTGATTTTTTTTTTTTCCCTCTCCATCGCCTTCCTTTCCTCCCTCCCTCCTCTTGGTAGCACATCGAGTCAGTGTGAGTCAGGACTTGTAAAATGCATTTCCAAAGCCCAGATGAAAAGTCTCTCAGGCGTGTCAGCTGCTTTATCGGAGCTTTCCCAAGCCCACCTATGCAAACAGATTTGTAATATTTGTGTGCTTAACCGTGCATCTCTTTTACAGGAATCTGTTGCTGCGTATGACATCTTTTGCAAGCTCCCAGAGCGAATTGATGGAGCATACAGCTAGGGAATAGGATACCAGAGAAGCATAGAGGAAGAATCCAAGCAATCACCAGGTAAACTCAGCCTTACTTTGATTTATTTCCTTTCACCTCGCCTGCAAGCTCTTGCCCACTCCAGTAAGGGAGCAGGGGAGCTGAGGGACTGTACGTGTGTGTATTAAATGACTACTCCCCTTGCTCGCTTCCTCAGGATGGAAAGGTTCTGCGTCCAGTGGATATGGGACAAGATCGCTCGGCAACCCTTGTGGATTCTCCTTCTTCTAGAGGCGAATTATAGTTATGGATTTATTGTCCCGGTGCAGCACTTCCACCAGCAGCAGCAGCAACAGCAGCAGCTTTCTGACTCTCTTCGGTGACGGGTATTCTTGGGTGGATAATACGGATTACGTTGTTATTGCTTAAGAATACGCGTAGTCGAGGAGAGTACCGGCGGCGGGCAGGCAGGCAGGCAGCGCGACCGCCCCCAGCCCACCAGCTGGCTCCTCACCTCCTCTAGTTGCCAAGGTAGCACCTTTTCCATCTTTTCCTACGCTTTGCAATGTTTCATTCTGTGTCTCTGCCCGGGCGGGGGGAGCTCGAACGCCCTGTCTCTTGCGGAGCGGGGTGCCCGGTGTGTGTGTGTGCGTGGGAGCGAGCCCAGGGCTGGGGAGGGCCGCGGCAGGGCTGGCCGAGCTCCTCGGCAGAGGGTGGCCGAGGGAGCCAGGGCCGCTGCGGGCTGCGCCGGGCGGGCAGCGCTCTTTAGGCTGCGCCGGGGCCGGGGGAAGGTTCTCGCCCCGTCCGGGCAGCCCCGGTGCCTCGGCACTCGGTCGGCAGCCCCCAGCCCGCTCCGTCCGCAACCCCTCGTCCCCTCTCCGTCGTGGGGCGCGGATGGGGGAACCGAGGCGGCCGGCGTCGCCTGCCGGCGGTCCCTCCCACCGGGACACGGAGTGCCCGCAGGGCCGAGGCGGCCCCGGCTCCGTCCGCGGCCCCGGCAGAGCCCGGGCTGCCGCCCCGCCGGCGGTCACGGCCCCGCGCCCGCAGCAGCCGAGCCGTGCGGGGCCGGGGGTGCCCGCGGGCGGGGAGGTGCCGAGCACCCCATGCCAGCGAGGCGAGGGACAGCCCGCACGGCCGCAGAGCGCCCGACGCCCGGGGAAACCCCTCTTCCCCGGCTGCCGAGGGCATCGGCCGTCCAGGGGGCCGCTCCTGGGGAGCAGTTTGAGGCCGGCTGCTTTCGATGAAACCAATGCCTCTCTTGCTCTTTTATCCTCACCCTGCAACCTGGTGAGGGCAGGATTAAGAATCCACCTTCACACCAGCTCCAGGCCCACAGAGTTTATCAAGCTTCTGAGGCCCCAGATTGAGACACAAGCTCAGGTCCAGAGCTGAGGGTTTTTTCCCCTCTGCAGCTCAGGTGGTGCCTTATTTTTGCCCTTTCCAAGAGCTCAGGACTCCCTAAATGCTACTTGCAGCTGGACAGGTGGGAGACTAAGGGATTGTTGATTCCTATCACTGGCCAAGACATGCCCCATCGCTTTAACACAGAAAAAGTGCATCTGTCCTTCTTCCCAGTCTCAGCAACAGGGCACAGGATTTGGTTAAAACCTGATCAGTCTTTCAGATGCTGTGCATAGGAAAATCCAGGCATAGCGTTCATAGTTCCAGTCTTTTTTCCCCTGCTCCTCTGCCCACAAGCCTGGCAGAGAAAAGGAGCAGGGTGTGATCATCCCTGTGTTTTGCCATTCAAGGCCTCTCCACATGCCCATATGATCCCAGGTCTTGTTGCCATGTAGTCACAATTGTGAGACCAGATTTCAGCCTTAAGTGAATTAGATCAGAAGCCATTTTAAAGGAAGACAAGGAGTCCTTTGATAAGACAGTCTTTTTGAATGCATCCTTCCCCAACCTCAGCTATGATGGGGCTAGGAATGATTTTTAATGTGAACAAACCAGACATGGGGTGATGGTTGAGAATGCAAGGTGGGCTGATGGAGAATGTCTTTCTCTCTGTCTCTTGCTTAGTGATTGAAAGGCTGTCGATGTTCTACTTAATAATTTCCAACAACTGCCAAAGCAATCTTAGTCTGTTGCCTTTAGTAGTGAGTGGAGTGCTTGTTGTAACACAGACGTGTGGATCTGTTATTCTTTAGACACATCTTTGATGCTAGCACTCTGATCCTTGTGTTTCTCTAATACCACTTGAAAGCAGATTTTTTTCCTTGTAGTTTAGTATGTTCAACAGCCTCAGAAATAATGTTAAATTATGCTTTAAAAAGACATGAGCAGCTGCTAAATCATAGTCAGTTCAGCACCGTAACACAGCCACATTCACAAGTGCTGCAGGAACAGCGATGGAAACACTATTTTAAAATCCAGGTTTGTATTGCAAACCTCTCTCTGGCCAGAGCTTTTAGTTGACATTTTCCCTTGAGTCATGACTTACAATATTATTAAGAGTTCTCATTTCATCACATAAAGGGTGTGGATTTGTTTGCTCTTTGCTTGGTTGAGTACCTTGTGTAGTATGTTTTGAACTGGCACCCATAAATACAAGCTTAGCAAATGGTTCTCTATACTTGGTTTCTTCTAGTTGCTTTCTGTAAAGCATGATGAGATGGTTTTGCTGAATAATGCCTTAATGACAGGGCTGATGCATTTTTAATGCGTGTACTCTTTGTCATTGTCAACATTAACATTTCGATGATTGTAGATTTCTCTAAAATCTTTTGGGAATTGCTATGCTGTGTGGGTTAAAAGAGTGGAAGTGTAAGGTCTGACTGGAGATATACTGGCTATGCTCACCAAAATGATTCTAGATTATTGTGTAAATGCTCAGTGTGCACTCCTGGATGATGTTTCCCAATAGCATGATCTCAGAGGGACTCCCCCCATATATTAGCAGTTCCAGGGGTCTGTCACATATGTATATAGGAGGACAGAAGGGGTCATTTCTGAACAACAGACCTCCTAAGTAGTGGCTATTCATACTATGGGTCTGATCCTGGCAATGCACATAGCTTCCACAGGACTCCTCAGGAAAGCAAGCTTGGTCATGTTCAATCCAAAATATTTAGGGCCAAATCCTACTATCCAATGCAATAGCAAACTCCCAATTGATTTCACTGTGGGAAAGATTAGACCCCTAGTGAAAGGGATTTTTTACAATGCTACACTTCCTACTTTGCTTTAGAAATTGCGAATCCTGTGTGCTAAAAAATAACTCTAAAACCTCCCTGCTTCTAGTAGTCTAATGATATTTCATTAATGGCAAAAATTACACTAAAAGTTTACAGTGGAACGTACTAAGAAATTATGCTATAAATAAGGAGGTTTAATTGTACCAGTATGAGCATTTCCTAAGACATTTTAAAATGAGGTTTGTGGCAGCACCAAGTGTGCATTAACAGCTATTTTGGTGAGGGCATATTTAATTAATTCAGAATGCTAAATTTCTGTTTCAAAACGGTTTTTTTTAATCTGCATCCTGGTAGAAAATTAAATTAAAAAATTACTACCAAAATAATTACTTGAACTTAGCCTTGTCTTTAAAGGCCATAATCCTATGAAGATTTATATCTCTGGGTAATTTTCTCTGCTGGAGTAGCCTCGAAGGCTGCTGCCATAGGTAAGTCTTTGTCACGCCAGGGCCCCAGAGCGGCACGGGCAGTTGATGGCAGAGCGGACGCTCCTGTGGCAGTGGCCCTGGTGCAGCACAGGTGACACTGTGATACTGGCTGTCCCCTGCCCTGCTCAGGCCTTCTCAGAGCAGGGAGCTGCCCAAAGGGCTCTGTCCCTGAGCACAGTGGGCACATCGTGCCCCATGGTGGGCGTGGGAGAACAAAGAGTAGTTTTGGTCCCTGTTGTCCTGTGCAGGCAGGGTCACAGCCTTGCCTGGCTCTGCCCATAGCGTGAAGCATTTCCCTGCTTAGCAGTACCCTAAATTAAGTGGTAGGGACTGCCACTGGATTTCAGGTGCTCTTTCCAGAAATATTCAAATCTACAGCCCTTACATATGTATATATCCCTGAATGGAATAAATATACATGTATACAAACAGGCACCCCTCTCTGAAGAGAGGCTAGAGCACAGTAGAAAATCCCCATTCTCGCAGACCTGACAGAGGCACAAGAGCCACTCACCTCAGCAGGGGCCGTGCTGTTGCAGTGCGTATTTATGACCTGTGTTACGATTCCTCTTGTTGCTGCAAATTTGCCTAAAATAAATGCCCACTGTGTTGCATATAGATGTGTATGGTTATACAGATGCTTTTACTTTGTGCTTTTAAGACTACATATGATTTTGAGGGGAGTGTAAGTTTACTTCCCATAACAAGTTACTGTCTTTCGTGTCAGTTTAGGTGCCTTCTAGTGTTCGTAGGGTTTTTTTGAGGAAAATGAAAACAGTAATATCTATACATCCACACAGCTCTACACATACTTTGCAGCTGTAAGAATAAGCTAACTAGCCTTTTTCTCTGCCTTTTTACATCACACTAGTCGTAATGTACGCAACTGGATTTTTATGAGCTTTTTGAAATAAATCACGTCTTTACGTACACAAAAGGCTTTTTCTTCTCTTCCTTTTAATAGATTACTATTTTTCTGAAAAGCATCGCCCCCAGGTATTACCCGTAGCTGTTATGACATCTCACCATTTAGTGTTGTAAAGGTAAATCATAACACTCATTATTAAGAGCCATAAATTTTTACCAGAATCATCATCTACCTCCTGAAAGCTTTAATGGTAGAAACATTTCCTGGGCTAACGCCCATGATGATTGCATGCTTTTTATTGCTATCATTTAGTAACCAAATTGCTCAAAAATCAAAGGACTTGATTATCACATACCTGCAATGCATAGAGCTATTTATAAATGTTGGCTCGATAATAACAATGACTCAAAAGAAATTTAAATGACGGGCCAAAAATAAGTAGTCTAAAAGTGAAAAAACAAGCCAGAATTCATAGAGGTGATGGAAAGAGTCTGACTGCAAAGGACAGATAGGATCCTCAGGAAGGTAAAAGGAAGAGTCTAGGAGGTGATGGTAGAAGGTAGATGTGACCCAGCTTTTCATAGTTAGAGGGCAGAGAAGATGTGAGGCACCAGGGACTGTAAGTGAGGAGGCATCGCAGTGTGGCGCTGGAAGTATGCACCAGAAGTGTTGAAACCAGGGCTGGAACATCACACAAGTTTGGTAGTTTGCTTCCTGGAAAAACAATATCTAGTTTTAAGCAGCCAACAAAACATTGAAATATTAGGTGAAATATTCCAGAAACTTGAGCGGGTTGATTGATGAGAAAAGTAAGAGCCTTGAATATATGGCTGAAAGGTGGTTTACATATGTTTTTATTTACACACNGTATGCCTAGCCAAAATTACATAATATTGCCCGTATAGATAAATGAAATAAGTATCCTGCTTTTGAAACTGTTCTCCTGCAGAAGCCAGTGGGAATTTTCCATTGATTTCAGGGGGTTCAGAATTTCTCCTGTCTGCAGGAAAGCAGTGTAGCCTGGTGTGTGCAAACAGACCTAGAAACTATGTATGGAGAAAATGCAGTATGGCTATCAAGAAACATTTCCTTCCAGTGAACCCAAGACCCCTCTAGCCAGTGGGGATGATATAAAGCAACAGAGCAATCTCCAGGCAGGAAAGCCCTTGTCTGGGAGATGTAAAATTAACTTGGCCAAGACACAGCAAGCAGTAGTCACCCTAGGAGGGCTGGAGAGCCATCTGGGGAGGCCTCCTCACCTCTGACAGTTGCAACACAACCCCATGGAGCTGAAATGGCTCCGATAATTCCTCAACACTTTATACCACTAGAAAGAAAGGGCTAGGCCCACAAGAGGTAACTTACACTTTCCAAACTACTGAAGAGTATTTCAGATTAAGTAGCGCTTTTGTCTGTTTTGGGGTCAGTTGTAACCACCGTGTTGCTCTGTATCAGCTCATCTGAGTTACACCCCTTTCACATTATTGCATGAGGCATGAAATGTTGGAAAAATATAGCCGACTTTAATATTAACAGTTGCTGATTCATAACCTTGTTTGTAATATTAGCGGTTGCCTTACTAAATCGGGACAATACCACAAAGTTTATTAATGATCACAGGTCAAACCAATCTTTTAAATCATTGAAAATCAAAGATAAAGTGATCAACATGGGGCTGGTCTTCTCTAATTGGAGAAAGAGGAACATTCTGAACCAGAACAGTACAGCATGCAATTGTGCAGCCTGTTACCAAAAAAAGAACCATCTCACTGCATCTTACAGAGGCATTTACATAGATAATGTAGATTTCATATGACTACTTTTAGATTATCTGATAGTACTAGCTGTGCAAATATTCACATTCTCCTAAAAAGACGCTGATAAAAAAATCAAATAAAAGGGCATCACTAATTACTGCAATATTGAGGATTTATTTTATTTCTTTAATTTAGGTGTTATTTCTTTAATAGTAAGAGCAGGAAGGCTTGATGCACTAATGCTTCCCACGATCTGGAAACTCTTCTTTTCACAATCGTTCTTCAGGAGATGACTTACCTGGTTACTCCAAGAAAATGCATTTCGTATTACCTTTTCATCAATTTGCCATGGTACATCCTTCTGTTTTACAGTTTATTGCTTGCTGTTTTACTGGAGCAACACTTATTAAAGTCTTGATGCTCTGGTTGTTAAAAATGACCACTGTGGTAAAAACTGTTTCTTGTTCCCCTACTTTCCTCCACTGTCTTGCTGTCCTCCTTCCTGTTTACAATACATGCAAAAGATTTGAGGGGATGGAATGGATTTTCTTTCTCAGTGTGTTTTATTTTAGAAATGTCAGGATCATTTAATTTGCCCCTTTTTTTTTTTTTTAACGAAGGTCTTGAACTATAGAGGAGAGCAGTGGAAACTTAAACCTCAGCTTAAGAGGTGGTGATTTTTCCATTTTTAAGAATGAGACCTTTTCCCCCACGTGTTTGCCAGGGTCTGAGTTCTGCAGAACAAAATAACATAATTCCTTTCAAGGTTGCAGAACAATCATTTTTGTTTTGACTGCTCATTGTCCTTTGTTGTGTTATGACATCATGTGGATGTCCCATCATGTGTCACACATGTGATAACATAAATCCATTTACTTTCAGTTGTTCAAAGAGCCCCTTGATGAAAACTGGATCTGCAAGCCCTGCTCTAGGAAGCAAGAGCCAAACCCACTCCCTTTTGCTCTTCTTGTTTAGATGCTTGTCACTTCTGTCTATGTAAATTCTTATCAGCAAAGAAGGCAGGACCAGTCCAGACCCTTGGTTAGAGATGAACATAGACATGTTTAGTTTTCTTTTGCTGGAACTGCAGTGAGGCGGTGCTGCTCACTCTGCTCCAGCCTCCCTGGTAGAGAGGGAGGAAAAACTCCAGCAAGGGAAAGGATTTCTCATCACGCTGAATGGGCGTGATGAGAAATCCAAGGAAAACAAATCAAATAAATAAATCAATCCACACACAAATTACCTAGCTAGATTTTTCACCTTTTATTTCTTATCAAGTGCAACTCTATTTTAAGTGTTCCACATTTCTTGGATGCAAAACTTAAACATGTGCCCTGTAGAGAGGCTCAGAACAATAGCTCTGCTTTCTCTAATAAAATCTCTCATCTGAGATTAACTCTGGAGCTAGCAGTGAGGTCAGTGTTTCATTTCATATAAGTCAGCTCATGCTGACAAGGGTCTGGCCTTCTTAGTGATGGGCCGTTTGCTGCTCAGAAGTGTGAGGAATGGCTTTCTGAAATATCGATAGCTCGCCTTCACTGGAGTTCATGATCAAATTAGCTGGCAAGTATGAATGTGCTACAGCCAGACTGCAGGGCTGGGAGGCTCAGGCTTGGGCCAGCCACTGAGGTCTGCTTCCTAAATCAGAGGCTAACTCTTCCATTAGTGTAAATTGGTGGTTTATAACGATGTCAAATGAGATTTGTGTCAGAGTAGCCCAGACTACAACCTGGTCTTGGGATTTGAAAAGGAATAGAAAAATTAGGCTGCAACCATTAGAGTTCTTTTTTCATTTGGTATTTGTTGTGCATATTTGCAAATGTGCCTATACACACCTGCACACACATGCATTTTGTCCCCATGGACTCGTGGCCATGTGGCTGCCATTTAACATGGACCTAAGATCACAGAATCTTCCTCCTGGTGTGGTTTGATTGACATGTGCAGAGATGTCACATAAAGGCTCTGGGATCCCGCTTTTCATCCATAAAAGGAAAGCAGGCAAGCTTCATCCCTGGCTAAACCCTTTGCACAATATACATCAATAATGAGGCAGCATCTATTTATACATTGCTCACTGGAAATGACTGAATTCAGACAGAAGTTGGTGAGGCAGCCTGAGCTCCACCAGCCTCCATGGAGTCTATTGTTAGTACCCAGGATGACTCCTCAGGCAAATGGGGAAGAGAGGCACGATTTGGAGCCTACCATGCCATGGGAGGAATACCAGCTTCCACACTTGGCAGGTGGTGTCTCCTCTCAGAGAATGCCTTTGCTGCCTCTGCCAGAACCCAACAGTCATGGAGGAGAAATGCGGAAGAAATGGTGACAAGAGCACAGCCTTGTTGCTGCTCCCTAGGAAGTGGAATGCTGACTTGGATTTACCCACAGGGTGAGAGCTCCCTGCCTTTCTTCATGAGAGAAGGACATGCCCAAGAGAGAATGGGAGGAAAGCAGTTCTACCTTCATACACACTGATGCTGTCTTGCCATATTGTTGCAGAAGGTTTTCAACAATATTTCTTTACCTAGAAAAACAAAGATGCAGTAAAAAAGCCCCATTCAGCATTATGGCATTGGTTAGGTACGTTTGTGTTCTGATTGTCCACCAACATGTGTCTGTCATGATGAAAACTTTCTTGTCTGTGAGATATTTATCATAAATAAGGTACTCAGAACCCCTTAGCAAAGCACAATCTAGACAGTGCTTTTGCTCTATATCCTTCTTCACTCCTGCTTTCCTCTGTGGCTCTTGTGTACTTTGCCCATATGCTCTAAAGCTATTTTGTTTTCAGTTTTATGTATGTTTTATGTAAATTAGAAGAATCAAGCTCCTCTGCTTGCTAAATTATAAATTGAGTGGAAATTGGCCGACTCTCTTTAGACTATGTAAGTTATACAAGATGTAAGTAATCAAGCTCAGCAGGCTGGGCTGGGGAGGAAAAACACGTCAATAGCGTGGGCCACGTGAGCTGTGTCCACATGTCTCCGTGCACTGCTGCTTGCCTTTGCAGCCTCAAATATCTCTTTGCTCTAAAGTGCCAATCTAACTGCTCTTAGACCGTTCTCTAAGATGCAGGTTTATTGCCTCCTTTCGTAGTTTGCTTGGTATATTCAGTACGGCTTGTATAAATGAACTGCTCTTAAGTGCCTGTTTCCACACTCTTGCTTTAGGATCAGAGTAGATCCAGACTGCCTCCTCTGGGAGCACTGATTCATTTTCCTTCCCTTCTTCTCCTGTAACTTAAAATGCCTGTTGATTTTAGTGTCTGTCTCCTTGGCTTACTCCCCGCTCTGGCTCTATTTCCCCTACCCCATACTGCTTTTCATATTCCTGAATCTTGCTCTGGGTTATCTTTTCCCTAGTAGCCCACTGCAACCTCACAGAGTAGGACTGTTGTGCAAGAGCAGGAGCCTGGCAGTGGCTAGCAGCCTGTGAAACACTGCCAGGAGAGCAGGGAAGCTGGTTAGTGTCTTGGGTCTTGGTGAGGTGTGGAGAATCTGCTGCAGGGCAGAAAGCACAGTCTCACTGTAGCCTGTTAGGGAACCAGTTAGACCAAGTTTTTAAAAAAGGGGCCTAAAATCAGACACTTAGGCCTGTCTTTACGCAGACAGGTAGGACCAACGTTACTATAAGCAGATGCGAGCATGGTGCTGCTCCAGTCTAAATGCAGGGTCCTCTTAAAACTGTCCATGTTCAGACACTTGTGACACACCAAACGGCCCCTAAGAGATGAGACTGATTGCAGCCTCAGCACAGACAGGCACTGGCTGCACCAGCATCCACATGCTGCAAGAGTGACCAAGGGCAGTCTTGTGCTGTGGCCAGCAGCCTGCCCATCCCAGGAGCACCGGGCTGCATCTGGGCAGAACTCGGGCTAGCTCTGCTCTCCGTCTTTTAGCTCCATGCCAGGCAGTGAACAGAGAAAAACATCTTCAGAGAGGCAGTGTAGTGCAGTTCTTATCAACTGACTAACATTTTAAAGCCAGTATCATGGAGATTGAATCCATTGCCATGGAAAATCCAGGTTAGAAATTTATTGCTGGTGGGGGGGAGCTGTGGGTATTGGGTGGGCTCTGCAGGCATGGCCCTGGGCACGGATCTGTAGTGGGCAGCCTGTTCCCAGGTACTGCACAGCCCTGTGTATTCTGCTGACTCTGGCGGGGATGAAGCATGTGCTCAACGAAAGGGGATCCCAACTGAGTAGTCAGATGGCCTTCAGGAATCTCAGGCTTAGGACTCACAGGGCACGAAGGGGACCCTCTCTGCTCAGACTCTGTGCTGCAGTTATTTGAGTTTGGAGTCTCTTTCACTGAGTTCATAAAATACATGCTTTTTTAAAAAAAATTCATTCTATACTTTGATTCAGTGAAATACCTTCAGAATGTGGTTATTTGGTGCAGTCAAATGTTTAACTGAGGATGATAAAATATATCCAACCTACCTTTTTAGAGCTGTTTCTTTTAATTCAAAGGGAAGGCATAACCTTTTGTTTCCTGGTGTGATTTTTACTGAACCTCTGCCTACTTTATTTATTAGGCCACATATAAATTTATTACCACTTGTGTTTCCAAATAAAAGACTCATAGGTTGGTAAGTAGTCTATAAGTTGAGCTGCTATTCCTTGAAACTCATAAAAGGATGATTTTGATCCATGGAATCGTTAATTAAAGCTGCTTTTCAATACACAAAAATTAAGTTAACAGTAATTAATCTAGCCAGCCTGGAACCTTAGGAAACTACTGCCAGCAAGTGTCTTTTGGTGCACTCAAGAGGATGCAGTTTGATTGTTGGCACCAACAGACAGGGTGGGAATTGTAAACATGGTAATTAGCAGTAAGTTTCTGGATCTCAACTTGCCAGACTGGCAGTCTGATTCTTGGAGTAGTTGTCGCATGGGAGGAGGGAAAAACAAAGTAAGGGAATTAGAGCAACCTTGCATTGCTCCGCCAACATATGCCACTGGACCAATGTTTTTCTTGGCAAAGATCTCTGACAAGGCACTTAAAAGCAGCATTGCAGCCCTACTGCAAACTGTGAACCTCACTGCAGGCTTCAACCACGCAACTCTCTCTTGCTCTTCTGTTTAAACTACGAGTGCTGCTCCATGGTAAGGAATTTCCGAGTCTGAGGTCCTTCCACTCCATCTCTGTGGTGGAGCACAGTGTTGATAAGGTTATCAACAATAATGGGATTAAAAGGGTTAAAATCCAGCTTTTGCAGTAATCCCAGAGTATTCTATTGTTGAGCTATCAAAGATTAAGGTTATAGTAACCTTATTAATCCTTGGTGTAGTGTAAATAAAAAGGAAATGTCAACCTTAATTCCACCATGAAATTAAATCTTCACTTCTCTAAATGATGATTCAAACGCAGCTTCCTGCAGCCAATGTGGTTTACGAAGATGCGTAACCCATGTGAATTTAAGAAATCCAATCTGAGAGACAGAGAGAAAGGGGTGATAAAACACGGCAGCTGTTTTGTTTAAAATGAAAAAAAAATAGCATTCATTCAGCTGGTACGTCCACAGAAACTATACCTAGAGCCAAAATGTATGCAAAGAATTAGGAAGGGACCGAATGCTCATGGTGTACATCCCTGTGAGGCAGAGAATGCAGCCGCCAGCCCACAGCAGAACAGCCATCCCTGTGCCAGAAAGCAACCACTGCACTGCTGGTGGCGACCCCATCTCTGCCCCCTGCTTGCAAGGACACTGTGTGGCCTTGTTAGTGCTGCCCCAGTAGCAGGGACAGGGTGCCCTGACACAAGAGCTTAAGTGAGCATTGATCCACTTGTGCTTTCAGTGCCAGAGACAACGTGATGAAAACCATAAAAATGTCAGAAATGAAATGGTTGCTGAACCTTCTGCGAACAGCAAGCCTTCACAGGTGCTGGTGTGAAGGGCATAGGTTTTCTTGGCTAAGGTGATTTTCAGAGGGGTGGGAGTTGCCTCTTTTGGCAATGGATGATTTCCTCCTCACCTGTGCTGGGCACAGCCCCTGCTCACCCTGCCCACAGAGGCTGAATCTGTAAGTAGGTCTGAAACTACCCTCTGGGACTTACTACCTGCAGAGATGGAAGGACAGACAGACAGAGCTTTGCTTTGAAGTCGATGGGATCTGGTCCAGGTAGATCTATGTTTCTTTGTGGGGATCAGGTGGGGAATTAAAGCAAGTAGGAGTGGGATGAGTACCCTTTGTTATGCATTTTTGACTTGGAGGAGCAATAATGTAGTGGCAAAATGGGGTGATTCAGAATGATTTTGCATATTAAATACCTCAATCACTCCTCCAATTCTAGGAGAGTGGTAGCTAAGTATCAAGAAGCTGCCTATAGCAGGAATGGTGCTCTCTGGAGGGCAAGAGGCATTGCCAGAGAAAAAGAGGTGGTTTTAGTGGGGCTGTTCCCAGGGAAAGGGGCTTTGTCACTTCAGCAAAACCCATCTGCCTCATGGTTTCTGTAAGTCCTGGAAATTACTGGGTTTGTGGACTGATAGAGCTGGAGAGTGGACATGTTCTGTGTCTTCATATTGTTTACTCCAGTTCTCATAAACTCTGATAAAGTTGCATAATGAAACTCAGGCTCATAAAAGAACTCATTTTAAGACGGGGTTTTTTTTCTTCTTCACTCACTGAATCATGCTCTTCTCTGGTGTGAATTGTCACAGCTCCAGAGTGTGCACCAGTTCAGATGTGCCCGCTGGGTCCTGGGTTGTCTCCATCCCCTCTACTGCTGCAATTGCTACCACAAACACAAATTGGCTCACTCTGGCTCTTCTTGTCTTTCCGCAGTGTAGGAACAGATAATGGGCCCATGGGGTTGTTCAGAAATATTGCTGGTTTCCAGTGCTAGCATAATGGTCCCTTCTAGGTAGTATCCCTTTCCTGGACAATTTCCCAGTAAAATTGTAAATGGCAACTGCAGAGCAGTAAAGGCAAGGGCATATTTGTTTGACTGACATTTCAGAGCCTGCAGAGCAAATGCAATTAGGATCCACAGTGTGCTGCAGTTTCTTTTCTTCATTTCCCCTCCTTGGAAGAATTACTGTTAGGATCAGCTTAAGTCTGGTCCCTCCTGCCTAAGAGTGGTGGAGATGCTCCGGGGATGGAAGGCAGCGTGTGCCCAAGCCTGTGTGAGCAGCCTTTGCACTGGGAGCAGTGAGCACCTCAGAGGGCTCAGCTGGGACAGGAGCTGCTGCCACTCTCCTGCTGGCACTGCAGGCCCAGACAATAGTGATTTTGTTTGTGGGTGTGCACTTCCCCTGGACTCAGCAGAGCTGACACGAGGGTTTCTCTGTGGCACTAAGACCTGCCCTTCCCACTGGGGAGAAATCTCTGCCCATGCCCATGGATCTGTGCTGAGCAAAGCAACACAGGGTTTGGGCTACCCTGGCCTTCACCAGGGCAGCTGATGCTTTCTTTGGAATATTGCGGGATCAACGGGTGATGAGCTCTCAGCACTTTGATACAGACCTGGCAGCAGAAAGAAATGTGAAAAAAATGGTGGTAGTTATTCAGATTTGCCTGAAGGAGGTAATTGAAAACAAACTGCTACTAAAAGCCACAGCCATGGTTAATTGTGGTGAAGCACTGTGGGCCACTCACCTGTAGGAAAAGACTGCTAAAGGACAAACAGGGGTCAAAATTGTTTCTGCCCTGGTCGGGAAAGAGGGTCTCATCCATATAATTTGATTTTTAAGGGTTATTCTGTAGCTCCTAGATTCTGACATGAAAATCCAAGCCTGCAGAGCAATGTTTTAATGGCTGGAAGTAATGCAGCCAGTGATGGCAGGAGCAGCTGTGGCTTGCCTTGGTGGCAGGCAGATGGCCAGGCTGTGTGGCACCCCTTCTGCCACAGGCAGGTCTGAGCTGACCCCCACAGGAGAGGCACAGGCAGCTGCCATGCCCCCTCTCAGCAGGATGGAGTCTGCAATGTGCACAGAGCCACTACCCTACAGCCTGCTCCAACTGTGAGTTTTACCTTTCATTTGGAACGTTGCTGCCGTGCATTGTTTTATTTGTTAGCAAATTTAAACATTGCAATGTCTGCTGTTCCTGGTGCTTCTTGGATGTCTGGACTTTGGTAGATACCTGTGTGAATTGATGAAATTTTTTGCAGTGGGTCCTCTGGACACAGGGTCAGGGGAAGCCAGGACATGGGGTGGCATGGATCTGCTGCCTGGGGGTGACAGGAGGCATCTGCCCTTGCTGGGCAGTGGCTCCCCAGGACAAAACTTCTTTGTCTCTCAGAGAAGCTCTTTCCAAAATGCTATTGCAAGAATTCAGGAGATGAAAAGAATGATGAAAAGGGTGATCCAATTTTTACTAAATTGCACTTTTTCTAGATATTTTGATTCAGAGTTCCTGCAGGGTAAAAGCAAAAAATCTGCAGCTTCATGTATCTGGTGACAAATTCAATACCAGCCTCTTTCAGGACAGAGGCTTGCTCCATGCTCTTGCATCTCTGCTTT
The DNA here is from genome assembly GCA_008694505.1 of Cyanoderma ruficeps. NCBI lineage: Eukaryota > Metazoa > Chordata > Aves > Passeriformes > Timaliidae > Cyanoderma > Cyanoderma ruficeps. The sequence continues at coordinate 7,991,737 of VZDJ01001247.1, forward strand.
GTGCTCAGGGAACTAAGTATAGGAGCACGCCACAGCCTGTGCTGCTCTGTTTCCTCCCTGTGCCAAGGTGCAAGAGAAGGAAAGACAGGACAGCATGAAAAATGGGAACCAAAGTTTCTTGAAGCAGTCTACATGCAGGGCAACCCTGCTGAGTTGGTGATGTTACATGAGCATTGGCTGAAATTGCTCTGTGGGTTGGGCCACCCCAACTGGAGCCTCAATCGCAGCATTTCAAAAAGGACATTAAAGCATACATATGTAGCACAAATATTAGGCTATGAATACCCCCATCTAATCTGAGATATGGGAAGAGCCATCACCTTGCTCTCTTTGGAAGAGAGAGATCTGTCATCCTTTGATAGCTCAACGTACCCTTATATAGAAAACCAAAACATGCTGATTTGACTTACTATTCTTATTATTATTGACAGCTTTTGGGAAGTTTGGTATTTTAGCCATTTCTCTTCTTTTACAACACAATACCCAAGTGCTGTCCATGCAGAAAAACCTGTCCCCAAACTGTGAGACTGGCGTGACAGTGTTAGGGACATGCAATCATGCTCCCTCTCTGTGGGAGTCTTGCCTGCACAAGAGCTGCAGGCTGTCAGGCTTTCCCCAGTGGAATGGCAGTTCTGCTGCACAGGGTACATGAGCAACTGCTCTTGTTTTTAGCATGTCGGATCATGACTTGCTCTTCCTCTTGGTGCTGAAGCTGAAAAATACTGTCAGAATGAAAATACAGGAGGCTGACTGAGAAATCAGTGAGTATGCTACCTGGATGTTCCAAATTTAGATATCATGATTGATAAGGGATATAAAATAGGTGACTCTTTTTTCAAGCCAAAAGACACTCCATTAATATGATGCAATTTATACATGCTTGTTTTACGAATACAGCTGTGTTTTACAGTCAGGTGTGCACCTGTATGTGCAGGCACACGTGAATGGAATAACTGCAGTATTCCAGTGCTGCCCAGAGTTAGGTGCTGTAGTAAGCTGGCAGTATGAAATGTACTATCAGCTCCCCAGGGTCAAGCACAGTACCTTTATAATAGTGTGGAAGTCTGAGTGGTGCAGAGTGAGAATGTTTTCTCCCACATAAATATGCAGGTGGTAAATTTAATTTCACAATCCCCTTATTTTCCTTTATTTCCTTTTATTTCTTTAAGCTGAAGGGAAGAAATCAGGGGGGTGGTGGGGGGAATGGGTCTCATATGGAAGGAAAAGTTCTTGGCAGTACAACAGCTCTGTGCATGCTGCTAAAGGTTAATGGATACACGGAGCTGCTGAACACAAGGTGTGTGCAGTGGGTAAAAGGGATTCAGAGAGGGCCAGGTGGGGTCATCTGGGGCCAGGACTTTTGGAAGTTCAGGGAGCTTCAGTTGTTGATTATTGGTGGATTATTGTCATGAACAGATACCCCAGAAATCTCCCAGAAAATCAACACATAACCACATGCTCAAGGCCAATGCCGTGGTCCCTGGGTTTGTCCCATGCCGCTGCTCCTCGTCTCAGGGTGTGGTGCTGATGTCGGCACTGCTCTGCCCTCAGCGTGGCTCTGCCCTCAGCGTGGCTCTGCCCTCAGTGTGGCTCTGCCTGGAGGCACAAGGGGTGCCTGGGGACAGCCAGGGCTCCAGCACTCCTGCTCGGGGCTGGGGAGGGAGGTCTGTGCAGGGCCTGGCCTGGGTGGGCAGGGATGCCCCTGTGAGCAGTGCGGGGCTCCGGGAGGCCGTGCAGAGCTCCCGGGGCAGCGGCTCCACCCTGCCCGGCACAGAGGATGGGGCACCATGGCACCGGTAGGGCCGCCGGGGTGTCGAGCTTGGGTTTTCTCTTGCACATGCATAAAGCACAGTGTGGTGTAAGAGGGTTTCCATGGAAGGAAGCTGAGGAAGCTAGGAAATTATTTTCTATGGTAAATATTTATACTTATAGTATTTACACTATTACACTTTTAGAAGTTTAATGATTTTTTTTTTCCTAGAAATTTGGTATTACCTTTAGAATACGAGAGCAGGAATTCACTGGAAATCGTAAGAGAGGGAAGTCTGGGTTAAAGAAACTGCAGCTAAGGATCTCTCTCTTTAGGAACTTCCAGTCTTTCTACTCATGGATTCCAAATAGTGACTCTAAAACTCTGGAAGACTGAGTATGATTTCCAGAGGATATATCCGTACAATGATTTAAGCCTGATATTCACAAGGCAAAAGCTTTTGTTGCATTTAATGAATCCCTGCAATTCTCTGGGTTAACCTGCTGCTCAGTGAAAAGCTGGGGACACCAGATTGCCATCTGGATGCAGAAAGGTAGAGGGAATTGGTCTGATGAGCTGAGGAGTCACAATCCAGTACTGTAACCCATGCAGCACCCTTCCTGCCCAGTGCTGTTCTTCCAGGCAGGATTCAAGCCCCTGGTACCTCAGTTTTCCTGCCCAATTACATGAAATGAGATCAGGAAAAAAAACCTGTTTACTACAGCATGTTCTAGTTTTCAGATCCAAACAGATTGCTGTACATTGGGTGTGAAACTCCCTAATGTTTTAGAAATTATGCTGGAACCTCTCTGACTGACAGCTCTGAGCAAAGCACTTTCTAAGGTTATGTAAATGCCTAAAAAGAAATCTAACCCCAAATCTTAATTGTGTAGCAGATTTGAGGCCTGTGAATTCTAGGCACTGCCAAATTTTAAAGCCCTAAACTGCTACCTTACATAAATAATCATAAATACTTACAGTAAGTGTCCTAAAAAGATCTTTGGTTGCCCAAGTGAGCTAAAAGAAGGCATTGCAGGGCTGCCCCATCTCTACTGGTCACAAGGGACGTGCAGTTCTGCACAGGGATGCTTCAGCAAGAGTTGGGAACCTGCCCCCTTCACGTCCAGCTGGAACTGCACATATCAGGGATCACATCCCAGGCAAAGGAAGGAAGGTATTTTCATTTATAATGCCCAGTAACAGGGCAAAGAGACCTTTCCTTCTGTGTCTGTTCTCCAGCATGACGCAGAAACAATTTTAAGACATGTTTATAAATTCCACCCGGGTGTTGCAGCCCTTGCTATGAATTTCAAAAGTGCATTCGAGATTTATTAGTATTGGGCTGCTTCTGACACAAGGGATGTGGGGGACAAAGAGCAGCAGCTTCTGTGCTATGAGGAAGCACAGAAAAACCTGTCAGTACACTTGTAATTTCACGCTTCTAAATGCTGTTATCCAAATGCCATTGTACTTGCAACTATTCTGTGTGCATTAAATCTGAGGTGCAGAACCCTATCTCATGTTAAAAACATGATAGTAGCACCATAGTCTCTCTAATGCTTTTGTGAGAACTCTTGTTAGCGCTTATTGCCTTGTCCTTTGTGTGACTTAAGGCAGAAAACCAAGAGTTTACTGCATTTTAAAAATGTTCAGAAAGATAGGCTTAAGTTAATAGAAGTCTTTATTTTCAGGGTTTGAATAGGTATGTAAAAACAAGGGGATTGAATAATGGCAAAGTTGATGTGACAGAGCTCACTAAATAATGGTTGTGATTAATTTTGTAGAATTGTTCATGAATAATTGGCAAAATGTTTTCCATATGCGGCAACTTCTAGAACGAGCTGACTCATTATTGCATTTAAGGAGTGGTACCTTGAGTTGGGATCTAATGCCTATTAAAAACTGCAAGTGATTTATTTTTTTGGAGGGATTGAATTTGGGTTCTAAAGGACCTGATTTTTCAAACAAAATACCTGTTATTTCCTTACTTCTTTGCTGTTTATCCCAGGCTAAGTAAGAAATCAGCACTAAATTACAGCATTACCCACTTCTCTCCTGAAGGGAGCAGAGGAGAGGGACAGAACACCTGAGCAAGGGGAAAAGAGAGGAGGAACAGGGCAGAAAGGAGTGACTGGAAACAGCAGACAAAGAGAAGAAATGGGGAAAAAAGCAGAAAGGAAAGAGAAGCAAAAGCAGACAAGGGAGAGCACGGGAGCTCATGTGCCCCATGGCTGCCCCAGTGAGCTGCTGCTGGTCACAGGCACTGTCTGATGTTCATCCACATTCAGCTGGCCTGAGGTCTACAAGGAACATGAGTAAGCACCAGTTCCCAGCTAAATCTCAGCAGGTTTACTGTTTACCAAACCGTGACAAAAGATGAAGTAATGTCCAATCTGGCCACACACTGGGCTGTAGGTCCTCTTTTTATTTTTTATTTTTTTCTAAAATGAGAGCTAGCTGATGTTTCTTGCTACTGTCAAAAAGAAAAAAAACAAACCCAGTGATTGCGATTTAGAGGAGCTAAGTATTTAAAATAAAATACACATTTATATAAAGTGATTTCATATAAAGATTCAGTGATAACCAGATGACTGAAATTAATGCATCCTTATCAAAGTGCAAAGGTGATATTGTAAGTTGTTTATACACTCTCTCTGCTCTCATTGTACCCTCTTACAATTACAGATGGGGACAATGAAAACATGTGTTCCATGCAATTACTTGCTGCTGCCTTACAAAAAGCCAAAGCCCCAATAAACTTCAATACAGAGTAAACTAAGTGTCCTTGTGAAAGAGCAACCTGAGGCGTTTTGCCCTTCTACTGATAGTAAAAGCAGACCTGTCAATGAGATTCAGCCTTCATAAAAAGCTAGGTTAAGATAAGATTTGAAAGAGTTTGGCTTGGCATTTCCAGCCTGTTGAGAATGAATTCTGGATTTGGGCTGGCAAGAGTTAAGAGCATCTTTTGTAAATCTTTATTTTGTGCTTTGGAGAGACCAATACACTTGTCCTCTAGTAATCAGAAACATTGCCTACCCTCACACAAAGAGTAGAGATCTCATAAATACTCTGATCACAATTTATGCTTTGCTTTCCTCATCATCAATGCAATTTTAAAATCATGTTTAAGAGGAAGTTTATGCGTTCCTCGCTGAGGAGGAATAACCCCGTTGGGTCTGAGCAGACAGAGTTAACGTCCTAGACATGGTGCTTTGTGCAAACCAAAGAATAAAAAGAATATTCCAGGAAAGCCATAAAGAGAGATGATGCAGTAATTGTTTCTGGGATGTTAAAAATACTGTTGTGCTTCCAAGTTGCTGCGTGATCCTGACTGCAGTGTCTAGCTCGGGGTGACTGTGAGTGGCACTTTCACAGATATCAGCAATGCATAGTCCCAAGCAGGTCCTGAAACTTCAACGTGATGAGGCTAGAAAGTAGTTTGGTGCAGTGATAATGATTTATTTAATGCAACTAATGTATGTAAAGATGCATCTGAGACAGTGTGGGATCTGCCAAGAGTACTTTCTTAGACACCACAGTGATCAGTCCAGGCTGGAGGTTGAAGGCTTAAGTACAAGTCTGTGGGATCAAGCTACTAATTTTTAGTGGGTTTGAACTGTTCTTAAATAAACTTTCATTAGTTAGGGTGGCACCACTAAGTCTACTTCCTACTGAGCAGTAGGAAGACAGAAAGAGCATCTACAGCAGTAATAGTTTAACACAAATTGATTTAACATCTGGAATAATAGGAAGCTTACGGAGCTTGGATGAGGGATGAAGGAGGTGGGCAGAAGGAGGTGGAAAAAGAGAGGAAGAAAGGCCAGCTGGCTGCAGACAAAGGAGAAATGTGTCTTCTCTGTTTTCTTCTGTCAGCTGAAGTACACCATGTTGCACACAGGAGCAGAGAATGCTTGTGGCACACCTATGAAGCCATTCTTGACTTTGTGACCTGTCTAGTGACAGGTGAACAGCCCCTGGGTGAAGAGGGTGTGCTGCCTTTGTCACCCTTTCAGTGTCTCACTCCACAGCTGGGACCCACCACAGGGTCCTTCAGGCTGTGGTTTACTGAATGGTCTGCTAAGGGGCTTAATTATGGTCTCAAATCCCCCAAGGTTTTTCTAGTCTGTCTAAAATATTTATGCCTGCAACAATTCAGACCTGTTTATGTCTCTTTTTTTGCCTGCTGGGTAAAAAGTAGTTTGGCTTTTACAATGTGTCTGTATACAGGGTTTTAGTATCTTGGATTGCTTATAATGAAAGTAACAGCCCCTTAAAAATTGGATTATTGATCATGGGAAGACAGTAGATATTTTTAATCTTAGAAGCCAGAGTACAAATAAATCAAATTATATAAAGTATTTTATTTAAAGGCATTTGATTTTATTAAAGCTGCTACATCTAGTGTTTGCATAAATGCAATAATTCTGTTTCTTTATATGAGGGTTCAGAGGAGACCATGGTAGGAGTTAGTCTTTCTTAATCAGTAAAGTGCACTGATGTCAATAAGTTAAAATTAGACTCTTCCCAAATTGCAAAAACAAAACCACTGAAAGATTCAAAAGTAAGGATTTAGATGGCTGTAAACTTCCCATTTCAGGTGATAAATTATCCACAGGAGTTTTGATCTTTTTGCACAGGTGCACGTGATGCATTGAAAAATGCACTGAAAATGTAGGATACCATCAGGTGCACCTATATGTACACCCATATGTACATATGATGTGTAGTTGACCGTGTGTGTGTGTGTGTATTTCTAAACCTAAATACCTACATACGTTTGGTGCACTGTCATGAAGCACCAAAGGCTGCTTTTGGCCCTGCAATTTGTGTCACTTCTGTTCTGTCCCATCAATGCCTGTAGCAGTCTCTCCTGCTTGGAATGCAGCTCTTCCCACCCTAGTGATGATGAACAAACATCCTCCCTGTCCTTGTTATGACCAGGTATCTGAAACTGGGGGGTTTGTTTGCATGTTCCAGATGTTTGCTCTGCCAGATTTGACCACAGGAATGTAAGGCCAGTGGGCTCACTGAAGAGCCTCACGAAGCAGAGAAGAGCAACATTTAGCCTGCTGGAGTTTGCACCTTCCATCATTTCCAGGAGCAAGGCAGAAAACTGGTTTCTCACTGTGAGAAGTCAACCAAAGAGGAACTGTGCAGTCAAGGAGGTGGTCTTTGTCACTAACTGGCTTTCTTCATGCTGGCTGAGGAGCTGACAGGATCTGTCCATTAAATCTCATGCTTTCAAAAGACAAGAACAAAACCACCATTGTAACATTGTGGCAAAGCAAAATGTTTTTGTTTGCTGGCAAGCGTTTAACTCACGTGCAGCCATGCTGCCCTCTTAGGATGTCAAAGAAAGAGGTTTTGCAAGTCAAATGCTGCCTGCCTCACCAGCCTGTCTAACCCCAGTGATGAAGTGCTCCAGCACCAGAAGTCACCTTCTGTGTTCAGCTGAGCTCAACTGGAATCGTGCTCTCTGGCTGTGCCGTTAAGTGGCTCTGAAGATGTTATGAGTGCAGAGCTGTGCTGCTGTATTTCAAGTGATCATAAAAACTCACTGGATAAATTGAAAAGGTGTGGCTTTTCATTGCAGGAAGTTTGGACTGTATAAGCAACTCCATCATTGTGCTAAGGCAGCAGATGCAGCCAGTGTTTGGAGGAAGTGGTTCGTGACTTGATGCTTTCCAAGAGACTCAGAGAGGAATAAAAGATGCTGGGGGCCCCTTGTGTCAGAGTAACACTGGTGGGACAGACAAGGGGAGCAAAATTGGCAGAGAATGAACAGAAAGGTGCAATGCAAGCAGGAAACTCCTTTTCTGTACTTCAGGCTTACGCTTGTGCTTAAAGCTGTGGGAAAAAAGCAAGAGCTGCAGGAAAAGCCTTTTCCTGAAGACCAGCAGAGCATGCCAGAAGGGTGCTGCAGCCACTGTCTCTGCAGCCAAAGTGAGGAGCAAAGCCACAATCTGATGGGAATGGGCTGCAGGGGTCAGATTCAAGATCTGCAACACCCTGAGAGTTGAGTCTGATGGGTACCCAGAACGCGGGATGGCCCTCAGGGCCTCTCCCCACATGGGACTTCACAACCAGCTGGGATAGGGTACTGTTGGATGCTGGGATGGATACTCACCACACAAGCATCACATCCAAGATGATCCTTAGCCAAACAAACATGGATGGGCTGTTACTAGGGTGTTTCAGTCCCTGAGCAGGTTGCCCTGGGAATATGTGGGCACTGCTGCCCTGAGTGTGAGCTGTGACCTGTGTAGGCCCAGGGTAGAGGGCCAGGATGCTCCCCAGGGACTAGACCTTGAGGAAGGGCAGGTGTGAGTCTTGGCAAAAGCCAAGCTGGTCTTGCATAAATTCTCTGGTGGTTCAGGCTGGCCAAGCTAAGCATGTCCCCTACCTTGGCTTTGTCACAGCATTGCCAGAGGTCCCGGGAGTGGGTCAGAGCTGTCTCCTGGCTGCCCTTGTACAGCACACTTGCTGGGGCAGGAGGGGTGTGCAGACATGGAGCACATCGCTTTCAGGGCTTGGCCACCATGCTCCCACTGAGGTGACTCACTGAGGAACCCCTTGGGCAGCAGCAGGTGGACACAGCCTCTGTTCCTTGCTGACCCACTCCATACAGAGGGCTGTGCTGGGCAGCCATACTGGGGCCAAGGCTGCTTCCTGGAAGGAGAAGAGAGATCAGAGAGGGGAAGAGTGTGGACTGGGAGAAGGGAGCAGGTGAAAAACCAGCTCCTTGAGGCAGAGGCTGATATGCTGCTGTGATGAACTGCATTACCTGACAGGACTTGGCCCATGCCAAGGATAGGTCATCTTGCCCTTGACCCAAGAGGGTTTTGTGGGATGTGTTTGTTAGGCCCAGAAACCAGTCGCTGCTGCACTCGGTCTTTACATGCTCATTGTGGTATGTTCTGTTGCCGTGTGATCTGCAATTTCTATTTTATTATTTACATGAACTCAGATTCTTGCTGTGTTGGGGAAATTTCACCTAAGTAAGTGCTGGGCAAATTTAGCTTTATTCAAATCAAAAGCACAAGCACCTCTGACATAATTTTTAGCTGTATCACTTTGTATAGGTCCTTTTTAAAGAAGTTAATAAAGCTGGCAGTATAACTCCATTGACTCTCAGCAGAACACCTCTCTCATTCCTGAGATCCCTTTCAGAACCAGTTATATTAGCAGCATTCGTTAGCATCCTGCTTTTCTCTTTAGTACTACCATGCAATGTGCTTTCTTTTGTAGTACATAAAGCTTGTGAGATAACTCAGTTTGCCTCCCAATGGGGGAGAAGGTATCTGTAATCTGTGTTTCATGTCTTGGGTCTCTTGAAAGGACTAGAAATCCCAAACGCAGTAACTTGTGGGTTTTCTGTCTTAGAGAATTAGGATGTCTTTGCATTACTGAGCAGGCAAACAGTGAACAGTGCTTGATCAATAAGAGGCATTGCCAGAGGTCTCCTATAGTCTACCACAGCTGACGGTAAGTGTTGCTATAGGCTATGGAACTAGGAATATAAAATGTCAAATGACAGTAATAATTCATGCATCCTGGGACATATAAAACCAACAGCATGTCAATAGCTGTGGCATGCTCTGCAAAAAATTTGCAGGATTTAGACGTTGCAGGAGTCTGTTTTATTTTAAACCACACTTTCCTTGGTGAAATATACTTTCCCTGTTTGTTAAAAGCGTTTATTTTCAGTTGCTACTTCTCTATTAACATTCTACGAGCCACACAGCTCAAAAGGGGCCCTGAGATTCAGAAAGCAAAATATATGCATTTACTGAAGAAAACCACATAAAATATTTATAAAACAGAGGGTGCAATACTATTTGAGATTCATGGACCATTTCGCCATTCATAAAAGCAAATATGGTTCTCATGTTGGCTTCACCTGGAATCAGATTTCACTAGAGAGGTTACTCAGGAGGGACCTGCCTTAAAATGAAACTTATTACAATCATTAGTTTTACATGGAAAATCATTACATTTTACATGGAAAGCTGAATGTCTTGTGAAAGAAGTAAGAGCTTCTCCAATATTCATCTTCCTTAAAAATACTTCAGGATAATTAATATCACTTGTCTTTTATGGAAAGATACAAAGAGAGTGAATTACTGCATCTGGGAGGGCACAGCAGGCATAAGAATAAAGACTGTGTGTGTCTGATACTCCCCTGTGCCCCTGCTGCTTGGGAACCTAAAAGTGATGGGTGCAGTTTTACTGGCTGAGGCTCCCACAAACATTCTTCAGATGAATGAAAGAAGGGTAAAAATATATTTGTGCAGCCCCATTCTCATGCTTTAGCTGTTTGCTCCTGTTACCTCAGCTGTGGGTTGTCAGGCCTCAATTTCTCTAAATCTGCATGAAAGTAGAAGGGCAAGACAGAAATATTGCATGTCGCTCATGATTATATGAATGTATGGCTTAATGTACAGATAATACCTCTAAAAGAATCTAAAATGATAACTGGAAAAAGAGAGAAGGAAAAGCATCACAAAGAAACCCACTATGAATCATTTAAATCTCCCCCTGTGAGAGGCTGAGGATACAAACACATACCAGTCATCTGCTCTTCCATGTGACAGCAGTCCCCCTGCTTCAGAGTTGCACAGTCCTAGCTCTCAGTTGTCTACTCGAGAATCTTTTTTGTAAGTTATACCTTCAAAAAAAAAGTCTTAAATATAATTTCCGTAATTTGAAAACCATAAAGTGATTTTGGTGCAGGGGACTGCACCTATATAGACAGGCACTAATAGATATTTTGGCACATCTTGCTGCAGCTAGCATGAGACAGAAATGATGATTAAAATAAATAAAAAGCAAAATTAATCCTGCTAACTGTCTGAGACCTAAGAAAAGGGATGTCTTTGTTCTGACGAGAACATCTTGGCTCGTTCTGCTCCTTTGGCTTGGTTTGGGGAGGATGTATTTTACAGTCCTCCCATGATACTTGGCAAATATAAAGCTGTCACATTGGATCCTGCTTCTCTTTGTATTAAAAGAATGTCTATGGTGTTTATGTTATGTGGAAAAAGCGCTATTTCTACTTATTGTATTTTCATTGTCTCTTTTCTTATGACTGTACTGTTTGCCAGCAGCCGAGGGGCCACTTTGATGCTTGCTTTGATGCCATGGTTTATTGTGCTGCACAGTTGAGCCTATGGTTTTCCTTTCAAATCAGAGCTGGCACACTGGGTGAAAGAAAACCAAACCAAAAATAAAGCTTTTCTATAATTATTGTTATCTCATAAAGTCTGCATTTGTTACAGCTGCTGGGGTGTTGGATATCAGTGTTTGTAAATACCTATATATTCTGATTTGTTTTCAGCCTCAGAGATGTTTTTGTCTGTCTGTGTTCCTCACCCCTGGCCATTCATGCAAGCACCCTTGCCTACCTGCATGCTGAGCTACACTGCCTCGGGAAGATACCAGCCTGTCACCCAGCTTATCTGCATGGTACAACTTCACCTTGTTCCCTCCTCACTCCAAGGGATTAGCATCCAAAGAAAACCAAATTAGTCTTGTATCAATTCACCCAGGAAAGCGAGTAGCCAAGCCGACCAGAACACTCCTGCTGGCAGAACTGAGTGCAGAAGGAGGCTGGCAGGGCGTGTTCTTTGTGTGCTGCCCAGCTCCACCACGCTGCTCTCAGAGGTCCATGGTGACACCGTGGGTCCTGCCATGGGGAACCATGTGCCCATGGGAGGCCTCACTTGCTGGCTCTGTGCTCCGTGTGGCAGTGCCAGTTAGGATGTGTATAATACCCACTTGGATGTATCTATTGCTTTTCTCCATATGTCTCGTGGCCATCTGCAGACTGAGGAGGAACCATTCTGTTTCCATTCTGCAGATGGAAAAGGAGAGGCTTTGAGAGGCTGAGTGATTTGTCCGGGATTATACAGCAAATCAATGGGAGAAAAGGGGATCAGGCCATTCCACACAGGAGTGCCTTTAACTGTCCCATGGGCTTTCTAGGGAAAGGCATGCAGGTCCCCAAAGAGGCCACTTCCAGGAGTGCTCCTCCATTATTTCTGTCAGATTATTGCTGTGAACACTGGAGAAATGCAAAATGTATTATTCATTTCTCCTACTCCTAAAATCAATACCTATCAAAATACAAATACAATTTAAATCAAAGGGCACTTATTGAGTGCAGATCCTACTAATTAGGTATGATTTCCCAACAATTTCTTAAATTATTTATCCAAGGGATGGGTGGAAGGCACTTTATATGTCCCAGAGTGAATATTATAAACCTCTTGTCATGATGCAGAAAATGTGAAATGTAGTGCAATGCAGTGATTTGTAACCTTGATGAACTAATGTAATATCAATAGACATCAATCTGTGCAAAAAAAATCTGTCTCATCATAACATCTAACAAGATATGTCAAAAGTCAATAACCTTGTGAAATGGACACGTATCAGTAAAGGTTACAGACTTTGCTGGTAGAAATCAATTAAAAATATAGTACCCACTTGCAATGGAAATTACTACACTATCACCAAAAAGGAGGTTTACATCATGCATGGACATTTGTCATAAGGGCAGCTCCCTTCAGGCTGGCTGTTGGCTCTGTAAGCAATTCCACTGTAATATATGGGTTTTGGGTTTTTTTTCTTATGCTGGTATTGCTTAGTTTAGCCCCATAATCAACATGCAAAAAATATTTATGCCATATCCACATAAATATATTTTTAAAACCTGTATAGAAAAGAGCGAATAGTTTTGAAGATTTTTGTGTACAAATTAGAAAGCAGCTCTCCTGTAAAATGATTTACAATTGTCAGTCACTAATGTAGATCAATGTTCTTCAATTTTCATTCATAAGGATTTTTCTCATGCAGCTTCTTTGGATCTTAATTTTCAAATTTATACTCCCATCCATACAGCAGATCTTAAGGTTCCATCACAACAACCAAGCGTCAACTGAAGATTCTTGGTCCCATCATATAGATGTGATACCCACTCACCAAATGTTTTCAAATCAGTAATTTAAAAGAAGAGTATGAAATATTATATATCTCTTCTCCTGAATTTTTGAAACTGATTGATAAAATATTCACTTTTTTAGGCATTTTACATTGTCCTTGTCGTCTGGTAATAATTTCAGGGCAAGTGTAACTTTGAGGCCAAAACGAAATACTTGAACGGGGAAGGAGGTCCTATGGCTTCAAAGACAGCGGTATGTGAGGGGCTGAAGTAAAACTATCAGTGCAATTCAGAGCTTAAACTTTGAGCTTGGTGCTTTCTTCTGTAGCCTTAATGGTGATCAGCTTCCAGGAAAGCCATCAGGAGCCTGAGCAGAAAGCTGTAGTGGTCCAAAGTGCCTGTGAGGTTCAGCTGCTGCAGGCAGCCTGAGATTGCCTGGCAGCGTCGGCAGCACTTAAGTGCAATTGTGCAACCAGGGATGCAAGGCAGAGCCGTAATTCAGAATTTCATGGCATTTTAAAGCACAAGTCAGAATTTTAATGGAATTCCAACCTTCCTTATTAGTTGCACAGTAAGTGTCTTTCACCCGGCGTTCTGCAAATTCCTTCCTGATGGTCTGCAAAAGACACTGTTTGAAAGTCAGAGCATTGGAGGTGAATGCTGGGTGTGTGGAAATGGATCTTGAATTGATAGGAGGAATAAGGCATTCTGAAAAAGCATTGCAATAAGATTACATGGGATTATAAGGGTAGTAGCAAAAAGTTAAAAAAAGCATGCCATGAGTAATTTGGATATATAGGATAAATTCAACTTCAGTTATTCAGCTATCCTGCTTGTATTTTTGTTGGTTTTAATTAAGGAAAGTTTGTCTGGCAGGTATGAAAACAAAGTTCAATCTCAGAGTGTTTGAATTAGAACTCCTGGCTGCATCAGGTGAAAACAGGCAACACTACATTTAATGTTTTGCGTTTTCTCATTCCATTTAAAAGGGACTGAGCTATCTGGAAGGAATATCAAACATTTCAGATACTGTTTAGTGATACATTCTTCTTATCTTCATTCTTTTCTTCTGTCTAACGCCTTTCATACATGCTTAAAAATATGTGATTGTATACATGATTGTATATTAGTGACTGCAAAGGTTACCTAAATTAAGACCATGGAGTAATTTTATTTTAAATGCAGGGTAGGAGCACATCTTTTTCAAACAGGTTTGTGAAATGCCTTTTGTGGGTTCGAATCACATACAGTAATGACCACTTAAGTGAGCTCCTACACATACAACAACTTATTCGCAACAGTACTAACAAATGCCTCTATAAAATGTCACTAGCATTTCGGTGTTCTGAAATAGCTTCGTCCTCTCCATTGCCCTGGAAAATTCAGCCCTCTGTCATTGTGTAGAGGATTCTTCAGTAAGAAAAGCATGTGTTCTTCCTCACAGAGGACGTGTTATTTACTGTGTAGCTGTATTTGATAGATATTTTGTATTTTGCTTGGATCTCCCTTTGAGAGAGACATAACATTTTTTTTTGAGTTGTAACTAACACTGTTTTCTAGCCATGAATTGTTATAATTATATAAGATTATGAATATAATTGAGGTAATAAAACCAAAGCAAACAGTCTAGATTATATCTCTGGATTGAATTCATAGGTTAGAGGTGTGTGGTTTTGCTGTGTATCACATTGATTTCAGAAGGATGTAGTGTGGAAATTATCACACATGGAAGACACCAGCTGAGGGGCTGTACCTTACCTCTGAGTCTACATCAAATAGCTCACTTAGTCTTTTTCCACAGCTGTCCTTTCCAAAGATAAAGGTGTGTACAGCCTGCAGGTATCTACAGTGAACAAATTGAAAGTAAACAAATAGAAATATGTTCATTTGACAAATTTCTATTGTAAATGATTTTGCCTTAACCTGTGGAAGGATCAAAGAAAAGCTTTGCAGAACATCTTCTCCATCATGGAGCTGGGGCAGCAGAGGATTGCAGCTGCCTGGCCTCTGCTGAGGTGCAATCTGCCCTGCACCTGTCCTGTGAAGCAGGAAAGTGCTGTTATATTTAATTTTCATAGAGAGAGCTAAGACATGTACAGAAGCCACTGGACTTGTCTGCACACCTAAGGGAACTCTGCAAAAGATGAGGTATTGAAGAAAGATGTGTGGAGGCCATGGCTAATAACCTACACCATCAGACCATTCTCATAAAATCTGTTGCCAAGTCTGTTGCCACTGAAATCTAAAATCAAACATTAGCAGCCAAGAACATCATGCTAATTAATTGCCTCAGGAGGACACAATTTCCAAGATCTAATGAAAGAGGAAATCCAGCTCCCATATGTCCTATTTGATAGCCCAAGAAAACACGCACACATTTTTCAAAGAAACAGTGAAAAATGTCCAAGTACTTGTCTCTCAGCTGAATAAAACTAATCACCAGGCCCAGGGATAGAAATGGCTGCTCATCAGCACCCAGCCTTGAAAAGCCAGCCCAGGATATGTCGCTGACGAACCATTTTCATTCAGAATGTGGAAGGCAGCTTCAGAAGGTGACAGGTGAGCACCAGAGCACCTCTGTTCTGCCCACAGAACAGCATTACTCCTGCCTTGCATGCAGCTACCCTGCTACAGTGCTGGTTTATTTTAAAAAAATAATTAGGAACAAAAAAAGTTCTCATGTCACATTCTTGACAAAATGCCGGGGAGAAGACAGAGGTATCAGTGTAGTCACAGATATGTGCCAGGGCTGCCTTGCAGTGCTATAGGCTTGTCCTTGCTTGAACTTGACATTCCTGTAGATGGGATGTTTGTGCCAGGATGACAGTGATGCATAGCCCCAGGGAAACTGTGAGGGCTGCAGAGCCTGAGCCCTCCTGGGAGAGGCAGGTCTGTCAGGCTGTGGAAGCAGAGCCCCATTGTGAATGGAAGGTCCCATCTCTGTGTGGCTCTAAGGCATATGGAATTGTTCAGCCGGCTTAAAGACATAATGTTTCTTTTAAATATTTATTGTTTGAAGGATCCTTACATGCATGAGAAGACCTGCAGTGTGTAAAGACCGCATGCTGTTGTGGCTGTACTCACAGCCTGCCATGCTTCAGGGAGATGCAGGTGTCATCTCCATGCACGGGAAGCTCCTGCTCCCACTCCTGCTTTGCTGGTGTGAGATGTTTAATGCAAATCCCAGGTTTGTTCGAACAGAGTTGAATGATCAGCTTGTTGTAGCAGACCTTCCCATGAGGCATGAACATCTTTTGTTTGCCACAGCAAGAGTCCCAGCCTGACTCCCATGCTCAGAGGATGGTAGGGAATATCTTGGTGCCCACTGAGCAGACTAGGAGGTCCAGTGCAAAGAGGGAAGGAACATCGTTATGGAGCAGGACTGTGACAGGCCTTGGTGTCTAATCCAGGATTTCTGAGTGACCCCTTATCCACACAAACATCATTAGTATTTGCTAAGTGGTCAGTGCCTGGAAACATACAAAATTTTCACTTTCCTCTTTCACCTTTCACGTATTAGTAATGTGAAACTTCTAATCTGAAAAGAGTATCTTGACACCCTGTTTAGTAAAAATGGGCATGAGGAAAGCAGGTACAAATTGCACAGCAAATTTTTACTCTAAATATTGAAGAAAATATATTTTATTCTGTCTATCCTGAGAAGATTAAAGAGAAAAAAAAATAGGAAGGTCAAGGTAAGTAATTGTAGCACACCATCTATTGTGTATTTCCTCAAGATCACTCTGGTTCTACAGAATAATGGCATTTCTGAACTTCAATAACTTCCACCACAGAAAGGCACAGCATTTTGACAGGACTCAGTAAATCATTTAAAATCATAAGGGCCATTATGCAGACTGTGTGATAAAGTTAGAGACAGGGTATTTTTCTGCAATTGGTCTTCAATTTCACTCTAGATTTTAGGTGACATAAAGCTCAAAAGGAGCTCCTAATGCTACTCTCCCAGAGATGAGATCAACACTTATGAGTACATGTTTTGATGACACAGCTCAGAAAATTGAAGGGATTATTATTATGGAAGGACCAAGGTGATAAGTACTGCATTATATATGAATAACTGTCAGTCAGACAAGCCAAGAAAGGTCATAATCCATTATATTAATGTCATAAATGTTATCATAAACTGACATCAGGATGGTAAACTGGGATTCTTGCACTTTTCAAAGTGCTGCTGTTCCTAAATGACACTGTCCTGGAAGGACATGTTGATATTGATTTTTCTCTCAAAATAAAAGACTTTGAAGATTTTCAGCAAAACAGAAGTAATATTTTAAATACTTTTGGGGGGGTTTTAAATTTTTTTTGAAAAGAAACAGACTGAATCATCACAACAGCATCCAAGATACCATGAACAGATGAGAGAGGAGAGACACAAAAATTTCTAAATATTTTCTGTCCCCTTTTGTTTTATTTGAACTGTATCTTTCACACTTCACTCAGACACCCTCTGGAGGCCACTGCAGCTGAGGATAAGAGAAGCAGGAAGGCAAAAGTGGAAGTTCCTGGCCTGGCTGCTGACCGCCCCAAGTCAGAACTGCAGCCTTCTGCAATTCACTCCCTTGACATTAATATTTTTCCCAGTATCACATATATGAACCTGGGTGATACTCAGCAGTGTATGACAGTGGAAAAAGGCAGGGGAAATCATATTTTATATCTTTTGTGTTGCTGAGCGTTTTGATGCCCACAGAGAACAGGCAGCCCAATGGATGTTACCAGTGCATGGCTCCTCTGAATTCACCCTGGGTTCCCAGAGGAGGATCACCAGGGATTCAAATGAGACTTTCTTCTTGCCAGCACCACCGAGTGCTCCATCCATTGCTGACCAGATATGAGCCAGCAGTAAATTACTGTCACTTATGTAAATCTGTTTCCAACAGAGGCTCCCAGGTGAGACAAAGGGAGGTGAACTCTGAGCCCATTCAAAAGCAAAGCCTTGTGTCCACACTCACTAACATTGCAAATTCTACAAACAAACGGTATAATGCTGAAATGTGGGTGCATCGGGGGTGAAACAAGTATCCAGTTAGCACTGGACCACTCATTTCCAGCTTTGGGGGAATGGTATGGTAAACTCCAGAAATGCAAGAGGAATATAAGGTGAGTTTTCACATCCACACAGAAGCCAAAAAAGAAAAGCAGGGTAAGTACTTCTGGAAAGTGCCATGCTGTATTTACTGGGCGCATCAGAACAGAGCTATGGTTTTATGTCAGAAGTTAGAGTTCAGCATGTCCAGCAGACTCCTGCTGATGTATGGTAGTGATAACACTGACGTGGGCAGGAGACAGCTGCCAGTGAGTCACTGCACCACTTCCTGCAGGAGCTGGCTGTCTACAGTAGGCATCCCATTGCACTGCTGATCTAGTGTGGCTTGCAAAAATCACCCATCTAGTCTAGCTTGTACAATCTACAAATAAGCCATGTTTGTTCCATGCAGGTAAAATGTTCAGGGTGAAACCAATGTGGGCTAACTTGAATTGTATAAATAACTGCAAATCATTACTTCAAATGAGAGCATAATGTCTGGAACCACAGGCAGGAAAATACATTTACAGACTATCAAATTATCTTGGGATAATAGTGTAATGCTTTTCATGGCTGTACTTTGTGTTCTTATGGCTGAGCAAAGAATACTGCAGCTGGAAAAGGCTCAGAATTTCAAAGAGAAGAGATTTCATAAGTAGAGTGCTTCCACAGAAGAGACTGCGTTTTCTGTGTTATTTTAGAGGAACATTAAAAAAACCCCAGCAAACAAAAAAAGTTGTTTTTTTATGACTCGGAATAGACAGAATAATATCTGATGATAAACAAAACCTTTAGACAATTTGTCTATTTTATAATATAACCTACAAAGTGTTTCCTTGTTCATATGAGGTTACTTATCTCTGTGATTGCAACAAAATGCTTTTGATCAAATGTGTTTTCAGAACTGGCACAACCAAATCAAGTAGCTAAGCTGCTGTAGCAGTTTGCATGCACAAGTGCTGTTTTTAGAGAAAACAGAGTGCCCTTTGAAATCTTGGAACTAAAGCTGTATAAATGTCCTAATGCTGTTTATGAGGTCTGTAGAAGTATATGACACTCAAAATGCTTTTAGGATGCTCCAAAGTGTATCAAAGAGCATTAACATCAGCAGAGCTGGGAATGTCCCCAGATTCCCTTATGAATGCATGTTTTTTATATCCTCTGTATTAACTATAGCTACATACAAGGCCACACTTCATATAGCCTTGCTCATTGAGAATAATCCACAGAGTAAGCCTATTAGGTAAGGTTTAGCATCTACATTTTTCTGCTCACATCTGCTTGCCTGACATATATAATCCGCCTGGATGTCACAGTTTACATCCTATTTTCATTGGATGATAATGAAACCTATTATAATGACCAGTGTCTTCATCTCCTTCTCTGTTTCTCCAAGAAATATTTCTGCTTGTCAGCTCCCCCTTACCAGGACTCTCTGGTGTGACCCTTACCCAGGTCCTTTATTAAAGGATAGTGCATGCAAGGCTTGAAGGCAACTGTACAATTTTTCACTGTGCAAAATGCGTGCAGAAAGTGCTACTTACAAGACAGTAAGGAAGTAAAAAGTGATATAGCAATTTCCTAACCTGAATTTTCTGTACTTCCTTTTCTCTCACAAAGGTCTGGCATATCACTATTTTAGCAGCAATAAGTCAGTAGTTGCTTTCTGAAGACTTATGTTTCTGCTGAAGTCTTACGAAACTGAACTGTAGGCACCTCAGTAATTTTAGAACAGCTTAGTCTGAGAGGTAAATTAAAATTAGGGAAAATTAGACCATTTCTAATGAGATGGTTATTACACTGAATAATGATGATTATTGCTTCTGCTTAATAAAACTGTCAGCCAGTGCAAAATATATATTAAGGGAAATTACATTACATTATATTTCTATCAACTCAGAAATTCAATGTGTTGCTTTCCCCAAAACCATGGAAATAATGAAATGTTAGACAGGGCTTCTTTTTCCAAATAGGATCAAACATGGAGCTTTCAGAAACAGCCCTTTAAAGCCCTGATTTAAAGCTCATCAAATCTAATGTTGTGAAGATTTCTGCTGACTTCTGTGCCATGTAGATGAGGACTTCACTAAAATGAGCAGTGTTCCTCCTGTTGTTTCTGCTAAATACCCAGACAACACCACACAGTGAATGCACACTGAGCTCAATGCTTGCTGGCACAGCTGCTTTTCTGTCCTGATTTACATGGCAAACTGGGAGATGGACTCCATAGGGTAAGACACACTGTTATTCCCAAGGTGAAAACAAAGAGGAATATTACCTATTTTCTATCTATTATCTATCTAAAAATTAAATCCTGCTGTAGAAATCTTGGCGCTGAAGCCCCAGACACTTAGAGGTGAGGCACCTCCCCAGAAGCCTGTCCAGAGACATTAATGACCAGGATATTCAAGTGCTCAGCGTTTTTTTAGTAACTTCTAAACATCAAACCCTGCCTTCAGCAAGAGCTGCTGTCCTGAGGAACGAGAGCTGGGGTAGCTCTCTCCTCTGTGTTGGGAGTCTATATGACAGTAAACTACCAAATGGGAAAAAAGAAGGGAGGTGGGAAGTGAAGAGTGCATTCCTACTACCACCCCTTCTCTGTGTAGGGTTCAATCTAAAAAGATATGTTTTTGTGGGATAATTTTATATAAACTAAGCCACATTTTTCTTACAGAAAGGTGTTTATTGCAGCTCAAGTAGCAGTAAATTTTACAAATTCTGAGAGAGATTAAATAAGCAGCAAAGACTGCATGACTCAATACACGCCTATGCCAACTGATCCGGTGAACCAGGGCACAGAGCTGAGCAAGTCTTTCCGTGGTGCATGTTAAAACCTGGAGAAACAGAGATTTACCAAATAATTTTATTTTTTTGAGAGCACTATTCCTCATACGAAGAGTAATTTATTATCTTAAATGAGGATGATAACAATAATGATTAATAAGTCACAGCACACGTGTTTCTCAGGTTTTCATCATGCTTTGAAACGTTTACTAATCAACAAGATTCCTTCCTTTACAAAGCCCATTTTGTAGAGTTCCATAAAACAGGTACAACAGTCACAATTTCATTAGCATTATATTGTTGCCATGGTAATGTGGTACCAATTCAATTGATGGGCTTTTCATCCCGGGCTTATAGAATTGCTCTTCCTGTCAAAAATACATCTATATAGGAACAGCAAACAGACCTTACCACTGCAGTACGAGCACAAAATATCACATACTAATTTGGCTAGGAATGTAATGTTACTGGCAGCAGACCCAGAAATCATCAGAGACATGGTAGAAGTTACTAAGCACCATACATGGCAAAGTCACACTTCAAAATTAGGAAAGTTACTCACAATTGTTCGCTGCAGTGTCTGAATGTGTTACTGCAAAAGCACTTGGCTCTACTGGGATCATTCTCTGAAATCATGTTGGGAAGGCACAGTGCAACTGGGAATATTGGAGGAAACAAAAGCAGTAGCACACTAAAGAATAAAATGTGAGCTGAAGGTGTGTTGGACCTTCTTCTGTTTGCATGTTCTGCAGCATATTCTGGGCTAATTGCTGCCAAATGCAACACCTTGTTTCTCTGGTCTGTCAAATTGGGATAATGCCCCCTCTGCCCCTGTGCAGAGTACCTGGTGTATACCAAATAGTGAGTGGTGGCTGGTACTGCTAAACACCGCCATTAAGTAAAGTAGAAATGCTTTTAACAGCTCTGGGAAAATGCACTGCACAGATCTACAATTTCAGAAATGTCACTGGGAGGATCTGGACTCACCCAGTGGAAGGCAGAAGAGATGACAGACTGAGCAGGTAACAACACATATGAACTTACGGAGGAAGGATACTCACATCATTAAAAAATCAAGACAGTTTGTAGTTTCTAAAAAATAAATATTGTAGGCTACAGGAGAAGCATCTGCAGTAATCTGAGCAAGGAATACAATATAAGCAACAATACAATATAAAGCAACAGCAGGGTGGCTTCTCTATAATACGTTAAAACACTTTCTTGTGTATTTGCACTGTTTTTTCTGATTGTTTCCTATTTAGATGGGAAAGATCTTTTACCATCCTGACACATAATGTTCAGTATATCATTTCTTAGCTTAATCATGTTGTGTCCTTTGCAGCAGCAAGGGTAAATTGCAGACAGGATAGTATTCAGTATAATCAAAGATGTGTTCCACTTTATATGATAAGTTTTGTCTGATTTACAAAAGCAGTATCTTCTCCAGTTGAGTGAGGAAAGAGAGACTTTAACTTGCAGATAAAAAACAACTCAGAGAAGAGGCTTCTCCTCCATTAGGAACCTATTGTTCACACACAAAAAATAACTGCTGTTACTACTATTATCTATTTATTTACTTTTACTATGATATAGCCACAGGACCCAACTGAGACCAGGACCTACTTGGGTAAGCACAGCAAAACCACACAGAGTGCTGCAGCCTCTCCTTCAGACAATTTATAAGGCACAAGGGAGGCAAGAGAGGAAGGAAAGAGAAAAGGAGAAACAGTTTAAGTAACTAACTCTCTAGGTCAGAAAAGCCAGTGGCAGAAACAGCACAGGCATCCAGTCCCTGTACCCTCCACTGGGATGCCTGTCCTGGTAGGGGAAGGATATATTTGGAGATATCCTCCACCGGATTCTGAGGATTCATGCTCATATACACTCATATACAGAGCCATGTTTTACACCCTAATTTCAATGGCTGCATCTGTGTTGCTGAGCAGGGCCAGCCTGAGGCAAACTTGAAGTCAGGTGTGAAGCCCACCCCTATTACCTATTAAAACACCTTCAGGCTGGCTCCAGGGCAACCCTGTTAATCCTCTCAGGGACAAGGGCTCAGGAATACCCTGGTTTTTGAGCATGTTTAAGGGCACGGGGGTCAGGGAACCTGCCAGAGAAATATTAATGAGTTTCAACACCACAACTGAAGCAATAGGGATCAGGATTTCTTCCTTTGGAGTAGGGACTTCCAAATCCAAGCCTGAAGAGATGGAGGGAGGGGGGGAAAGAGAAGAGATTTTGGTCACAAGAGGAAGAAGTCAGTTTACATCAGATTTTGAAAGCTTTGATTAGGAAGCAATATGATGTCTTGGACTAGGAAAGCATTGGCTTGGAGTTTTTCTTGCTTTCTCCTCTCTCTGTCTCTGAAAAATCCATATAAAGTAAACCCGTTAGACTCTCATTGAAGAAACATTCATCTTCTGGTCGGTAAATACTTCCTTGTGCTGTGTGGTGCCTGCTGACTGTACTGCTGTTGCAGCCTTTTAAAATACTTCCAGGAAATCTCATTCGATTTTAACTTTAATTTTTTTATTATTAAGGAATCCAAAGAGAGTTTATAACAATCCCAATTTAACTTTTTAATAAAAATTGCAAATAATAGGCTAGCATAGATTTCATCTCATATACATATCTGATAAAAATTCTGATCTGTAGTAAAATTTGTTTGCTGGGAGTCTGTTGTCATCATATTAATGAATATAAAAGCTGGCAGCTTCAAAATGGCAATATTACAGTAAGCCTATTTTTTTTAATAATGGTTTTGCGTTGTGCATTCAGTATTGATGAAGATTAAGATTTAGCATGCAGAAGTAATATCCATTATGATGGGATTGTCCACAGTGAATTGAGGAGGACATTTGCTTAATTAAAAGTATTTATCTTAGATGATTTAAGAAGTATGTCCTACTACTGAACTGATGATGTAAATTAGTTTCTTATAATCAGTTCACCACTGATGACTCCTTATACTAAATAGAAGAAGAAAAAGGTAAGAGAAGAGTCAGAGGAAAATAATAGATGCCACTGCCTGAGAATTTAAAAGAACCTTAGAAATTATTAACTAACACTATGCCATGAGCAGAAAATATACATAATCATACCCCTAATGCAGAGACCTAGTAGAGCCCTAAAAGGCTGCACTTCAAGCAGAAAATTTGGAGGTGAAAACACAAACATATATTCCAGATTCCCACTCCTACCCACTGTACCTGTGCCTCAGAGGCACTGGTGTTTGGTGGGCAGAGCTGGAGACAAGGGGTGGCACAGAGCCCACGGTGGGTGAAGCCCTGTGACATGGTGTGGGGTGTCCTGCAGGGGCTCCCTGTCCTGGCAGGGCATTTCCCTGGCTTTGGGCAGGAGGCTGGGAGCTGAACTGCTGGGGCTGGCAAATAGGGGCAGAGTGGAGAGCAAGGCCAGAACACCAGGGAGGGCAGGAACCAGTGTGATCTGCTCCTCAGGGTAGCTTTAAGTGTGTTGATAAAGACATACTGGGTGGTTTAATCCCTTATACAAATATACTTATAAGGGGGAACCCCAATGGGTGGAATGTTTCAACCTCTCTCAATTTTACAGCCCCACAGCCCACATTTCCTGGACTAGTCCACCTTCCTTCTTTCCTCGCCAAATGACTCATGGAAAGCTGTTGATCTTCAGTCTAAGGAGACAATCTAACATCAGCAAATTCCTGGGAGTGCTGCTACAAGGTACGGCCATGTGTCACTCCTTCCAACCATCCCATCAGCTCATGTGTGCTACTGACATGAAAAGCTCATGACTCCCACTGCAGAGACCTCCTTGTCTGCTTCCTAGAAACCCTGCAAAGCTGTCCCTGACACAACTGGGCTTCCATCAGCCAGACACACAAATCACTCACTATATAGTTTTGGCTGAGGTTGTTGGACAAAATCTTCATAGACAGAGCCAAGAGGATGGGCAAGAAGTATTTATCTTCTCCATGCCACAAGTTGTTCTTTCATTATTTTTTCTTTTCTTCTTTTTACACGCCAGGCATATTTTTCTTTCTACATAGGCTAATAGAAAGACATACTGTGGGTTACTCCAGTCATTTAATTTATTTAATTCTGAGCATTCAAATAGCAAGTGACATTTGTTGATATATGTTACACTTCTGAAACACTAGAAAAAATATCTGACCTCTTCTTTGCTAATGCCTAGATGACCTTTTAGGAACAGGAACCATCCTGGGAAGGGCATGTGCAGAATGGGAGCTGTCAGTGGAGTGCATGACCATGAATCTGGTTTTGATGTGTCCCTGTCATTTTCCAGGTGAGCCTCGAACTCTGCCTACGGTCTGTGCCCCCAGATGACAGCCCCATGATGGCAGATGGAGGGACATCCCAGGCACTGCACTGGGTGTTTGTTGCTCCCAGAGCTGCCACACGCCATGGGAACCCCAGCGGGATGCCTGACCCAGCTTGACTGCTGCTGGAGATGTGTTGGGGCTGGCTCAGCCCTGCCTGCTGCTGCCTGCTGCCTTATTCTTCTGAGTTATGCCCCAGCCTGCTCCTGGCCTGTTGTGCAAGTGCCTCCGGGCTGTACTGAGTTTTCAATTATCACAATATACAGTGCAGATGCTATGCAAAACAGCTAGTGTGGCTGAGCATGCTGAACTCAGTAGAAACCCAGTTAAATAAAAGTATTACTATAATACCAGGAGGCTGATTGGAACCACAAGACATCGGTGTCATATCCTGTGGCTTTTATGTTGGTAGATGTAGATTTCAGCCATTAGAGTCTAGCTATCCAACAGATAACAACTAGAGGAAATGGATCTGGGTATCTTCAGTTGTGAGTAACTGATACACATTTGCCAATAAATGCAGAACCTGTTAAATTGCAGAAGAAAAAAAAAACCCATTTGAGATACTTACAAATATATCCAGGTATGTGCCATGGGGTAGCATCTATCTGTGTGCAACTTAAACTACCTGAACACAAAATACATTCATAGTGGTACATCAAGAAAGCTCAGACTTCAGAGAACCAGTGTGTGGTTACTTGTCAACTCCAAATTCAGGCAAGGAACTAAACAGCAAATGTAGGTCTCAACTTCTCTATTTGTACATGCAGTAACAAGCTCCCAGATGATAATGATATTGTGATATCTATGTGGGGGTAAAAGATGATGACAAAAGAGGAAGAAATAGGCAATAAATACAATAGTGTCAAATTTTCTTGTTATTAACTTCTAGAAAAGCTTAACAGCTGGAATTTTAAAATGTTTTATGTAGACAAATGTAAAGAGAACAACACATTAAGTGTGTTTTTTCCAAAGAAAAATAAAATAGGCATACAGAGAAAATTATTATATTTAGTACTCTCAGGGCAAATTCTATTTAAGGACTGTGAAATAATTTGAAAATATTAATGATTTAGCCTCCCAGCTAGCTTTCAGATAGACAATAATCATAATAATTACTATAAATAAATAGTATTATTATCATTTTTACTCAGAATGGAATATTGATGCATAGAGAATTCTGTATTTGTCCAAAGTCTGTGGTTTACTACTGTAACCATCCTTCTCAACAACTGTTTTATATTAGGATTATCCTTTTCCAAATACACTTTGATATACTATTCAGTTTATGAGTTCTAAAAACCAACCAACCAAGCTTCCTTGTGAAACAGTGCCAGTGAACATCTCCATTTGCATGTGAATTCTCAAGCAGCAGCAGTCCTGCCTAAAAAAAAAAAAAAGAAAGAAAAAAAAGAAAAAAAAAGAGAAAAGGAATCATGAAAATCAGTACAAAATCTGTCAAGGCCCCATCTGTGACTGGGTATCAGAATATCACTAAGAAGCTCTGAGGAACAAAGTTCATTCCAAGTCTAACACATCGTGCTTTTTGGTTGATGAAATTAATTTGAGCAGGGAAAAACGAGAGTGCATACCATGAAAAACTCTGTTCCTCCACTGAGGATTGAAGGGAAGAAGCATCACTGTGTGTGGTCTTGGTTTTGGTGCACACAGCCATGCTTAAACACTAAAATAACCAGTGTGCTCATGTCTCATTTTGATAGCCAGGTATGCCTGCTGCTCCTCTGAGGAGAGCCAGGGAATGACAGACCTCTGGTCCTGACAAGATGAGGACACAGATTACATATGATGAAAAAAGCAAGATTTACAGCCAGCTACATGAAGTAGTATAGAAACAAAATTATAGTCTCCACCCTGGCCTTGAAAATCCCTCTACAAACATGTTTATTTCCTTCTGAATGGGAATATATAAAGGCTGGGGACACATACTTGCAGACTATTTTTATATCTCCTCTTCAGGATCTGAATCTTGCATGTTAATGAACTACAGGAAACAGGAAAACCAAACATTAACACCATTCTAATGCAGCATACTATTTTTCTTTCTCTTTTTTTTACTGTTAGAGTATGCAAATGTTCAGTTAACTGGTCCTCATGTTTTCTCTTTATTGAATTGCTTTCACTATGGCAAATAAATATTCATAAAGAAATGTGGACAATAAATCATTTCAAATAGTTCAAAGCCATTTTCTTTCTAGACTGCATATATTTTCAGCTGTAACTCGCCATTAATATTTCATTCAAAAGACAGACTTGTAGAAGGACAATAGAGATAATGTGTCAAGTAGTAATTAAAACAGGGAGTAATGATTAAAACCATTTTGATCTACATTGTGCTCTGCCAGATTCATAATCTCCTGTGTTTGTTAGGATGACTTTCTACTCGCTTATACAGAAACTCAAAATAAACTTCTCTTTGAAGACACTGCAGAAAACAAAAGATTTCAACCCCAAGCTTGTGGGGTCCAGAACCCTTCCCAGCCCTGGAGTTTAGGTACATCTTCTGTTACTGTCTTAGCAAGATAAACTCAAGCAGGCACTGTCTTCCTGCTAATATTGTGGCTTCTGTGGGAAGCAGATTCAGATGCAGAGCAGAAGACAAGGAAAGGCCATCCCAGTGTGTACAGGTAAATATAACTTGTCTCAACATTTAGATTTAAGCTAAGAGCTTCAAAAGAAATGAAATTTAAAGATCTGTTTAACTCATACATTTAGGGATCTTGGTTCAAATCCAAGTAATAATTATGTTCCTTGTCTCATTGTATGTTTTGGCTGTTAATACACATATTTGGCCCAAACTCATTATCTTTCCTGATATGTTGCTGACTTTAGGCCCTGATTCAACAGAGCACTTACATACAGACTTAAATAAATTGATTTAGGAAAGCATTTCTCTTTGTGTTTAATCTTGGGCAGACATTCAACTTTCAAATCAATGGGACTTATGAACAGCCCTGACCTTTGGGTCTAAATATTTGCCAAATCAGTGCACTGATAGAAATATATTGGAAAAGATACATGTCTAATCAGAATTTTAGTCTCTAGTTTCATGGGTAAATACCCATAGATAACACATTCTTCTGCTCAAATAATCCATTTTATAGAATTTATCAGAAAGCCTTAAGTCACATTTTCTGTTTATGCCAAAAATACCAGATGAACAATGTCATTTCTTGATAGTGTATCTGTAATATTCTTCTAATAAATAAATAAAAGACAGGAAAAGTGCTGGCACAAAAGGATATTCACAATTATTCACCAGTACCTTCTCAATTGCCCAGCATGTGGCAATCCTTTGGAGAGCAGGAAGATGGAAGGTGAGGTGGAGAGGTTCTGATATCCCACAGACTTTAAGAAAATTTCATATGAAATACCACAGGAAACTTCTCCCTAAACCCAACATTTATAAGGGTCATTTATATACACATGGAATTTTGAGTGATCACTTATTTTTATTATGAGAGTAGCGAGGGTAAAACCATGGATGCTTCTGGTACCACCATGTAGAGATTATACAAGTGCACCTATAGCCAAATCTATGAGATTAGAAGAAGCAGATGGTAAAATAATTGATGCTGTGAGTCTATGAAATAAAATAATCTTCTTGCTGTTCTTGAAAAAAAACATTTCACACTTTAGTTTTCATTATTATGTTATTAAGAAGGCAAACAGAGGCTCTCAAAAATTGTTTATGGAGTGGAAACAGACATAAAAGGGGAAGTAGATTACAACAGCTCCCATCATATCATGTAATTTGAAGAGTGATGAGTACAAAGATCATAAGAAGACACAGGAAGAATCAATGGGTGGTATATCTCTGTACAACCATAGAGCAATACTGTGACCCACATTATCCCACTGGGTTCTCTGGGCAGAGTTTGGGAATAATGCACAAAAAGCAGCTGTTCAGCAGCGTTCACCTGGCTCACACAATCACATGGATCTCTGCTAATGCTGTCTACACTCACTTTGGAGGTGGTGAGTCAGGAGTATGGAGCTGTGGTATCATACACTCACTGCAGGCAAGCTCTGCAGCACGGCCCCTTCAAGCAAGGGGCAGACTGTAAGGGGAAAGCACAAGGGTCTCATCTTCCTCTATGACTCTAATATTACTGGGAAAAAAAAATCTCAATCTCCATTTTCCATCTAGTGTGCCCCAGGGGAGGGGGAGATTACAACAAACACAAAACAGTCACTGCCTCGGATAGGCATTTCCATATTTAGTCATGAATTGGAGCTAAATTTGCTAATTTAAGTCACCTGCTCTCAATGAAATCAATTTGTGCCTAGCAGGCACAAAAAAGCTTATGAAGCTCAAGGTGAGCAGGAACAGGTCCTTGGTAGATGAAAGGCCTTTTCCAGTGTGAGGAGAGGATGGCTTTAATCGATTCTTTAGTTTCTGCTGAAATCTTACTGCTTTAGAGAACTTCATTCTAGAGGTATGTTTTACAATTGATTTGAAGAGTTTGGGATTTCACTTTTTATCATCTTTCCTGATACCTTTGCTTAGAGTGTAGTAATGGTTTTTCTATGCTGCCTATAACATATAGGTCATGGTAAAAAAATATTCCCCCCTTCACTTCACTAGTATTTACACTGTTATATCTTTTGAGCAACTAGAAAAAGTCACCAGCTCTGCTAATGTTATCCTTATTATGCCTATTCCTGTTGTCACAGATTTTCTCTTCTTTAACTGATAACAACTACAATTTTTATCTGAAAGTTACTTTGATTAACCTGCATTTTCTTTTTTCTTTTTTTTTTGGTTTTGCCTACCAATGTTGGGTCAAGTTCTGAAATGTAATTGATTTGCACTGAGTTTGTCAGAGACAGGCAACTTCTGAATCACTTAACTTCCCATCCATCCTAAGCAGTTTAAATTTTTCATTACCCTTTTTACTAAAGAAAAGACTAGTTTACTCTTTTTCAAATGTGTAATGATAAGGAACATGTCAAGGCATGCTAATCATAAGGAAGAAAGTCCTACACGTGTTCAAATTCCTATACTTTTAGCACGTACTATTGTAGTTCCCTATGGAACAAAAAAAAGTTAATCACAGGTTACACTGTATGAGCTTCAGGCCCTCATGTAGCAGTCAAGCTAGCGGCAGATGAAATGTAACACACATTAGGGTAACTTGATAGGAAGGAAATACTTCTTAATGCTCACCCACAGAAGTGAGGAAAGAAGAAACATTTCCCACTATGAGCATATTTCTATTTTTTCCATGTTTACCTGGAAATTGTGAAACCACCTGCAATAAGCGGGGTGTAAAGGACCCTTTCGTGTCTTACGTTGTGTTTGAATAATTTCATTATGTTCAAAGCATCTTTATCAGAAGGATGCTTGGTTATGAGTTTTGGGTTTCTTTCTTTCTTTCTTTCTTTCTTTTTTAATTTTCCAGTCCTTTGGCTTTTCTCCAAGCAGGACAATAATTCTTATAGCAGATGTAGTCCATCCCTTAAGACTCAGGATCAACCAGACAGAAGGTGATTGTTCTCCTTAACATCCTAAGATTTACTTTGGTTTAAAAGTCAGCTTTGTGTCCTGCAGACCCATTATTTACTAAAATAAATACTGCAAAAAGCATCCATACTCTGCTTGAAAATTAACAAAAACTAGCTTGACTTTCTACTCAAAGATAAACAGTTCATCACAGCAGAGTAAGAAAAGAAAAGGCTCCTGATGCTACGACAGAGTTCAAAGCAAAAGTTCCACATAGAACATGGGCAAGTGAACAAAGAGAATGAAGAACAGGTGGTAGAAGGGAGAGAAGGGGAGGGGCTTTAAAAAAAAAAAAAAAACAGTGGAAAGGTATATTAAAGGCAAAATCTTAGACTAAAGAAGCACATGCAGCCCCAGGGGTGTGCTTGGGGCACCTCAAAAAAAGTTATGAATAAAAAATCCCCCAACTCTACTGTGCTGTGTATATTGATAATAGAAGTGGTATCTGTGTTGTAGAAATTTCAGATGCTCATTTACTCCAGTAGGAATTGAGGTATCATTTACTAAAGCTTGGCTCAAATAGACTAATATTTTGAGTACTTTTCTCTTCTCTTTGTATTTGATATGGTAGAATAGCAACCATAAATTTAGTTGGCAGTTCCTAGGCTGCTGTGGTGTAGTAAAACAGCCCTAACAGAGTTGAGAATCTGGACCTAGATGTTCCCTTAAAATGGGAGATGAAGGGTCTGGTTTACCTTTTAAGTTGGCAATAGTTAATTGACAAAGACTTTAATCAATACTTCATGTGATTTAAACCTGATGCAACCAAGTAGACTGTCTCTGAGAAACTTTCCAACAGGGGTTTGCAATCTCCCTAGGACTCAATGGTATTTTGATGAATAATATTTCTAGCAGGCTCGTTTTCTTGCTAATTATCATCAAACACATAGACAGACATTCTGCTGTAGTAGATATGCTTTGAAAAAAAACTAAATTCCCTTCAATCATGGGCAAAAGGAAATTACAAATTCATATATAAAGTGATATCAAGATTTTTAAATCTTAAAGGAGTGTTTCATTACAATATCTTGGTGCTAAAAGATACAACATCTTATAGTTGATAGATAAAACACCCCCCATAATTAATTTTGAAATTAAGTCACAATCCATGCATAAGATTCCTAAATTTTATATTAAAAATAAATTAGTTGTAGCAATTCTAAATGGCAAACTGTGCTCTCCTCCAACCAAATATCCAAATGTGTTCTGACCAAAGGGATTCTATGCATTTTTGGTTTTGGTTTCCACTTTAAAAGGAAAAATAAACCCTACAATACAGCTTACCAAAATTCATACATCTATAAAGAACTTTTGGCATGTAAGTCCCAAGTGTATTCTTCCTATTCCAAAACACTTTGAGGTTACATTTAGTCATAAATGTTTCTAGTCCATTTCATTCTGTGCATGTATGAGATGGAGGAACAGACTTAAAAGGAAAATTGTTCCTGAAAGTAACAAAAGCAGATCTGTCTCTCTCTGCCGTAGTCTGTCTGCATCCTTCCAGATCCATCCTGCTGCTGCCAAGGCTTGTCCCTCACAAGATCACAGCTACATCTGTAGTGAGTAGTACTCGCCTGGTGGCACATTACTCAAGCGGTGCAAAACCAGATCCGAGCAATCTTGTGTTCCCATGGCTTTACTGGGAGCAGAGGGAGCTTACCTTTAAATGGCGGGCATGTACTTGCAAAGCACAAAACCCAAACTCAGAGCTGGCAGTTTGAGGATACGATGGGAGAGTCACAAACAAGCATACACCAAACAGATGGGCCAGCCAGGCTGTTACAACGGGGTTCAACTGCAGCTCTGGCTGTGTGTGGGAGCTCCTCAGTCAGCCTGCATTGACTTCGGTATTTACAATACCTTTGCTTGGAGGATTATGATTAATTTGTTCTGTGATTGAGAAAAAAAGATTAAAAAATAAAAAGGCCTTTTAAATCCTATGATAGTCAGTTCCTTTCAGGCTTATAACGAATATCCAGTGACATAGGTTCTGTCTTGCAATAGGTGTGAAATTACAAGTATGCATATGTATATGATCTCATTGTCAGTATTTGTCAAGCTTAAAAAAAAAATGGTTTGGCTATAGAAGCCACTGATGTAGGTGTTATGAGACATATGGGAGGGGTCTTTCAAATTTTTGGAATTCTTAAAGCAGGAATTTGCTGTGTGGCCTAAAAGGACTACACAGCCAGGTGGAGATCACACTGTCCTGGTTGGCTGTTGTGGCAGTAGTCCACCTGAGCATTCTGCAGGAAGGTAGAATGCAGCATAGCTAAAAGTTGCCATAGCAATAGATTATTGTGCAGTTAGAGTAAAATCTTGGCTATGTACATACTGCAATTAAAGTGATAATTGGTTTGCATTTTTGGGAAAGAGCCCTACTGGACATAATCTTAAAAACACAAACAAAACCCTAACAAAACTAATCAACCAAAAGGGAAAAAAAAGGCAGAAGTCCATAAAACCTTTTATTTATTTGTGTAAGAAGTGGACAGTTTCCACAGCACCATGATTCGTTTATTTTTTCTCTTGTTAAAGGCTAAATTTGTGTGAAATAAATGACACCCAGTATAATACAGTACTTCTTTTGTCAGATATATCTTTCAGTTTCTGTGAAAATTGTTGTTTTGTGGCGTGAGACTTATATGCAACACGCAGTAAAGAAACACAAATTTAAGCATGAGATTAGGTAATGTAATCTTGTCTTATTTTGTGGGGGAAGATTTTTTTTAAATCATGATGTGTGTTCTGTAGCAGTAGTAATTTTCAGTGGAAATAAGGTGCCCTACATTGATGGATAATGTCTGTTGTAAAGGGTTAATTTCCAAAAGGAATCTGGTTTAGCTCAGATTTTTTTTTAATCAAATTGATTCTGCTTGATTTGATGTAGTGATCTAATATGACCTTGATCAAATTAGAGAGAAAATGATGATGCAGACTGTTTGTCCTATTGACAATTGCTACCTTAGGCTAGGATGGCAGTGAATTAATGTCTTGCCCATATTTTGCAGGGACCTTGGCTAGGAATTAATTTTTTCTATTCCCTTTGACCTTGCTAAGAAGGCAATAACTGCTGCTGATTGTCAAGTTAGCCTATTTCACTGGTTCAGAAATAGCTTTGGGAACTCGCCCAAAGCAGTCCAAGACAGATGACTGGCTTGCTGTCTTGCCACCAGCCTAGTGGTTCAGCAAGGACATAGGGAGGTACCAGAAGTCATTTATATTATTTGAACATCAGTTCTCCAGTCAAAGCTGAGATTGTGGATGGTCTTTATACATCATCTCACACCAGCAGTTGGGGGCTACAACTACATCTGAGATTATAAGTGGAAATTTGCTTTCTTCTATGCAGTGTAAAGGTTCTGGGTAAAAATAATCTATATAGCAAGGTAGGGAAGAGATTTTCTTGAACTGTCCCATGGAAAACCTGGCTAAGTATTCGTTTCTTTTGCCCTATTTGATGGAAGCTAAAGAGCAAAAGACGTGTTGGTTAGTGCGTTGGGAGCTTCTATTTAATTTCCATCCCAAGTACTATGTTACTTTACAGCAGATTTTTATTAAATGTAAAGCAATATAGAACTGTTTTTCTTCAGCAATATTTCATTTCTTAGCCTAAAAAAGCATCCATGTAAATTACCTGTGTCTGTTAGTGTTGATGGCTGCTAAATACTACTATAAAATTCAAGTTAAAACTGAGATTTGTTGCACTAGGCGCTGTAAATATCTATATAAGACAATTGCCTCTATAAGAAAATGATTTTAAATTTATAGTCTTTCAACTGTGTTTGAATCTTGCAATAGAAGCATTACATTTCACTGTGTGTATGGCCACAACTGCTGAAGTTACAGGACAGTGGAAATGAATCTTTTCCATGTAAATGGAACTCTGTAGGAAGAAACTTGCAGGCATGTAAAGAGTACAGTTAACAATGTGCAGAATCCTGTTAGTGTTTATGTACAACACTGGTGGAGGGAGGAAAGGTTTGTTTTTCTAATGGCAATGCAGTATGTATTGAAGTCAACATGGAAAGAGAAAATGTTCATTTTTGTGCGCTGTAATACCTAAATGGGAAGATGTCTAAGGATAGGAAACTAATATGTGTTTTAACACAGCTAAACAACTAATGTAACTTGTAAATCATCATTTCTAAGCAAGAAATTATGTACTGCCTCTTTATTTCTGTTTTGCAGTTTCTGTTAAAACTAAGACTTCTCTGGTAAACCTGCCTACCATGCTGACTTATGATGAGACTAGCATGCAGCTCCTATCATTTGCTATGGTTTTTCTTTTGTAGTGCTCTCATTAGTGCTTTAATAATAGGTTTTCAAATGACTGGCAGATTTTTTTTGTTTGGTCACAGTGCATAGTTGGAGGTGTTCTAAAGGTACTAACCTAGCCTAAAACTGCTGTTGTCAGTCAGGGGCCATTACCAAGTAAGGCTGGTGTAATGTGAAAAGGGGAGACTTCCTCAACCCTTAGTGTGGGGAGATTTACTTGATTCTTAGTGTTTAATTTGTCAGTGCCCCAGGAAAGCTGAGATCCTCGTGCCTGAGCAGTCTGTCAGTGGCTCATCTGGGGAATCCTTCCCTGAGCAGTCCTGCTGAATTGGAGGGTGGTTCAACTGATGTAGGGAAACACCAGCAGTGTAAGAGAGACCCTTCAGGTCTTTCCCTTCATTTGAATATGTGACCTGCTGCCAGCAACTGCCAGTGTCCACAAAGGATTCACACAAACAGTTTACAGAATAACGCTGTTAATATAAAATTGTGATAGGTTAAGGTTAGAAGGGTGTTGGCGATAGTGTCTGCAAAAATATACTTGGAGGAATAAAATGTTCAGCATGTACAGAGTATGATTCTTACCCATTAGGCATTCTATGGGGTACAAGACTGGTTCAGCCCGTTGACTGATCCCAGCAGTTGTGATGGAACCTTCCCTACCTTCCCCACCATTCTTGACTTACTTTTATACCATTTATTTGTGTTTAGGTGGAGCTCAAGTGACTGTGGTTGGTAACATACCTTTGTTACTGATTGGTGTCAAATTCTCTTGCTTCCCTTTTGAAGATACAGTCAAAGAGAATACAGAGCACATGTCCAGTGAGGGGTGGTCACACCTTGGAGGCAGGGAACTTTGGGCTGCAGGAGCGCGTTAATATTATTATCAGGCTTTAATGATGCAAGTTCATCTAAGGACAGGGATTTCACCACAGTTGTTGGCTCAGCAGTGGGATATCTTCCCCTATCTCCCCTGGCTGACAGGTGGTATGTGGTTTATCAGCTGAAAAGCACCATTGAGTTCCCCTCCCTGAAAGGATTTCCACAGAGCCTGGCCACAGCATCTTGTCTCTGCTTCGTCCTCCGTTCCATCCCCATTAGCAGGTGATGGGGAATCATCATGGAATAGGTTTCAGGTCATGCCAATCACTTTCCATTCAGGGAGCAGCAAGTGTGATCTACCCTATAATTTCCCTACTGTTATAACCCCTGTTAAGATGTTAATAAAAGTCCCCAGTTTCCTCTAACTGCAGCACCCCCAGTTACCGGTCCACAAGGTCCCAGTCATTTTCCAAAGCTGGGATTTCAGCCATGAGAGAAAAGAATGTACTGCAGAAACAAAGGACTAATTGCAATTTTTTATAAGAACATTGAATTACTATCACTTACTGTATTTTTTTTTTTTAGAAAAACACAACCTCTTTGTTCCCTTTTGAATTACTAAATTTAGAATGACACAAACACACAATTTGTTTCAAGGATGTTACCCTGGTGAAAGTTTTTCTTTAAGAAATAGTAATTTAAAAAAGGGAACAGTAGCCATTTTGTTTGTCAAATGTTTGTTTTACGAGGCATTTGGAAAGCTATCTAAGTTGAAGTGAGTTATGCTGCAACTATAGAGATGAATAGTTAAAAACTAGCATTATTTTGTAAATAATTCAAGAGGCCGGTTTGTACCATGTTAGTATCTATGAAAAGCAACAAAATTACATGATCCCTTAAAATAAATAAATTTCCTGCTGATGCTGGGATGAATTCATGCCAATAGTTCAGTGAATATACTGGTGGTGTTTGTCTATTTTGGAGGCTGAGATCAGATCTTCCTCTGATCTCATTGTATGTTTCCCTTTGGAACTGCAAGCACAAAATCAGTAAACTTTGCATGGTTATAAGCTAAACAGTAACTCACGATCTCTAACATTTACCTGAATGAAGAAATACTTGCTGTTGCCAGAAGTTAACTATGTAGTAAACCATTCTATAACAGCTTGGCAGTCTGACTTCTTGGAGACTCCAGTGCCTTCTCTGTCCGTGGGAGGGAGGAAGGTCAGTTAACACTGCATCCAGCCACTTGACATTTACAGGACTCTTGTGTGAGCCTGGTATCATTTTTCCTACTCCACTGCTGCACAATGAAATGGCTCCATCAGGCCTCACTCAAAGGGCAGACATCACCCTTGTCAGAAACTTGCCACAGGGAATGTAGAAGACGCAAATAATACCCTGTATTGGGCCTCAATGCAAATGGTCTGTTCCTTCAAAACAGAACTTACTTTTCTCTATTCTCACCCTAGAGATGTATATGTCTGGAAGGCAGCACCCTCTGCTTCTAACACCTTGAGCTTAAAGGTGAATGTGACACCTCTTCCACCACAACAAGTATGAGATGTCTCAGAGGCAACTAAGGGATTTCAAAATCTCAAACATTATAATGGATTTTGGTGGGGTTTTTTTTTTTCAGAAACAATAATTTTGTTGGATGTAACTGAGTGGTTGCTCAGAATCTCTAAAATTAAGTCCAACATACTCTTCCTATGTATGAAGTACTTACAGCTTTCTCTCTCTCATGCTTAGTGGTCCAAAATCCCATCTTAATCTGAGCTCTGTAATTGCTTGTACCCAATCATGCTAAATGTGTACACTTTTTAGCTTACAGACACTCAGATTTCTTGATTATTCACTTATCTAAGGTCCAGCAATATGAGTAGACCCTGAAAATAAATTGGGGCACATACAGAGAAAAGATTCTCAGAGCAGTACAAACTCAGTACATCAATTTAGCAAGTCTCAGACTTAGTAATAAATATAGAATTTGTCTACAGATGTCATCACTGGAGACTGGAGCAGGGAAAAATGGCCAGATTTTTCCATCCCCTAAAATATCCTAATGAAACATTTGGTGGAATTTAAATAGGAAAAAATATGTCATGCCAGGAACAAGTTCTACTTTTTAGTATTTCTTTGAATTGCATGATAGGGGTTATCATAAGATGTTTGTGGTGTGAAAATATGTGGGTTCATTTTTCTTAATTTTTTCCCCCAGGATGATCATGTTGAAACTTGTGGTTCTTGCTATATCTTAAAAATTATTAAGCACTTTAGGAGACAAGCTTTTGTTTACACTGATACAGATGGCTGGAATAAATTAGTGGACTCACTAAAGAACAGCTCATTTGTAGTTTTAAATGCATTTGGGCCCACATGGTGGCCATTTTGTTACTTATTTATTTGTGCTTTACAGTTCCATGCCCAAAGGCAATGTCTGACTAATGGTCAGAGCTTCCTCCTAACAGCATTTATAATTATGTGTATTTCACACCTAAAGAGCATTGGTACTCCTGCCCTCTGCCATACCCTGGGTGATCTTGTGTAGCTGCTCTCTCTGAGGAGCATTGCGCACTGAAGAGTAAATCCAGTTGCAAACAAGCAAATTAGAAAGGCAGTGCATGTCTTCACTACTCTGAATGTTTTAAGTTGAGCATTTTCCTTAAATTGGTGAAGAAATGCACAAAGTTGTAATTACATACTGCAACATCAGTGCTGCTATTTGGGAGAGGTAGTCAGAGCAAGCTTCCCTAAATTAAGTCTTGAATTCAAGCCCTTCTGTATTGGATTTAGGATGGTGAGGACAAACAGTGGCATAGTTACTCTATGGCTCTTCACTTACGCACCTTTCAGAAACAGTCCAGTAAAACCTCTCCCTTTCATACTTCAGCTTTTTCATGTGTACACACTTGTTTTCTCCTTGACACCAGTACACTGAAGACATGCAACACAAATCTTCTCATGTTGATGAACGTGGCACTGGAATCAGCAGCACTACTTTCAGCTTTAACAGTGATTTATCTTGTCCTGTAAAAGTCACCACCTCTGCTATTATGACACCTAGTGTAAAGCAAAAAATCTAAAAAATCTGAGAAGCTGTTGTGAGCCTTCAGAAACAGTTTGTATATTTCATGGTGTTTACTGGATATAAATACTCACGTTTACTTTGAATTTGGTTGAGCCAAACTAAGAGGGCAGAAGCAGCGAATAGCTGAAATACAAATCTTTGCACTGTCATAAGTAGTAAGAAGGTAAAAGAGCAACTTGGGCTCACTTCAGGCTTTCCCAAATCCCATGAATTTGACATGCAAACTTGCTTAAGTGTAATGAGCAGTCTGGATAGCTAAATCAGGCATTCGGATTTTGGGAGATGCTAGCTGTGAGACTGTAACCATCACTCTTTATCATATGCAATGGTGAGGAACCTGATCCTGGAATAAAAATAGCATGGGATTGAAGAGTGCCCACTGAGTTCAAGGTACAACTACACAGCAAATTAAAGTCTGAAATGTCTTTCTCTCTAGTACTTGTACTGATGTGAATCAGGGGCAGTTTTGATGAAAAAGTGGGGAGCTGCTTGTATCACGTATCAGTACATGGAGACCTCTAGGCTCCCTAATACATCACTGCCAGAATTCGAATGCTGAACTTTCAGAGTTTACAGTTTACCCTTTAAACTTGGCGATTAACTACTGCAATGGCTGGAGGAGGAATCTTTTGTTTTAGATTGCAGGTTGTGTTCCTGGAACCATTTCAAATTAGAGGACGTGGTTTTTCTCACTGTCTGCTGCCCTGCCCTCCCTTGCCCTCCCAGCGAGGCAACCATTCCCAGCACAAGGCAGTAGCTGTTCTGGTAGCAGTGAGTGCCTGGAGCTTTTCTGAGAAAGTTCACATGCAATTATTTCTTTGGCATGTGAGCAAATTTTACCTGAAGAGCACCAGGAACAAAAGGTTAATGGCAATTTTTCAAAAGCCTATAACTCAACCAAGCCTCAACAGCATTTCATGCCAGAAGTGAAAGTTAAGTTTTTAGTATCCCTGCTCTGTTTTTGCTGCTTTTAAAATCCTGCTGGCAGGGGAAAAAGAATTAAAATCAGAGGCTTAACACTTAATGAAAAAAGCCCAAACTATATCTAGGCTGTGTAACACCTCTTCTTAAATTTTTTTAAAACTTCTGCTTTAGAAAAGATTAAATATTTGTATTCTGATGTATGTTTTGCATGTCCCCCTCTTTTTGTCCATTTCTTTCCTGGAACAAAGTTCAGCTGTAAACATGCTCAGTGCTGATAAAAACACTATTTGCCACAGCTGAGAACCTGGGGTTCAGATGGGTGATCCATGAAAGGCCAGCTCTCCCAAACTGCTGGGGAAAGCTGGCAAACAGCAGCAGGCTGATACATTCTGGTTGACTGCCATGCTTTAAAGACAGCAAGTTGATTCTAAGAAACATGGAAACAGAAATAAGAGGAGATGTGAGTTAAAGCACTGTATGGTTAGGTCTTGGAATCCCCGTCTCCGACGTGTGTAGTGACAGAGTAAGTTTTGCTTCATCTGCAGGAAAAATTTCTACTTCTGTGAAATCTAAATGGTGTCACTGTTTATTTGTTTCACTCATCAAAAATCCTACAGGTGTCAGGTTCCTTTGAGTTGGTAGATTACATGGGGGTAACCAAGAATTTCCAATTTACAGAACAAGACAGAAGTTGTGTATAATGGAGAGTGCAGTGCCTACTGTTAGTTTCTTCTATGAAAACGCTCCTTTAGAACAAATGGAGGCAGACTCTACATGGTTGGTCATAAAACAGTTTATTATTTCATGTACATGGAAATAGTCCCTGTGAAAATGACGTGCACCTAATCTACTCACATAGTAAATAGTGCTGTAAGTAAGGAACAAACACAACTAAAAAACTCCCCAGCTAGCATCAGACCACTGAGCTGTTCAGCAATGTCAGTATTAGTGAAATGAACCAAAGACTCTTGGATTTGTTAGAGATAAGTACTAGCAATGAAGGAGATCCTGCTTCTGATTTTCCTGCCAACACTTCAGCTGCTTTACATGGGTGATTGTAATCAGTAAGAATTGTTATGCAATAGTGCTGAAGCAGAGACTTGAGAAAATATAGCTCTCACTTGAGACACAAAAGACCACAACCTTATTTCTTCACATCTTACAAAGGAAAAAAATGCCTCTCCACAGGGCATCTCTGAAGTGCTCATTTACAGAGATGGAAAGAAATAAAATAATTACAAGGTAAAGAAAAATTTCCATGCTATTCTCTGAGAG
Source organism: Cyanoderma ruficeps (assembly GCA_008694505.1). Taxonomy (NCBI): domain Eukaryota; kingdom Metazoa; phylum Chordata; class Aves; order Passeriformes; family Timaliidae; genus Cyanoderma; species Cyanoderma ruficeps. Next base: position 8,032,498 of record VZDJ01001247.1, read on the forward strand.
GCATTATCTCTGGAGATGTGAAAGGAAAAGGCAAACCTATTCTCTACTGCACCCCAAGGGTTGCCCCTGTCCAGAAGCTACTTACAGTTTTCCAGGCTTTTTGTAAAGTAGATAGGAGTGGGAAGCCCTTTTAAATTTTTATTTATTTATGTATTTTAATGCTGTACTAAAAAGGGGAGAATAAAAGCTAACTGGATAAAATGAGTGCTGTAAAGAGAATGAGGAGCAGATCTGGGGTGTGCTTTAAGAAGAGGAGAAAGAACCCAAGAAGTTGCCTGACATGCACAGTGGGGAAAAAAAAAATCAAAGATCAGCTTTAAACTCCTCTATCCTTGTGAAATGGGGATAAAAGTGATCTTGAGGAATCATAGATGTGGCCAAATGAAACTGCACTGTAGAAACAGATGTTACAGTGTTTGGTTGGCTGGTGGGTTTGTTCGGTTGGTTTGGGTGTCGTTGCTTCCGAAAATTGAGAATACTTGCTTTCTTTTTAGGCCCGTTGTAGTGAGAATGTTTGTTTCCGTGGCCCGTAAATACTGTGTTTCCAGCGTTAAACAATTGCCGTGTTTGGTGGGCAGTGACCTGGCCCTGGCTCCCCACTCCCACCTGCTGGATGGCGGCCACGAGGGGCAGGTTGGCTGTCGCTGTGGGGAGAAGGGTGAAGGTTCAGGGCCAGCGCGGGCCGGTACTGCTGGGAAGGGTCCGCCCCTCTGTGCTGGGCAGGAGAGGGACCCCAAGCGCGGCAGGGCTGGCTGCAGTCGCGGCGTGCAGGCTGCTCCTGTGGCATTGCTAGGAGTGGATAAACACAGCCAGGGTGACGTTTCACCCCTCCCCGCTCAGTTTCTCGTCCACCACCTGGAAATGGGAGGGACGGGTGCGCATGTGGGGCGAGGCACAGGGACCGTGCGGAGGGTGCAGCGGCGGGGGGGGTGTGTGGGGAGTCCCCCGAGCAGCGCTGCCCAGCCGCGTCCTCGCCGCTCGGTGGCCATTGCCGCCCGCCGCAGTCGCGGGGAGAGGGGCCAGGACCGCCGCCGTCCCGAGGGACCCCCGACCCGGCCCCGGCGCGGCCCTGCCCGGCGGGGCGGCCCCGGCCCGGCGCGGGGGGCGCCCGCCCACCTGGGCGTTGCTGCCCGGGCTGCCGGCTCCGCCTCTTCCCGCTCTCCGCTCCCTTCCACTCCGGGACTGCGGGGAGCCGGGGGAAGGCGGTGCGAACACCATGGCTCGTGTGCTGAGCCGGGACCCGGTGGACATTGAGGTACCCACTCGCCCTGCCGGGACGTGCGGCTGTCGCTAGCGGGGAGGGGGCTGTGCCCGGCGGTGCCGGCGCCCGGTAAAGTTTGGCGGCGTTAGGAAGTGCCTCGCCGCTGCCCGCCGGCGGTGCCCGGAGCCTCGTCCCGCCGCCCCGTGCTGTGCCGACCGGCCGCGGGCAGCCCCGGCATCGGCCCTTGGGGCTGCCCTGCCGCCCGGGCAGCTGCAGCCCTTGCGGGGAGCGGCTGCCGGGGCAGCGCCGGACGCTCCGCTCCAGCCGTGCCCCTGCCCCGTCCTCGCCGCGGTGAGTGCGGCCGGCGCCCGGCCGAGGGGCGTGAGGGGGTGGTGCCCGGCGCCTCCCCTCTCCTCGCCTCCTCTTGTCACTCCCCGGCGAACTCGGGGGCAGGGTGTGACCGAGCCCCGTCTTCGCGGTGAGGTCGAGCTCTCGGCTTTGGCAGGGCTGCTCGGAGGCCGTGACCTGATGAGCCCTGGGCGGTCTCAAGGTGCGCAGCCTCGGGCTCAGCGTCCCGTAGCTGTCTATGGGCCAGCGGAGCTGTGCGGGACGCAGCTCATCGCCGTGCACCCACGGGTCCAGCTGCGCTCACGGACTGCACCCAGCCTCCTCGGGCCAAAACAGTTGCATGGAAGGCTGAGCAGGAGGGCAGGAGTGGTACCCTTGCTGCAAGTGGCTTTCTCACCTGTGGCACTTAAGGTTTTTGCATGACATTGCTTGCTGCCGGTGGTACAGGTGCTGGAAATAGGGTCCGGACCTGGCCTTGGGGAGGCGGAGCTGAGGTGGATTTTGACCAAGGCTGGTGCAGTGGCACACGTGGTGAGCTCCTGCAGGTGCTAGCCAGGTTGCAAGGTTGGCTTCAAGGTTGCATTTTCCCACCTTTCACAGAACCTCACATTTGGCTGTAAACTTCAGCTCTTTATAAAGAGTCTAGTAAAACAAAAGCAATGATAAATTAACTTGCAGTTGATAGTCCTGACACAACTTTTTGTTGTGGTATACCTTAAAGTGTAAAATACTAAGTTTAGGTTGGGCTATTGCAACTCATTGAGGCCCAGATATAATACACAAATACGCACAGCAAAAACTTGAACACATCTCTAGGTCAGTTGTGACTGAATTTTGCCATTAGTTCTGGTATTGAGTTTTTGTGTCCAGTCCATCTCATAGCTGAGCTGCTGTTCAAACCATGACTAATGTCCAGAAATGGTCTTACAGATAGATACTCTGATAAACTGAAACATGGAATAGATGGGAAGAATGAACTATCACAAAAGTCTTCCTGGCAATTAGGGAGGCACTGTGGTATGAAATCAGCACTGTCTGTCTTTTACCAGCTCAGTGTTTTCAGAGCAGCCAATCTTGGATTTTTCTTCAAGTGTTAAAGTTCATTTTTTTATGACAAAGGTTTGATTTTAGTTGTTCAGGTTTTTGAGTACTTTCCTTAAATTTTTAATGCAAAATATTTATTGTATTGCATTGTTTTGTATTTTTAGATACTTATGACTCAGACTCAAAGAACAATGTTACGGTAGGATCCTGTGTTAGTAATAGCATGCAGTACTACATGATTTAGGAGATGAGTTGATGGATTTTGAAAAGCAAGTGTTTGCTTTATTCTGAGATTTCAGATAGAAACTTTGGTCAGTATCTTCCCTTATTCTTCTTTTCAGCAGTCATTTAAACTAGCAAGGAAATCAGCGCAGTCTCCTTCTAACCAAATGTACTTTTAACAAATGTGCTGTCCTTCCCCCATCTGTTTGAATAAATTTAGTCGTTGTATGGTTTGTCTCCCAGATGAATATATCAAGAATTACTGGTAATCTAATTGCAGCATTACAGCCCTGTGTGGTTTTTGTTGGTTAGTTGGTTTGGGTTTTTTTCCTCTGCATAGAACTTTATTTTTTGGGGGGGAGGGAGTACTGCATTTTCAAAAAATGTATTTTATGTTTGTCTTTGATTTAGGTACAGTGCCTATTAGCTAATCCCGTCATTGTAGATAAGTATTCTCAGTAATTTGTTTGTTGAGTGGAGGAGTCTATCAACATGAGTACTGGCAGCACAACTTGAATGTTTTGGTCACTTTCTTGGCTACAGTATAAAAACTGAACCCATGGTTTAATGAAACTCATCTCAACGGTTAGTATCTCAAATTTGAGTTCATATAATAAAATATTAAAAATGATCTCTGAAGTCCTGGTGCTACTTTACAATGTGTTTAAATAGTTAAGACTGGATAAAAAGACATGTCATTGGTTAAAGAAGAGCCAAGAGTCTGTGCTAGAATTAGCTAAAATCACTGGTGGTTCTCCAAGTTATTTGACAAATAAAAAATTCCAGGAAACTGTCCCTGAGGAATCTTGTCCCACTTGCTTGGCTTAGCTAGCAGCTTCAGCCTCTGGACCTAACTAAAGAAGATGAATAAATTACATAGATAGTTGTTCTCCTAAAATCTGCTTTACAAATTGCAGAAGACAAGGCGTGTTGTGATTTAAATATATGCTTTTCTCAATTTCATTTTTTTAACACCAAAACAAAAATAGCACCCAAAATGCCAAAACAAAACAACAACTATCTCCCCCAACTATTGGCAACTCCACAAAACCCAAACACTGCCTTTTTTTGAATAAAGTCAACTATCAAAGTGTACTTGTAATATTCCTTGGACACTGATACTCTAAGGAAAAGCAAAGACATCTCGTTTAAAAATAGCTACATGTGAAAGTACCTACCTTGGATTTATGGTATAAGGACTTGCCTTGGATTTTTGTTTTTTTATCTCTCTAAATCTTTACAAGAATTTTTGAAATCTACACTATGAGGGCAGCATTCCCTTTCTAACTTGTAATGTGAAACCGTTAACTGTGCATTTAAGCTCCAGAGAATGTTTACAGACTTCATGTAAACTTCCCAGTGATACTCTGGGAAAGAAAATCTTCCATTCTTTTGCCTTCTCTTTTGTTTCACCTGATTCCTGAGTATCATTGTGTGTAAACCATATACAATTACATCTATTGCAATCTTCGGGATTCTTTGAAGAATTAAAGTTGTCAAATCAAGTACTCAGAAATTAATGAATTGCACAATGGTTAAGTGTCGAATAGAATCTTGAATGGCATTGTTCAGCATTGTTCTCTGCGTGCTGTTTTCCTGACTGCACTCCAGTGTTGCTGTGCAGTCTCTGGTCTTTTCACTCGGTGGTGCTTGGGTAGTGGATACTTTCCAGCTCGTTGCCACCCAGACTACATCTGGGGGGAAGTGTAGGTCTCCCACACTTCCTTCCTGAGGGCTTCTTCTCAGCAGAGTGGAGAGCTTTGCCACACTTGTCACAAACCTGAAACACTCACGGACAATTAAAACCAGACCCGCCCCTCCAAAACTTAGTATGAAACAGCGCTATGTCTTACTGTAGGTAGGCAGTATGCTGGCACTTCACAGATCTGTCCTTGTTGCATACAACATGTGTTGCATGTGTTTAAAGGGGAATTGGGTGTTTATGAGTGGGTAATTCCCTGCTGGACCAGCAGCTGAATACCTAGAATGCTGTCACAGCTGTTTCCACCCCAGCACTGATGCTTGACTTGTGAGAATAAAATGAAAGGTGTGAAGGGCTAGAGCCATGCTCTGAAACTGCAATTGGGGAATTGTCTGAGAATTATCAGGGTAAATTTGTGTCACTTTATCTTATAATGCAATGAATATTGTCACTATAACTATGTTATGCTTTCTCTTCATTTAGCTTCAGAAAGTATAAATGGCACTTAGACCACATAATTTTATTTAAAAAGTTAAATAATTCATCCGCGTATATCTTTGGTGTTACTTTAGGGTTCTGAGGAATGTTCCTTACGGGCTAGACTGTGCCCATTGGGTGCTGACCTTAGTGAGAACACAAGAGGCTCCAGGAGCTGTTCAATGCTCAGCAGGTAGCGTGTTTGATGGTTGTGAGTCCCTTCAGCAGCAAGTTCTACACTGCTGTCCGAAGGCCCTCGTGAGTGTGGGATGAGGTTATGAGGTGTTTGAGCAGCTCACTGATGGTACCGACAGCACACTGGCACTCAAGGGTTGGAGCTGGTTCCAGAGTCAGCCCGGGGAACAGAGTCCCTTGTGCCATGCTTCCTGCTGCATGGAAGGGTCACTTGGGAAGTGCTCCTGAACTTTAAGAGAGCACTATTGTACAGCCTGCAAATTCTGTAGTTTTAAGTAGCAGGTTTGATAGTGGTGGCAGTTCTTCATTGCCTGGGATATACTTAGTAGCTGTTACCAAGCATGGACTAGGGCAGCAAGGTAGGCATGTTTCACTTGTGAGCTATATTGTCTCCCAATGGAAATGGACTAGAGCAGTGGAAAAACTGCAGGTAGAAAGGTATGTCTGAGAGCTAGGCTTGGTGTGCTCACAGTGGGAAGCAGGGTAGAGATTGAAAAATAAAGAATACTGTAAAAAACCAGGAAACCTCCAGCAAGATAGCAGGGAAGTCTACAAGTCAGCATAGCTCACAAAGTTGTTAGGCAAAGGTTACGCGAATAAATAACTGAAGCTAGCTTCCTTTGATCTAGGCTAAACTTTTATTTTTAAAAGCCCCAGTTATTAGTGTCTCTCTCTGTTGTAGATACCTGTTAGTTTTTTGAAGTTCCATAATGAAGCTTTAATATGTAGAATGTTTTTATGCTACTGCTTTATAGCTTGTTGTGATGATCAGATGGCTGTTCCAGACTGATGGCTGTGTCTTCCTAGGGTCATTTGACAATCAGTCAGTGAGAAAACAAAACTTCCTATTTAGCTGGTTTTGCTTAATGAATTTCTCAAGCCTTTTCATTGTTTTAGTGGTTTTATTGTAATAAACTCTTAGCTGAGTGGAACAGCAATTATAGCATGATTGCTTAGACCTTGTGGAAGATTATAGACCACAATTATCATGTCTGTCTTGGAGAATTGAACAATGATTTACTCATCAGGTTAAAATTTGATCTGGCAAGTAGGAAGGAAAGTCTACTGTAGGAAACATTTTATCTTTTCATGTTTTATATGCAAATCCTGTTGATGCTCAACGAATTATGTATGGTCTTGCCTCTGCTGCCGATTGTCTGCCAGATTGTAGCAGTCAAGCCCTCCAAAATAATTATCTGGTGAAAAAATAATCGACTCGTGCTTTTAATTTCTTCAACTTTGAGTTTTAATGTTACTTATGAGCTAAACTCCCATCCTTAGAATTTTACTCTTTTTGTAAGGTCTTTCACTTAAGAACTGCTATTCCCACCCTTCTTATGGCTGAGACTTATGAGTAGTCACTGCAGTTAGCAACTCTGAAAACAGGAACTGAAATTCATTTACTTATAGTTACAGAAGTGAATTTCATAATGATTTTAGGTTGTAGACTGAACTGGAATTTTACTCTTTCCTCTGCTTAGTGTCACATCTTTTAAGAACGTATAACTACATGCTGATATAGGAAGCTGCTACCCACGAGGCAGGATTTTGCCGATCAGCTGCGACAAGAGTGCAGCACTGCAGGGCAGGCATTTGAGATGCATTTGAAGGGGCGCAGTTTTAGCAGCAGGGCAGGACTTGCGCAGTTTTAAGTGCAGCCCAGAGGGGTGTGGCTGTGTCTGATGGACTGGGATTTGCCTGGACCCAAGACTGCTTAGTGCTCTCCATCCTAATGGCCAGTGTATATGTGTGGTGTAGTTTGTGCTACTCAAAGACACAAGCTGCTGCTTCTCAAATTAACACTCTGAAAAATTCTACTGTCCATCCTATCCTATGGCATTTTTCCAGTGTCAGTAAAATGGCCAAGGGAACACAAAAGTAGCTGGCACAGGTTTGGGAACACACTTCTAGTTAAAGTATTGAGAAAAGCTGAAATTCCTGGCGGCTGCAGACAAGCTGGATTGAATATGTCCTGTTTGTTCTGGCTATGCTAACCCTTTGACAGCACTGAGTTCAAATCAAAAACTGCTTTCTCTCCCTCCCTGGTTGCCTGGCAACCTCCCTCCTCTTATTAGCATATGATTTCTATTCCTTTTTTTATTTCATCAGTACAGTGTTACACACTCTGCTCCCTGCCCTGTGCTGTTGCCTTTGAGAAGAGCAGGATTTGTGCCTTTATATGAGACTTCGGCAAGTATGTGATTTGGCAAAGAAATCAAACATTTGGGATTAGGAACCTTTGGCCATAAATGCCTTATCAGAAGCACAGAGGGTGGTGTTTGTGTGGGCATGTTTTTCAAAGTCTTTTCATTTTCATTTGCTGTCATTTTTATACTAAGGGCAGAATTCTTGCAAATCAGCACAGCATAAATCTCTGGCATCTCTACATGTGCAGAGCATCAGTTTGTGAAATGTGCCAGCAGAGATTGGTTACACAAATCTTGGGGGGCATTTTGTACTCTTGGTCTTTATGCAGTTCCATAATGCAATATGCAATGCCATAAATCAAAATATAAATTTTAAGAAAAGTCATGTATATCCGGGTCAAATGCGATTGGGGAAGAAAGCAGCTGAAGAAGTAAGTGGGAGAATTGAACTTAATTCTCCAATTTTCTTTTCATAATAATGCTTTTTAGAAATAAGAACATTTTGTTTTTCCATTTGCCAGGTGTATTCCTTTATGAAATAACAGGCGATTCAGACTAGGTCTATAGTTTTAAACTTCAAATTGCCTTTTTTCTGCTCATAGACTCTTGCTGCTATAATAAATACCCCAATATATTTTTGCTATTGCGTATGTCAAAGAACATAAGATTCAAGTAGGAGTAGAAAAAACCAACAGTAATAACAAAAATTAGAAGACACAGTGAGGAGGAAATGAAAAAGCATGTAAGTTTGAGGAGTGTTTATATTAAGATATGTAAAGGAGTTTTTTCTTAATATTATCCAAATCATAAATCACAAATGAAATAATCTGCTTTTCCAACATCCTTGTTCTCTTATGCTGTGGTCTGAGTTGGGTCGTTTCTTTCCTCTGTCAAAATACTTAGACCTTCCTGTGAAACATCTGCATTCTTCCCATGGTCATAGATGCCCTCCCTAAGCCTGTGTGGACTTTTAAGTGGTTTTAGGTCTCAAAGAGACTTCACAATTTGAATTAAGAGTAAGCCCACCTATAAAAGTATTTTGTTTTAAATAATGCTTCCAGTATTTAATGATATTGTTTCAGAAAGCATTCTTAGTTTGATAAATATTAATGTAGGTGATGTTGGTATTTAATTTGTAGATTTAAAGTGATAAACACAATGAAGTCCTTGAAATGCCAAACCTTTCATCTCTGCTCAAGCCAAGGTTCAATTTTATTTTCAGTATGACATTTGCTGCCTGAAGTGTTACAAGTGACTTGACCTTAAAATTACGTTTATTTTAGTTCATTGAAATGGTTGGCCTTTCCAGTTCAACTTGACATCAACAGTGCAAATGGGAGAAGGCAGACATGCTTGCCTGTGACTCTATTTGAAAGCAAATTAAAAAGGTATCTAGGTGATGAATCTAAATATTTCCATTTAGATGGGATGCTAGTCATCAGTTAAAGGCAATCATGGTGGGTTCTGACATTTTAATTTCAGGTTCAAAAACAATTATATATGTAATTAAGGAGCAAAGTGTCCAGGCAGCCAACCTGTCTGATTTACATGTCTTGTTGGTGTGTGATTTCTTTTTTGAGAGGTACCTGTGCACATTGCTTTGAGACTGTAGAAGGTGGAAAAATTGAAAGTTTGATGTTAGTTAATACGTTCTTCTGAGAACACTCTTCCTTCAAGTATTAGTCACACACTTGATGTCATTAGGTTTATATTTATCATGGAGATTGAACTCTGTGCCATTTGCAGAGAGGTTGTTGTGGTACCTAGTTAATTTATTAATGTATTGCTGCATGCTTGCTGTGATTTTTGGTGTCATTTTGTTCACGTGTTCTGAGAGGCCTTATTTAAATTGGAACATCCTTTGGAATGAGATATCCCGCCGGCTGTGTTTTTCTCAGTCAGCAAAATATTTGGCCCATGTGGAGAGAATGAAGCGGGCTGCTGTGTAGGAGATGCATGTCTCCTCAGACAGGGGTGTTCTGTTGTGCTGTGCACTCTGTGCAGGGCTGTCTGCCCAGCCTTGAGAGGGGTCCTTGTGCTGCCCAACTGCATCTCTGTCAAACAATTAAGGAATGAGAATATTGTGCTCTGAAGGGAGCCCTTTGCACTCTTGTTATGAAAGGACAGAAGGCAGGAAGAGCTTCTGAGAGAGGAAAAAATGCTGATAAATATGTGGAGGGATCTATGGGGAAGGAAAAATAAAATATGCACTGAAAGCAAGCTATTGCTGAGTTTAATAATCACAGCATTTTCCTGTCCAGCCGTTGCACTTATAGCATCTATAGTAGGATCTTGCTCATTATAAAATGCTTGGGTTTTCATTGATTGTGAAGGACATTCTAAGAAACCCAGCTCTATTCTGCTCTTAACAATAAGCTGACTACCCTTACATCCAGGCATGTCTAGCATCCATGCAAAATTCCAGAATTCATTTGTGAAAGTAGGTAGAAGTGTTAGAATAAGTTATTAAAAATGTAGACCCATAATGGGAGTAAAGAATGTTGGAAGTATAAAGAGAGGTTTTACACCTGGAAATTATTATAGTTATTTAGATTGAGCGAGAATAATAACCAATTGTTTTCTAAGATGTATGACACATTTATGAAAAACCTTGAAGGATAAATGGATCTTTTTAGTATGCTACTTCCACAAAGGACTCTATGAATAAAATAATAGTGAGAGAACTCTCAGTGGATGCTGAATACTGCTAATTGATGAAATTATTACTTATTACACTGCAACTGAACTCTGCTTAGAAACACTATTTTCAGTATGATTTTTTGAAAATGACAGCTGAAATGTAAGAGGCTTTGTATTGAAAGTGAATAGTGATAATTTCTTGATATCTTTGAAATGAAGGATATTTCAATGACAGTTAAAACTGAAAAAAGTGTTTTTTCTTAAGTGTACAGATCATGGACTATGACCGTGAAAATAAAATGAACTTTTCCAAAATCAATAAAGTAGACTTAATGTGGATTTATGAGGCATTTTAAAAATAACTTTAAGTGTTCTATTTATAATAAAGCAGTCAATTATTTGTGTCAGCAGTTTCATATTATGTCACATTTTAAGGTTAAGAATTAGGTTTGTGAGATAGAGTGTAGCCATCATATTAAGGAAAACTCTTAATTCCAAATTAAATCAGTATTGAAGAATACTGCTGATTTACCGCTCAGGGCAAAAATGGGAATGACTACCAGATTTTCCCTGGTTTTCTGTTGATGAAATTAGAGCCTGCTGTCCTTGGTGTGTCTAGTTATGTCTGTGTACTAACTCTCATGGATTGTGATCAGTAATTGGTGTGAGCATCTGTGCCCAAAAGATCACATGTAGTGTAACATTTTGGAATATAATTACAGGTGAATATGAGATCTAATTTTAGCCTTAACAAATCTGTTCATCATTGTTAAGATGACCCTCTCTGTTAATTTCAACAGACTTAAGAATCAGAGGGACAAAGTAGCCTTGTGCAAATTCATGCACACACTTACATGTGGATGTATGCGTATGCTACAGGAACACAAGACAGGAGATTAGAAATGGTTCCCAGGCTTATTTTTCTTCCATTTTAAAGTTGTGTTTGTTATTGCCCTTTTTTCACTTCCAATTGAAAATGCAAAATTTGAAAGATTTTAGTAAGCACGAACATAGCTTTTCTAAACAGATGGAAGTGAGAAAGTGACAAAAGAGTTGGGAGGAAAAAAAAAGCAAAGAAGATAACCACAACAGAAGCTGTTCTAGAATGTTGGTGATGAAGTGTAGAAATAAAATGAATACAGAACAGAAAAAAATGAAAATATTATCTCTTCTCAAAGTATCTGTAGTTTGAGGAAAGTATCTGTAGTCAGCAGTAACCGATACTTCACTGAAGGGCCAGTACTCTTTTGTTAAAATAGGGCATGCTAAGAAAGAGTTTCTGGAAGACTGTAGAATAAGAAATGCTGCATAAGTAAAGCAGAATAGCTTCCATGCTGCTAAATCATGGCACTAGGTGAGGAGATAAGATGAATTGATTGAAGAACCTCAAGAAGTATTTAGCACAAAAGCAAAGTTAGGTAATTTTTAACTCGCAGTATAATGTTCTTAATGCACTTAATCAATGAGTCCTTAGTGAAAAATACATAAGAAGTCTTGAGAGTTGGGCTAAAACTCTTTTAGTGCTGGAGCAGCATTCTTGTCACATTTGTTCTCTGGTTTGCTTTTATAATCTTAGTGCATCGGTTCCACTTCTCATCCAGGTTTACCTTCAATCCTGTGCAGGGCAAGGGAGGGACATGGGGAGGGAGGTCTTGTTCCAGGGGTGACTCCAGTAATGATTAGACTATTTTCCAAAAGTGTCTGTTCTAAGGTGTCCTGCTTGGTGTACTGGCAGCTGTGAATCCTCTCCTCAGGTGCTGTAAGAAGCAGCTTTATTGGGTGTGCAACTTACAGTCCTGGAGTCAGTCACCTGCTCTACTTCCAAAGCTTCCCTGTCTGTGAATGTATGTATGCCCTCACTCAGGAAAAGGTAGCAAACAATAGATAAAAGAAGAGCTGACCTGAAGGCAAGTGGAAAGAGCTCAACGTGACTTGGCAACATAACTCAACCATATCCTGAGCTGCATCAAAAGAAGTGTGGCCAGCATATCGAAGGAGGTGATTCTCCCACTCTAGTCTGCCCTTGTGGGACCCCACCTAGAGTACTGCACCCAGCTCGGGGGCCCCCAGCATAAAAAAGTTGTGGGCCTTTTAGAGTGAGTCCAGAGGAGAGCCAGAAGAATGATCAGAGGGCTGGAATACCTCTCCTCTGAAGACAGGTTGAGAGAGTTGGGGTTGTTCAGAAGAGAATGCTCAGGAGAGACCTTAGAGCAGCCTTCTCGTACCTAAAGGGGGCCTACAAGAAAGCTGGAGAGGGACCTTTTTTTTTTTTGCAAGGACATGTTGTGGTAGGCCAAGGCAGATTGGCTTGAAACTGAATGAATGGGTTTAGATGAGACATTGAGGAAGAAATTCAATACTTGTGAGGGTGTTAGGATCCCATTTAAACACAGAAAAGCAAAGAAAGCAAAGTCTCTGTGTATAAACTGGAAAGAACTTAGAAGGTTCAAAGTATATCCAAAAATGAGATTAAAACAAAATGAGGTTAGATGTTGGTGCCAAAAATTGTTATGATTTATTTAATAGCGAAAGAGGCAAAGAGAAAAGAAAGAAAGCCAGAAAGAGAAAGAAGTGTGCATGGGGGGTGGGGAGACAGGGAGAGGGTGACAGGGTTTAGGTGGAAGCTTATCACCCATCTGAGGGTCCCAAGGACATCTCGTTGCTCCCCTGAGTCCATCCAGTCTTCTTGGAGGTAAGAGTCCCCCGCCGCGGCTGCCACACATCAAAGAGTGTGGAATCCCATGGATTATTGTACCCTGTGAGCCAGGTGGGAACACCCAGATGCCTCCCTTGCAGGGGGCCAGTTTGACCCTGTCCCTTGCAACACTGCAGGGAGGGTGCTGCAATGCTCTGGTGCAGGGTCTGGGGACCCATTTGGAGGGGCCTTTGATGGCCATGACACCCCCTCTGCTGTGGATAATCTTTCCCCTGGGTGAAGGGCCCTCTGCACATCAGAGGATGGGCAGTCATTGCCTCTGACCAGAGGCTTTCCAACACACCCAAAGCCTCTCTCCCCCCACCCTTTCCTGCAAGGGTCTGTGCCAGCCTGGCAGCTGATAGCCCAGGGGCTTCTCAACCCTGAAGGTATTAGGCTTGTACTTTGTGAATGTCCCCATCCCTGAGTTGTTACTTTATCTTATCTTCATCAGGGAATGGTTCAGGGTCTCTCAGAGCCCTGTTCAGAGTGTGGTGGTCTTCTCTGCAGCTTTTGTAACACAGTTCTGCTATAACAGGCGAAAGTCTTTTATGAAAATGTTAAAGTCATAAACTAAAATATTTCAGTCTCTGTGGTAGGCACTGGAACAGGCTGCCCAGAGAATTTGTGGGTGCCTCAGCTCTGGCAGTGCTTGAGGCCAGGTTGAATGGGTTTAAGCAATCTGGTGACGTGGAAGGTGCCCCTATGGGTGCAGGGAACTCAAACCCAGCTGGAAAAACACTCAACTTCTAGCCACAAGACAAATTTCTTCTTCGAACCACACAAGCTCAGAGTTTCAAATCAGGCCAAGAACTAATGCCAGTGGACGACCTAGTGATAACCATATGCTACCTGTGCACTGCCATATGCCTTTAACATAGCATTTAGATGCTGTATCTTCATCTTTACATTTCCACATAGCTTTAGATTTCCCTGTGAGACAAACTGCTGACAGCAGAACAAACACCTTTCTGGTTTCTTTCACTCCTTGTATAGCCTCTAATATTTAGAGAATGACAATTTACCTTGTGTTATCCTCATAGCATACCAGTATCCTAGAGGTGTAGTCCTAGATCCATTACTGGGTGCTTAGTGGGATTTTCAATTTTACCACTACAGAATTTCTTGGTCCTCAGATTTTCCTGCAATATGTAAATACTACGTCTTAACAAAATGAGCAGTTTTCTAAATGACTCCCACAAAAGTCGGGAAAGTCTTAGTCATGAATATGTCTATGTTAACAAAAGTGTGTTATACTTCTGGCACTTTCTGTTACATAAACAAAGTTAATGCATTACACATTAACAAAGTAGCAAAATTACACAACCCTCAGCACAGTTTACATAATCATGCTGTTACCTTAACTGTCAGATTTAGAGCTTGATTTCTCTAACTCAGCAATGCATTTATGCTAGGTATAACTGTAAATGCTAAAAGGCTTATTAAAATGAAACCCAAAAAATGTTACTTGTTTCCCATAGATACCAACTACTCTCCTCTATGAGAAGGGCTCTGGGTGGTAAATTATGCTCCTGGAAACTCTGCATGCTATCTCCTTGACACAACTAATCTCTGCAGAAGAGCCTTGACCCCCACAGGGAAAACCAAAGCAAATACTCACCCTCTGGGCTTTACTGAAGTATCAGAGTAGTACCAGTATCAGTGAATTAATTATTCATGCATTTAACACAAGCATATATAGATATATGTATCTCATACAGCCTAAAGCAGGCTCAAACTTCACCACAACACAGGATCAGTTCTGAGGCTCCTCCAGGGACACCCTAGTCTGTGATAAGATCATGTTTTTGCATTATAAACAATACACTACATCCAAAAATATTAGCCTTTACATAGCAAATTCAGAGAAGATGTAGCTGAGTGCAGCTCTGGTCAATTTACTCAGCGTTGAATTCACTATATGCATTCATTTGGCTGAATAAAACATTAATTAATTTACAGCCTTTAAAAGTAGAAGGTTTTAAAATTTTGTACAGCTATCCTGTACAAATACAGTTACTAATTTGTATTTTTTCTCCCTACTGGACAGTCTTTAATCATCCAACTAATTGGCAACGTGCAAAAAAAAAAAAACCCCAAAACCAGAGCAACTCATGTCACAGCCTTGATTCTTAGCTTCATAACTGCTGTTACTTTAGAAGTAAGCACATATATAATCTCCAGTCTGCCATATCCATTACACTCAACGTCACCTTTTTTCATCTTCCTAACAAAAACATCTTCCTTCTTTATAAATCAAAACTTAAAGCTTCAGAAAAATATTAGGTTTGTTTCGCGGGTATATCAGAACTTTTTGGTTTCCTCAGAATAAAATTCATCTATGTCTCAAATGCTTGCACATTAAATTGCTCTGTTACATGAGGAATACAAATGTTATTTGGTAACTGCTCATTCACACAGAGTCATTTATCGAAAGGATCACAGCAAAAATGACCGTTATCGTACACATACATTTACATCTCACTTTTATTTTTCTACAAGACCAACAGATCACAAGACAAAGCAAGCTCAATTACCTTTGAAAATAAACTTTGTCAGAACCAAAAAAAGGCCATTGTATCCCCATAAATGAATCTCTGAATTGGACCCTCAATTGTGAGTGTTTGCTTGAGCAAACTTGCATTAGAGACATATCTATTAATGACAAGTGAATGCTCTAGTGTAACTTTTGATCAGAGGAGAGTAATTAGCAAAGTTAATACTGCTTAAGTTTAATCTTTGGCAAAATCAGCGGAAGTAATTTTAGCTGAGCAAAGCAATGTTATGAAAACTTAGTTAAAAGGTGATTTTCAAAGTCCAAGAAATGAACTTGAAATGCAAGGATGAGAGTAACAATATACATCCAAAAGCTCTAGTACATTCAGTGCTTGAAACAAATGTGAACACTTGTACTTGTTCCAAGAACATGCCAACTATCTATCAGTACTGTCTTTCTAAATCTGTTGCCACTTGAAGAAGTAACAAGTAAACCTACCTTTTTGCAACTACTGTGCAAACTTCTACAAAAATTTCAGTAGCAATTGTTTAATACAATGGTAAAATGCAAAATTGACAATGGGACTACAGATTTTCTACTAACTTGGTGTATACACCTGAGCATCCTAATCAAAAAGGAAAAAAAGAATTAGCATGTGGAAATAAAATGGAAATGTGAAGGATTTGTTAACTGTATGTGAAGTCATATTATAAAACATGATTAAATGTCTGATAATTGAAAAAAACCCAAACCCACGCTTAATTTTCAAGCAACAAAGTTTGACAGCCCATGCAAGTAAGGCAAGAGGAAACTTGCCAGTTTCTCCTTTTTGTTTTAAAGTGTCATTGTCTTCTTTTGCAGTAGCACACAGTGATGTTGCCACCTTTAAGCAAAGAAGATTTTCTAAAATTACAGTGAAGTATTTCTCCTATAAACATACTGTAAAGATTTTAAGGCTGTGGATTTCAAGCTACATAAAAACCAAGGTATTGGACTTTAAAAAAAAAAAATTCCCATCTTGCTGGCAGGTCCAAATTCTCTTTCCTAGAACAGAAGATACAAGACCACAAAGCTGTCATTCAATTAGGATGGAAGTGTTAAAAACCATTTGTCTCAGAGCAGCATCCCTTTGTTTGCTGTTTGTTATGAGCAGAAGCACATACTGCAGAGTAACAGGAAAAGCTGTAACAGAAGTAACATTTTTTAGAAATGATATAAAGGAAAGGTACCCACGTTACTCTTCTGTAAGTACCATCTTTCTGCACTTCCGTGCCTGACAGCTTCAGAAATGTGGATTTCTACTACTGTGAAAGCATGGCCTTTTCACCTTTTTGAAATTTTTGCATGAATTCATGAATTCCTGATACATTGTCAGCCAGGTTACATAAATTGTTTGTAAAGGTTCTCATCAGTTCTGATCTTCAGTGAGGAAATACACATTTGACACAAGTCTTGATTTGTGGGATATTCTGTCATAAATAAGCATATGGGAGAGATTCACAACATCGTCCTGTATTCTTTCAATAATGGAAAATAACATAGAGCTAGCTTTGGGAAGACATGACACCATAGATACTTACTTTTTGAAATCTTGTGTTCATCTTCTAGTGCAACAAACTCTCCTATGACTAGAACTCGCCCTTTCTGATTTGGTAGTGAAACTTCTATGTATAATAGGGACTTTATGTGGTGTGGAAAGTCCTGCATCTGACTGTAATGTGGCTTTCCAAGTCCTGCATATGACGTCATGCAGCTTTCCAAGAAGTAGAGTAGATGTGAGAAGTAAAATGTGAATTAGGCAATTCAGATTAGATATTAATAGGATTTCATGCCTTGGTCATCTTCTACGCTGATGTGATTTTTCAACAAAGTTCCTTATTGTGGGTCATCTAATCTCATGAAAACAAATACATCTGAGTTCTTTAGCCTTTGTCTGAATAGCAATTACAGAATTAGTTTCATGTTCTGATATACTAGAAAATATTAGTGGAAAAGCCCCAGGAATTTGTTTCTGTCAGTGAATTAACACTTGCATAGCTTTGAAATTAATTGTTTAGTATGCTCATTACTCTTGGAAAAAAATAAATATGTTCTCATTATGTTAACTTGGTGAACATATGTATCTTGCAATACATTTAATGTTACTTGCTGTGAGAGAGATTACAACTCTTTTTAAGGAAATTGGGTAGATTAATGGAATGGGGTGGGTTAAATTGCTCTCCACATGCATTCCCTAGCATGCCTGGCCTACTCCCGAATTTTAATTGCTCTATAAAGAAGTGTTTGGGTGGGGAGGCTCTGTGAAGCAACTGGATTAAATCAGGATATACCCTATGTATTGCAGGGCTAGGGGGATGAGCTGTATGCTAAAACAAGGGGACTTACACATGGGACCTTGTTTTATGCCCAATCACAGTCTGCATGTGAACTGTTGTGTTTTCCACAGCTTCACTGTGACAGTATCCGTACTGATCTGTGGTGAATTTCAGGAGGTGTTTTGGGGCTGCTCATGAGAAACTTTCCCAACAAACTACAGGAAGTCCACAGAATCCTTGAAATGAGCAAATATTTACTTTGTCTTTTTAAGAATTTTACACAGTTTTACTATCACAACCTGTGACTGAGCCTGAAGATAGATTTTCTGGTCCTTATTCTGGCTGTGAATGAGCAGTAACAAATATGAGGATTACTAAGCAGTAAATACTCCTGGTACAACTCATTGGTTTCAGTAGGCAGCTTTCCAGAAGAAGAGCGATCTTTACCTGCTGAATTTTTCCAGATTTGTTTTGAATGAGAGATCAAGTCCACGTAACCAGGAGACTTTGCCAAGGTTGTTACTTTTGGGGAGCAAAAAGAAAAGCCAAAGATTTCGCACCATAATGTTTTAAAGAAAAGCTTTCAAAATTGAAATTAATGTCACATAATTTACAAAGATGCTGCCAGACTCACAGGACTTTTTGATGACTATCTTAAAGTTACTGCAGTCCCACCTGTGTTCTCTAAATCATACTTTTTTTCTTAACAACATCCCCTCTCTGCCTGCCTCCCAGTCCCTACTGGCTTTGGAGCATTACCAATGAGCATAGTGCTTCCATAACTTTATATTTTATTTTGCTGAATGTGCACTTAATTAAGAATCACATTTAATTGAAATAGCTTCTGATTTCAGAAAAAGAGTGCCTTTATGAGATGAGAATAAAAAGCGTGTGACACTTTTAATGAAATTAAAAAGCAAAATTAAATGTCTTTAGAAATTTGTGTTGCATCACTGCAGTGCATGTGCCAAACCTGTCTTGATTTACCTGAAAGTGCTGTACCAGAGACAGGACTCCCAACTGGAAAGTGAATCTTATTCTGGATGACTGCTTTGAAATCACTTGCTTGGAGTAATATTAATTCAAATTCCTGATAAATCACTCACTGTGATATAGCATACTGTTTTAAAACTTTTACAGCCTTTTCATTAATAGATAATAGTGAAAATTAGAGCTAGTATTTTTTGTGTAGACTTCTTAATCATGCCATTTAAAGTAGAAGCTAAGGAATAAACATCTAATGAATAGCTTATGGTAGATTTAATCTCAGAAGCTGTGTTGCTCTTGGCACAGATCACCATAACCATCTATCACTAAATTCTCAAAATTTAAAAACTGTAGCTGTGACTTATACATGCTAGTCATTCTTAATGTACATTACATATGAGTAGTTTACTGCACTTTAAGATACTTGCCACCTAAATCAATATCTATTAGATATAACAAATATGCTCCTTTCTAGAAGAGGATGTATTCTGAACCCTTCTATATTTTGTAGCTTATAATAATTGTTGTTTTTTAAAAAGCCTGGAAGAAGTCATTGTCATGGGTAATTATTGAAGGAATTCCTTAAGGTAATTATATGTGAGGGAGTCATCTTCAAAATATATTTGACTTGCCTTCCACAGAGATAAGCTCCTTGGCTTTTTTCCCCAAGTGACGTCTTCAAATTAATCTATGGAAACAGGGAAGGAAAGTATAATACTTTGGTGGTGCCCATAATCATCAGCACTGTGCAGAGCTGGAGGTTTGACTTGACTGTGCGTGTTGTGCTTCTGTGCCACGAGTCACAAAGTCAGCATGTGCTCGATTCCCTCTGTGTCCTTACTCATAGCCCCATCTCTTTCTTCATCAACAGAGTACCACAATGGATTTCTACTGAAATAAAGTCTCCTTATATTCTGATTTGCAGCCATTAATGATAGTGGATTTATATCTACTATTAATGAAATAAATGGAGCCAGTTATGTAAAACTGTAAAGATGTAATTCATAGGTTCTGCATTACTGTACAAATAGCATCTTAATGCGAAAGTCAAAGTTTATAGTACTTTGAAAAGGGCTGCATTATGCGCTTGCATCCTCTGTTGGGGAACTTGAGTCTTACCCTTTCAACAGGGAGAGATCAAGCAGCGGCTCATCTGGCAAGAATGAGAAATTATGTAACAGAATAAGCATGGGACTCAGACAAGCAAGATTGCAGGTGCCCAAATAATTCTCCTCACCAATGAACTCTTCCCCTGGTCAGATGACCAGTGTGTTTGAGAGATTTGAGGTCTCAGGTTTCCTTTCTTGCATATCCAAGTGGTTTGTTTTTGTTTAGTTGTGTGTATTCATTGTTATTTGCAATACATACTCTAGAACTTT
The DNA here is from genome assembly GCA_008694505.1 of Cyanoderma ruficeps. Classification (NCBI taxonomy): domain Eukaryota; kingdom Metazoa; phylum Chordata; class Aves; order Passeriformes; family Timaliidae; genus Cyanoderma; species Cyanoderma ruficeps. Next base: position 8,052,347 of record VZDJ01001247.1, read on the forward strand.
CTTCTCAGTAATTTTGCACTTACTGGCTGACCCATCTGAATTTATTTGTTAAATTTACTAAATGTCTGACTAGCCATGAGCTGTGAAAAGCCAACCAGGGAACTGAAATTGATAGGAAGAAAAGACCCTCACTAATTTAATTTCTGACAGTTCAAATGACCCAAGAGCGTTTACATTATTTTCCTATTTAAGCAGTTAACTTCGGAGTTGTTCTTAAACACCAGGGACCTCCAGCTAGAGCAGCCACTTTGGTCAGCAATCCCAGATTTAGGCAGGTAGTATATTGTTTATGTAGTGGAAATATAAGCAATTTTTATATTGTGTATGTGATTTAGTATTTTCTGTGCCAGTTTTATTTCAGATTTAATTCTGGGACATGCTGTGCCACGTAGTCCTTTTGGATTTCTGCAACTGTTGCGCTTGGAGCCATGCTCCTGCTGCAGAATTCCAACAGGAGCAAACATATGGGGATTCTTCCGTCCTTGGCTTGCCCCACCATTTGTTCCATGTTTTAAACCAACTGGTGCTGTACCCAGTGGAGTACATCTGTTACAGTTTATTGCTAGAAATTTGCAATTCATTTCCGTTTGCTAAAATAATTATAATATTCATGGCCAAGCATTAAGCAATTATAAAAGAGAGTAGACAAAATTTTGCTGAAGTTTTTATGTGATTCAGAACCTACTGCCCAGCTTGGGTAATTTGGGCACTCAACAGTCAGATAGTGCTCTGACAGTTGAGTTTGATCAACCTGAGAAATTCAAGTATCCACTGAGATATCCCTTATGTGGATGTCCCTGCTCTGTTTTAATTAAAGGCAAAATAAATTGGCATAAATCACCACTGAATGCATTTGGTTGCCACATCTTGCCTGAGGTACTCATCTGGGGAACACCCTGAGCTGGAGCAGAGTCTTTGCTGCTGGGATTGCAGGGGCACATCCAATAACACCCTGTAACTCTTTCTGAAAGTCAGCAGCATGTAAGCTGCTAAATAGTCATTTTTTAATGTTTTGCCTCACTTTATCTGTCTGCTTCAGGCAAGCTGGGAGTTACTGTGTTGGGTTATATTGTTGTTTGCAAGTAGAATTTTCAAAGAGGTGAGGTTTCTGGTTTGCGGGAAAATTGCATTACCAGTCAGTTCAGAGTAAGGCATTAAATAGTTGAATAGAAAGTGACTCCTTCACATTTAAAATAAAAAGTCCCCATAATCAGTGCAATAAAATCCTAATACAAGAGATTACTGTTTCTTTATTATCACTCTCTTAAGCAGATTTTTAAAATTAGGAAGAATCACAATATAATATTCATAACCCCATCACACTCATCGTGTTTCTGTAAGCGAGTCTCACACATCTTTGATGTATAGTAACAGGATAAACACACACTACTCACCACAGTGGAGACATGCAGTGCTAAAGCCAAGGCTTTTTTATAGGTAAACTTGGAAACTAATTCCAAAAGTTGCAACCAGCAATGTGCCTGTTTTTGTTCTTCATCAGAGACCTGAGTCTGGATCTGTCTCTTGGATGCTTTTCACACTAATAAACGAAGTCACTTTTGCTATGGAAATCTGTTACTTGCCTGATTTGAAAGTTTTGGTTCCAAAAATTTGATTTAATTTGTTGAGTTACACCAGGATAGTGAAAGACATTGTAAACTTCATTCTGCCTCTGTTGTCAGACCACCACTATGATTTAAAAGCAGGGCTATGTTCCTGAGATTTACATCCTTGCAAATAAAAGAATTTTAAGATAAATGAGTTAACTCATCAGCTCTCTAGGCTTAGAAGGAGATTATTTTGACGGGGAAGTCGGAGTTTATACTGAAATGATGAAACATTCAGAAATAACCCAGATCTTTTAAAATACTTTTGCTTGTTTTGCTCTACAAGTATTACTTGGAGTGATACAATGAAGCAGAATTATGTGTTACTATATGCTGTACATAAAAAATATCTGGGAATGGAAACCATTATTAAATCTGCTGCATACAATTCTGTTTTCGAGTAATCCTAGAAATGTCTTTAAATATTCATCATCTAAGTGGTGTGGACAATACAAATCTAAACAAATTAGTGTGCAGTTGGGCTATAATGTTGAATACTTGCATTTGGTTTTACCTAGCACTGTAAATAAGTGTGTGAAGTGTGATCTAAGAGTCTTTGAACCTTTATAGAAACTTTAATTTATATTTTAATGCCTTTTGTTCTTTTTCTACAGAACATTCTGGCTTTAAATCCCCGAAAACAAACACATGCAACTCTTCATTCAACTGCAACAAAGAAACAAGTCAAGAAGAAATGGAAAAGGAATTCTGACAAAAACTGTTCAGTAAGTGCACATTTATCATTGCATCTGGAACATGTTTATCATCGCATCTGGAACAATCATTGAGGCTGAAATCACAGCTGTGGGAGAAATAAATTAAGAGTTTCTTGTATTATTCAGTAGCTGCGTTTGGCTTCTAGTTTGTTCCTGTAGATACAAAGTTACTTTGTGATGAGCTGTTTACTTTTCAGAACCTATTGCATTCTATACTTTCTTCATTTTTGGTAACTTTATTAAGTGTTTGATGCAACTTTTGTGCCTTTTGTTATGGAGTCTGATCCCTCTCAAGTATCACATCCTGAGCTCTGCTGAGCCCCTTGATTTCCCTGGGTAGCCTCTTCTGCCACTTCCTCCTTTTCTTTCTATTTTCCAGGAGTCACACTGTGCAGAGCGGCACTTCACTATCCTTTCTGAGACTTTCAAAGCTAATTTTATTTTGTGACAGTAATAGGGGAGCCTGTCATATGTACCTATTTTATATATAAATACATAAAGCTTAGATTAAAACATGTCTCAGGATTTTAAATTTTGTGCATTGTATTTTTCAGAAAATAGTTGTTTTTGGAATAAGTATTTTTCTTGTTGTAAGCTGTCTATACTCTTCTCTTGGCAGATACGATGATATCTAATGGCAGATATCTTTCTGCCATTAGATATCATCATTTTTTCTCTAAGTATTTGAATTCCTTGTCTCAGTGTGATATTTGACTAATCCTATCAGACATTTTTTGTCTCTTTGATCTCTCATCTGATTAGAAGGTTTGTAGTGTTTTTGCTGTCTTCCTACAGGTTGTCTTACATAATCCTCTAAATTCAGAAACCTTTTCAGTAGAGTACTAGTTCCCTTATGGGTATAATGGTATTGGGGTCTTTTCATAGTGTTGTCAAAACACCTTCTCCCACTAAAAAGGAAAATTTGGGTAGGAAGTCGATTTTGTTTGTAATTAAAAATGTGTCATCCAAAAGCCAACAAAAAACAAACCCAAACAAAAATGCCATAAAGCTCCTCAGTTTCTTAAAATCGTGAAATCCGGTATGAACAACAAATATTTTTTGTTGGTCCTGGGCAGACCAGTCCAGGATATTCTTAGTATTTCAGCAATGCTCTTAGTACAGTTTCCTGTTTTACAGTATTGATTATAAGAATCTCTTTCGTGCTATAGCTGACATTCCTGTTTTCTTGTATTTATTGGCTTAAATCATGTTATGTGTACTAGAAACTTACGTGCATGAAAACCTTCTGTTTGTGAACTTGGATGATTATTTTGGGATGTCTGATGCAGATACTGCCCACAACTGTCTGTTCCTGCTGCAGAGAATGTTGGGCTGCTCAGCAAGCAGCTCCTGGGCAGCTGCATTTTACATTGTCATGTTTTCAGGTGACCTGAAATCAATACTGGGCTGTAAACTCCGTGTTCAGAAGCGGTTTGTTAGGAAGCTCAGGTGTCCATGCAGTAGGGCAGCTCAGTATCTGTGTAGTAACCTAATTAGCTGTTCCAATGTAAATTATCCTGGTTAGTTAAACTGTAACATTCACAGAAATATTTTACTAATGTGTGTGTTAACACGCGTTTCCTAAAGCACCTAGGCTTTTAAATTGCTCTTTGTTATCCCTGAGCTGTTGTTGCTTTCAGCCTTGCTTGGTGTTTGTATTCAGTTTCCTCATGAAGGGTTTGATATTTGCTGTTGATTTTGAACGTGCATAGTTTTTTAGAAATTGTCTCTCTTCCAATGTTCCTGCTGTTAGCTATATGTCTGTACCTCATGGTGTCTCAAATACTCCTGAATTCCCAAGGTCTGAGCTCCTTGGGCTGTGCAGACACCATGGATTTGGGTTCACTGCCAGCTTGTGTGCCTTGTCTGGATTTTCAGTTGAAAGAAATTCTGACCGTTCTCAAATATTGCAGGATAGTGTTTTGGCATAGGCTTACAATCTAATAAACAACTTGGTTTTATAGTTCTGCAGTACTGCTTAGAGATCTGTGCAGTTATTAGCACCCTGCCCTGACAGGAATCTGCTCATGGGGTGCAGTTTCCAGGATTAAAAGTTAGAAAGAAACAAATGTGTACATGGGCAGATATAACTGCTTTCATCACAGATAGTTTTAATACTGCATTATTATGTATTATTTGCTAAAAACATCACATAATTTGGTTTGCAAGCTATTACTAGAAATGTAAAGTGCTAGAAGGAACTGTAAAGGGATAGTGCTTATTTTTCGATGGGTAATGGTCCTAGTTTGTAAAACTGACAAACTTTTCTGCACTTGGAGATGTGTAGCTTACTCTTACTGTGTAAGATTTACCACATAGCTTACTATTAGCTTACTATAACAGAAAAGGCCCTGAAAAATGAAAAAATCAAATATTTGTCTGGTGTCCCATTACATAAAAGACATCAGTAAAAAAAAGGAGACCTTTTACATTCTACAGATCATTTTTTTGAGTAGTTGTAATAAAAAAATAAAATGTTTGAATCCTTTCCTTGCCTCCTTAAGTGAAGAAAGCTAATGTAAAAAGGGATTCAGTGAGCACAGTTTTCTGTTTTGGTCTGAAGAGCCACTGGTGATAATGTTTAGGCCTGCTAATGAATAGCTCAAGCTGCATTTGAAGTCCATATTTGAACTTTATTTGTTTCCGTTTCGTTAAAATCTGAATTTGGCTTTTAGCTTTGGATTCTTTTAAAGCTGTTCTGATGCTGCCTTTGCAGAACTACTGTTGAAAGGAAGGTGGGAGTATGAAAATACAAAACTAATTAAATTAACAGCCCTCAAAACTCTGAACAAAAGCTGCATCTGCTGAGGCATGCACACAGTGACTTTGTAATGTCTAATACACTTCCAGATGGCAGACTTACATATTTCTTCAGAATAATTACACAAGTGAAATTTTAACTCCTAGCTTGCTCTGAGACACTTTGGGTTACGCATTTAATGAGTTCTGAAGTGGAAATGGAATGTCAGTATCTTTCCTCAGCATTGGAAAAGTATTTTCCTAAAGGAAGTTCAATTATGCTTTCAGTGAGTGCTATTGTTTATTTACTGTTAGCAACCAAGTGTTGCTGTAAAAATTATTTATAGCTGTAGGGACAAAATTAGTTAGCTTTCCTTCAGAATTTTTAACTCAGAGATTTGTATCAGAGTAGGAAAACTCTTTATTGCTGTGTCACCCTCAGTAACAGTGCTAGACCTAAGCATTAACACTCTTGCTTCTTATGAGTCATGCTGAAAAGGGGTATAAACAGATGCCTCTAGTTATCTGGGGGGAACAAAGATTTCTGTTGTCCAGAAAAAATTAAAAGTAGAAGACTTTTGAAAGGCTGCTGAAATAGTGAGCATTAAAGAAGGGTGTAAAATTTAGGTCATATTAGATAACCAATTTACAGATAAAACAAAAGCAAAGGGATCAACTGTGAAACTGTGAGGATTTGCTTTGATTTCAGGTCTTTCCTAAGTAGTTCAGAATTGTTTAGACTTCAGATTAATATTTTCATTTGTGGTTTCCAACTCTTTGTAATTCCATTTCTGTGTGTATTTTATGCTTACCTATATTTAGATCACTGACTAGGGGGGCACACTTTGTGTGCATTTGTACTGCACCCAGCACACTGATTTCCTTGCTTTATGAATAGGGTTTCCAAGGATTATGGGATGAGTTTTGTTTTATCTTGTACATATGCAGGTTTGTAACTTAAATGAAATTTACCTCTACAAGTTTTATAAATTGACTTGTCACTGGGGAATTCAGTGAAATATTTTAGTCCAGCCTTCTTTTTGGTAATGAAATCTTGTAGTCACCTATTAAGGATAGGTGAGAATTTAATAGAGATCCACCTATGTATTCAGACTTTCTTCAGTTTCTGCATTTAGAAAGATTTGTAACATTTGCTTCAGATGGAAATGCTGGAAGTATTTCAACACGACAAGAAGGTGAAAAGGAAATGGGGTTTAAATTGGTTTGTAGCTAATTGCCATAGCCTGTAATAGTATTGATTTTCTGGCAGTAGTAGCATTGTTCTTTGTCCTTACATGTGCTAAGCCTGATCAGCATTGTGCAAAAAGAGCTCCTCTTCCATGAACAAAATAATTTTGATGCTCATCTGGTTTTCTTTTTGGGTTTTTTCTTTTTTTTTTCTTTTTGGCTTGGGCTCACTTTGGGAAAGAGACTTTAATTGTACTATAATTCTTTCCAGCCATTAGAGAAAACCAAATTCTTCACCTTGTCTTTTTCTGTGCAACATTAAGTTGCAACTACCTGATTACTTTGTGCTAATGGTGGAGCTTGAGATCTGCAATTTATTGCGAGAGCTCATGTTGCTCTTTACGTTCAGAGGAGCAGGGTACTCCCTTGAAACAGTAGTAATAAGAGCTTGCTTGCTAAAACTTCAAATTGCTTTTCACTTTGATAGTATTTCTGTGGCTGTCACTGCTATATATAAACTATGCAATAAACACTGCTATATATAAACTATGCAATATATAAAGAATTTTTTTAAAAAGGTACGTAAGTACCCCTTGGTGTACAAATGTCCAAGCTTGCATAGAAAAATCTGTAAACAAGACGATCTTTCTCAGCTATAATCAGTGTTACTCTAAGTATTGACTTCCAGTGAGGTAGAAAAAGTTCATAGGGTTTTTGTGCCTAATCAAGTATCACGCTTACAGAATAATCAAGTTAGCATTTCACAAATAACTGATAGATTGAAGCAGAAATAGTGCAATTTGCAAACAAGTAGATATGAATAATAATGAATAATAATGAATGCTTTTTCAGTGAATAATTTGTCCATTTCTAGACATGTATTGATGAAGGATTTTATATTTATAAATAAAAAATAAGCCCAAATATTGTAAAATAGAGAACACTCATTAAAGGAAATCAACTCAATTATATTTATAATCGAAACGTATAGTTTACCTTTGCAAATATTTATTTTTGTCTTCATTGCATATGAATATGCAAGTTTAGCTCTTTTCTGAATGGGTATACAATGGCAGATGTCTCTCTAATCGCTGCTCTATTCAAACATTAATTGGTAGAACATATGTAGAATTCTACTAGTCTGAATAGGTATAGGATAGCAGCAGTCTTTTTAATCACATCACTATTCAAGCACTAATTGGTGTGATGATTAAGGGACATTAGAGGGAGCACTTTGACATCTGATTCTTTGAACTGATGTCTGCTCGAGCCGTGCTGTATTCATCATGGCCAGACTGATTTCTTAAATAAAACGCTCTGATTCCCAAATGTGTAAAATATTGCGTTAGGATCTATTGAGGTGATTAGGGAATTTGAGAATGATTCTTTTATTTAACTAGTGATTGACTGTATATGCACAAACTATTCATATGAATAATACATGTGTTACTGAGTATCAGAAAGAGCTGAGAAGTAACATCAAGAGATTTCCTCTTTTCTCATAGTGTCAATAATTAAATATTAATACACATTTTAAAATGTACCAGTTTAATCATTTAGCAGTCAAATTCCTACTCATGCATTTTTTAGATTAACTAATTACTCTGCATTTTCTCTTATCGATAGCATATGCTGGCATTTATAGCCCTTCACTGGAATAAAGTGGTTTACATGTTTATATGATGTTGCTTATACTTGCTCTAAGAAATACATAATATGAATTTCCTTGAATTTTGTGTTTTATATTAGTTTCAATATCTTAAGGTGTTTTCATTAGAATATCTCAATAGCTCCTAACTTGCCTGGATACAACAAATTAGCGATTTTATGCACATTTTCTGTGTATTAAATTGCAAATATCAGGTGATGGCAAGTTGTGCCAAATGCTTTCTTAGTACTGCACAAAAGGTTCCTTCTCACCCCATGGCTCTTCTGGAGTGCTGTGCAGAACCACCTCCAACCTTTTAAGTGCTGCTGTTCAGAGTTCTTCAGGTTTGGTGTTTCTCTTATTTGATGTTGGATGATTCCTCATCTGTGGAACAGCATTCACCATTTAGTGAGCAGCATTTAGTTCCAGGTGTATTTCTGATCTTAACCATTTCAAAACTGAAATGTTTGTTGCAAATTGCTTAGTTTTGCACATACTTATATGACAAAATGAAAAATGCTTCTCTGCTTAAAGTGCTGAATTCCAGGTAAGTCCAACTCATTCCCCTTTGTTAAAGCTGAGCAAATGAGAGTAGAGATAGGATCACAAACCATTTTCACTCTCAAGTTTCTACTTCTACTCTGTGTTATATTCTTTCGGATGTGGTTTTCTGTATACTTTCCTGCGGTTACTGGATGGAGATGAAGGTGCCTTCTTACATTGGTTTTTTGAGAAAACAGAAAAAATACCAAGACTAGCTTCTCTTTCTTCAAACCTTCTACTCACACCTCTACATCTTTTTTTTTTTTTTCTTTTATAAGCTATTGCCTATGCTGAAGACAAGATTGCTCTTTCCGCTACTAGACTTCCCTCTCCTATAGTGAAGGCCCCTCTCCATTCTGTTTAGAAATGGTCATGAGCTTTAGGTTGAGAAATTGTGTTTGTACACTGTTTCTTGGAGAATCCTGTGCCATTGTTAGCCTGTTAGTAATTACTCCAGATCTATTTATAGTATCTAAGTCCTAGTTGACACCTGCTCAGTAGAAGTAAAAGGAGTTGGGAGACCAATTTTAGTGTGAAGAAAGCAGGATAGTATGCTGAATGCTGTATTATAAGCAGGGCTTGTAGCACTGTCCAATATTACATTGCACTGAAGTGTTCATTATAAGACCCTGCTTGTAGGTTGCCTACAATTTTGCTGTATATTTGGACAAAATTTTTGAGTACCAGTCCATTACTTCTTTTATGCGTATCAGAAATGCAGTCATATATTTATATAAAAAGATTTGCTTGATTTAAAAATGAATGAACAGGGCTGGCAGAAAAAACAGTATATTTTAAAAAATCATCATAGTATTATATTTTAAAAAAACCCACTGACATCCTCACACTTTGAAGCAAGGAAGTGTAACAGACTGGAGATTGCAAAAGTATCTTAAACAACAGAACTGTCCAGAAGCTTTAAAACCTTCTCTTGGTCAATTTCTGTGGCACTTTTATCACAATGTACAGTTCTCAGGTGCAGAGCAGGTATAACTGCCTCATCACTTACAATATTCGGTATTCTTTACTTACAATAGTGGCCTGGTTTCAGGAACTCCTACATTTTTGGTGGTCAATCTCAGGAACGATTTGAGATTTTTAACATTGTTATAAAGCTTTGTTGTTTTATAAACTGATACATAGTTTGAATATAGTGTTGAAAATACAGACATGGTTTCCCACTGAGAATCAGTGATCAGCAATAATCTTTTGGGGATTCTTCAGTATGCAGAGATGCTAGGGACTCCTTGTTGAGGCATATTCCCTCACAAGTCTTTCTGGCTATGTCCCTGTTCAGCAGCTCCAGCTGTCTTCAAGAAGTTACATGTATGTGTTTTCTGCAGTTATTTCTTCTATCCTCAGTCACTCCTGATTCATCGGCAATTATCTGGAACAATCACTCAGCAGAAATTTCTCTTCTCCTCTACAGCTGAGAACAGGACTACAATGTTGCTTAGTTGCTAACTGAACTGGAAGATGTTTTCTTCTGTAAAGCTGAGGATCCTGCCACGTGTGTTCCATTTAAAAATTGTCAAGTTGTAATTCATGTCTTTGGTTTTTTGCTTAAAAAAAAAAGCTGCAGTGCTGTTTGTTATTCATGTAGCACGTGAGAAGATTGTTATTAACATTCCTGAATCAAGTATATGAATTAAGAAGCATCCAAATGACTTCCTGTATAGGTGCTTTGAAGGATATACACCAGTCAGAAAAGATGGTAAAGTTTTTTTATGTTAATAATGCAACAGATGGTAAAAAATAGCAAGTGTAAAACCGAACCTTTATGATCAAAGTCACTTAAGGGGAGGATAGTAAACTCATTTCTTGTGTGCTAAGAATATTTCCACACAGCAGGTTTAAATTTGGCAATGGCTGTAAATAGAAATTAATCTAATCATAGAGTCATAAAAATAAAGGTCTGGGAGGGGGAGTTAGAATTTCTGGATTAAAATCCAGCTATATGTTTCTTGACATGTATTTGTGCAACCCATTTCTATTGGCACATGATGTAGGAGATTGCTCATTCATGTTAGTATTTCATCAATGCAACAAATTTTTTTCTAAAATATACTGTTTTATTTGTTGAAAATCAAATTATCATCTACTACTTGAAGAACAATTGATGATTGTTGACTTTTTGTATAATTTCTATTATAAAATCTTTAATGTATCTCTCTATCTGTCTGTCTGTGGATGCCCCATCCTTGGAAGTATTCAAGGCCAGATTGGGGGTTTTTGGGACTAGATTATCTTTAAGGACCCTTCCAACCCAAACCATTCTATGTCTCTTTTATATTAGAAGATTCCTGTTAGATATGCTTCCAGTTCTCTTTTTTCCTTCAGATCTTCTTTGCTAGTCATGTTTTTTTAAGCTGTTAATTTCGCTTTTCTTTAGATTTTAATTTTCTACATCTTTTTCTAATCATGATGATGAACAGCTACACAGGCTTTCACCTGGGACCTAGTTAGCAGCAATTAGAATGAAATGATTTCTTTGCCTCATTACTGAACTATCAGACATGTGCTATTGGTTCTGCAGGAGTGTTGGATTGTCTTGTATATATGGCCCAAATTCTGACCCATTGGTTTGGTTTGATTTTGAAATTCTCTTCTTGCCTTTTGAAATGTTTAATATCTCTTCCTGCCCTGTTTCCCTTATTGCACCAAATATTATGACAGTAGAAACCATTAATACATTATTTTTTTCCAATTAACTAAGTCACTGAGGTCTTGGGTGAATCATGAATCATCTTGATTCGGGTTATTTTTTTGTGATATAAAACATCTTAGGGGTTATTTTTCAGTTAGTTGAACACTCACTTGATATTTTTTAATCTAGTCTACATTTTTAGTTGGCTTATGAAAATGAGCTGTGGAATACTTGGGGAAAAAAAAATTATTCTAGATTTGCCACATCTACCCTGCTAGTTATTCTTGAATTCATTCATCCTCTGAAGGACAGAAAATAAGATTGATTTAACATTGGTTTTACATGCCCATGTTGATGCTTTTTATACCACAATGTAAGTTTTAATATATGTACTCCATTTTCTCTGCCTGGGGATATTATTTCTATTTTCACTTTTTTTTTTTTTTCCTTTTTGTTTCCCCTCCCCCCAATCCCCTTCTGTAAAGGCAAGCGTTATGTATGTCTCTTCTGACCTTTTGAAACCACAAGCCTTCTAGTGGGTGCAATTGATAGTGGTCCATGCATTGCTTCAGTTAGTTCCTCGATGACTCAGTGACACATGAGCTGCATCAGTCTGATTAAAAAAAATAAGTTACCAAACCTCTTTATTTTCTGTGCTCAAGTCTGCTATCCCATGTTCTTGCTAAAAATATTTTTTTTTCAGTTGAAGTTGTGGCTATACTGTGCTGTCTTCATAAAGAGAGCAGGGAGGGCTGTTGATTCTGCATCACTTATTTGCTCTGTTATACATAATCTGTACTTCTCTTCATTTTCTTCTTGCTTCTCATGAACAGTTATACAACAGGTTTTTTACTATCGTTTTACAATTTTTTCCACTTCCTTTTTAATTTAAATTTGCATAACTTTCTGGTTTTATTCCCAGTGTTGATGCAGTTCATTTATACTTAGAAATTAATCTACTCTAGGTGTGTGTCATAGTTTCCCTACTTTTATGATTTTGATTTCCAGGCCATTGGGGGAGGTGTGATATGATCATAAATGTGTGCTAAGAACACTCTTTTGGGCGAGTTTTTGTTTTGTTTCTTTTTTGTTTGTTTTGGTTTTTTTGTTTGTGGTTTTGTGGTTGGTTTTTTTTTTTTTTTTTTTTTTTTTTTTTTT
>VZDJ01001247.1:8064615-8488288 GCA_008694505.1 Cyanoderma ruficeps
TTTACTGACCAGTATAACTCTCAGGAGACATACCAGAAGTTATATTTTCTGAAGTTCACCATCCTCATTCTTTTACCCTCACCACTTTCTGTAGCTGGAATTGATTGTAATCTATTACAGAGGTAAGTCATTGACTGTAAGAGACTTTGACTTCTTAAATGCAGCCTGTAAGCCACAGATCCTAATAATGGTCGCATGGCAGTATTCTTTAATGTGATAACTGACGAACTTCGTTAGTAACAGTCATTTCATCAGAAACACGAATATAGAATTTTAAAAACAGTATCAACTCCTACCAATTCTGGTATGAATGTGAATGGACTTTATCCCTAAGTTTAGTAAATGGATGAAGTCATAGAACAAACACGGAGTATAATTTTCATCATTTTTTTTTAAAGTTAGTTCAGTATAAATTCTGTAGAAGAATTGCTGAAATTTGTTTTCTAGACGAAGTCAGAAGTTAAGGAAACTTTAGATCTCTGAACTGAGCTAAACAGTTCAAAGGCATTAATTTTGAGAAGATTATTATTAATTGAAATATACAAAATTTATTTGGAATTTGAATCCCAACTTGTAATGAATAGTTTCACACTGAACTGTAAAACAACTTCAAAAAGAATATTAAGACTATGAGGATTACCCATAAGGAGTTGAATAAAATGGAATTGATTGGCAAAGCAGGAAATACAGAGGAAAAAATGAGAACTTTCAAAAGTCAAGTTGAGTCACTCTGGGTGAAAGAAATTAAAACAAATAGTAAAAGGTTATTCAGCTACATAAAGCAAATAGTAGAAGATTCTTAAGCTATTTAAACTAAAAGAAATAAAAGACCAAGCAAAGTCAGTGTGAAGATAGGATTAAACATCTGAGGTATTGTCTGTAATCTTTGTAAATTGTTGTCCTAGTTTCAGTAAAACGGGAATAAAGCAAGAGGTGGCTAAAAGTGGGCCGAAAAGTGCAGAAGTGGAAATTACCCGAGACAGGTCAGAAGGGAAACTTGGGGTGTTTTATGTTTGAAGTCAAAGGGACAGAACAACATCCATAAAAGTATCACAGAAAAATTGACATGTGAAATTACAAGCTTTATAGCAGAGCAAGTTCTTGATTAAAGAATAGCCAATGCAGTTTGTGTGTGGTAAAAGATAGAGAATTGATGGACAGCTCTTGCTCTGTTGGTCTCATATTGGCAGCATGCAGAACCGGGAACAAATTTTGAAGCAGAGATTTATTAAATGCATTAAGGAAAATGGAAGATAGAATAAGGCATATTGGGCTTTATTCTTAGGGATATGTCGTGACACACTAATAAGGGTTTTGATTTTTTATTTTTGCCAATTAATAATGAAGTGTCATCTGCTTAGATTAGAATAGTAGCATAGATAAGGACCTGGCTAGAGAGGAAATGAGAGTGAGAAGTGCTTAAAAAGGTCTGCTGGGCTTTTAGCAGAGCTTTTTGAAGGATCAGTCTTCAGATTCATAACATTTAATGTTTTCATTAATGAGCTTGACATAAATATTAGGAGCATGTTACAAGAAAGTCGACAGGCACTGTCAATACAGAATGAACTAGAACATCATAAAGAACTGTGTGACACTGAAGTTTAGAATAAAAAGATAAGAATAAATTTAGTAGTGCAATTAGGAGGGTGTACAGCCAAGGGCTGAGGATGGGAATGACTAGGAGCCTAATGTCTGGAATTAAGCAAGAAGAGGATTTAGAAACACCAGCTGATCAGAGGGTGATGGTTCCATGAACTGGGTAAGAAAATCTGAATGTGAACTGAATGTGAAAGCAGGAGGTTAACTGTGATTGTCCAGGCTGTCACTTGTAGTCTCCTGTATGCTTGAACATTTTGGACTGGGGGGGTCTGACTGAGTATGCTCAGGTATTTGACTCTTTATGCTGATTGCTACCTTTAAAAGGAAAAAAATAATAGTATGTAGAATAAATTGTTTTTAAATCACATCAGGTACGTAGTGATGACTGTCACTGAAATGTTCATGGGGAAAAATGGGTCTGCCTTCAAGTATGGCTCTGGTTAGTGGCCAGTAAACAAGGCTGCACACTAACCCCAAATGTTGAAAGGCTTATGATAAGGTGAACTGTCTCTGTTGTGTTTTCTAAGTCATGAAACACTTTTGTGTAAAATAGCATCTGACTGTGTAATAAAAACTGTTTGCTTTATGTATGTGCAGGAGCCAAATAAAGTTTTGAAACCTTTTTTAGGCATTTTTAATTTAAGTGCCTGACTGTGCAATGCCTGTGTTTGTTTTATGGTCAGTATGATCTATGGGTTCTTCCGTGTTCTCTAGCCAACTCTATGTGCCTTACTTCAGCCTTTTATTTTTACGATCATTATTTTGGGAATGAGGTTAATTGTGGACCTGAATGCTAATTTCTGTCCTTTGTTTATTTGTGTGGATCATTTGCAACCTGTCTTTACTAAGTAACAAGTTGTAGCTGATAGACGTAGATTAATGTACTAAAATATCTTTCTAAGGTATGTGCTCTCTGATCTGCTTTCTTTTCACTTGCTACTGGTGCAAGTGCTATGCAGACATCAAATTGCTTTGAGGCTGATTTAGCTATATATAAATTTTCCAAGCAAGAATGCTGATTTTTGATGCCCTTCAGAAATATGTTAACATCTTCATCATTTTGTGGGGCTTCATCATAGGTTTGTGCTTAGCTAAATTATGTAGTTATCTTTTGTTTTAGTGTTTTTAGTTTTTGACTCCTCTTCCAAGACTCCATGTATCCTTAAAGCTTTAGTCCTTTGAATAAGTATCATTTCACCCACTTTCTTTCTCAGAGGTAGTTGCTTGTTGAAAGGAATCTTTCACTGCTGTGGAACAAAAGAAAAAAGGACTGTTGGTGAAAGTAGCTTAGTATCTTTAAAACTCAGTCTAGCTCATGCTGAATCATCAATACTTTGAGAAGCGTGGACTTAATGAGCGTTTGGTTCTAACTTTTGAAGATGAAGCCCATAAACTTGCATTTTAAAGAGAAGTGTTGGGGGGAGAATTCACTTTGCTTTCACTTCTGTTATGTCTGAAGTAATTAGAAGTAATAAATGTTGACAATCTTGTAATATTGAATCTATAATTTTTGGAGACAAACTTCACTTTCTTTATAATTCCAATACATTTTTGACCGTGCTTGGACCATTTTTCCTACCCTATACAATCTGCAGGCTATGGTGTTTTTTTAGGGTAAAGCTTTCAGAAGAAGCAAGTGCATCTGAGCCAGTAATGCATCCACAGTAACTATTTAAGAGTTGGTTCAATTTAACACATTTTAATTGCATAAGAAATCTTGTTTACATCCTGTTTCTCAAAGATTGTAACAGTAGTAGTATTAGTGAACAGCAATAACATAAAAGTTGCATGTGTTTTACAGACTACAGCAGAGACAAGAGAGCAGCGTGCATTGGAGTAGGTGGCCATTTCTTGTGCGGTTGCTGATGCTTTCTCTGGAGTTTTTCTTTCTCATTTATGTTTTCCTCTGCATTTATTTGTCAGTGAATAGCCAAACAATGTGAGAAGGATCTTGCATATATTTGTAGCAATAAGTCTGAAAAGCTGTGTTGCCACCAGGGCTCTAGAAAAGCTGTGGAGAGGTACAGGGTGTTGCTAGGCAACACCGCATGGCCACAGATAGTATTTTTCTTTTAATTTATTTATTCTTCAGTTTGAGTGTGTCCTGCTTGGAGCCATTTGGGTAATAGTTAAGCAAGCACATAGAAATCAGAGAGCTGCAGAAGTGGAATAAAGGAATGCAATATGAAAATGTAAGAAAGGAAAAGCCATGACACATAATTAAATGACCACGAGACATCAAATAATTAGTAAGGACTAGGAGAGAGAAAGTAAACAAGCATGAGGAAATAAGAGCAGGAGAGAAAAATCCCAAGTTATGAAAAAAATAGAAAAGATAGGGCACTATTGAAGAAAAATTAAAAATTGAAAGCTCAAACAGTGTATACACAAGGGAAACAGGGCAACTGCTGCATAGGAATAAGAATTAAAAATCAGAGATAAAAATGACTTCAAGAAGAAAAGGGAGAAATTTGGTAATGATGTTAAAAGAATGAAGATTTTTTTTTTTCTTTTTGATTTGCATCATCTTGTTCATTCCTATTACTCTGTTTGCACATACGCAATAGTAGCAGTGACACTCAGGAGCTGGGGACTGATTAATAAGTCCAATATGTTTCCCAGAGAGGAAAAATAATTTAAAGTAAGAGTTTCAATGTTATTTAGAAATCATTCAATCTGTCTGTTTGAAAATAGCATTTTCAAAACTAGGTTATTGCAATTTATTGAAAAAATGTGGGTGATTATTCTGAGGGTGCTAGGTCAAGCACTGGTTGCACAGAGGGGAGTGGGTTGTTCATACTCTCCAAGTTAAACACAATAAGCAGGGGCAGGTCTGTCCTGTGCAGTGTTCAGAGAACTAAAAGGCCTTCACTTGCAATAGTTGGAGCCATTTATAGGCTTGAATAGGGTAGCAATGTGAGGAAAATTTTGTGCCAGAGCCATCCTGGCTGACAGACCCATTTAATTAGCTCAGGAGCTGTGCTACCTGGTCCTAATGTCCTGAGCACTGTTTGTGGGACCAAATTAGACTCCTCCGAGTGCCAAGCCAAATTAAAATCTAGGAGTCTTGCATTGCAGTTCTCTTCTGGTGTATCTTAGCTCTGTATGGCCCCGATTGCTTGGGAATTGCTAAGAAGGTGCTTGGCTGGTGCTTTGGGACATGTTTGTATTGTTCACCTCAGCTTGACCGTAGCAATTTTCAAGAGCCGGACAAGAAGGGCAATACAGCAGGCTAAGCTGTCTGAAGGCAGGCCAGAAGGTTTTGGGAGAAGAAAACTATTCAGATTGTGACATGGAAACTTCCAAAGAAGTAAAAACCTTACAAAGGAGACAGTAAAAGAGATACAGAACTAGAAGAGTTCATAGTGCCATAGTGAGGTATATAGTTTGTGCTTTTCTCTCTGACACAGTAAATGGAACTGAGACCTGAGGCACTATATTTATCCTGGATGTTGTTCTCGAGCTACATGTGAATAAACAAATAACATTGCAGCAGCATTCTCTTAATGCTCTTTTGAATGCCTTGCTGAAAGTCGTAGCTACACATAAGCCCTGTTCATTTCTGTGAATAGGAAGGTTCTTGTTCATGTAATTTCTTACAGAAAATAAATCAATACCACTTATTTTCTTAAACTTCTTTTGGAAAATTCTAAAGCTTGTTAAACATGCATGGTATCTTCAAAGAAGATTGCACTTATTTGAGCAGTTTTCCCTAATTTTTGATTATGCCTGTGTGTCTGTAAATAGATGGCACAACAGATGGTGAGAACTTCATAGGATCTGCAACCATTGTAATAGCCTCATACCTCTATTTTCTGAATGTTTTTTTGAGAGAGGAAAAATCATTTTAAGTGTTGATACTGTTCTACTTTGTTGTTCCTTTCCCACACCCTCCCCACCAAGACTTGACTTTCCTCCTTCTTAGCAATGAGTGTAAACTTTTGTTTTGACTAACTTGGCTTGATGCATGATATTTAAAAATAGGTAGTTGTGTTGACTCTTAAACAGCTTTGTGAGTCGTTCTGCATTTTTATTCATGCTTTCCTTTTTTTATTTTGCACTTTCATTTGTTTTTTCTGACTCCATGTATATTACAGACTCTGAGGTCACTGTCTTACTGTATCTTTTGCAATAAGATTTGAGATACTGCTCATTGCTAAGCAGAGTAAGGGATGCATGTAATTATAGTAGTCTTTGCACATTTTTTTTCTATATGGTATTTTGAAAACAGAAAGAAAATTTTAGAAAATTCTGAATCAGAATATCTGATTTAGCTATTTTAGATGCATTTGATACAAAATGTGCTTAAATACTTGGCTTTTCTGGACATCTCAGCACAAGGACATGTCTTTTGAGTCTCAAAGAAAATGGAAATAGAAGAGAAATTACACTCTATTTTTTTTTCCCAGAGATATATGGTTTGTCACCTCACTTACATATCTTCTCCTGTGATGTCTCCAGTCACCTACAGTTACTTCTGAGTTAACATATAGTTGAAACATAAGAGCTGAGGTAACATTTTGTTGGGTGTTTGCATATGGTTTCTATAGTTAATGAATGAACTTGAAATTTAATTACTATTACTATTTAATAATTATTTAAGTATTGCTATTTTTATTCTTCAGGCTTTCATGAGCTATGATAGTGATGGAAAATATGAAACAAATTGCCAGCATGTAACACAGCTGCACCAAGGTCTTGATACAAGGCTTGTGGTTGACTATTTGCAGCCTTTTTTCTAATACTTATTTCTTTGACTTGGATAGATGCTTCTCAAGTGAATTGAATATTTCCAATTATTCCTCTCAGGAAATTTAGTCTCAGTGTCATATTTTGCTTTTTTTCATTGCTACTTAAGTAGCAATGGGATACTGATACTAATTTTAGATAACATGGTAAGCCAGAATAGAAGTATATATACCCTTCTCTGGATAATTCACCTGGTCAGATACCTGGTGATATCTTAGTGATATCTTAAGTAGCTTATTTTTTGTGGAATTGTTTCAGTCACAGCACTGAAGTATTTCACATGTTGCTGTTTTCTTCTCCTAAGCCAAGCAGACAGAGGATGGGATTTTTCCCACTCCTTCTGCCAGACAGAAACATTGGGTCGCTTGGAGCCCAGAAGTCACAAATCCTACAGTGTTCACTGTACATGAGTCTAATCCCTTGGTACAGTTCCTCAGCTGTTGGCATTCAACTGGCATCTTTTCAGGCTCTTTCCAAGGGAATTAAATACTATTTTATGTAAGACTTTCAGATGTTGGAGAGAATTTGGAGCACACAATTTAGTAAGTAGTACATGGAAGGGAGCAGTACACATATTTCCATAACTGGCAATAGAAAGACATGATCTAAGACGTGATCTGTAAGATTAAGGAGAGAAGGACCTCAGTATGACTTTGCTGTTGTGGTTTAACCCCAGGTGGCAACTAAGCACCACACAGTCACTTGCTCACCCCTGCTGCCCTGATGGGATGGGAAATTCAATCAGGTAAAAGTGAGAAAACTTCTGGATTGAGACACAGTTTAGTAGGTAAAGCAAAAGTTGCACATGCAAGCAAAGCAAGGAATTAATTCAGTACTTCCTGTGGCAGGCATTCACCTTCAGGAATGCCAGGCTCCACTGCACATCATGGGGGACCATCACAGAATCATTAAAGCTGGAAAAGACCTCCAAGATGATCAACACCAACCTTCAACTACATACCACCATACTCACTAAACCATATTGCAGAGAGTAACCACTCTGAACCTCCCTCCTTCTCTTTCCCCCAGCTTTATGTGCTTAGCCTGACTCCATACGGTCTGGGATATGCCTGTGGTCGGTTGGGGTCAGCTGTCCAGGCTGTGTCCCTTCCCAAATCCTTGTGCACTCCCAGTCTCCTTGCTTGGAGTCTTGATGCTGTGCAAGTGCTGCTCAGCAATAGCTAAAACATCCCTGTGTTATCAACACTGTTTTTAGCAGAAATCTGAAGCACAGCCCCAGAGCAGCTGCTATGAAGAAAATTAACTCTATCCCTCTCAAGCCCAGCTTTTTTTGGCAAGAATCTTATGGAAACCCATGAGAAATAGCTAAAGCAGATTAGCTTATGCAGAACCGGTTGGGAAAATTTTTATTTACCTTTTTTTTAAATACTGAGGCAACAGCATGATGACAGAAAATGTTTTGTTGTGGCCTATCTGAAAAATACTGCTGTTGGACAATAAAATGTGCCATGTAAGAGATGAGAGGTGGCACCTTGAGATGAGGAGGCAAGTTTGTTACACATAATTTGCTTTTATTCCACTACATAAGGTAAACCATACTGTTTCAGGATGGTGTATAAACATTTAATTGTAACTTTAATTTTTGAAAAACTTGTATATTTGATAATTCTTTAGCTGTGCATGAAAAATAAGAGGTATCCTCTAAGTTAGTACTCTCAAACATGTGGGGTTAATTCTTTAAATTCTTAATCATTTGGGTTCTAAAAGAGCAAGGGCTTTTGGGTATGTTTTTCCTTATGCTCTTTGTTGAAGGTCAAGAACATAATCTGTACCTTAGGAGTACAGTTCTACCTACATTTTAAAGATTCTTCCTTTTTTTCCCAGGTTATGAGCTCTGTAAATGTTAATTCTCAATATGAGTCTGGTCTTTACCTGCATACTCTCATTTTATTTAATCTCAATGAGTCAACGGAATATTTGTCTAAGCAGAGTAAAGAATCCCAAGGGAAAAGCAAGCAGGGTTGAGGTATGTGAAAGTAATAGGAGGGGAAGGGAGTATAGCATTTGGGAAATTTTTTTAAATAGTATATTTAGGAATTCTGTGAAGAGCGTGTGTCTCTTTATTTAAACTTCATTCTCTTAAAGAATTAGATTGTAAATACATGTTGAGAATACCAGGCTCTCCAAGATGAAAAAGGCGAGACTACAACCACATTAAAAAAAACCACCGGTATTTAGATGAAGCTTTTGATATTTGTGATGTGTATTGTTCCCTGCTACAGAACCCTGTCCCATAAAGGGAAGCAGTCTTAAAAGTGTCCCTTCAGATGCAGAGGGACCAGTAGTTTGTTGCAAAGTCTTGCCATTCGTCTGCTGATTAAGTTTAACATTGGTTTTGCAAAGAGAAAGAAAAATGTGAGAGGCAAAACTTTCCTCCCTGCAAGTTTTCTCCTGTCTTTTAAAGCTGAGTCACAAGAGAAAGGAGCATTATAAATTGTCCTGTCTAGTTAGTGGCATTACCTGTGTTCTCTGCTTCATTATTATTTCCAGCTGTGCCTCTGGTTCCTTGCATATCTTTTGTAGCTCTTTATTCTTTTGAGTTCCTTGGTCTACTGTTCTTTGTGTTGCATGCTTGGTCCTTTCAGAATGTTTTTTCTCAGCCTCCCTGTATCACTACTATCTGATGTGTTATCCATTGCCAAAACACGTGGTTTCTGCATCTGCTCTGACAAGAGCAGGTTGAATTCAAGCAAGATACCATACCCTTATGTGAACATGAAGGCTGTGATAAATTTGCCACTTGAAATTTGTCCATGAAACAGCATGAAAAGGAAGTTAGCAGAATGCCATCTCTGAATTGAACATCTTTCACAGCCCCAGTAAAATTGCAAACTAAAGTGTTAACTATGTTTAACAAGTAATTAACTTCTATATGATTACCTGTCTTTAAGGATTAAATGTTGCATATTTTAAACTGGGAAGAGTTAAAAAAATCCAAAATTGTCTGCTTTCACTTCAGAATTTCCAGTTGCTTTAACTGTGGTATTAATAATTATTAATTATTAACAAAACTCCACACTCGCAGTTTCAGAAAACAGCACATGCATCAGTATTTCCTGGTATCAATCCTCTATTAGCAATATATTCCAGTTTGTGGAGAAAATGTGATACTTGTTCTTGAGTTTGCACATATGCTATTTTTAGTGCCTTAAATTAATATACTGCTAAAAAACCCCTGAGAAAATTAACATGGTTATGCTAATAAGGCATTGATTAAAGAATCCCACAATTCTATTTAATGATTTTTCTGTTGATTTTTATTTGATTGCTAACACTTAGGCTGGTTTTCTGTTGGAATTCTACTTTTTTTGGATGTACTAATATCTATATTTTTCTAAGAGCTTGTCTGGCCAATGTGGCTGTATCATGTAATGAAAAAAATGTTATAACAAATGTTCATGTATTATGAATGCCATGCAGTCAAATGTTATGTAAATACCTGAGGGCTCAATATACTTTCTGCAGATATTAGGAATATATGTATTTTGAATTTTTTTTAAAGGATCTGCTTTTCCTTTGTGAACAACTGGTCAGTTAGCAGTTTAAAGCTTTTTGGAAAAAGACCCCTTGAGAATGAGTCACAACAAATAGGAAGAAGGAATTTAGTAAGCAGACTTTGCAAAGATGATAATATGTTACAGATAGGATCAAACAATCCTTTTACGTGTTTAATTTTTAATATTGCTCTTAAGGTAAGGCCCTCTGGCAAATGGCATCAGTTTTGTTTAGTTGCTCAGTATGAAGACAGTTTCAGGAGGCTTCCTGTATGGAATACTGCTATTGGCTCTTGAATAACATTAGAATAAATGCAATATATGTAAGTCATTTTACCCTATGGCAGATGGGAGCTTAAGTCATTGGGAGAAGATCAGTGGAATCATTTAGCTTTTGTGTTGTTTCAGTGTAGAAAGACAGTCTGTTCCAAATCAAGAGAGGAGTCTGCTAAGAATATTTAGGTTTAACTGAAGTAAAACACCGTTCACATCAAAAGATGTGCTATTTCAAATTCATAACAATTGACTATTAGTCTGTTTTTAATATTTTTCTTTGGCATGTAATCCAGTTTAATTAGATTCTACTCTCTCTGTTGTTTCAAGATTCCATAAACTGGAGTCTTACATACCAGCTGCTAAAGCAGGAGTTACTGTCTAAATGATATTCACAATGAGTATTTGGAAGGTTTACAATTATACCCTTGCTAATAAATTGTGCTATTTTCCCCAACAGTTTTAAGTGCTAATCTTCAGAAGGCATTTTAAAATTAGCTAAAATTCTGTCAAGAGATTTACAAAAATTGTTAGCATGAAGATAATTATGTCACAGTCCTTGGACTCCATCTCTGATTGTGTGCATAAATCAGAAAATGTCAGCTGTGTTTTCCCTTAATAATTATCCTTGCAGCAATATATTACAGTTTAGATTACTATTATAGTGTTGCTTTAGGTTTATAAAACACAAGTTCGTTATTTCTGAAGTTTTCTGCTGATGAAATAGTTCTCATTTCTGGAATAAGTGATTATTTGTGTTAACATTTCATATGTATCAGTAAGAAGATCAATATGAAAATGAGCTTTCTACACTTTTTTACACAATAGTCAGCTTTTTTGTTACAACTTTGTTAAAAGAGATCAATTCTACAGTATGGCAGATATTTTCATAAGAGCTAGCTGATGTGGTCACCATGTGGAACGTGCAGTTTTAAGGACTTTTCGGACCAAAATTTGAGAATCTTCCTGCTGAATCTGTTCTGAATGTAGGTATTTACAGTAGATTTTGTAGGTCCCCAACAGTTTTCGTAATCTGTTGTTGGAACCTACCTCCTTAAACATAATGAGGTAAAATATCATAGTGAGCTAGTAAATCCTTCAGAATTTGGGCCAGGTTGTCTCATTTTAAGGACTCAGAAATCTAGGTACAAGTACACTTAATAAATTAAATTAATCTGCATAAACACTAAGAAATTAACACAGCATACTCTAGGAACCTTTCCCATGGATTATAAAGAAGAAAACAGGAAAAACTAATTTGTTTTAGCATTATCAGTAATAGTAAATTTGAACTGAATAGGTGAGAGCTGTTCTGTCTTTCAGTTGCTGTACGTTCCTTGTGTTTAATACACAGAATGTTTGACATTAAAAATGTGAAATTTACTCAAGCTTTCTAAGAAAATTTTCTAAAACCATGCAGAAGCAATGAATTTGTAGTACTAACCTTAGAAACCTCTTTCACAGAAGAGAGATGGTATGTCAAGTAGGGCTTTTAATTTGGCAGTGTATCAGCAAGGTTAAGAGATCTACTCAACTTCAGTGGTGCAGGCTGCCTTAGAATAGGTCTTGCACTGTTGTCAGTACAAAAGATTTTTATTTCTCAACTATCTCAAAATGTGTGTAGAGACGTTATCTGTAATTCTGAAAGTCTTCTGTGAAGTATGTCAAGATAGATTTAAAGTAGCAGGATATGGCTTAGTGTGATCCCACTCTTGTTTTGATGCTTGGAAGATTTATGTTTGATTTCAATGGGAGTGGGGTCATATTTAGCCCTACTGTATCACAGAATGGGCAAGTTTGAGTTATGGTCTTCTCCAGACTGACTCTGACTCCTGTGGTGGCAAAGCAGAGGCAGCAGTGATTTTGTGATTTAGGGAGATCCTCAGTGGTGACACCAGGCAATAGACTGCTGTTGGTTTCTGAGCTACCCAAGGGGCCAAATGAAGAATTGCTTTTCTAGTAAGTCAACAAAGAGGGCTTTTTCATCCAAGACAAAAGCATATGCAAGAAAGCTAAGCTGATGAATGTTGAGAGCTGGGTTTTAAAAAGTGTGACGTCACTTTTGCCAGAATATCCTAGGTTTTTATTTGAAACTAGAGGGTTTCTTTATTTATATTCTTACTACAGCTAGATAGTTCCTTGTCCTAGGGTGACTTTATGATGCTTTCATCCCCAATTATCTGTTCTGTTTATGCTGGATATTAAGTTCTCTACCTTTAAGGATGGTTCCAAAGAGTGAAGAGGGGAGAAGAAGTGCACAGTTTGTTTTCAGACACTGGTCTTGCTTCCCCCATTCCTTCTCACGGACTGTGCTGTCTGCAGCACGGAGAGCAGGGAGAGCTCTCCTTGGCTTTCAGGTAGATTTAAGCTAGCTGAGGCAGAGAAGTTCCCCAAACTTCTTTTTCTTTTCTTGGCTTTTCTTTTTCTTGGAGCTGATGGGCCCTGCTCTGGACTGAAAACCCAGAAAAACACAAGGAGCTCCCACCTGTGGCCTGCCAGGCCCAGGATGTGGCATTTTCTAGTGCAGGACGGACTGATGAGAGACCGAGTGAGCTGAGCTACACCCTACAGCAAGGACTGTCTGAATTTGCCATCTCTTCAGGACAGCAAGAGGTTTTATTGTTTAATATTATTCATTTTTTCTGCTTGTGAATACTTTGCTTGTTAAATAAACCATTTATTTCCACTTTTCTCCAAGGAAATCTTTTCCTGAACCAATTGGGGAGGGGCTGCTTGAATCTGCTTTCTAGAGGGATCCCTGTGGAAGTTTCCTCCCAAATTTGCCCTAAACCAGGACATTATTTCAACCAGTGTCAGAGTACTTTGGACTTGTCACTTAAAATAACTGACAGTACAGAATTGTGAACACATAGTCTTTGCTCCCAAAGCTTGCAGTTTATTTTATTAACAAAAATAAATTGTAGCAGGAAAAATATTTTTGTGGTTATGAGAGAAAAGGCTTTTCAACTTGTTCATTAATCTTCTGTCTTCCTCATCCTCATACACTCACTATTCATCTTTCTTATTTATGGTTGTACATTTTACCAGTATGCTGTGTGTGATGCCACAGATAGTTGTGAATATCCTGTCTACATCTCCATTTTTAACTAGTTGTCATGAAGCTTAAGATCTCATATGATAAATAAGCCATTTTTTAATAGATAAAATATAAATACTTGCTTCCCGTTCTTGCTTTTTGGTACACTAAAAGAATTTATCCTAGAATCTTATAAGATGCAGTATTTAAACTTATGTGGCTTTTTTCCATGTGATGGTATTTTGACTTATGATGACCATGCCCCTAATTGCAACTCTGTACTTATTTTTCCTCCCAAACTTCTCAAGGATGATATTTAATCTAGTATCATGAAGAGCTGTAGATCTGCCAACAGTGATAACATACAGACTGCTATATAATTATTGAATCATAGAATTAAAACTTCTAGACTGTATCTATACCCACAAAAAAATCACTTGGCTGTGAGCCACCAAAAGCAATTTTTTCATTGGTTGCATTTTGATTTTTTTAGTTTAGCTGCTGCTCAAAATGAAACACCTTGGACTTGAATTGCTCATTAGACTTAAATCTGTGACGTATTGTGGGCCAAAATACGCTGTCCTATGCAATGTGCTTATACATATGAATTATTTGGTAGCATGAATAATAGAATGAGCTCACTCTTTGCTGCTACTGATTTAATACTTCAGAATGCAGAACTTACCGTGGTCATGGCCTGCTGAAGTCCCTTCATTTCCCAGATATATTCTTCAGAGTATTCTCATGCTTACAATGTCATTGGTACTGGTAGCCTTTCTCAGAGACTGATATCCTTTCAGATGGTCTACAAGTATTGCATGTGAGCTGACACTCAGATGCATGACGTGCCATCTATGCACCTGTAGCTATGCCTGTAGTTGGTATTTCAGGCACCTTTCTCCTTCCTCTGAGAGGATCAAGCATGCTTGCGTAAGTGGAAAAGCAGTGGGTATGATCAGCATTTGCTTACTCTCCTGTTGAGTACAAATACAGTATCTGATGACATGGTCCTATCAGGTCATTCCCCTTCATGAGTTTGCTTTTGGCTCAGTTTTTACCTCATTTTCTCCTAATGACTCTATGGTTTGCTCTCCAACTACTGTACCTGTAATATGCATAATAATATACCTTACAGAGAGCTATGTGACTGAAGGTAGCTGAGAAAGATACTATCCAGAAACAATTCTCAGAAATGGTAGAAGTCAGTTCATCTCCTTGCCAAGTGAATTGGTACAAGATCTATTCTTTGAGTCTGTAATTTTTTTTCCTGTTGTTGTTGTTGTGGGTTATCTGGTAAATTTTATATTGGGTGTATAGTTGAGATGGAGTATATTGTGTGTGAGGCTAAATGATCACAGCATTTTCTTTAGATGTGGGCCATCTTTGTTGTCCTTCAGCCAATTAACACAGTATGGTCTATATAGACAAAAAGCAACTAAACTTATTTCAGCATTTTCTGTATGGACAAGGCCAATTGTTTTAGCTTGTACAATCTTGAGATGAGTTAATTGTGTTTGATAAAAATCTGTGTTATTTGGATCATCTGCCATTTTTATGTGCTTTATATCACAAGGTCAAGAATGAATTCTGTGATGCTCAAATTTTCTGAACCTGTCATGGGGTGCTGGTGAGACAGGATTGTTGAAATATTGGCTCTTGGAGCAATATTTCAAATTATGTTTCCTCTGGCTTCTATTTTCCTGGGGGATGAGAAGTTTAATTTTACTTGCACAGGTACTTGCATCTTAGTGAATCGAGAATCCTTCATGAATTAGTATCGTTGATTTGGATTTCTTCCATGTATTTTAAATGACTAGCCTGCCTGTATGTGCTTGCAGCTGAATAGCTGAATATCAGCTGATCTGAATAATAGAATACTTCATTGTACAACTTTCCTTTGCAATCCCTTTGACTCTTGGGGTATGATTTTGCTATGCAAAAGACAACTGATTGTAATATAAACAAACAAATAAATCACTTTAGCTGTGGGACAAGACTTACTGTGACATGCGTAGTTTTTAGAAAGCAGAAAAAAGATGTCAAAAGATCCAAATGTGTGTAGCTCTGTTAATTTTTCTGCTCAGAAATGTATTGTTAAAGTGTTAAAACTTGGTATTAAAAGGTCTATAATCTTATCTAAAAATAATGGTAGTTTAAATGTTAATTGGACAAGCTTAAATATCTTGCTAGGTCATTTACAAGAATCTAATAATTTCCTTTTCAGTAATGCTTTTGTAGCCTCAGATTGAATGTAATTATAAAAATAAAGAATCAATGCAAATAAGAAAAAATAATAGGTAATTCTTATTGTATTTATTATAACTAGTTTTAAGATGTGATCTTAAAAATTAATTCACTTATTAAATACTATGAAAGCAATATGACCAAATAATAGTGCCCATAATTTCTTTAAAATTACGGCTACATATAGAGCCTGGCAATCCTGCCTTCGAGATTGTTAGCAATAGGGACTTCTGCTTGCAACTTGTTTCTTTTACACCCATATGGCAAAATTATGCCTCCCAGAGGTAACTTTTGGTATTGGAGAAAGTTGTTGTGGAGAACAGGGGTAACAACCTAAAAGCCTCCTGTATTGATGATGCCTCCAGAGAATATAAAAATCCTATTTATGGAAGATGCAGATGATTAGAGAATTCTTGTTCGCTGGTATTTCAGACTCACTTTGCACAGACACAAATTGCTGCACTTCCCGGCATCTTCTGAATCAATTTTACTGTCTTTGTGGCAGCAGAAGATAAGGATCAGTGCTCTGAAGTAATGGAACCAGTCATACATTTAGTAATAATTTACAGAATATATCAAAGTTTTCCTTCATTTATTGTGACAAAATTGTTGGTTTCGTATTACTTTTAGAAATATTGGTGAGCTCTAGTCTGGAAGAAACATTGTGGTTGAGGTGTCTGTAAACAATTAATCTTTTCGTTATGTTTTAAAAATTAAATTAAATAAGAATTAAATATGACTAGTTTGTTCCAACAACACTGCCTGTTTTATTGGGACAAAATTTATAACTTTTATTATAATTCTAAAATGCTCATTTAGGTTTCTGTTCTCCTGTCTGTGTGTTATAGTAGCATTGCAGCCTCACATAGAGATAAATGAAAAAAAATTTTAAAGAAGAAAAAGTAAAAATTCTATAAATTTCATTATGGAAAATGTATAAGATGATTTCCATGACAACCTTATAATAAGATTCATGTTTACTTTAATTCTGAGTTTTCAATGTCTTTTTAATGACTCCCATGTAATTAAAACAGAATGCATAATTTGAGGTAACATAATATAAATCATTTTTGTTTGCATGATGCTGAATACTGCTAATACATGTACAAAGAGCCTTACATGGATGTGTCCATTTGTTGCAGAACTGTGAGAAACTGGAAAATAATTTTGATGACATCAAGCACACGACTCTTAGTGAACGAGGAGCACTTCGAGAAGCAATGAGGTAAGTCTGGGTCACCATAGCAACAGTCACAGATGTGGTAAAGAAAGAGTCATTCTTCATTATTGGGGGAACAAATGAGTTCATTGCCACCATTCAGCTCTATTCTCTAAGGTATTAATTTGTCAGTGGAGAGGCTTCCCTTGAGGCTGTACTTTGGTTTTGAAGCTGCATAAATGTTAAGCCTGACTGCACAGTAAAAAATGTAAATGTTTAATTTGTTATTTAAAATGCTTAAGGGGTGCCTTGCTTTATATTTATACTAAACTGTGAGTGAATGAAAATATTGTTCATCTAAATTCTGTAAGTGTTAAAGCAATTGTACAATGGTGTTTGAACAAACCTGTATTTGCTTTAAATTGAATTTGATTTTTTATATATGTAGTTCCTATGCACTCTGATTTTATCACCAAAATTATGTGATTTTGGTTTTGATAATGGAATGTAAAAATCTGTCTGGTCTTTAATGTGTTGTAGAAATGTATATTTTGTTTAATATCATTGTATTGTTGCACTTAATACTTATTAGAGGAGGTTAAAATTAGTCAGAAGATGAATTTTCTGCCATCCTTACTTGCACTGCAGAGTATCTGGGTATAGGACTCCAAAGAAACTTGCCAGCTATAGTGCCTGGAAAAGGGAGTGATTACTATGCTGAAAGGTGGTAGAATTGAAGACAGGTTTTCTGAAGTAACTCACCGAATAATCAGGAAGATGTTATTTATAGTATTATCTGTGAATCAGAAAATTATATAAGCTTCACTTTTAAAGGTTTTGAAATTGGATAGTAAAGTGTAATGATGCAAACACAGTGCTTCTTCTCACTTGCCTGATATCAAAGTAACTTCTTACACTTGAACCAGTGCAGTAAAAAGGAAAAACAATAACAACCCCCCTAAGAATCTACGTGAAAAAATAAATGAACCTATTTGCTTTGACTGTGTCTGTTATCCCTTTAAATTTATGGATGTCTGTGAATGACTTGATTTGCATGACTTATGTTCATGATGTTCATCTCATGTACACTGACTGTTTGAAAAGGTATTCTGAAGATTTCAACTACCAGTGCTGCAAATAAGTGTAAAAATAATGGCATTCACCTTTCTAATAGTGATTTTTGCTTTATGCTTGTATTGCTTCATATGTTTAGGGTTTTCTCCCAGTGTGGTCAGTCATCTGTGCATGTAAATCTTGCATGTAGTGTCAGTAAATGGAAAGTGATTTAAAGTAAAGATATGGGGAATTTTTCGCAAATGAAGCTACCTTTAGTATTTCCAACAAATTGGATTTCAAGTTGCTGCTGTCCTGTAACTCTGTTCAGGTTTGTGATGTTTTGCAATACATGACTCAGCAGGGATAATGTTTTAAAAACTTGAGAGCTGACAGCTCTTTGGTGATCAACACTGAATAGCGAGGGGAGCTTTGGCATTTCAAAGGTCATGTTTCTGTTACAAAGCCTGTTTAGAAGATTCTCATGATTCTTTGCTGTGCAAAAGCACTTTACTATCTCATAAATTTGTATCCTGGCTATTTCTGCTAGTGTACAAGCCGTTCTGAGAAATAGTTATTGATTGTGAAGAGTGACGGATATTGTGCAGTGCTGGAATTCTCTTAATTGCAGTCACTATTGTATGGTTGGTTGTTTCCTTAGTTGCTTTTTTATTTTGAGATAAAGAAAATATCTGACTTATTAAATTTATGCTGTAGCGTGTTTTTATAACATACTCGAGTGGCACAAGAAAGGTGAAAAATGTTGATTTAGACAGGTATATGCATATAGGTGTACATATTTTTCTAAATGTCTATAAAGACACTTGTTATTTTGGGTTGTATGGTTTTTTCAACTGCTGTATAGTCATCTCATTTACTAGGTGACTGCATTTTTCTGTTTGGATCCTAAGATTATCTGTACATATGTCATTCAAATGGTACATTTTTATAGATTCAAGTTTACTTTTCCTTTCCATGACAAGAGTGGACATTGGACCAGGCATGGGAGGACATAGATTTGCTGACCTCATATTATGAGGTACCTGCCTGCTTTGGGTAAGGGAAGCTTGTGGAGAGGGTTGCACATTAGACAAAAGCACTAAAATCATGTGGGCATGGAAGCAACTGCAACAAAAAAATCCTAGTTGGATAGCTAAGTGGATATATGTGGATCTCAGATGAGCCTTAAGTTGAGTGGGCAGTGTGCCCAAATCCTCTCTGATTTCCCAGAGTGGTACTACTGGTCTGCCAGATGAGAAATACAATGAACATTTTTTCCCAATGCTCCTGTTTGGAACGAGACCTTCCATTTTAACTTCATCTTCGAGAAAAATGGTCAATTTAATTTGGGTTCCAGTACGCTTCTAGTCTACAAGTATCACTGTGCTCTGCATAAACAAATACTAATATCCAAGAAGGATCTTGTACTATTTCCAGCTCTTCAGTATTCAAATTAAGGACTACATGAAAATTATTTTTCTTGTTTGTGTATATAGATGTATGCAAAATAAAATTTCTGAAGGATTTTGAAATGTTCACAAAGCCTATGAACTTTCTCTACTTCTACTTTACATTTATTTTAGATTTTGAATGAGATACTGAGCTGATAGTAGTTTGCCATTATTTGTTATATAGAGTGGTGTTGTAAGAATTTGATTTACTTGTGATTGCACATAAAATCATAAAGCATTCAATTCAGTTAATGTTTTGCTTATTTTGTTAATGTACTCCAAATGTTTTATTTATTACTATATTTTAATGCAGCTGCAAAGCTGAAATAAACAATAAAAATCCATTAGATTTTTGAATTGGAGCTTATAAATGGACAGACTATTGTTTTGCTTACCTTGAAGGTGTAGATGATAAATTAATTGGGTATTTTATGTAGTAACTTGGCAGAAAAATATAGCTATATACCTATAATGTCAGGTTGCATAAGTAAAAGCACTGATCTTTTGTTAAACAAAGCTCAATTTGATTTTAATATACTATCACTGAGAAAAATCTGAATCCAAATCATCAGAAAAGCTTCATCTTGAATTTTAAAGGAGCTTTTAGACTGGTTTGTCTGCTACAAGAAGGTAAGTATTTGAGCAGCAGGAAGTGGTGTAGCTGGGTGCTGACACTGGTAGTCTTCATAGGTGGTGAAACGAGAATGTGGACTGCTACAGTAAGCATTCCTCTGGGAAAGTAGGGGAGAGTAGTCTTGAGGAGTCTTAAAATTAAGCAAACAATAATGAAACTCCTGCCCCCTCAAATTATAAAGTAACTTTAAGAAGCGTGGCAGAAACCCCGACTCAGTTATTAATATCAAATTAGATAGTAATAAATTTTGATGGTAAGGTTTAGTGAGTTACTAGGTTTAAAAAGGACAAATTTCAAGAAGCAACAGACATCAGCTGGCAGGAATTCGTTTTCCTGCTGAATCTGTTCACTCTATGTACAGGCATTCATTGTTGTCATCGAGAGAGAATCAGAATTGATGAAATCGGGAGGTTGAAGGTGATCTAGACCTGTGGTCTCTGCATTTTATTGATTGCATACCAGCAAAATATTTTTAAGCATTCATCCCCCATATTTGTATATTTATACATGTATTACCACTATACTAATATTTTATGTGCCTTATAGAACGCACCCAAGAATGGAAATTAAAAAAGATGAAATAAAGACTACTTAATTTTTTAAAAAAATAATTTATTAATTGCACAGAAAATGTTTTCTTCCCACATTGATGTGGCTTGTCTTGCACATGCTCTGCTTTGGACATCATTGATCTGGACCATCTTTCTGGCTCAGAGCAGGGTCAAATAGAGCAGGTTGCTCACAGCTGTGTCCAACAAGGTTTTTTTATATCTTTTCACGAGCCTGGTGTCAGACAAACGAAGCCATAGCATTTAAAATGAAACTTTTCCTGAATCCAGTGTTGCAATGGGTTGCTTATCAACTGAGTTGGTAAGGCAGCATGGTGGGTTAAGGCAGTGAGCAATCAGTGAGGCTGGTGAGGTGTTAATACATAAATGGGTCCTACTTGTAGGTGGATATGGATATGGTCTGTCTTGTGAACACTGAGTATGTGTGAAAGCTTTGCAAGTGAAAATTAAAGCTGAGTATTTTTTGCATAGTCGTCTTGTTATTAAAAGAAAATTGAAACATATTTATTTGTACTTTGAAATAGGAAAGTTTGCTTATCTGTTTGAATCAGTATAAAAGATAAAGTTCATTTAGAATTTTCTTTTGCATTCATATATTTGCATATGGTTTTGGATAATATGAACAAGGGAGTGAGGCTTCAACTGTGATTTCCAGTTTGCTAGAAACAGTTTCTGTTAATGATGATATTCACTGTTGTCTTGACAACTGTGCAAGCTGGGCTTAGTAATAATCAGGCTTCTTTTAATATGGTCTAGACTCTCAGATGTATTTGAAAAATAGTTTCTATGACTGGGCAAAACCCAAGAAGATTGCAGTGTAAGAAGTTCCAAGGTTTCACAAGTATTCATTAGTTTGCAGAGTAAAAGCTGGAAATTCAAACACATAAACAAAACAAATCTGCAGTGCGAACTACAAAACACATTACTACTACCAACTTGTTGGGGCTTGGGCCTGAGATGTGGCAGATGTGGGTTCATATTCTGGTTGTGAGTCAGGTGACTTGGTTTCCTATTTTAAAAAGCATCATAGACCTGTAAAGTTAGAGAAACACAGACATGAAATATAAGGAAATAAGGACAATGAAAATGTCATGTTAAATGTAATTTTGCTTGCTTGTGTTGTTCTTAAATTCTTCTGAGAGATAGGACCAGTATCAGGTAAATGGAGAGAGAAGGTAAATTAAGAGAAGTAAAGCCTTGATCCCTGTCTCAGAGATTGTCTGTTCAAATAAATCCTTCATGTTCTGGGAAGGTGGAAGTCTTTGTAGTGAACTCCAGTATTCCAAAGTTCTGTACTTCAGTAAAGCCTTCAGTGGTTTACAGCATTCTCGTGGAGAAGCTGGCAGCCCATGGCTTGGACAGGTTAACCCTTTTCTGGGTTAAGAACTGGCTGGACAGCTGGGCCCAGAGTGTTGGGGAATGCTGCTGTATCCAGCGGGCAGCAGGTTCCCAGTGGTGTCTCCCAGGGATCAGTACTGGCCCCGGTCCTGTTTATTATCTTTATAGATTATCTGGTCAAGGGGATAGAGTGCACCCCCAGTAAGTTTGCAAAGATTCCCACGCTGAATGGGAATGTTGATCTGCTGGAGGACAGGAAGGCTCTGCAGAGGGGTCTGGCCAGGCTGGATTGATGGGCTGAGGCCAATGATGAAATGCTGGATCCTGCACTTGGGTCACAACGACCTCTGCAGGGCTGCTGACTGGGGAAGAGTGTCTGGAAAGCTGCACAGTGGAAAAGGACCTGGGGTGCTGGTTGACAGCAGCTGAACATGAGCCAGCTGTGCCCAGGGGGCCAAGAAGGCCAGTGGCGTCCTGGCCTGGATCAGGAATGGTGTGGCCAGCAGGACCTTGGCACTGGTGAGGCCACACTGAGTGCTGTGTCCAGCTGTGGGCCCATTCCCTCAGGGAAGACACTGAGGGGCTGGAGCGAGCCTGGAGAAGGGCAGTGGAGCTGGGGAAGGGTCTGGAGGGTGAGTCCTGTGAGGAGCAGCTGAGGGAGCTGGGATTTAGTCTGGAGAGAAGGAGGCTCATTCTCTCCAACTGCCTGCAAGGAGGGTGTAGCAAGATGGGGGCTGGCCTCTTCTCCCAGGGAAACAGTGACAGGACAAGAGGGCATGGCCTCAAGCTGAGCCAGGGAAGGTTCAGGTTAGATATGAGGAGGAATTTTTTCACTGAAAGGATTGTCAAGCATTGGAACAGGCTGTTCAAGGAGGTGGTGGAGTCACCATCCCTGGAAGTGTTTAAGAAACAACTGGATGTGGCACTTAGAGCGGTGGTTTAATTGACAAGATGGTGTTTGGTCAAAGGTTGGACTTGATCTCAGGGGTGTTTTCCAAACTTAATGATGCTATGAAAATAGCCACTAGCCTTGTGTTAGTGTGTTTGTTTGGGTCTGAGGGAGTAAGTCCAAGTTTCTCTTCTACCTTCTTCTATATTTACATTTATCTCCAGTGCAATCACTTGGATGCTGCTTGGGGCATGCTTTTTGGGTAAAAGCAAGTGATTGCTTCTTATGTGTTTAACAAAAACGTTGTGCTGCTTCCAAACTGCAACAGCACTTTGCTTCTTGGGTGACCAGCTCATGTTCCTCTGATGTATCTATCTCAGCACCAAGAAACAAACATCCTCTGCCACAGAGGACATACTAATTAAGTAAGCCACTGATTGGCTTATTGATTTAGACCCTTATTTAGACTGCATTTGGCTTAGAGATACTCCCTGAAAAAATTAACTGCAGAGGTGTTCTCAGAGTGAAAACAAAGAAAATCCCATAAAACTATGGAGTTTAGGAAATGCTTAACTTGCTCTCCTTAGATTTTATTTTCTATATATGCATTTTCAAAATTTTATAAATTTACCATATTATTAATAGCATATAGTGATGAGGAGATGCTGCAAAATGCTAATGTTTCTAGTCACGCATAGAAATGCATGCAGAATGTTAGAAGCACTTGAGAACTTGTAATAGTACTTCCATTATAAAAGTCCAGGTAGCTAATATGAGTTTAATTTTGAGTGCCATTTTGAAATCAGAATTTCACTATCATTCTTAGTTTACATTACAGACCAAACAGATTGCCAATATCACTTGCAGTGACGAAGCGTTAGCCATATGCCTTCTCAGTGCAAGGCTGCCCTGGATAAGGGTAGCTATGACTAACCAAGCTGCTTATGTGCTAGAAGCTGCTTAGTGGCATTAACAAGGCACTGTTAAGCTGTGCCCATGCAATTTGACCATGCTCTTTGTTGGCTAACTGACTTCTGAGTCACTCACTAGCCACCCTTAGAGAGCCTGGGATGAATTGCTCAGATCTGGCCACCGTGGAATAATTTCTGCCTGCAGACAGGTGCTGCAGAGCTGTAACACCAACCATGTATAGGAACCTATGACATTAATGTAATTATTTTTGTGATAATTATTAGAACTTGCATTGTCTTTGTCATTTCTGTGGAGAATTAATGAACTTCATATTTCATTTTGCAGTTAAAAAGAAAAAGAAGGTTCTAATATGTGTTAAGTCCATTTTTTCAAGTGTGAGGTATAACTCACTGAAAATTTTGTGAAACTAGTGATAATGTTTAACTTTTGCACTAAATTATGTAACTGCATTGCCTTATATATATTTTTCAAATATGAATCAAAAAAATATAAAGTATCTTGTTTTGGGCTTGTGATACAGACTGTTCTGTTGAAAATCAGCTTCATAATGCTTTCCCCAGAAATTTTAACAATGAAATGAATTTCCAAGTTTGTCAGCTGACTGCTGCACATAGCCTGTTCAAAATACTGTATATAATTTCTCATTTTTAATTTATGAGTTATTTATATTTTTGGGGGGTCCAGCAATAGTCTGGTTTGTTTAGATGTTACAGGGGAGGAGATCAAGATAAGTTAGATTGTTTTCCTTTACATGTTCCTTTAGTCATCTAGCCAGGATAAACTGACAAATACAACTTTTGCTGACCTAAAATAGTGTATTGATGATGTTTCTGAATGGCAAATATGAAAGTATATTGAATTTCTTTTTGCTATTTCAATCAGCAATGTAGATTTGCAGTTACTTTACGTCAGAGGTTTGAATTATGCCTTGTAGTGTATATAACCCTTACACGGATATAGAACAAAAGCACTCTGATCAAAATAGCAAGAAATATAGTAAAATAACAAAATGAATACTATTCATAGATTTGGAAACTGCATTATAATTGCTCCTTTTGTTGATATACTGGAATGTGCTTTGGGCAACATCTTACATGAACATTTTTGATAAAATCTTGTGTGTTTCTCATATACACTTTTATATGTATTACTGTGACCAAAATATGCTTTGGGTCTGTTTTGAGTATGGTAAATACATAATTTCTGTATTTGTGTATCACATTCCCAAGAAATAATTCAAAGGGGAGAGGAGGAAAAAAACCCTTACTTTTTGTCACTTCTGCTGAGGAGAGCCTGGTTTTGGTTTTGAACCATTTAGTCTTATGATTGAAAGAAAAGAATTGGATTACAGTCAAAATTTGGTTTTTAACAAACTGCAGGAGATGTCTGGTGTTGGTGGTGAAAGAGATTTTGAAAACCACTGTGACAGATGGCTTACCACAAAGACTCCAAAGGTGGTGTGCAGGGGGTGCAGCATCATACCTTTCAGTGACTAACAGCCACTCGTGTGCAGACAGAGTAGAAAATTGCACTACAGAATTTGGAGTTCACTCCGTGGGTTCCCTCTTTGTTGCTTTTTAAAATGCAAAGTTTGAAAAGGTTTCTGAAATGTATTCTTTACTACCATTGGCATTCAGGAAAAAGTGCTCTGGATTTCCAGAGAGACAGTGCATAGAGTATGGACTACCAGCCTAAACACGTCAAAAAAGTTTTGGTTTGTGAAATATAAATTAAAAAAAAAAAAAGTACAGATATGAGTGAAAAAAATTTACTGGTGGTTTTGCCATTAGCCATTGGTTTTTGATGCTTGATTTAATGTTGCAGGGCTTTGGATGGTTTAGGTAGAAGGTGCATTTTACCATTTTAAGCCATAATGAAAACTGGGGATGTACACAGAAGCTGGGTGTGTTGCAGCTTCGGCAGAGAAGTTGGATGTTTCAGTGGAAGATGTCGAAGCTCAAGCTGTTTTATTTAGAAGTTATTAGTTTAATCTGTAGCCAGCCTGTTTAGAGTACCACATTCCACATGTATTTAACAAAGGCCATTTCCTACTGTTTTGTCTACAGTCAGAAACCAGTCTGTCTTTACAGATGCCATTTTACATATATCTGTAATATCTGTACTTATTTCTTTTCAGACATTTACTGTAGTTCTGAAAAGCCTGAAAAAGTGTAATCTTTCTTCCTCCTTTGCCTTGTCCTTGGACTTTCTGTTGCCATGGGTGTCTGAGTACATTCTCTTTGGAGTTCAGGATGCAAAGCAAAGCTAAGGGTTTGAGGAAAAAATACAATCTTCATTCAAAATTGCATTATTAAGTAGTGTGTCTTTCCATTGTATGTTCATTGTTGCCAGGTAATCATTTTATTTTCTGATTATGTTGGTGTACTGATTTGGGTGGGACACAGTTAGCTTTCTTCACAGTAGCTGCTCTGGGGCTGTGTTTTGGATTTGTGCTAAAAACAGTGTTGCTAACACAGCGATGTTTTAGCTATTGCTGAGCAGCTCTTGCACAGAGTCAAGGCCTTTCCTGTTCCTCACCCTACCCCCTAGCTAGGGGGCTGGGAGTGCACAAGGATTTGGGAGGGGACACAGGCAGGACAGCTGACCCCAAGTGACCCAAGGGATATCCCAGACAGGTATGGAGGGGGAAGAAGGCTGGGGTAGACATTCAGAGTTATGGTCTTTTGTCTCTTCCCAAGACACTAGCCTGCCCATGTAGCATAGTAAGTGCATTCCTGGATTTGTTTGCTTGCATGTTCAGCTTTTGCTTTACCTACTAAACTGTCTTTATCTCAACCCATGAGGTTTGTAACTTCTACTGTTCTGATTCTCTTCCTCATTCCATCAGGAGGGTGTAAATGGGTGGCTCGGTGAGGCTTAGTTGCTGGCTGGGGTTAAACCATGACGTGTTTAGAATCCCTTGGTTATAATGACTATTATTAGCTACTGCTACTTACATTTTTTGCTGCCTCTCAAGAGTTCTAGCTTTATATTATACTGGCTGTTGTGGTTTTTGGATATAAGAGCAAACATCCATTTTACTAGAAATGTTTTGTATGTTGAGGTGAGGGTGTTTCAGAGATTAAACTGAGGGTCCAGCTGTGCCCTAAGATATTTACCTTCCATCAAAATTAATCTGTCCTTCCCCTGTAGACTTCTGAATTTAAATCCTGTTTATTTACTTGAGGCAGTTTGGGAGACCAAGAAAAGATTATCTAAATTTAATGTTCTAATGGAATCAACCTGTTTATTGAAAGACTGTAAAGTGTATTGGACTTTTTTCAGTATGGCAGTTGTTAAGATATACTGGAATCAGTATGATACATTTAGCAAATTGGATACAAAATTTAGCAGAAACAGTTTTCCATCCTTATTTCTCCAGAATAAAGATACTTTAGATAGGAATCTATTTCATTGGAGCTTGCTGTGAAAAGTTAACGGGCGGCCATTTAAGCCCTGGACCACCATAGGTTTTTCAGGACACCACTCAGAGGCTTTCACTGCTGGTGCCTAAGACAAGGCTACTAAATCTCTAGGCATCTCTAGGATGTCTCACTCATCAGAGTGAGACAAATATAAGAGGTGTAACAGAGAATGAATAACAAACTATTCTTGAGTGATGTCTCCTGCCATCTTGAATGCCCAGGACTACTCGTCTGGGGTGTGCTGGTAAGGTGCACAGAGTATTGGCAGTGACAAGGTTCTTTGTGGAGCAGGCATTTGCAGAAGGCTTCAATTTGTATGTATTTAGTGTATTTAGGTTGTTCAGCATCTAGTTCTGGCTTGG
The DNA here is from genome assembly GCA_008694505.1 of Cyanoderma ruficeps. Taxonomy (NCBI): domain Eukaryota; kingdom Metazoa; phylum Chordata; class Aves; order Passeriformes; family Timaliidae; genus Cyanoderma; species Cyanoderma ruficeps. The sequence continues at coordinate 8,091,846 of VZDJ01001247.1, forward strand.
TCCAATACCAAAAATCAAGGTGATTTGTGGTGTTTGTTGGTTGTTTTGTTGTTGGTTTTTTTCTTTTTTTTTGTCCCAAGGAAGGAAAAAAATGGTCTCTTGTGTAAATTAAACCCTGAACTGTTCTAAATATCACCACAGAATTGCACCCATTCAAATCAATTTTAATATTTGGTCTGTATATGGAATGGAATGGAAAGAATTATAATGTGATTTCCATCAGAATACTTAAAAAAGGCTTGATTTATAGTCTGATACCATTACAATACAGTAATATTTTAAAATAAGTAAGTTATTTTAAAATAGTATGACTACTTTTTAAACTCCTATTTTAATAATATTTAATATTTATATTATTGCCACATTAAAATTAGTGATTACTATTACTATATGTAGTACTTTTAAAATTTAATAAATTATGGCTGCTATCTTTGTAAAGACTGTTCTTTATAGAGAAACTCTTCTCTTTCTGATTATTGCCACAAGTACTTTTCTTACTGCTATTTTGCCTACTGAAATTTTTTCCTCATTTGTAGTAGTTACTTAGTGCTAACCAAGCATTTCCTTTGCAATTGTTAATGTATCAAATGAAGAAAAATATTTTTAAATTGGTATCTGACAGTATTACCAGACAAGAAAACACTCTTTGAGGAGCATTTTAAAATAGAAAAAAAAATGTTTATAAAATAATTTTTCTTTTTATCCTACCTGATATATCTTCCTGTTTGATCAAAAAATGGATTACCTCTTCGTGCTGTCTGTGTTTTTCTAATGAGGAGAAAATGCACTCGAGCACGTGTGGAACAGTTTATGTTCCCTGGGAGCTACAGTGGCTTGCTTGGCTCACGGCTGGCTGTTACATGTTGGGCTGTGCCTCACAGTATCCACCCCTCAGCCTTCCCATTGCAAATTTGCTTGCATGGCAACTGCTGGTGTTGTTAACCCTCTTCTCTCCTGAAGGGTATTCCATTGTGGCTTCTCAGATTAAATATTTAATTGGGGTGGGAATTATTCTTCTTGTAATTAAAGAACTGTACAGAGCTGTTTAAAAATACTTGAACAGGAATGGTTATATATTTACAAGAGATTCTGGGTCCGTTGAGTGTGTTCCACTAAAGAGAGCTGTGGCAGCATGGCTGAGAACCTCTGGCCGTGTGGCTGCAGTAGCCTAAACAGAAGATGTTTCTTGAGTGCATCTTTCAGCCTGCACTGAGGTGCGGCTGCACAATTAGCAGCATCTGGCATGGCTTCTCTCTCGGGGTAGTTAGCTGAGCACAGATGGCTCCTGTGTGGAGTCACACGTTTGGTCATGGCCTGGCTGTCAGGTGCCTGGGTGTCCCCTCCCGGGGTCGGTGCCGGCTGTGTGGGGCAGTGCCTGCTGGGCGGGGGATCCGCTGCCTGCTCCAAGTGCTCCTCCAGGCAGGTGAGCACTTCCATGCTGGCCCTAGCATGGCTGACACAGGGAGCTGTGGTGGGGAAGCTGCAGGGACATGCATGTCCGTGGTGGTTGCTCAAGCCTACAGGACTAGATTAGAAGTAAACTGAAATTAGCACTTTTCAGGAGGGGTTATGTCAGGCTTAATGCCAGCTGTTTTGTTGTAGAAACCTCTGCTTCTGGGCCACACTGGTCATAGACACAGACATCTTCAGGGGCCTTCCACTATTAGAGATGTAGGCATTCTAGGCACAAATCCTTCTGTGGGCAGAATCATAGGGAAAGGCTGGTTAACACCTCAGAGGAGTGAGACCCATTCTTCACCCGATTGCAGGTGAAATCCCTGATTTTCCTTTTATACTACAGGAAGGCATTTGACCAGCAGGGACTATACAGAATGCTTTTTTCCCCCCCTTTTTTTTAGTTGAAATAAATCTGTTTCAGGAAGTGTAAAACTAACTCCCTGCTTCTTTGATCAATTTTTATTCCTTTATTTTATTTGGGTACACTGGGTGAATGAAGACTTTACCTCTAATTTGGAAATGTCTGAGTAATCTTTTTGCTATTGGCATTGCTGGCTAGTCTTTCTCCTGCTAGCATAACCATGTCATAACACATAAAATTTATTTTGTTTTAAAACTAAAACTGAAAACAGAGCCTTGAAATGCAACTTCTCTTAATATTATCTCTTCTATCATACTCATTTAATTCTTGATGTAAAACAAGAATTCATTGCTTTTGTGCTGGGAGCACGAAGCCACAAGTTGATACTGTTAACTCAATGTTTGTAATATAAAGTGCTGTTCCTGTAGTGTGGTCCAATTACACAATAGTGAAGCAGGGATGTAACACAGCAATGCTGCTTTCCTATTTGTTTCAGTAAGTTTAGCACAGCGGGAAACATGGCATTCTTCCAAGGTAATGCGTCAAGCTTACAGTTGGATGGAAGCACACTGGAAATTATTCCAAGACTTTGCGTGCCAGCTAATAACTCTCGCTGAATGTATGCGACAATTGTCTTGTGAAATGTGTTTGATGTCGTTTCATTGCTAGGATTTTACATTTTTATTTTGAGATATTATGGTATTCTAGAGAGATTTGAAGAAGTTTCTCTGTAGGTACTACATTTACGGCATTGTACTTTTAGTAATCAAATGCAATTTCTGTCTGGGTAGGGATCATGTACACCCTTTTAAAAAATCCTGCTGTATCTTCTGAAATCAGAAAGAAGTACTCCATTAATTAGATCAAATTATGTACATTGTTCTTCCAAAAATGTCCTATTTTTTGAAGAAGAATATATCTAAAACAACATCTTAGCTGAAAATACATGCATGATAGCAACAGACTGTCTCCTTTCTTTTTGAAGTGTGGAAAGTAATAATGTATCAGCCGTTTGGCAGCTGGAAGAAACCAGAAATGTTGAGGCATCTTATTTGGTAGTCATTTTGCTGTAGAGACCTGGGGGTTGGAAAGGAATCAGAGTTTTTGCAGTTGGTCTCATTCTTGACTAGTTTTCACATTGCTTTAAAGCCATTTCCCGAGTCAGTAAATATCACTGTTGCACTGTGGCGTCAACACACTGCGCCTGTCTTAAAGATACATTGATATTCTTTACAGCTTTGAACTGTCCTCAGCAAAATATATACATTTAAAATACCATGGCAGTGGCTTTATAAACAGCTCCGTGATAGATCTTTTCATGTTTCAGATGTGGTGAGGAGCAGCCACCACTTGTGGAGCATTAGAAAATAGTTCACAATTAAGGAGTTAATCTTTAGCCTCACTAGCAGTCTTGAAACAGAGGGTGTCAGTGCATACTAAAAACAGTATTGGTGGTTTTTTTTGTGAACCACAGAGAGCTCAGAGAGCTGTTAGTTCCAAACAGGCTGTTGAATGCTATCACAGGTAAAAATACCAGATGTACAGCACCAGGTTTGATTTTATGATTATAAAGGTAAAATTCCTCCATATCAGGCTTTTTTTTTTTTTTTATCCCCACTGCTCATTTTTCAGTCAGTATTCTTAGAATGGTATCTGACACCTCTTGCTCACAGACATTTTCTCTGTGGTAGTAAGTTTGGACATACAATAAAGATGATAATTACTACTAGTGTTTAAAGCTTTCCAAAGGTCTTTATTTATATACATACATACACCTTTCTTGCAGAATTTCTGAATGCCTTTGGCAGCATTGATCCAGCAAATGGAAAGTTGGTTGTCATTGGCAATATTTGTTGTTCTAGAGGCTGTGTTTGTTCCAGCTGGTGGGAGTCATTTCAACACTGACGTGTGGAAAGTGTATAAAAGAAAATAAAGAACAGAGAAGATGCACGGGGGTTAGTCAGCCAAACATCAGCCTTGGCCCATGCTCCTCAGGCAGTAGTTGTGTCAGGTTGGGGGGAAAAAAATAAGACTACTGAGCTAGGTGAGCATCAAAACCCTGCACAGGTCCAGCAAAGCAAAGTGCAGACAGTTATTAATGGGACTGAAATTGGGGATTAATCACTACATATATCCCATAGTAATTCCTACTAGCATCGAGAGCACCAGCAAATTCTCCATGTGGTTAATATGGTGAGCTTGCTGACTGCAAATGTGCGTTGTGTATGTTGTCAGCATGTAAGGGTCCTTGTGCATGAGAATTGCCTCACACAGTGGGGAGTGAAAGAAGAGTGTGTTGAGTGGACCAGGGTACATGCTGATTTGGCAAAGGATATAGGATGAATTCCTGGGTCAATAGTGATAATGATCAGAGTGCCTTTCTGATGAATAATTAAGTATGGGTTGGTTAAAATTTTCCTCTCAGTAGTGACATAATTTGGCATAGTGTGTGCCAATATTTAATGAAGAATACACATTTGAGATTGTCCAAGCTGGTTTTTGGCTCTTACAGCTGCTTTTAGAGCTTTGAAAGCTCTATTTTGGATTGTAAAAAAAAAACCAAAAAAAACCCCAACAAACCAACCCCCCCTTCATGTGAACGTCACCTGGCAGGGGTTTTGGGGACAGCAGTTGCAAGAAGAGGATCCGTCAGAGATCAAAACCACAGAGTGACAAAACATGCTTGTCCCTGGATATCCTGGATCAGAGTATCTGCTCAACACCTTGTTTTCCTTTGATGACTGGTGCTGACACTGAGATGGTGCTGCTTTTTCAGTAACAAAACTCCAGCGGAACCACTGAGTCAGTATATAAAACATGCTGTGATTTTTTTTTCACCTATTTCTTTGCAGACAAACAAACATACAGTGAGAGAACAAGTCATTACAGTATGCATTTCTAATGCTACAAGCAGGCCTGAATTAAAAAATAAAAAAAGAAATCAAAGTTCTGTGAAAATAAATAGTGTCTTTCTTTAATCCAAAGCCTCATACCTACTGCTGTACAAAGCAGAATGACTGGAAAGTTTAAACTTGGTGTTTTGTTTATTGTTATGAATCATTCATTAATTCCCTTGTTAAATTTTATAATTTAATGCTTTCCAGACCTTCAGTTATTACTGCACTGAGTTTTCACCAGTAAATTTGTAATTATTTCTGTGCATTGTGTGGCAGTGTTGTCTTTTATATTTAGTGTGGAACTCCTTTCTGACAGTAGTAGTGCAAAATAATTTCGAGTGTTCAGAGGTGAAAGGACTGCACTTCTCAGATGAAGTGAGGGTTATTTCTGAAAGCATAACCTACACTGTTGTTGCTGTCTTCAGTATGTCTTGGTGCTTTATTTGCTTTTATATTTAAAATTACAGTTTGGTGGTTAATGTTGGAAATTACTAAGAAGAGAAAAGAAACTTTCCTCTTTTTTATACTGCATCTTGGCTGCAGTTGAAACAATGGGTCAGTGGCACTAAATACAGTCTGGTAGTTTGCTCATTTTATTTTACCTTTCCTCCAGTGGATAGATAGTGGTCAGTTAATACCTTTAACTCTATTATTTATTTTTTTAATATTAAAAAGAGAGAAAAAAAAGCAGTGGGGAGGATTTTTTCTCATCATTGTCTCTGATTGCCAAGTTATTTGTATGTAGAGGGAAGATTCTTCTGGTATAATCAATCTGCTGCTACCCATTTTACTGCCAAGCATTCCTTCTCTGTGGTAGCGTAATGTTACCTAGGGAACAGCTTAAAGCTGACACATACAGTGGTGCCACAAATTAATTTCACAGTTATCAGGATATAGGGTGATAACAACAACATGAGCTACTGTGAAATTACCATTGTTCCTATTGAGTTACAGTGTAATTATTACTTTTGTGGCAACTATGCAAATAACTCATGTCACCACTGTAGGATGGGATGTGCTTTCCTTTCTCTGATTCAGTACTTTGTGCTTCAGAGACATCTTTATGTGCTATAAACTAGAGCTCTGCTTTGAATTAAAAGCTAAATATGGTTATATCTTCAGGAAAAAAAAAAGGTGAAAAAGAGACAAGCAATACTTAAGAGACTAAAACCAAAAATCCTTGCAGTCTGTCCATTATCACCTGGTATCAGGTCTGCAAATATGTGATAATTTAAGAAAATAATGACCACGCTGTTACTCTTTCATTATTTCCAGAATCAAAATCGGAACCTTCCTTCAAAAAAGGAGCTTTGAATTAGTTACATCTGTTATGGGATGTTTTCAGGTTTCTTTGCTGCCATTTTGGTTTGGTAAAAGGGACAGGTGAAGAGATGTTTGATTACATTTATTCTTATTGACAGGTAGGAAAAAAAATTGTGAAGCAAGATTAAGATGCTGTATCCAGTATAAAAGATGAAATGAATGTATCCTTGGCCCTGGACATTGGACCCTGGTTAAAACAAAACAATTGCTGAGGCTTAATGATGGCAGAAGACCAGGTCAGATTGTGGTGAAGTTGGCACAGGTGCTCCTTGTAGTGCTTGCTTAGAACCAGGAGGAAGTGAGCATGCTTTGGGGGCAGCTTACGTGTTTTCAGAAAGGTAAGATCTGTGAGGTAGTTTGGGTTTTATTTTTCTACCCATAGGCTGAGATTTCAAAAATTCCTACAGAGAGCTTGGATATGCAACTTGCATTTATATATGGTAAGAACCTTTCAAAATTTTTATTCTAGATAAGTGCCTAACGACTAGATTTTCAAAATTGGTGAGAATTCAAGAGCTTTTAATGTTTACATATTAAAGAGTATTTTGGAGACCTGCCGTTTAGAGAAACATCACAGCTACTATTGCATGAAAAGAATGAGCAAATGAAGCTTGATTAAGCAAGTCCATAACCAAGAGAAAATCTATATGTGTAGGATAACTCACTATTATAAAAATTGAGAGCAAGATAAATTTCCCTGAAGAACAAAATTCTGATGATGGGCAAGTTTTCTTTCTTTTTTAGAGTTTAGTGAAACTTCATTGACAAATAATCCTAATGGAATGATACCCTCTGATTTTTTTCCCTAATTTAAATTCTTAGTTTATATTTTATAGGTTATAAAAAATGAAACTGAAGAAAGCGTTTTCTCATTTTAGTTATGAATTTTCAGATATTCTTTTGCAAAAGAATGTTTTTTAATTAATTTCAAAGTATTGTTTTAAATTGCAAGTAGCTTCCAAAAGGAATCTGTTTCCTCAGTTCTACAGAACAGCTTGATGAGCCTGTTTCTGTGAAGGAATAAATATAACAACATTCTGAAGGAGCTGTCTGTGTCCGTGAGCATTTCTAAAATGTCTGTCTGTGCTGTATCACCAAGATTTGAGCTGCAATAGTTGGGGTATTTTTCAGCAATGTTCTGTTTCTTTCTTGTTCGGAATTTTTTTTCGTTGGGTCAACACAATCTGCTCAGGTTTTGCACTGATGGAATATAGCAGTACCATAAAAGCTCTGCAACTGATGATCTAGGGGGAAGTAATCACAAGATAAATAAACCTTATGTTATGGCTCATTTATTATCCATGGGATGAATAATGGTGGAAAAGCATGTGGTAATTAATGGACTGGCTTCATGGAAAGACTCCTGTTTATCATATGGTTGTTGCTCTTTTTAGTGGTTTGCTGACAAGTATATTTATTGCAGTATGAGGAGGTCACTAATTAATATGGATATTAGTAAGGCTTTGTGAGACTACTCTGAAAAATTTGATTGTTTAAAAATTTTCTCTGTCCCCCATTCAGTTTTTTCAGTTCTATGCATTGAAGAGCTAAGTCAGTGTTTGATGCCACATTATTGTTCAGATGCGCAGTAATCTTTAACTCATATAAGTTACATTTGAGAGAAACAGTTTGGGCTTAGCAAGAGTTTCTGGAAGATCTGGTGCAATCCTTGCATGCTTTGTTAGGAGTTAGCCTTGTGAAAATGAGTCATAAAGGTTTAGAGCCACCAGAGGTGCTCATTGTCCCGGTTTTGGAAGGATTTGGGGATCAAGGTGGGTACTTGTGGTACTGCGGGGAGCTTCTGCTGGAGCCACTAGTGACCCAGAAGGAGAAGTTCATCAGAAAAATCCAGTGTTGCATTTTGTATACCTGATGACCCAGACACTGTTTAGGATAAGTGTTATGTGTTGACATGATTTTTAATATAAGTAGATAAAGTTGTTGAGGGTTTGGTTTTTTTGGGGTTTTTTTTTTTAAGAGTGTAATTTTGAACACTATGACAGACTCTTTTGTTAAAATGTAACTATGACCTACTGCCACAGCTGCTTGCATAAGAATCTCCAGCAAGCCATAGAGCAAAAATCAAGAATAATTTTCTTGCAAAATAGGTAGCCTCAGTTATTTTATTGCTTTTGTGTCATTTATTTATGATTTCTTAGCTTTACTAGACAAACAATGGTAATTCTGTTCTGTGTGTAGAGATAGATGTTGTTTTAAAACAGCAAGGAAGTTTAGATCTTTTCCCAAGTTTTCAAGTAAGAAGATGCTCTCAGCTGGTTATTTTGATGGATTTCTTCCCCCTCATCCGTGATGACCAGTTTCAGATATCCTAATAGGGAGACAGGAGTGGGATTTTTTTTTGTGTTAGGCAGGCAATTTTATCTCCTTTTGTTCCTATTTTAAAATTCTTTTTTTGTCTCCAGGTTACTTTTTAGTTGTTCTCTATGTGTCCCACTAGCACTTCATTAGCCAAGAGTGACTGAGCCGAGTCCTGTACTGTAATCTTTCTTCCTTTGCTTATGGAATAGCTGTAGGAAAGGTGGTAGCTTTCCAGACTGATCTTATCTTTTCTTCTTCAATCTCTGTGTGATTGATGTGTGGTCAAAGTTCTCAGCAGAAGCCGCCTGAGAACTGAGGTCCAGCCCTGACTTCCAGGGAAGCAGATTGGGACGTGGTAGTTTACAAAGGGTCAAACCCTACGTAATAACTGAGTCACTCAGTTGAGTGAGCTGCTCAGAGCTGCTGCATGGTCAGTTTAAGCCTCTGAAGTGAGGTCTGTAAGCAGAGTCCTGGGAGGGTCCTTTGACAGGTTCATGTGACCCTGTTGCACACAGGCAGCCTAATCTGAACTGGAAATACAACCTGAGCTGTAGTATGCACTGTAAGTACAGATAAGTGGATGTGGTATGGGAATGGTGGTGTGTGAAGGTGAGTAAAATCCTTTCTCAGGTGTGTCTCTGGAAAGGGCTTCACAGGACAAGATACCTGTTGTCTTTATTTTCTCACAACTGACTCCACTTTTTGCTTCATGCTGTGACTTTATCCTGGAAAAAAAAAATGAACCATGTGAGAATGGGAGAAGTCCTTAGTTATGTTTCACTTGACGGAAGGTGAACTTTTAATGTGAAATTTGCATGCCCCTTCCTGGTTGTCACAGGTGCTGACATTGAGAGCACCTTGGCCATGTCTTTACTTGAAAAAGCTTTCCTTGGAAGTTCCACCTTCTGGAAAAGACTTAAAATGGCTTGACTGAAATTGTGGCTCTTTACCAGATTGAAAACTGTGGTCTTCTTGTTTCAAAATAACAAATCTACTATTTCTCTATGCAGGGCCACTGAAAATTAACAATTATCGTCTGTGCTCTGAAGAATATAAATAGTTCCTCCAGGGAAAAATACATAAATCAGTGCCAAATCTCACTAAATTAAAAAAACAAATAACCTATTTCATTTTGGCAGGGTTGATAATGTTCTGATCCTTGGCTTCAGGGCCAACATATTTTTCTAGGTCTACATAGAAAGATGTTCATGTCATTTCTGCCTCTACAGTAAATAAAAAGCTGGATCAGCTCTCCTATGTTGTCTGTAATGAGTTCCAACTGGAGTACTATCCCTCCATCCTTGGCAGCTTAGGCAGCTTTTCAGTGCAGAATTTTCTGGTTTTCAGAAAGCAAGATTTTTAACCTCTTCCTTTCTTAGAAAGGTACAGACATTGTAACATAAGAGATTACCGTAAAAAATGCATTAAAGTTTTGAGATTTATGGACATTGGTATATTTTGTATTTAGCCAGAAGAGTCCTTCATGTTCTGACATGCCTTATTTCTCGTTTGGAGAATTGACTTTCAGTTTTGTTCTTTGTTATAAGGTAGAGGTTCTGGCATCCTATGCATCAAATAAAGCCTAGTACTAAGAGCTGTCTCATACCAGCCACTTCTATATGATATAAATTTCTTTATCTCTTTCTCTCTCCCTCTGCCCCTCAATCACTTTGTTCAGTAGTCTTTCTTAATGTTTTTTTCTCATTGAAATACTAAAGCCTGCAAGAAGTTAGTTCATGATGAAATGATTTGCCTGGTCAGTTCACCTCTGACTGAGGCAACAAGCTCAGCAGTAATGGAGTTTTAACTGAAGGCAATACATAGCATTGTATATCAAACAATGCCAAATAGGTAAAACTGTACTGGAGCAAAAAGGTGATCTATGCCAGCTTCCCTAGGAAATTACATGTGATTATGGAAGTCCTTGGGGAAGAATGGACCCTTTTCAGTGTACTTCACTAAGATGTGTGACAGGCTTGCTTTATCTTCTTATTTTGCCAATTTTCATATTCTCATGGTGGATAAATAAGATCTCGCACATCATTGTGCTGCTTTACAGATAGGAATTCCTTCCCTCAGCACACATGGAAGACTCAGCAAAGTCCTGAGCACTTTGGCCAACACTGAGAAAGATCGTGCTCTTGTATTGAATTTTAAACAAAGCCTAATTCTTATGCTTAAACTTTGAACATGAGCTTCAGTGTGTGCACAGCGTAGAGCCACTGTGCATGTGTCGGTAAAGGTATAATCTGTACTGTATGTTGTATTTATGTTGGCTTATGGAAACAGACTCAAGCCCTAGGAATTCAGCTGTTCTTCTGAGATGATGCCCTGCCATGTGGCCAGTGATCTGCCCTGAAGCAGCTCATTTGCGGGAAGTTCTCAATCCCGAGTTTCATCCAGACACTACCTACTAAGAACACTAATACTCGTGTAACACCGTGGATAGTCCTGATCTTGTGTGAGTACATTTCTGTGAGGAGTAGGATTAATAATTAATGCATGTTCCCTCTGTGTAAAACAGGATAATCTCTGACAGATGGTGATTTTTAACAAGAACACTGCAGCAATTCAGATCAGGCTAGGCATGCTTTTTCTCTGCCTCAAAACTGAAAGATGCTTACGTGGAAGTATGTAAAACCCACATGGCTTTCTTGTCCTCTATTACTAGTTTTGGATCATGGATACACCGGATTTTTGAGAGGTTGTAATAATAGTGGTAGTAGTGTGGTTTTGTCAAATATCAGGGCATTATAAAAATGTCTGAATACTTCCTGTCAGTAGGTGAACAGCTGAGAGAAAAAAACAAATTGCTACCAGTAGTAGAAACTTACTAAAAAATGTCTGTCAAAATATTTTTTTTTCATTTTTGCTATTGTGGGTAACATAAACATACAAAAATTGTGTGTTTTATTCCTTTAATGACTTCATAGTGTTGTTGATGGAACAAGATATTTAATCCGTTCTTAATCTTTTCTTGCTGTGAAATGCACCCCAGAGATTTAGAGGTCAAACTGGGCACCCATCAGAACAGTCCAGCTGTGCTGGTCTCCAAGGGAAGATCATCTGTCTCTTTCTGAAGGCTGCAGAGATATATATTAATGAATGATGGAATGGTTGATGTGCTGTCAGGTGCTCGTCCAACATCAGCATCAGGCTGATGTACTAGAAAGACTGCCTGATATGCTATGAACATGTTGTATATTTAGATTTTCTCATTGTATGTAAAGAACTGTTATAAAAAAGCATGCACCATTGCATACTTCAGATGGATGGATGTCATTGCTTAAATGAAGGCTTTGAATCACAAATGTATGTGCAAGTAGCTATTTTCTTCCATTTGTAAAATACTCAGCTAACTATTTCTCAGAATGAGTAATGTACCAGATATAGCACCAAAACAGTGTCTATAGTGCTTCATATCATTTTAAGCAGAAATAGATATGTTTATTGAATACAGCATCTAGTTTGCATCCTTAGAAGTATCCATTTGGACCTTCTTTCTCTGGAAATGGGATTTTTGAAATGCTGCACATCTGTTCAAAAGAATACATCTATTTTTCAAGTTTATTGAAGAGTATATGGTATTTTTCAAAGAAATGGACTGATGATTTAATCAGTTTTTATATGGAGGAGGCTGAGAACATGTGAGAATATCTTTCAGATTACCAGGTCAGATAAAGTACCTGGTAGTTATGAGACAGTGGAGGGGAATTATTAAAGTCACTTAGGAGTTGCCACTTTACCTTCCTAAAGCCTGAGAGCACCTAAAGGCTGCCTGAGTACTTGGTCTGCACTTCCATAAAAGAGCTTCTCAACACTGAACTCTGCAGTAGGTTTCCAAATAGGCTCTTCCTGTTCCACATTGATTCAGTCCCTACAGGTTAGCCAAGCCAGATGTACTTGAGGGATCTTAGAAACTGATACTGAAAGCTAATGGGTTAGAGGTTTACCAAGTATTTCACGTGTTGAATATGTGAGTTGAAATACCTGCTCTTCCTGGTTTTTGAGTAAGTGCCTGAATTTAGAACTTTCACAGCTTAGGGCTTGAACATGGGTTGTCTGATAATGGTTGCTGTAAAACTGTTTTGACTTTTTTTCTATTTTCAGATGGAAAAGCAGGGCTTAAATTTATTTCCTCATGAGCAAGTGCATAGTGGTAACCTTTGGTAAAGGAAAGGCATGGTTCTGGTTTGTCTCTGACCCTGTCAGATGTTTAGCAACTAAAGTCATAGCAGCTAGCATCTTGTCTGTTTTTTTGAGAATTTATTACATATATCCCTACCTAGTCTGTCCATTCATTTGGTGTGTGTTTGGAACCTGAATATCCAAGTTGGGTTGAAGAAGTCAGCTTTAGTTAACTTTGAGTCTTCAAAGCCCAAGTCTTGCCTTTGAAGATGAAACAGCAGTCAAAAATACTGCTTCAATACTTGTATTTTGAATTCATGGAAAAGGAGTAGCATGTGTCTGAATGACACAAAAGATCAAGCAGTCAAAATAAAAGCTAATGCTCTGAATGAGAGGTTATACTGCTGAATGTAAGATTTAGAAGGTAGGATATTTAAAAATACCTCAAAAGTTTTGGAATGGTGAGAAAAGCCAATCTTACTTCTGTATTTTCAAGCCTGACCCTGTAATTAAAATCACTTGGGTGATTTGAGGAAAGATAATTCTGATTTGTGTGGAAATGCAAGTAGGTATATTGCAATTCTCAAGATAACTGTTACCATTCTAGTCCTGTTTGTGTTTAGGGGATTAGAAACAGCTCAAGGGGATATCATCTAGGATGGCTGGGCTCAGACTTCAAGGCCCCTTAGATTGTATCCACAAGTATTTTTTATGTACCCATTCACAACTCTCTGTTTTGTATACCAAAGCCTCTGTTTTTCACAAGTGTAAGCAAATGGGAAAGGATAACCACAGGGAGTCTAAGAGCTGTGTTAAAAAATTACATATCCATCAGGAACCCCCAAGAATCTCCCTGCTTTGGGGATATTTGAGCTCTTACTCTTCTTGATTTAATAATTTGATTCAAAATCTTCAGATGAGAGTGGATCAATAACTGGGTATCTGCCTGGGTAACTGACTTTGTCTCCTTTGAAGTAAAATGAGATTTAGTTTTGTATTCTCTGAGTTTTGAATACACACATCTTCTAACACCTTGTTTTATATCATAATTTCAGTATTAGCATTAAGTCATCAGAATAATTCCTCTGGCTACATTACTTGGTCCTGAACCATAGGAGAGAGATTTTATGACAGGAGCCATCCCAATGTCATCTCTGTTTTAGACTGCTGTGGAGATTTGAAGCAGCATAAGGAATGACTGGGAGATGTGTATGCTGCCTTCCACTCTGATATCACTGGGATGAGGCTCTGTAAGGCCTGATGATTGCTTCAGCTGAATGTGTTATTAGTTTATAGTATGTGTGGTATATGGATGTGTTTAGTGAGTGATCATCTCCCTGGATCTACTGGACAGAGCCTGGAAGTGGAGTCTGCGCTGAAGAGTGAGAATTGTAGCAGACAGATCCATAAATACTCTGCATTGCAGAGCCATGAGTGAAAGGGAAATAGTACAGTAAAGCAGTGTTCAAAAAGGGAGAGGTGTGTCTGTCCCCTCCGTGTGAGCTGAGTATGATAATGTACTGAACAAATAATGGTGGTATCTACAATTTACTAATCTGTAAAATCTATTGTCTCTCTTCAGTTTTGCATTACCCCATTGAGATCAATGGGTGATTGACTATAATAGATTAACAATTGTCAGCTTTACCTACTGTGCTTGCAGATTGAGGTAAAGAAGTCGATCTTCTCTGCAGAGTAAGTTTCATAAGTGTTTTACATCTTTTACCTTCTAGAAAATCTTATAAAAGTTGTAACGTCTGTAGATTTTTGTGGAACAGTAGTCTGAAATCTGGTTTCTTTTTGCAGTAGAAGTAGATTGACTTGTAAGAGTATCAAAACATTTCAAGTTCTGAGTGATGTTAGTACATGGCATAAGTACTACACTTCTTCAATTTAGTTATTGTAGCACTGTGGAAATGCTCAGAGAGTATTTTCTGTAGAGTTAGGAAGAGCCTAACAGCAGTTTATTGTGAGAACAAGGAAGATTGTTCTTGCTGCACTGATTTGCAGCATGATTATTAAATATCATGAGACATGCTAGGCTATTCTGTTATTGCAGTGGATCTGGGAAACATATTGCAGCCACCAGCATTGCACTCTGTTTTTATTTCATAGCATTCTGGTATTGTGAAGTTGAGGGAAACATGAGTTTTTCTTCACTTTTTGTTACTCCAGATATTCCTGGGCATGTTGTCTATGAAAACACCTCTCTCTTGAACATGTACTGGAGTGCTAGGGCTTTGGAACAGATTTGAGTAAATAGCAAATGAAAACCTAGGAGTGATGATACTGCTTTGTACCTTTTCTACGACTGCAGTATAGTTTGTTGATATTAATGTTTATTTCCATGCAGGCAAATTGGATGGGAATTTAACCTGGAAAAGTGATTGTTATTATTAGTATACCATTGTAAAAGAAATCCCAGTGAATGCAGGTCCAATATTTTAAGCTTTTGCTTATTACTTTTTGTGATCGTGGTGTGGCGTGGTGTGGCCTTCACATGGGAAGGGCTGCAGTGCTTTTTTTGTACTGATCCTGCTGTATTTACAACTCTGTAACTCACTTTGGGAAGGTTTGTGATGCTCATCTTGCAACTGCAATGTGCTTTCAAACAGGAATAAACCATTGGTTGTTTGTTCCAAGATTGGACTGGTGAAGGATGAACAGTTTTCTGTACTGTCTGGTATTATCTTTATTGGGTTCTTGTACTAATGTTTTTTCATTAGTGCCTACATTTTTGCTTACGGTTAGCAGACCCACTGAAAAGAGAAGTCATGAAAATAAGTTCATGTAATAAATATTTTTCAGCTTTTTGGTTGTGGTTTTAGACAACAGTCCTGTTAAACTGGTATATCTGCCTCATGAAACAATTGCCAAATCGAGGTCTATACCCGTGTGACAAAATTAAAAGCTTTAAGTGCATCTCACTAATGAATTCTGATATTTTTATCATATGGTAAGTCTGTTCTCAGTATAGATTTCCTAGTGTTGCTTATAGACTGTATTTAATAAGAGGGAGTGTGGGTTTGTACGATGCTGCTGTCTGGTGCAAGTCAGAATATGCCTCCTCCTGAGCTGACAGCTGCTGCAGTAATGTCAAGAAGACTCTATGTTACCTTCCCTGTGGCTTCTCCAGGTGCTACAATGCCTGAAGGAGGTGGAACTTTTACAGATGTTAACATCTGCAGCAGAGTAGGGCTCTGTTGATTAAAACTTGAATATCTAACCACCTTAGCAGTAATTAACCCAAAGTACTTGTGCACTGTGAAAAAGTCACTTCATGTACAGAGAGTTACAGAGTCCTGCTCTATCTGCATCTTCTGTTAACTGGCAGCAGCTTTCATTTCATACATCTAACTGTGGTTTACATCTGGGAATATTCTGGGGTTTGTGTTTCCTTGTTTTTTGTTCTTGATAATGGTTCTTGGTAAATGCTTAGCATTGAAATCTGTATATTACCTACTCATCTGTGGAAGGGAGAATAACTGCATTGGTTTCCTGCAAACCTTTTAGAAACTCATGCAGGGTGTGCCTGCATGCCACTTACCAGTATAAGTGTTTACTGGTTTTGGACAGCATTTAAGATGTGCATGTACCTATTTTAGAGAGATTCATAAGCACCAGTGATTTCTAATTGGCTGGTAGGGTGGTGCTGCTCTTCTGAATGTGGCAGTACAGCACTGCTGTTGTGCTGGGCAGTCAAGGTAAGGGACCATCATTCAAGTGAAAAGCTGCTCATGTAATTCCTGGATCTGCCATGGCTTGGATCTGGTAACCTTGAGAGTATCCTGTGAGCATCCTCTGCATCACCAGGCTTTTTCTGGAGCAGGGGAAAGCTGGCAAGAACTTTCTGTTGTGTTCATTCTTCTAATTTTTTTGTTTACACTAGGATTGATACTTTAAAGGTGAGAGAAAATGTAAAGGGAAGGTAGGCTTACATTATGTATTATAGATCAAAAGAATGTATTGGTTTGTTGGGTTGTTTTGTTTGGTTGGTTTCTTTTTCCAACCAGGATATAAATCAACGTTTTTGTTTGTAATGTAGCTGCTGATGTTAGGAACAGTTCAAAAAGCACAGAAAATTTATCTTCTTGCATTTCTCCTGGACTACACATAATGTCTTGTAATTTGAGGCTTCCCTACAGCAGAAGCCTCACACTACTCCTCATAAGGACATTCTTGGAGACTTTACTCTCTCTTAGTGCAAAGTTTCATTAAAACACAGACTTTGCAGCTCACTTGGTACTGTAAGTTTAAAGCACTCCCTGTCACCTAGCTTGGCTGTCTATAGGCTGGAAATACTTTGGAAATTGTAGCACTAAAAGGCAAGTTTCAGAAGGGACTGATGGTTAGAGACAGGAGGACTTCTCTGGAGTTTAATTGCTTTTTGGCAGTGTGGCTCTGTCAGGAAGATTTGTTTAAAATCCTGCCTAAAAATAGGGGAACTCTGAGGCTTATAATCTCTGAGCCTCTCTTAATACCACAGGTGGTTTAATTTAGAGATTGCTGAAGTATTTTGAGGGAATTTAAGTCTCATTAGGTGGAAGGGTCTTGTTTCCTTCTAACAAATTCCCTTTTATTGAATAATTTTGGAGTCATTCAATAGAACTATTAGGTACTATAGCCAAACTTCAGTTTCACTAAGAGTTCATCAGACAGATGGAGCATTATATGGTAGGTGAGAGTGGAAGTTTCTTTCAGAATAGTTTCTTTTCAAAGTTGTTTATTTACAGACTGCAGCCTCGGGATAGCACTAATGCTTTTGTTAGCTACTGGTTTGTGCTGGTCCCAATCCAAATAAAACATTTGATCTGGGCATTCTATTTTAAACACGTGTGTACATGCTTGCTGCCTTCAGACATACTGTATTTTATCAACATGAGGGCTCCTTATTTCTTTTATTACACTGTGTAGTGACTACCAAGAGACAACAGTGTAGCAAGAAAGTTGCCTAATATTACATTCAGACAAGAACTGAGGGTCTACCATTCAGAATATGTCTTCAAAGTATTTCATACAGCTGGAAAACATTTGTGTTACTATCTGGAAAAAAAACCTGTGGATATTGTTTGGATTCCTGTTGAATGAAAAAGATGACAGCTTCATTTTAATACTGTTTCTGATGTGTTTATTGATGTAAGCAGGTTAAATAATTTTATTCCATGTGGTAATCACAGTGTATAGATCACTGCTTTGTTCAGTATATTTTGGATGTAGTCTGTTAACTTGCATTAATCTTCAGGTTTGTTTTTTCGGTCTTTTTCTTTAAAAACAATTCCAAAACACCGAGCCTCAGAAGTTAGATGTAAAATAAAACAATTATTTAATGTTATGCAGTTTGTACACTTGCTACATTACACCTTATTTTCTTTGTGAAACTGATGCAGAATCCACTAGATACTCCCTGTATGATTGCTATTGCAAGTTGATCAGAGAATCATTAGGGGAAAGACATTTCAAAAAGTCCTCTGCAGGATTTCTCATTAGTGTGAGAGTATATTCTTTATTCCGTAATTACTGCTGTACTTAGATGTAGGGGAGGACAACATAAAGTGAACTGAATATTGCGAATGTGTAAAGATATCCAGTCTTTCCTGTTTACCAGCAATTTCAAACATACTTTGTGCTTTTTGTTTAAAGAACCATACAAATAAGACTACTTAGTTTTCTGAAAGTGTTAAATACTAAATATGAATTAACTTTAATACCAACAGTAATTTGGCACATCTTCAAAAATTTTCATGGACTTATAACGGTGCTGGTCATAAGACCTCTCTGAGCAGTAAAAGAAGCAAAATTTAGAGACTTGAAGTGTCTCACAAGTTACACCTCTGTCACCCTAAATAGAAAGAATATTTTATTATATGGCATAATGCTGATCTTTACTGTTGGGACTTCATCTGTATCTAACAGAAGTTGAAAATGATATATTCTATACTGTGAGATTTTATACTAGAAAACAAATGTTTCTTTTGACATGCATAAATATAGGGTTTTTTAATAACTGTATTTCAGTTCATTCTCATGCAAATGTTAAATACAATTACCTTGGTGCTCCAGTCAGTGTTCATTCACAAATGTATGATATCAAAAAAAAGTGATGTAATGTGACGTTATTTATAAAGGTGTTTGCTTTTATCAAAAGAGATTTTAAAAATGTCATTAAGGAACTGAATTTCTGACTTCCAAATATATTGGTTCTGTTTACAGGTTATTTTTCCTTTAAAATATCTAATCAATAGACCTCCAAATTCAACAGAAGTCTAAAAATAAAACTTTTCTTTTTGCTGTCATATTAATGTCTGTGGCAAGAATTCTTCATCTGACACTCAGCAGTCTTGCTGATGTTCAGTGACAGCATAAATTCCAGATAACTCCTGAACTGCCTTCACTCTTCAGAACAAATACAAGTAAAAGTAGCAAAAAAGTGTTGCTGTAACTTTGCCTTGTGGTACACTGAAGTTAAAGACAGACTTCTCGTTCACTTCCTGGGATAATGATTTTGTTGGCTTGGAGCAACAGATTGGGAGTTATTCTCTTGATCACTGTAGCTTTTAAATAAAAAAATTCAGAAAGATCTTGTTAATTTAAGAAAGACAATATCATTGAACTTTTTGGTCCAGTGGAGCACTCAGGAATGAGGGATAACTTGGTGCTTCTGGTATTGCCTTGGAGGCTGGGATGCGAGGGGTTTCTGTGCTGCAAGTTGCTGAAAACTGCCAAAGTATTCTGCATCTTAGTCCTCTGTTACCAAAACTGAGATAATATTTCATTGTCTTATGTCTTGGATGGGGAGAGGAGTACAAAGCAAGAGTGAGAGGTGCTCAGGGGCTTTATTGAGGGTGACTGCCTGGGTAAATGTGAGGAGATAAACACAGTCTCTTGTACAGGAGTGAACTTGCCTTGTCTGAGTCCTGTGTTGATGGGGTTAGCATAGTTGTGAGGACCCTGGGAGGGCAGGCAGGGATAAATGACCTTCAAGCAAATGGTTTAGTTATCTCTTGTACTTCCAGAGTCACTTACTGAGATTGGAAGGGACATAGGGTGGTTGTCTAGTCCAATCCTCTTACTCAGAACAGTATTGACCAAAGGAGATTGTACTGAGCTGTGCCCAGCCAGGTTTTGAATACCTCCACGGATGAACACTTCACAGTCTCTGTGGGCAAGCAGAAAATGTCTCAACATTATACTGAGCCTAAATTAACTGGCAGAATAAGGAATGGACAGAGCTAATTCTTTCATATGTGGTTATGGTCATTGACCTAGCTTTATTACTTCCACATGCAAAGTGAAGAGTTACAGCTTTGCTTTTCACTTCCCTAAGGACGGTAGATCTGAACAATGCTAGGGGTTGGACAGCACACTGAGAGTCAGTTATATCCTTAGGGCTGCTGAGATGTCTCAAAACAAGTCAAAGATCCTTGTATTTTAAGGAACTAGATTTCTGTATTCAAAACTGTAACAGACCATTTTCAGGACAAACACTGATCACAGGAGTTACAATGCAGCTAAGTTTTTATGTTAGCAGGAGGTCATGGTTTACAAAGCAATATTTTTGAAAAGTGGCTCATTGATTCATGATACTTGGTTCAGGTATCTGCACTTTTGTCTCTTAGTGGGGCAAAAGTTGTCACCTATTTTTTGATTATGATGTAAGGCTGGGTTCTGAACCTACAAAAAAAATGCTGCCAATCTCTGTGAAAGAAATAGTAGTTTGTAGCTGGGCAGAAAAATTTAGACAAGTTGTGTTAAAACAGTATTTAGAAGTAAGTTTGCCACATAACCCAAGATGTACCAATACAATGATTTAGTACAATACAGTGTTCATAAAACACGATGCAAATTTAAACATTTGCATTTTGGCATATGACTCAAATACCTGTTTTTGTTTAAAAGGAAAATGTGACATTGTGAAAATCAGCAAATTTAATATTAGTGTGTTTGCAGCAGAGCTGTAGGTTTCTGTGCTGTAAGTACTGGTCCCAGAATTGGCATCTGAAACACTTGGCCACTTGGAATAGGTTTGGCTTGAGAAACTTGGCCTAGCAAGGTGTTTGTGTTTAGTTAATGCTTACTACTGTTGGGTTTTTGTTTTCTTAATCGACATTTTTCCCACTTATATTTCCCCACCCTGGATACAGTGTGTCAGTAATTGAATCTCTTATTTCTCCAAGCATAAGGTAGTAATGTCATACTTTATATTCATGATAAATTCATAAAATATTTAATAGATACTAGCAAGAGCCATTATGAACTGTCTATGTAAAAAGATGGAATACTTGAGGGCATTTGTCACACATAATTCATGGCTGACGACTAAACTAATTTCAACTCTTCTGGTTGAGTTGGGTTGAGTCCCACACCTTACATTGCATATATTATAAGAATATTGAAAATGCTGGAACTTGTTATTTTTTGGTCTTAATAGAAAGGTAACACTAAATCACAACATCTGAAAATAAGTCTAGTTTATTTGTTCTTTTGGAACATAAAACTTAGTTAAAACATTCGTTATATTATTTGTAGTGTGTATATTGTGTAAATAGTGCACAGACTGTAGTAATGAGGTAGATGCATTAAGAAGAACCCTTCTTCCTCCAAAAATGATGGTGCACGCAAAGCAATACTGTGAACTATAGTTGAATGATTTTTTTTGGTTGAGTCTAAAACCAAAATATGACGTTTAAATTTTTTCATGGAACCTGCCTCTATTTGAGATTTATCTCTACACAGTGACTTAGGCTTATACTATGGGAAAAATGTGTGTTAGAAAAGGATTAGGACAGGTATAATGTTACTGGTGTAGCAGTAATAGGATTCATCCAGTGAAGAAATGACTTCAGTTTAAAATATGAATAGTAGTGCGATCAGGAGCTATTCAGAAAAAAATAGCTTTACATTTTCATGCTAAGCAGAAAAATGCTGGTGAGTGATATACTCCCACCAGGCTGATGTTGAGAAATGTGTCAGGAGGTTGTGTAGAGATATTTTCAGGTTCAAAATAATCACCCAGGAATTTCATTTGACCATGTAATATTTTTTCATCTTCTTGAAGGCAACAAACATGCAATGTATAGTATAAATTTGATGTGTATTTTTAACTATGTGCTAGAAAATTACTGATTTGCACTAATGATAGGGAGACTCTTTTGTGAATTACTGAATCGTGCAAATTAGCAAGTGAACAAACACAATAAAGAAAGAATAATGTATCACAGTGTTCTTGGTCTGTTTTGACATTTGTGGTTCAGTGTTAACTGTTTTTGCTAGGACATCATCTTGCACAGTGCTAGTAAACATATTCAAGTATATTTTAGGAAAGATCACGCTGAGCTATCAGTAGAGCATCTTTCCAGAGCAATGTCACTCCCTTCTCTTTGCTGGAAACTAAGAAAGTTGTAGTGCCGTATATAATATATTGTTCATATTTCTATTGCTTTTGTTTTGAATTGAGGACAGAGTTTTGCCTGGTCATATTTTGTAAGCAAAAGCGTGTAACTTAGGTTGCTGAATCTTAGCATGTGTCAAGCCCCAAAATGGATTTATAGAGAGATCTTCCAAAATACTGTCAGGAACTCTGCTCTTAATTACTCTGATTTGAATTGTTTTTTGCATTTTGGGAATTGATTTTTTTTCTTTTTTAAATTTTCCTCTTTGAGGGATGGCTGTCAAACTCCTGTCTCTCTGGAAAGCTCCTGCTCTTTGAAGGGGCTGAATAGGATGGTCATGGATAAGGAAGTGAAGGAATGAGCTTTTACTGTTCTTCACTCCTGTCTTCATTTCCAAAAAGACAGACTTCCTGTGATTGGAAAAATATCCCATCTGGTTATGCAAAAAAATTGTTTCAGTGTAGGAAACATGAAGTAGAGGTTGTTTCCAAGAAATTGTTTCCAGTCATAAGGTGAGTAGTAGTACATTTCACATCCTTAGTGAAATGGGAAATTAAAGAGTGGCTAATTCTATCTTTCTGCTATTCTAGGCTTGCAAAAGAAAAACAAATTGCTTTGACTAAATTAGAAGTGATTAAACACCCTTTAGTTGCATTTGTTGTCCTCTGTTCTGCTTTGTGTTATGTCCTTGAACACATATTGACAGCACAGAAAACACCCAAGAGTTGTTTTGAATTTATATTGATATTCTTTGTTGAACTGACTAACTTCAGTCACAGGCTGGAGATGAAACCTAAGTAGTTCTAGTGTCTTTGGCAGCTTTTCTTGAATGTTTAACACCATCCAGCCCATTGTAGAAAATACAGCCCCTGAGTATACCTGAAATGGGGTTGGAATGGGATTCTAAAAGAAAATATCTTTCCTTCTCCTGCTTAAAATTTGGAAGTCGATATCAAGATACCTTTGTGAAAGTGAGCTAACTGCTTTTAAGATTGCTAACTGGGCAAGTCCTGACAGAAAGGAATCTGATAAAGCAGCAGCATCACTCACAATCAAAACTCTTACTGGCCTACAGAAACCCCAAATTGGAATATATTCTGCTGTGGTCAGATCCTGGCCAAGGACGAGGGGAGCAATAGGCAGGTTTGCCTCCTGACATCCTGGAGCTAGGGATGCAGGAATAGAGCAGACTGTCAGTAGAAGCTGTCAGGGAGGTTTTCTTGTTGGCTTAATTTGTGGGCATGGGTACAAAGCTTCAGGATTCTTACTGCTGAGAAATTTAATAAAAGCTGTCTGAGTCTGCAGCCAGCAGAGTTGGGCATTCACCTGGAGTAAAGAAAAGAATTGGCAGCCCTCAGTGTAAAGGAAAAGAGACACTGGTGAGTAAGCTATACGTGTGATTGTGTTGATATCACAGGCTGCATCATAGTATCCTGTAAATCCTGAGGTATGAAACTGGGGAAGTTATCGGATGCATTCATTAAACCCTTGTGCTTCTGGGTTAGAAAGAGCAATGCTAAAATCAGGGCATCTAAGTCTGGGATGCAGGAGCAGTTGGGGAGTTGGTAATGTGTACTCTGTGATTTTGTGTAGAGGAGGTACTAATGGAGGGTGGAAGAGAAGAAGCATTTTGTACTGATTCCTAGGCTTTCTGAAATGTCTGTGTTACTAGTCTGAGAAATGCAGATCTTTGTGGAGTATTTTTTATATATATAAATTTTAATATTTTTCTGTAATTGTTTTCAAATAACTGCATAAAAAAGAATTGCCAAAAGGCAGACATCTGCTCATTTGTAGCAAGCAAAACTATCTACCAAAAGAGAATATTTAAATCCTTCCAGCAGGTTTTTGAAAATGCAGTGCCTTTGGGAAATGGGAAAAGTGTGCTTTTTCAGCCACACTACATTTACAGTCCTGGGATTGCTGCATTTGATGTAGGTCTAACAATTTGAGCATGTACAAAGAAGAACAATGCCACAAATTCAAGAACAAGTGATCTATCAAACTATCGTGATCCAACAGATTAATGATTTTTTTATGCATCCTAAAATTTCCTAAAGCTGTGTTTCTCTGGAAAAAAACCCACATTTCTTTTAATATTTTCCAGACAGCACTTAACTGCTGAGCCATCACAGAAAATGTATTCATTCTTATGCCATTAACTTCAGTATGGGAGAAAATGTGACAAATACTTCCTTTTATATAATCTTCTTAAAAGGATGTGAAAATTCTCCCTGCTTAACTTGTAAAGGTGAAACCTAAAATGCGAGATTTTTGTGCCTTCTTATTAGCAACAAATGTTTGTCCTCTTTTTGCAAACACTGATTATTCTTTAGTTGCCCTCCCAAAGCCTTCTTGACATTGAGAGTCCAGAGTATTTTCTGTGTTTAGCTAACAGATGTAGTTTTCATTGCCAGTATACATTGACCTAAAAGGCCATGGTGTAGTGCTTAGAAATCAAACTATTTTTAAAATATTTTCATGTGGTTATACTTGGAAAATCCTTGTATATATTTCAGATTTTAGATCCTTTGGGTACTGTTCTTTTAACTACAGTCCTTTTTATTTATCCTAATTTTCAGGTGCCTGGTAAAGTGCTTAAAGTAAGGATTTAATTTATGAGGAAAATAAATACTCATGTCACTACTCTAGTCCTAAATAACTTGAGACAGACGTGAACTCTTAAATTTTTAGACTCTGCTTATCTCTGTGGGAAACGTCAACTGTAGATAGATAAGCAGACATAAATTTGCCATTTTAAAAGGCCATTATTCAGCATACTAGGAGAAATTGCAAAGATAGTGTAAAACTGTTGGGTCATGTAGTCCAGCCTTCTGTCCATGTAGCCTGGTGAAACTGTGAAGCTTGAACAGCTCTCTCCAGTTAAGTAGTTTACATGGAGGAGATATGCATGTAGGAGATTTCTACAGTGGAAGAATGAAACTGTGGAGAGGTACAAGTATACAGTGGGGTGCTTCTGTGAGGCAGCCTTGCTACCAAGGGGGTCAGGTGTTAAATTTATTTGGTGATCTACACAAAGGCTCTGTCCATATCTTTGTTTGTTTGTTTGTTTTGTTCAGTTTAGTTTGTTTGGTGAGTTTTTTTAATTGCTTTATTTTGGTTTGGGTTTTTTTCAATTGGAGGAGACTAAAAAAATTAAATTATATATGGGTTTCACATAATGTGAAGTCTGGATAGTAACTTTCAGCTATGTCATTTATTAATATTATCATAGTGTGAATACATGAATGTTATAACATTTTTTCCAGGGAAGGTGGTTATAGCAAAATATGGATGTAGCACAAGACCAATGATTTAGTCTTAATGAGTTAGTGTATTTCCCTTTTGTAAACAATTAAGACTGAATTTTCAGCTATCTACTGTTAAAATGTTACTGATATCTTTAAACTCAAGATATAAAGAATGCAACATTGATCCTTAGTGTAATTTGTTTAGGGTTTATCTCTACTCTGTGCTCACCTCTCTGGTTTCCCTCTGTGATTTCTGTAATTGTGTCATAAAGCTCTTTCCATTTGCTGAGGGGATGCTGGTTTTGCATCTTTACTTTTAAAGTAAATTTAAGGTAGAAAAGCAAAGCCATATAATTATCTTAAACATCAAAGCGTGCCAGAAAATGCCACCTTTTAAAAAAGATGCTTATATAGTATAAACAGGGTAACGTTATTTTCTTATGACTAAAAAATGTATCAGTTATTTGCAGCATAGAAATTCAGATCTGAAATAGCAGGCAGATTTCCTTTTTTCTGGCTCTTGATGACTGAGCATATTACAAGTTACAGTATCACTTGTTAAGGTATCTTAAACAAACCTCTTAATTTGAAAGAGAGGATGAAAGAGAGTCCTTGTACACATGCAATTTCTAGACAAAATATTAAATCTTAGAATCCTCTGCTGAATTCTCGCAGTCTCCAAAAGAGGGAAAAGACAGGAGTAGCGGCAGGCACATGGTTCTCAAATCTGTAGCTGCAGCAATTTTAAGAGTGAGGACGCTGAAGAGCTGGGAACTCGCTTCTGGAAGATTTGTATGAGGCTGGCTTAAGAAATTGCATCAGCGTTTTCATCATAAGCATGTGAACGGTCCGACTGGGTCCCACTGGGGACCACACATTAAAATAGAGCACAGTTAAGCAGTCTGATAATGAACTGGTGTGTTCACTGTCTGGAAGGACTGAGCTTTATTTACTAAGGAGACTTTGCCTTTCTTTTCAAGTTTTGGAACTTGGATAAAGGTGATCGTCTGTGGTCAATGACCTATCTCCTCCATTGAAAGAAGCATTTTTATTGGGTTTGCAGTGGAAAGGTGACTGACCTGTCAATTTTCTCTGGAGTTCTAAACTGTTGTAGCAGCCAACTGATAACTCTTTTCTGTTTCTGCAAATCTGAAAACAAGAGCAATTGGAACCTCTGAAGTTTTTATTTTTAATCCAAAATTCAATGATTTAATTTCTGCTTTCACCTGCTTCCAGATTATTCCCAGTGTACGGTCAAATGTTCAGGTGACACCAACAGCAAAGCTAAAACCCTTCTGGTCTTTGGCCCTCTTTTCTCCCTTTCTCCCACATTCCCAGTGTCTAATATTAGCATCATGAGTTGGGAAATGTTGGGAATGAACTGTGTGCAGAGAGCAGTGTAGCCTGACTTGTGAGTGGCACGGTTCTAGATCAGCATTCAGTCAGATCTGTGGATAACTGCAGGGTGATGGAAAAGAGAGACCTGGGGAATTTCTTGGTGCTCACGTCCTAAAAAGGGAAGCTTTAGTTTATTATGCTGTTACTGCCTTTCCCAAGACAAATTCTCCATGAAAGTTCCTTGTTTAAATCACTCTTCCATTAATTGTGATGGAATTGCTGGCATGCCTAAATTGCAAGACAGGTGCTGTAGTGAGAAAATCCATTTCTTCTGGGTTTGTACTTTTTAATTGAGGACATTTTCTTAAATTTTCAATTAATGCATTTTAGTTAAGTTATATTGTATCATAGATTGTTTATATATGTTATTATTAAATTTAATCAATGTTTTCAGTGCAAAGAAATGGTAGATTTGTGCTCCTGATAGTAATGATGTATTGAATAGGGTGGCATTTGTAAGATGTGCATAGGTGATGAAGGCATTTTGGGAGAAAAAACATCTTTGACTAAACTTGTAAAGTGTATCATTCCTGAAATGAACCCAGAGGAGTTTTGTTGACATTAAGATAAACAGACAACAGGTGTTTCATATTTTGGAAAGGTAATTTACACAGGACAATAATCATGCCACATAAAACTAATTTCTTATCTCCTAAAAACCCTAGAAAGGATATTTGATATAAGTCAAAATATCTGTAACACTTCTGGGAGAGTAGTCCAGGTGAAAGAAGATTATTGTGTACAGGACAAGCCATAATAAAAACTGTCAGTTCTGTCAACCTTTCTGTCTACGGTCTATAGAGGATTAAAAGGATATTGAACATTGTGTAACAGCTGTCTCTTATGTGAAAGGGATCACTGTTGTGGTGAACATAAATGTACCCGTTTAAAAAGCTCCAGAAGGCGAGGTGTGGCTGGGCCACAAGTGGCTGGTTCGGCAAATAAAGTGCTGCTTTCAAAGACTTGAAGAGCACAGTGCGAGGTCTAAATAGGTACTATCAGTGTTTTATCAACAAGTGGGTTTCTCGTGAGTCTTTTGCACTACTGGAATAGTATGGGTACTATCAAGTTTATTATCATAAGCAGGAAACTATATGGTGTTCTTATGATGTTGAGAAAATACTAATTAGTATATGGTGTGAAATTTAATCAGTGTTAACAGAGAAGTTGAAGATTGACTTTTAAGTATTTGTTTTTGTAACTAAAAACTTTGAGATTTAAATAAAGCATATTTTGTTGGCAACAATGAAACCTTTAACTAGACATAGTTTTTCTGGGACAATTTAATGACTTTTGAATGTTGGTTAATACTGTTGAAAACACAGCAATTTCATAATGCTTATTATGAAACAAGAAAAAAGTGACAATGCTTAGAATTAACATTGGTGTAATGGATGATTGAAATTATTTTCACTGTCAATATAAAAAAAATTGATTTCTAATATGTCAAAAGGATGATACTGTTTTTCTGATTTGGCATCAGCTGATATTCATGCTTTGTGCTACCGTATTCTGTAAGCGGAACTGTGTTTTCTATTTTTAATGCCTCTAATTTATATAACAGCTTTATTCGGCAACATTTTAAATAGGAGAAATATGATTAAAGTAATGATATACAAGTTATATAAATGAAGTGGGTGAAAGGCAGCAATCTTTCAGGTTATATTCCAAAATGATTGGTGAAAGATTCTGTCCCAGTAAAATGACAGGAAGAATTTAAGGAGAATATAACTTCCCGTGAACCAACTTGGGGCAGGCTGCTCCCCACGGTGCAGTGCAGACAGAGCCCAGCTGTGTTCCCACTGCTCAGCAAGCAAAAATCCCACCAACCTGCTTTTCCTCTGCTAGACTCCATTTGTGTGCCTGATCACAGACCAAGATAGCACTGTCCATGGTATGCAGAAGACATGGCATTAGGCAATTACAGTTTTAGTGCAGGTTTCTGGAGGGCTGGATGGTAGTTGACAACAACTCAGTAGATGGACTGTAAAGTGACTGGTGCATGCTTTTCTACACCACTGTCATAGATACCTGATGGCAGACAGCGGCTCCTTTTTTTGTTATCAGCTTTGTCCATTAAAATGAAGTTATGATGAAAGATGATAAAAAGTTACAGGACAGAGATGTGGAAAAGTTTCAGTTGAATGGGCAAGAAAGACTACAGGAAGACAACCAAGCAGAAGTAAAGAGGAGAGGAGAGTTCCTGCACTCAAAGGGGATTTGGAAGTAGATGAGAAAAGAATTATGGCTGTGTAGAGAGCCAAAGAAGAAAAGAGAAAGATGAGGCATTGATGAATAGAATGATTTGGAGCCTATGTCCATATGATTCACCACCTCTTAAGTGTCCAAAAATAACCTTGTCTGTAAGTGCCATTATTCTGTACTGGGGTAGGAGGTTTTTGTGTCTGAAGACTTACTTTCAACTCTGATCATTTCTTCTTTTCAATAAAAAGCACCTCCCTTATGCGTCCTGTAACTGCCAGCAGCCATGTCTGCCTCTAATCCTGTTGAGTGCCTCTATTTTAAATTTGCTTCCTCTGGTTATGTGAACTTACTGACAGAGAAGTAGTGCCATTTTTTAATGGATCTGTAGGAGGGTTACAGGATTTGAGGTGACTGAAGAAGAAAAAGTGACAATGTGGGAGTCTTTCCTTCTTTCTTTCGATATGAACTAGTATTGCCAGTTTACGTGATAGTGAATGTTTTGTTTCTTATGGCTCCTGTGCATTGCTAACAGACCAGGCATTTCTCACAAATAGAATTTTTCATATGTCATTTTGCAAAATAACCTAAAAGCCTTTCACCCAGTATTACATACCCAGGACCAGAATATCTACTTGTCTGTATTGCTGTGTTTTGTACAGTTTCTGGTGCCCTTTGTGTTCAGAGGTGTTTCTTGGCAATTAAATTTGTTTTTTTGTAGTCCAAAATTGTTTTCATAGTTGATTCTAATTTAAGATTTTGTTGTCTTTGCCACATTGTACTTACACAACAAAGTTCTTGGCCTTGCATGTGAGAATTCCTTTTTCTGTTCCTTGACTTTGAATGTTCCTGTAAGTATCATTTGTCTTTGGTACTCATCAAACCCATGTATCAAATGTTACAGTATTTTGGTATTTCAACCTGGCAAAACATCTCCTGGTTACTTTATAATCCTTTTCTCCTCTTCTATCCGTTGTGAAATGCGATGAACACAAAGACAAAAGGATGTGGGATTTTCCTCTTTGAATGTTAGTTTTGGGTGTGGGGTTTTTTGTTTGTTTGTTTGTTCTTAATTAGGAAAATAATGGCAACTTTTTTTTTTCTCCCCAGCTGCCAACAGTAGATTTTTACCAATGGCTTACCATTTAAGTAAGGCATCCCTTATATTTTTAAACAAGTCTATATATGTCCAGATCTCTGTTTAGGTTGGTCCTTGACCGTCTTTCAGTACAGCAAGAAGCAAGACCAAATGGGAAGGAGAAAGCCTAAATTCTACAGGATTAGCTATAAATAGTTAAAGGATTGAACCTCAAAAGAACAATCTATGTAATGCTCTTCACTTTTGCCATCAAAGGCAAGGGGCATTCAACTTGGGATTTATATTTATTTGGAAATAATAGATCAATTTCTTCCTGACATGCAGCTTTCTTATTTCAGTGCTTACTCTCCCAGCTCAGTGTTTAGAGTGGTGCAAGAGACTTGAAACTAAGAGCCTTGGTTGAGTCAAAGTTTGGTCTCCTGTTCAAACCAACCTCTTATTTACTGGGTGCAATTAGCTCTACCATTCTCTTAAAGTTAATCGACCAAAGTCTGAGGAAGTACGTACAGAACTTCATCTGGGCTATTTCTCTGAGCTGTGGATAAAGTTTTAGAAATTTCTACAAGTAGTAGAGCTGGAAGCCTTTTTTCAAAATGACTGTTTATGTCCTGCAGAAACCTGTATAAATGAATTAGAATTCAATTTGCTTCTAAACCTCTGCCAACAGTAACCATACAGTAACCATAATAAAGGTTATTGGGTCTGTTTTGTGATACATGGAGGTTTGATGGGTTATCAGCAACAGTTTGTTGAGGAATATTACTCTGGATTATGTGTTTCAGCCCCGGCCTTTCAGTATTCATGTGATTGTACTTCAGGTGAGGTTATTGCCAGTTACATAGACTATTGTTGGCTGCTTTTTTAGGTAACAATACGACTAAATTGCCCTTCTTTGTTTAGAAACAGAAGTGTGTTAAGGGCTGGCCTATACCTGGAAATGGGACTGTTGGTCAGATATTTTAACTTTAAAATAAAATATTGGGTAATATTTCAACGATTGTACAACAAAAGCTATTAACTGGAAATTAGTCTTGGTTATGGCTTCCTTTTATTCTCTGCAGTGCAAAGACTGTGGTGTTGCCTTTTATATGGAAATTAATATGCATGTGAGGTGAATGTGGTGTCTTTTAAGATTCAAAACAGCCTATATGTTTCTAAAGGAGATGCTGTTCTATAAACAATGGGAGAAAAATGCATTGTGTAGGGTGTTTTTTGATAGTTGGTAGGGTTTTTCCTATATTTTTACTAAGAAATGCTGAGGTATATATTCTCAGATCAGCATAGATCTGCATGTAGTCCACAATGTTGGTTGTTTGGGTTTATATTAGTAGTGAGCATGCACCTCTTCATTTAATTTGCTGGGAGCTAATGGGTGAATTAGAAACATTTAATCTAAATTTCTAATTTGTTTACAGTATTTTGAACCAAAATCACAGTAATAAAATAACCTTGTAAAATGAAAGGTGGGATTTCCCAGGGTGGGAGGACAGTTGAAGAAAAAGAAAGGAGGTATAATACTTAATGTTTCTCCATTGGGATATATGCATGTGAAACTGAAGCTCATGGTAATTGTTGGTGTATTCCCTTAAGCAGGGTATTTTGCTTGTGATTTTTGAAAGGATCAATCACTTGCAGCAATTTATGTAATAACTTTCTGGTGCGTAACTCTACTACTTTATTTATTCTTTTTGCCTGATTTGAATGCGATACCTTTGCTCCTTTGTACAGTAAATGCGCTCTGTAATATCTATGATGGTATGGTCAAAGGATAATTTATTATCAGATAGAAAAATAGGTCAACACTAATGTCACTTGGTGATCAACCCCCCAAGTTTAATAAAACACCTTACCAGCATGCATTCAGCACAGTGCTTGATGTTTTATTAGGACTACAGTACCTTACAGTACCTAGCTATAGCAGGAGTGTAATTACTGAGCTGTCATGGTGATAAGTGGGATTAATGGCAGCCTGGTGCACTTTAGTCTGCAGAGTGCTTGGAAGATGGTATTATTATAAGAGAAAGTCTGGACTGGCATATTCATGGCACCCTCCCCTCCTTCACAAAGCTCACATTCAAGTTTGCATTACCTTCCCCTCCCAGCAGCTGACATTTTCAGCAGCTGTTATTTGTGAAGCAGCTCAAAAATCAGAAGAGAATTTGGTAAAGATGCTTGCTAGTCTGAACGAGTAATCTGTACACAGTTTATCCTGCCAGGTGCCATGCAGTTATGACATGAGATTGTTCTAAATATAATCCACAGAATGTATTTTATGTTTGGTGTGCTTCCTCTGATTTTGAATACAGGACTGTTCTATTTTAAAGAAAGTCAAACTGAGGACAGTGAAGAGTAAAAAGTCATAATGGAATCGATGTCTTTCTAATTGCATAATTTTTGAGTTCTGTTGTTTCCTTACTGCCTACACGGGCAAACTGCTCATCTGAGCCCTTATACTGGTGTTATTTTGCCTAGCGTATCTCCTTTTTTGCTTGCTTCTAGTGCTAGAACTTTGCTTTCTTTCAAATCAGAGAAATTCTTGTCTGCTTAGAATGCTAAAAGCATCCTTGTGACTCAGTGTTCTGGCCACAACCTTTTGAGGTCCCCCTGTCCCACCTTTCCTTGTTAAGGCCTTTTTGACATGCGCCTGTCACAGGTAGTGCTGGGCAGTGTTATGTTCAGCTGCCACAGCTAAACCTGCCTAAGATGATTTTCTGACATCCCACCTAGCTGAACTAGTAACCCAGCGTGGTGTTGAACCCAGGTTTGGCTTTCCCATCTTTTGCAGCCTGTGAGACCTGTTTACTTTAAATATATCCTCTGGGGCCTTTTTTCCATGACTAGCCTTATGAGAACATCCAAACAGCCTCTACCACGTGTGCCTTCAAATTTTGCTGGCTCCATATCGTCCACAACACCCAGCTAGATGATAATGAATAATAAGATGAAAGGCTAATTAATCCTTTACTTAACTAGCTTTCCTTTCTCTTGCATTCCACCTTTAACTGAGAAAATGACAACAAAAAAACCAAATAAAAAACACAACAAAAAAATGTATGTGATTGACAAAGTCAGAACAGTGTTTTGCTGCAGGTATTTCAGTAATTTATTTTCTTTTAAAGTACTCTTCATTTCTTTGTATATAGTCCACTAGCCACTTGTAGCTTTTCTGTGTTTTAAAATGCTCTGTCCCAGCCAGTTCCACAATGTTGTTACCTAGCACTGAGTAACAATAATTAAGGTAGACTTGTGGAACTTATGTTAAGTATCTGGGCTCAAATAATACGTAAAAAACAAATTTTATTTTGTTTTCCATAGATTGTTAAACTCACAATTTGCATTCATTCTGAATGTTACTAAAGCAGTATCAAAAGAACATCTGGGATAACCTAACAAATTCTGAGAGGAGTCGTGAGGCATTTGACCTATAATAATCATTGATCTATAAAACCAGGGCTGACCAATACCTTTGTGCCTAATAGAGAACCATTTTACTCCTTCAGCTGACGTTTATCTTTTTTTTTAGGTTTGCTTAATGCAAGTTGTGTAGACTGTCCTGAAGACTTAATCCTTAGATGGAACTGGTGCAAGCAACCAGATCATTACACCCCCATGTATGACTATGCAGAAACAGAAAATCAATCTTTATTATTTGGGATGTTTTGTCACCTTATTACTTAGTTAGGTTTTGTCATTAGAAATGACAGGAAGAAGGTCTTAAGGATTTTGGTTGGGAGTTTGTATAAGGCTACTGAATTGTTTTCAGAAGTCAGAGACTTATCACAGGAAATTCATAGAAAAGTAACTTGAAAATTCATCAGCTATTCTTATTTTTTGGACATGCAGTAGAAAGTAATTCCTTCCTTTGTGGAAATGCTGTTGCTTTTGTATGTCTGATTGCCCAACATTCAGCATTTAATTCCTAATGAGACTTCCAGAACTTACATAATAAATTTAGGTTCACAGCACATATTTTTTAAATAGAAAAAATGAACTGGTCAGAAGTTTAACAATCATGGATTCCAGGGAAAAAAATGACCTCTATGCAGTCTGAGGTTATCCTAATACTTCAGCAGGTTTCTGTGTCCTTATAAATGATATCCTCTGCCTTCCTATGTAACGTGCAGTCAACAAAACATAACTGTGTTGATGACAGTCAGTAATGACCATGTAGTGCTTGGAGGTTTTAAATAGAAATTCTATGAAAGTGTTGTGCGTTATTGCTTTGTGACTTATCTTTTAGCATGCTAGCTTGAAAACCTTATGCTATTGGCAGCACTTGTATTCCATGTCTCCTTGACACATTTTCTTTTCTTCCTGTAGATGCTTAAAGTGTGCAGATGCCCCCTGTCAGAAGAGTTGCCCAACTAATCTGGACATCAAGTCATTCATCACAAGTATTGCAAACAAGGTAAAGTCGGGCTTGCCGTTGTACATGGAGAAGATAACAGCAGTTAGTCACAATTTCGTGGGTGAGATTGCATTTCAAGGCTTATCTTTGCAAAGTCTTCAAAATAAAGTGTTTAGAACAGACATTTTGAAGTTTGAGTCAGCTAATTTTGATTTTTCTGTGCCAGTACAGATAGTGTATAGTGCAGATCTATTTCTTCATGTCACTTTTTCTATTAAGTTTTTGGTTTTGATGGTTTTCAAATATAACGGTAGTCAAAAACCTGAGCATTATAATGTCATTATTTAACCTTTCTGCTACCTGAGGTATTACAGTTACAAACCTTTTCTTTCATTAAAGGTATGGGAGAGGTTGGTGGTTTTCTATTTTTCTTTTTTTTTAGAAGAGATTATAATTTAAAGTTCCTATGGGCAGAAATTTGGTATAAAGATGATAATCTCAAGGAATATTATCTTGTCCTTTATAGTAAGAGCCTCCGTTTAATGTGAGTGTAGTCACTCAATGGGATTGTTAACATACTACAGAAATGAACGGGCTCCCCTCTTTGGAGATACTGTACCTTTTCTTAATAATGAAATCTTAAAAATATTGTTCTGAATTCTAGTTTACAAATGACTTTTAATGGTCATAAATAGAAATAAATTAAGGTTACTGCAAAGTTGATGTGACAAGAATTAGGCCATCTGGGATAGCCTAGAGATGACTGGATACTGGTTGCCCCATACCTCTTAAAGCTTACTTCCCATTTGTGGAATGATCAGCTGCCATATGACTTACACCTGTATGAGCCCAACTAAACCCATAGTAGTGCTGAGTGTAGTGGGTGGGCAACAGCAGCACTTCCATGTGCAGGTGAACAGCCAAATTGCTTTTACTAGACTGTGTGGTATGGAGAAGACACCAGTAAATTCTGTACCTTAAAAAGAAACATTAGGTTAAGAGGAGACATTAAAATGTGCGTATCAATTATCACATAACTACACGTTGCTGTGGTTTGCAGTAATTGGCATTATGCCCACTATATGTATATAGACTGTTTTCATATATAATCTGTAACCTGTCACTGTTGCATTTCATTTTCATTTCATTTACATCTGTGACCACAGTGTAGTTTGTGGCATAATGTACCTTGTACCTTTCTGTCAAAGGTAGGAGGTGGAAGTTGACTGAGGGGTACCAAAAGTTGAAATGATTCACCTGAAGTCATGACCTGGTAGAATCTGTGTGAGAGTCCTCTACCATGGCCGCTCCTGTGGTGTCCTCTGCTCTCTTTCATTCTTCTGCTGTGGTGGTACCTGCACCATATGCTTTTAGAGCAAATAGAAGACAAGAATGATGTGATTTTGAACATGAAAACATGTAATTTATAATTTTGATAGTTTTTAATGCAACCAGAAAGTGTTTTTTCACTTTGTTATGCATTTTGTTAAACTTCTATTGAAATAATAAGTTAGATATTATCATTCAGCAGTCTGAATATTCAGCTTGATGAAAATTTCTGTATTATTGTCGCTGAAGTTCCTGCTTAAGATGATCAAGGATATTTTGCATGTCACTGAAAATTGTTTTAAATACAAGATATTATTTTTGCTGTTTTCATCTTATAAATAAACTTCCATTTTTAATCAAAAATCTTATAAATATGTATGGTAGCTTCTAGAAGAAATAAATAGGTGAAACATAGAACACACAGGTGTTTGAGGTCAATAGATTCAGGGAATTGGGGTGCATTTTCTAGACTTACTGAAGTCCATGTCCTCCTTCAGAATCTCTCATCACCCACTTCAGAAACTTGCTTCAGCTGCTTACCCTTCTACTTGTTTAGAGAAGATTGTGTTCAATAAATTCCCTGTCCTTATCCTTGTGTAAGCAGTATTGCGTGCAGGTATTTATTTAAACGTGATTCATTATTAATATGGACTATTTAGACAGCAGTAAACTGGAAATGAATTACTTTGTCAGGTATTAAAAAGCTCTATTGTATGTGGTTTGTTTTGTTGGGAAATGGCCATAGCAATCATAAAGGGTCAGGGATTCTTGTTCTCTTAAGCCTGAGGCTTTTTAGATATTTACAGGCCATGTACAATGTAGCTGTTCTGGCTGTTCTGCCATTAGACCTGAGCTCTGGAGTAGAAGAGGGACAAGGGAGGAGGGTTGTTCCTGGGTTGAGAGGGTAATTGAATTGCCAGACTCAATGAGCCTTGAGCCTCTTTGAGAGAAAGGATGTCACTTACGCTGTATTGTGTTAGCTGCTGTGACTCAGTAGAGTTTAGGCCACAACTTCCATTCTCTTTTTCCATACAAACTGGATTACAACTCCACTTTATAAAGGTACAATCTATTCCATTGTGTCTTCCCAGTTTGTGTTTCTCGGTTCATAAAGACCGCTTGCAATTGTGTCTCTCGGAGATCAGACTTCAAATTCGCCAGGCACACGTTGCTATTTTTGTTTCTAAACATCAGAAGATGGCAAACAAGTATTCTGACTTCCAGCTGTCTTTAAATACCACCACGTTGCAAAACCTGTATTCCTTTGTAATGAACAAATGCTAAACCCTAAAAAGAAAAAAAGAAGAATGCTAAAAAAGTTCAAACGTTCAGCTGCTGCAGGAGAAGCTTTGCCCCCCAGCCCTGAAGAAGCACCAGGAATGATTTTTAGGATTGTATGCCCT
Organism: Cyanoderma ruficeps; assembly: GCA_008694505.1. NCBI lineage: Eukaryota > Metazoa > Chordata > Aves > Passeriformes > Timaliidae > Cyanoderma > Cyanoderma ruficeps. The sequence goes on from VZDJ01001247.1 coordinate 8,128,751, forward strand.
TCTTTCCCTGTGTTGATATGTCAAAGCAAGAAGGAATTTGTAAAATGGAGGTTTAGCACTTGTCTTTTAGGACTGGCACAAACAAATGTTTTATGGCAGCAGAAAATCCTACAATTTCCCAGAAGCATCTTTCAGCCTGAACACTTGTAGGGTGTGCAGCTTTTTTCCTGTTCAGCAAAACTATGCCAGAGAAGCAGCCCTTTGAAAGCAACAGCTCCTCACATGCTCTACCTTTGAACTGCTCAGTGAGAGAGTCTTGGAGCTTTTTATTATCATACACCTTTATGGTTTGAGTAGTAGCATTTAAAAACAACTGTTGGTGCACACAGGGATATCAACTTTTGTTACACAGCACAGGCATAAGGAGTGAGTGACTCAGCCTATATAATCTCAGTCTGTAATGAAGAACTGGGGGTACAGAAGTATCTTTTGTGTTATCTGTACTCATAGAACTCACTTTGTCGCTGTAGCCCTCTGTGACTACCTCTCACATTTTTATTTTGAGCCATGCATTATTACAATGATTCCTGACATTGACTTGTTCTGTGTTCAGAAAGACCATCTTCTCCCATATCCCATAATAATAAAGATAAGCTGCTTGGCACTGACACATCAACTCTTTTTAAGAGACTATATGGAGACCAGCATTAAAAAAAGAAGAACAACTACAAAGAGCCCAATGCCCCTCAACAATCGCCAAATCAAATGAAAAACCCACACTGGAAAACAAACTCTAAAACAACCCAATCCCCAAAATCAGCAAAGCCATGCTGTCCTCTGGATAAAAGGTAAAAGGTTGTCCCGGGGCTGTGCAGAACACTGGGAGGGAAATGTAGGAGGGAGAAATTAATGTGAGGAACAGTACAGAGAAACTTGTGGAACATGGAGGTAAGTTTCAGGATTTTAGAGGAATCTTTAAATGAAACCATTGAAAATACGTGTGGGATTTTCAAGAGTGAAATTCTGTTTTTTCAAAGGAGAAATCAGAGAAGGAACAAACTGGAACATAGATTTGGATACCAAGGGATAAGGGTGAATCTGACATTTGGGAGATTGAGGGAGTAAAGGAAAATGTGTTTTGTGGTAATACACTAGAAATAAGAAAAATGAAGAATGTGTAGAGAGAGGAAAACGATGTACAAAAAGTTTTGGAATTGCTAAGAGAAAATAAATGAAGAGAAGATTGCCACAGAGAAAGGGTGTTGAGAGACATAGGATTATGACAGGTGAGAAAAACAGAATGATGGGGTTTTTTCTGTGCCAGAGGAACTCTTGACTAAATTAACAAAAGACATCTATATGCCATTGCAAAGACTGTTATAAACGACGAGTCACAGTTCATATGTAAAATACTGTAGGTGGGTTACTGCTAATACAATGAAAGCTTGTGGAACTCAGAAAGATGCCAGGTGACTGGTAATAATTAGATACAGATACTCATCACAATTAATCTTTAACTACTACTTTGAGGCCCCAGGTTTTTCAAAAGTGCTGTTTTATCCAGCTTTCTCTGTTAATCGTAGTATATTTCAGGTCACTAAATAAAATAGTAAGGAAAAGAAAAGCATATAAAAGAAAAATTAGGAATGACGCTAAATTGATGCACATGAAGCAGTGACTTTTCTTGAGATGTCTGTTTGTACTTAGTGTAATGGAATGGCTGACAGCTGGTTTCAGTTGCCGTAGTGTAATTATGTAGAATAGACTTTTGCGATGACACTATGTCAATTAAGGAATCTCTCACATTCTAGACTACAAAGGACAAAATGACAGTACAAGATATTTCTTCCGTTCTTTTTCATAAAAAGATAGTGACACTGTGCGAAATTACCATCCTGTTATGATGACACAAGTCAAATGATGTGAAAGATTTCTGGATTGATTAAAAATCATCAGCATTATAATATAGAATATGTATGATTTGATAAGTTGCTGTTATGTTTTGTTCATTCTTCTTTGGAAGATATTTGGGGGGGCTGACAGACTGAGGGCGTTTCTTGTTATATTTGAACTGGTGTGTGTCAGTGTGAAAAATACTCCTTATATAACAACGTACTTTAAATAGTGACTCTTCGGTCTGTGGAAATATTTTAATCCAATACCTCTTGAGTAAATTTTAAAGCCATTGCAGAACATGAACTAGAATAGGAGGTGGTGATATTTTTCCATGTATTTTGCTATATGTCTCCCTTTTTAAACTTAAATCCAGATGAAAAAAAAAATTATGACACTTTTCTTCTTTCCTTTTAAAGTATTTATGCTGTTTCCAAATTCTGATAAAGTCAGTGTAATAATTTTTATTAAATAAAGCACAATAATGCATATTCTTCATTGTTTTCGAGAAAACTGCAATATCAAAACACCCTGATGCATAATGAATTTATTTAAAAAGCTCTTGAATTGAATTGAAAGAAAGGATGCTATAAGCATTTCCTGATAGTAAAGACAATTTCTTCTGGTCTCTCAGTATTGATCCTATGTGTTGTAATAGTCTTTTTCAAGTAAAAAACAGTCTAATTTGCATGCAAATTATATAATGCTTCCAAATGATACATGTGGAGATCCTCCTCTGCCTGTTTTCCTCTAATTATTGATATCTGTTTAAGGCTTGTTTTTGTTCCCTGTGTTAGCAATGTAGTATTTATTGACATTTTGATGTAAGAAACCACAAAACATCTTATCCAGTTAGATTAATTTATTTCTATGGAAGTGCACAGGAAAAAAGGTTCTATGAACAAAGGCAGGAGCAGACATTTATCTCATTTAAAAATTCAGAAACATTCTAGTTTTAGACTTGTTTCCTCTGTGACGTCTGTAAGAAAGTGGCTAACTGAGTCACCTTATTGTTTAAACATCTACAAAAATTACTCCAAACTGTTAAGGTAGCTTGCATTATTCCATGCACTGAGGTAACTGTGTCATTTTAATGAAGCCAGCCTCCCTTTAATTATGATCCTTTCTCATGTACAACATATGCGTAGTTACCAGCCTGCCAGGTCTGCATCTCTGTGTGTCTATTTTATATGCAGCCTGCTACATGCTAGTTTTGTGAAATGCGTGATCAATATTTTTTTTTAGATGTGAATATTCTATGAATATTCTACTTTTAATGTCACTGATAAATATAATGATCATTAATACATGTTTTCAGCTTAAAAAGGATAAAGCTGCATAAACACAATGTGTTTGTGTAACTAAACATTTAAGATATTATACATATACTATAAACTCATTTATTGCTGTATTACAATGCTTTGTAGTTTTGTAACACAGTTTGTATAGTACCACTCAGTGTAACTTACTAGACTTACTGAATTTATCTTCCAGTTTTTGTCAAGTATTGTAAAATGTTTTTCTGATTGTTTGATATGTTAGGTAATCGCACAGTAAAGGTAGGATAAATGATTAAATAGAATAGAAGGACAAAGAGATGAAGCAACTCAGAGTTAGGCACATGAAGTCCTGCTCAGAGCCCAGCATCCACACTGCACTGTGCCCTGACAGGCAAGAGGTTGGCAGGTGGACTTGCTCTCGAGCCACTGCACAGTTGTGGCAGCAGCACATGGCAAAATCCTTTCACTGGCAGTGAGCAGGAACAGTGGCAATAGGAACAGAGAAGGTAGAAGAGGAGAATATGGGAATTGCAGCTCTTCTGAGAGGGTGTTGTAAGTTTACGTGTCATAAAATTAGCACACTAATTATTTTTGGCAGACCAGGAAACCAAGTCCACTCCAAACCTCTGCTTCCATTTCATCTCTAGAGGTGCCCACATTAGAACAGTTGAAACACATTAGTGAAGCAGTGTAGAAGCCTTGCCCTGCTGTTCTCAAATGTGACTATCTTTTAATTTATCATTAAAATTATTTTAGGTGCTGAGACTAGGATGTATATACTGGTTGGTACAATTTATTTAAGGTCTTAATATTTTGCATGGCAATGTGTACTATATAGTTTTTGATAATCTTATTTGGCGAGATGCAGTTCCTTTTTTGTCAGGTGCTACCACTAGTAGAGGCAGCTGCAGGAACTCATGATCATGTCAGCAATATCTCAAAACTTCCCAGATCATGTCTCTATCTTCATATGCTCCATCACATTGCTCCCAAAGTAAGATTTTAGCAGCAGCTGGCCTTACCCCCATTGAGTCTTCAGTCTTCAGTTCCAGCTTCCTTCTTACCAAACTCTGGTATGGTGTTCTGAGACAGATTTCCTTAGATATCTGCTTAAAAAACTGTGATCTTGGTCCTGTACATGTACTGACCCTGGGCCTTTCTCTCTGAAGTCACTTGTATTTTAACATATCCTGTCTTTCTGTAGCATAGCTGTCCTAAAAGTTTGGTTTGAGCTTGCAAAAGAAGTAAGATGTGCCAGCTGTGTTGATGTTGTTTGTATTGGCACAGCTCAAGTATGAGAATATATATATGAAAGAAAATTAAATTTAAAAGAGGAATATTTAACAGCTTTGCCTTCTAGGCATAATAACTAGGTTTGTGTATAGATTTTAATTACAAAGCTGAAAAATGTAGAAAATCTTTAATGAAGTTGCTTAAATAGAAATGCACTTTGTTTCCATTGAACCAGAGTTGAAGATAATGAATGTAATGATCCTGGACAACACAGGAAGGAAAACTATAAGTCTAATATGTGAGAAACATAAAAGAGAACAAAAGTTCATTGGAAACCATTTTGTCTTTGAGTTAGTGAGAAAAATCACCAGTACTAATTTGTAATTATTCCTTTAGAGTAGAAGAAAGGAATGGCTAGATGTAATTGTCTGAGGAACAGGCATCTAGTGCCACTTAAGGTACTGCAGGGTATCTAGGCTGGTTTCATCGCTGCTTCAGAAAGATGTGGGTCTCCTGCATTGACTGTCATCTCTGCTGTTTGCAAATTTGTGTCAGTCACATCTCCAATATAACTGGACTTCTGTAATTTGCTGCCAAATTGAGCTTGCAGTGTCTTTACAGGTTTTTTTTAAGCATCCCTTATAACTTGTGATATCAAAACAGTATAATTTATCTGGAAAAGCAAAACTGTTTGCTAATACATACAATTTTGGTTTAACTAATACCCCTTTATATTGGAATAAATGAGAATTGGGGATCATAAACTCTCTTACTAGTCACCACAGGGGAAATGGCTGAAGGGTCTTCAGAACAGTTGTATAAAGGGGTTGCCTGTTCAGCCAGAATTAGAATTGCAGTTGGGTTTAATAGTGTCTAAGGAAATCCCATGAAAGTACACCTAGGCAGCATTTGTGTTTCCAGGTGATGGACAGAGGCTCGTGGTGTGTAGTAGACCAGCAACTGTAAGCAAGGAGTGCAGTTACATTTGCAAATACATTCCTTGGATGTTGGCATTTTCTTGGTAATCTCTGTATGTGTCTGAATGATCTGATTTAACTTTAGAAAATTGCGTGCTCAGTCTAATAATATGCCTGTAGTGAATTTGAGCCTCCAACCCAAATTCTTGTTACCCATTTTTGGTTAAATTTTCAGACCTGACACGGCTCTTTTTATTCCTAAGTGGATTCTTACTCTGTATGGCAAAGTACTTGCTTTAAATAAACATTTCTGTGTGCATTAACCTATTTGACAATAAGCTGCAGGCATGGCACAGGGTCTGCTATGACCAAGTACTTCACAGTGCTTGAACATCTTCTCTCTGTTCTGGGTCAGCTGTCCTGGGACAGGACAGGACAGGACAGGTGAAGGTATTTGTTATAAAAAATGGTTTCTTCCTGGTGATGATTATTGAAGACTGGAATATGGAAGGGGAAGGAGACATACTGTTTTTCGGCCTCTCATTTACTTCTAGTGTGGAGAAAGCTGAAATGAGATCCTAGCGTTAATTTCTCACTAAAGAAAGTGGAAGCTCAGCCATGTGCTGGTTCTGAGGGGTATTCTGTTGTCTTCTGGTCTTAAAAGGCAACTCTGAATTTAACCCATCTTCATGGACTTCTCTGGTGGGACTTCTAGAGGGGATGGGAAAAGTGGTTAAAAGAAGGAAGAACTATGCTCTACTGTTAACAACACTTCTGTACTGACAATACACCATAAAATACCGTATGTAAAATGTTTGCTTTATTACAGTATGATATCATTAACGTAGGTGCAGAACTGCCATCGATAGTTCACTCCTTTTAAATGATGCTTCAGGTCACTCCTGGCGTTTCCTCTGATTCTTCCTCTTAAGACAATTATCCAGCTGAAAAAACCATCAGAGGTTGTTTTCTCATAGCCTCAGACACTGGGAACTTGCTAAAGTCCATTCCTTGGAATCTTATTATGGAAAGAATTCTTGTTAGTTCTCATATATCTGGTAACTGTTTCTTTTCTGAAGAAGTCCACTGAATATTGAGAACCTTTGAAGTTGTGAATTGTAGGCAACACTTTTAAACAGTTCCCTGGTTTATGATTTAAGGAAACAGAAGAATAAGTGTTTGCCCTGATCAGTATGTGTTGAGAAAAAAGAATTCAAAAAAGAATTCAATAGTGCAATATCTGCAGGTGGCTGCATGGAAAGTCTTCTCATCACGTGTCTGGGAAAACTGGCACAACTGCTCTGGTGTGAAGGACAGGAATATCCACAGAGATGGTGTGCACAGACGTGTAAAATAAGCTTTTCATTCCTGTGTTGTAAAGAACTGGTAATCTAAGTGGCACTTTCTGGTCATACGTGTAACAGGGGTTGCAACTCAGCTACTGCCCAATTGACCTAGAAATGGAGAGAATATTTTCAAGTGCAAAATGCAGCAATTGTAGTTTTTGAAGGTAGATTTGTTAAGCTACTAAAAATCCTACAACCACTTCAGGCGGAACATGCTTTTAACCGTTCTGCAAGCTAAAGAGCAAAAGTTTACCTTTAAATAATCCACAGTTTTTGCTGACTTTCTTCTCAGGGTCTTTGATGGAATTTTGCATAACATGTTAGTACATTTAAGTACTGCCAGTGTTATTTAACATATATATTTATATATTATTCTACTACAAAATTCTCTCTTGAAGGTTTGAATTTTTGCTTCATTGGTATGTGACTCATTTTCATTTCTTCTTCCTTACTCTTTTTCCCTCAGAACTACTATGGAGCTGCCAAAATGATTCTTTCTGACAATCCACTTGGCCTGACATGCGGAATGGTGTGTCCAACATCAGATCTCTGTGTTGGTGGCTGCAATTTATATGCCACTGAGGAAGGACCAATTAATATTGGTGGATTGCAGCAGTTTGCTACTGAGGTAGGGAGAACTTGAAAATGTCTTAAATTCTTTGTATGTAATTGAGTATTGCCTCTGATTGCCTTTGTTAATGGAATTTTTTTTAAAGTTGATACTAATAAAATAAAGGTGTAGAAAGCTAGGATAATTATCCTTTTTCTTACAGCACACTGAAATGCTTAGAAATGCTTTCATGATGCAGTAAATCACAGGAACATAAGGAATATTATTTGTGAACAAGATGATTCTTCAGACATACTGGTAGTTGAGACAATTTGTTTTATAATGAAAGACTTACCTGAGGTGAAATTGTGGATGTTACTCAAGTAGGCTGCATAGGGCAAAAGATCAAGTGCAGATGTATCTGTAAGTGCGTATTAAGGAGATGCAGAACTGTTTTGGGCATAGGGTAGATTCTGTAGTGGAATCAATGTGTATTTATACTGGCTTTGAGACAGGGGATAAGCTTCAGATGATTTTTTCTTTTTATTGCCCTGTTTTTCAAACCTAAATAAATACATAGTTTGAGGTTGACCTAAAATATATGTCTCTGTGTATCTATTTATATAGGTACAGATTCAGAGTGTATATGTGTAAATTTACTAGTTCATAAAGACAGGTGCATGTTTTGGCTACTGGAGCAAAAGTTGTTACTTGCTATGTCATGTTAGAAATTCTGTGCATGGGTTTTTGTTGAGCTTCTTGTGCATTTCTGAGGAATGCACAAGAAATTTGTTAACCTCTTTTGAGGGCATGGAGAATTTTTACCTAATTCAAGGTCTCAGATGGTGGTACTTCATCTGATCTATCTGAAGTAACACTGGGTAAAAAATATTATTTTGGCCTCTGTAAAAGTGACGGAGTTGTGGCTCTATTAAAAATAGCATATTCATGTGTTAAGATTGCACATTTCCATGCAGTCCTTAATTAATGGGCACGTCCCTATTCTGTGTCATGAGCCATTTGGCTGATCTTATTTACAAACATACAATGAAGTTCCAGTCAACTTTGCAAAACCTGGGAAAAAAAACCAACTTTATAGGACAGACCAAAATAGAAATGCAAAGAAATCTGGAAGTAACAGATGATGTCCATAAGACCGGTATTTTGCTCAGGTGTCATGCTTAGACTTCACACCCTCTTCTCAACGTCTGAGGGTCGTGATTTGATGAGCAAATAATTTGATAAGAGACTTCACACCCTCTTCTCAATGGCTTAGGGTCATGATTTGATGAGCAAATATTGCTACCTGCTGCTGCTGCTGTTCTCCTTTTATCTGTTTGTATCCCTCCTCTCTTCTCTCCAGGAGACTTGTAAATCATCTGGAGCACCTGATAAACTTTTCTGCTAGCTGTTGCTGAATCTTCTCTCCTCTCTGTCATTTAAGTAGTTATTTTTCACTTCATTTTTCTTGAGACTTGAACATGCAATTGTAAGAATCCAAAGTTCTCATTTACAGGATGAGACTAGAGACACTGAACTGTGTTAGTTCTATGTGTATGTTGAATAGTTGGGCTTTATCAGACAAGAAACACTTCTACTAGCTTTTCTTCTAGTGGCCTTTATTCTGTATATATAAAAAGCTAGCATTTGTTGCAAAGCAGGTTTTTTTTTCCTTAAACCCCCCATAAAACCAAAGATAAAAACCCCAAACCGACTGACCAAACAAAAAAAGATTAAACAGTTGTCAAGTGGATCATAAATGCAATGGTGAAATATTACTGTTTAGGAACCAAATGCAAGTAATATCTGTTATAATTTGGTTTGTGTCTTCTTTTAGCCCTTATTCTATGATTAATAGAGAGGAATTATGGCTTGATAGATAATGCTAAATATCTGCCATTTTTCTTCAAAAATCTTTAGAAATCTATTACAAAAAGCTCAGTGCTAGCATAATGATTGATATGAAAACTGCAGAGGATGAATAGTTTTCAATGTTTCAAGTTTGTTTAAAATTATGTTAGTTTCAGGAGCTCTAACAGAATAGAATTATTATATAGTTCTATATGGCACTCCAACAAAAAGAACACTTCAAAAATTTTATTATCTTTAGTATTTTCATACTATCTATATATCTATACATCTAGTGCATAAAAAATGTAAAAGATTGTAAAAAAAATTGTAAATAACCTTTACGTTTACTGCCGTTTAACATAGAATTTGTATGTATTGTAAAACTCTTAATTAGTAATTATAGGCAGTCACTTTTGAAATTAGTACTTTTTTACTTTTCAGTTAAATTTTACGGTGAAAGTAGGTGTAGTTGAAAAAATATAACGATATGAGTGCTTCCAGGTAACAATCATTATAAAAATGTAGATTATTATACTGAAGAAAATCCTGAAGTACTGCTGTTCGTACAAGAATTGGCCCGGATAGAGTGTTCACAGCTCTACCTGTACAAGTAACTTAGCAAATTATGTAATTTAGGTGTGCAACATGTGTTAGTCTTAATGAGAGCTGCATGGTGATTCTCATGCATGGTGTAATATTTGTCCCACAGGGGCTTATTTACTGAAAATGCATTGTGCATGAAGCCAGTTTTAGGCTTTTTTTTTTCCCTTGGAATTAGTCTGAGGATCATGCACTTGATGCATTACGAGAGTGAGCAATAATAAAAGGGCACAACTGCTAGCTGAGATAATAGAAAAAATTGCAGTAAAGCAGGAATGTGGATTTAAAACGGAAAATATATGGGTATGATGTGTGCCCGTTTGTGCTTCTGAACAATGACTGATCATCTGTTCATACTGCAGATAAAGCTCCCTAATTGTAAAATATTTGTCTTGCATACGGTAGAACAGTAAAAAAAAAAGGCACCTTATGCCGCCTGCATTTTCCTTCTGCCCTTTCATATAGTTTTGTAACTATGTTTGGCCCGTTCTCAAAGTGAATTGTAATCCAGCCTGAGAAAATGTGAATTTTGACAATTAAATGTTTAAGTGGAAAAAAGGAGATGTCCGTTTGTGTTTGTGATGTAGAATGTGTATACTGGGATGCAGTTACCATGGTAACTGTTGCATCTAGAGAATAACATGGAGTAAATCTCACTATTATAAATGACAAGTGTCAAGCTCAGGTTACACCTGCTACTGCACAGGTCAAAATTATATTAATGTCTTTATCTGTCTCCTTTGCCCAAGTACTTCAGAATCAGAAACATCCATTTTTTGAACACAAGTTCAGTGAAAATATACTGCGATTGCAGTGACAATATATCTAAGCATGAGGTATATGGCTGTCAGCCCCAAAATGAACTAAAATCACTGGTTACCCAAGTACAAGTTTGCAATCTTGTAGTGAAAAGGAAGCAAGGTCTATTACCTTATTTTCTGTAGTATTAGTGAGAAACCCTCAAATTATTGTGGTTTTGGATAGACTATTGGATCTAAAAGTTCTCTTTTGTTTCTGTTTAATCATTCTGAATGATGCAGCACAAGCCAAGTAGAAAATGTATTATTTTAATCTCTGCATCCTAGATATAAACACTAGATCATTTAGTACTGTGGCCCTTGTGCCAGCTACAGTTCTGGTGATTTTTTTCCTCTTTGCAGATGCATTCTGACTGCTGCTGCAGCAGAAAGAAATTGGAAAAGGAAATTTGATATGTGTTTTTTTTTCCACAAAAGGGGGATTGGATGAGCTTACCTATTGCTCACCTAGGGACATCTCAGCAGAGTACCTGTGCTGGAAGGAATGTTCTGGTGAGGGATCAGAGTGCTGAACCTCCCTTCTGCCACAGCCCACTACAGTCAAGGAAGAAATGTCTTCCCTGAGGGATTGCCATGCAGTGTCACACTGTGCCCTTGAGGGTTCCTGTTTGAGTTGTAAATTGACAGCTCTGGTCAGTCTGTAGTGTAGCTGTGAGGAGAAGCTGGGGCTTCTCATGGGGCTGCCACTCCTGCCCTTGGATGGCCTTGAGATACCAGGCTGGGCATCATCACAGGCTGCATCATCATGAGCTGCAAGAGGAGCATTGTTCTAGAGGTCTAAGACAGCAGGACAAATAGAAAAAGCCCTTCATTTGTCAGTATTAATTTTAATACATCTTTAAGTAATTTTATCTCTTAAGTCATGTTGAAATCTTTGACAACAATAAATAAAATTTCAGGCTTGTCTGAAGGGAATGGTGTAGCTTTCTACAATAGTTCAGGGGATGACTCTGAGGACTTCTGATTTCCCTGGCCAATGCTGAAAGGCTTGCTGATATTTTGGCAAGTTATACAAAGTTCTCTACAGCTTGTTTTACAGATGTTAAAGGTTTTTTTGTTTGTTTTTTAAGGCATTTGCATGAATATTGCTAAATCTGTTTAGTGGTAGGATTCATGAAACATTGAGATTTGGACTCTGCAAAGTCCTAGATCCATGGGATATCTTAGGACTAGAATAATGGAGGTCTAAAAAGTGTTTAATAAGATGTTTTAGACCCTAGTTTTGTAGGCACTCACCCACTTCCATAAAATTTTGATGTATTGCAACTTTAGCTCTTAAATTGTGGAGAGAAGATCAAGAAGGTTTCATGACTAGCACACGGCTGTGGAAAAAAACACTTCATGTAACATTCGGTTCTATCCACTGGAATTAAATGGAATTGTATGATCATATAATTTGACAACTTTAAGAAGATCACTGTGCGTACAATTTGCTTTATTTTGCAATAAAATATGTGCAGAACATGATCTTTTACTTTAAATATTCAACTGCCCCATATTAATGTAAACCAGCCTACAGATAAATATCCATGGAAACCAGTGGGAAAGTGTGAAACTAATAGAACCAGTTCCTAAATGTTCCTGATTTCATTGCCTGTATTTTACTGTCTGTGCACTAATAAAACGTGATAATAATTCAGTGTATACTGATGTGTTTCACACTAAAATTAATCCCAGCTAGATTCTAATGTCTATGTCAGTAGCTCTTTGGTATCTCATTGCCTTACTGAAGGATATTTAACTGTAAATCTTACTGATAAACTTATTTCTAGAGCCTTTTAATTGTGGAACCAAGCATTATATCTGAAGAATATAAAACATTTAGTCATCAAGTCAAAACTTGTATTACTAAAAGGTTAAATTGTCCTTCTATTTGTCCTTCTGAAATGTGTCCTTCTATACATATGTTGAATATATAAAGTATGTTTTGATAGTCTCTTTTTGCAGGAGTAGACAAAGTTTTTTCACATTTTAACACTGAGATTAAACTTCCAATCTATTTACTGTTTTATTTAATACATTGTCATACTCCAAAAATAATTTTAAGCAATCATGGAATAAAAGAATGGCTTGTGTTGGATGGGAGCTTAAAGATCATCTAATTCCAACTCCCCTGCCACTGGCAAGGGCATCTTCCACTAGACCAGGTTGCTCCAACCTGGCCATGAACACTGCCAGGGATCATGGATTCATTAAGGTTGGAAGAGATCTCCAAGATCATCAAGTCCAACCTTTGAGCAAACAACACCTTGTCAACTAAACCATAGCTCTAAGTGCCACATTGATTGAAATTAGTTATTTTATTTATTTTAAGTTGTATAAAATTTGAGGTAAAAAAATCTGAATATCAGTTCTAGCCTGTTTTAATGCTTTAAAATATTTTAGATGTTTAAATGTTGTTAAAATGACATGCTTACTATGCCGTAAAATTATTTTCATCTGATAAATGCATTTCTCTGAGTCACCTGCTCCTCTTTGCTGAATGTCACATCTTTTCATCAAAACATGCTAATACAAGAGTGGTGCAGTGAAGAATTTTATTACATGAGGCTAACAATATGCTTTTCCCTATCTGCATTCCGAAAAGCAGCTAAAATGAGTTGGCTAAAACTTTCCAGGAAATTTAAACTAGAATCAATTGCTCAGCAATGGAGACTACTGTAGTTTGCTCAAGTGGGACATGTGGAACCTGAGTACAAACTCATGTTATGTGTTATTTTTATATATTTTGGAATTACACTCTTTGTTAAATATTTTGGAACATGAACCAACCCCTTTGCAGTGTAAGGATGCTTTATTTACAACAGAGAATACAACAAACTGTTAGATTTCATACTGTAGAGAACCATGCTGCAGCGAGCACTGAGCAAATGCACTCACACCTTTACACAATGAAGTGATGCAAATGGGAGAACTATGATAAGTTACCAATGTATGAATCAAGAGAGAATTTTTTTTCAGTTGTTGGAACTTAGCAGAATAGATTGGCTGTTTTGGTTTGCTCAGATTAGATCTCACTTGTGGACTGAGTCCCCGTGTTTTACAAGCTGGGATATCCTGTTGGAGGACCCTAATGGACATGAGGCGTAAGAAGTGGACAGACTCAATGTGGGTTTAATCTGAATGGGCCCTAGACAGTGAAGTAATGAAAATTGTGTCGTATTTGATAAAACGTTGAAGAATAAATGCCTGATGTTATTAATGTCTGTTATTAATCTATCTAATATCTTCTGACTATGTAAGACAGAGAGCCAGAAGAAAAGGCAGACATGAGGATGATGACTGAGGCTTTTTAGTGAGAGACTCTGCTTTAAAATTCATCATTTGGTCTCATTTTCCTGAATGGGTCTTGGTTAACAAGCCCTGCAAAACAAAGTAAAAACTCCATCCAAACTCCAAACAAGAAAGAAATCATGATTTTGAAGGAAAAGTGGGAAGAAGGGCAATAGTATTAAATTTTACCTGCACCCTGAACATAGTCTGAAGAGATTAGAAGCAGAAAGGACAGTTGAATGTAATGAGCACTTGCTTGCCAGTTACTCATCTCTGGCCACCGAAGGATTTATACATAGGAATTCAGTGATATTTAATTATGTGACTTACAGGATGAGGAAACCACCATGAGATGAGTAAAAATCCTTTGAAATGCATTTAAGCAGTTTGCTATTTTCACATAGTTACCCTGCCAGCCTTAATATGCAAAACTGCCACTGAATTCCAGATGGCAAGATACTGCCACACAAGCTGCCTGTGCTGCATAAAGACAGTTTTACCCTGTTTGCAAATAGGCAGAATTAAAGTTGACCATTCAGCCTGAACTCCTAGGATTTTCTGCATGAATGCTTGGTTTCTGAAGCTTAACACTGCACTACAGTAGTGTGGAACTTCTGTGTAACATTTATTTGATGGGTATGACTATTCAATAATACATATAAAATAGTTATGTTAACAATAAAGTAAATTTAGCAGTAAATTTGTTAAGCATATGCATATTCAGAGTGTCCAATATAGACATTAAATATGCGAGTTATATAATTTTTGTTACTGAATAACCTTCTTGAAACTACATGAGACTAATGAAAATTTGGTATAATTCGAGCAATTTCTTATGAATATAACAAAGCAGACATTTTAGAAATATCATTGCATTTTGGTTATCATAGTCTAGTTTCACAGTACAATATGAGCTTTTCAGCCTGTGAAATCCATTAATAACCACATTAAACTTTCCCATATTGTATGAATTGTCAGGTTTAAATGATTCTTTCTTTAAAACAATTATCTGTCTCTTGCTTCATGCAGTTTGTTAAACCGCTGTGTCAATTTACAAAGACTGGGGGAGTTTGACACAGAAATTTTAGAGAGGGAAGGAACTAATCATTGGTTTACCTAGCATGAGTGCTCAAGTGCACATGAAGAAAATGAACATTGATTCGAAATATAAATGAAAAATTCTAATCATGAGTGGAATTGCCAAAGTTTAACTTGAAAACCCTTTGCTTCTTGAGTTCTAAGGAAAGTAAAATTTGTTGGTAAGCTTCTAAATAGTTTATATATTATATTTATTAAGACAAATGACAGTGTACGTATTTTAGAGGTCTAGTTAGTACTTAGGGAACACAGCTCTGCATTGAAAGAGATGGGGAACAGTGTAGTCTCCTGGTAGTTTTTGAGATGCTGCATTGATAGTGTTTGTGATATGACTGAGAATCCCCATCCAACGCACTCTTGATTTCTTTTGTCTGCTACAATTACATACTGCTTGGGTTAAACATTTTTTCCCCTCTAGTGCATAAAGTAAAAAGAAAATGTACCTGTGCTCTTCCATGCTTCTAATGTTTAGTAGCTTCTAAGGCTGTAAGTCTATTCTTTTTCCTTTTGTAGATCATGCAAGATAGAGACTCAATTCCTTTCCTTACAATTTATGTAAGTGCAGAGGAGAGTGAAGTTTAGCTTGGGGAATGCAGAATGTTTCTGCCTTCACCTCTTATCCGTATACATGAGCAAAGAAGTGATTTAAAGCAAATCTGAAAAACTCTGTGACATTACAACCAGGTTAGCAGCCCATTGTGTTTGGTTCTGTAGAAATGCACAACTGTGGGCAGAGATTTTTCCAAAGTATTTTTAATAGTCACGACAGATTGGAGCAGATCATCACCATTATGCAGGTGAATGAATAATTGGGGGATAGGGAGAACAGTCTAACTTTCAAGTATGTATATAGTTTTTGGAAACCCAATTAAAAAAAGGACAACAAATTAAATAAGATAGATAAGAAACTGAAATAAAGTTGTACTATAATTATCTAAAAGGAGGCATCTAAAGCATGGGTTGCCAGTGAAAATATAGCACTGAAGACTAAGCGTGATTCCTAAAAAACGTTTCAAACCCACCTAAAGTTTGTCACCTACCACCTCTAAAATTCAAGCTATAAGTGAGTTTTCCAGTATCATGCTGGTTAGCTCTTGAAGAAGCAAAGCTCCTTCACTGGCACTACAGTGCTTTCCATTACTTGAAGAGGTATTTTTCTACTAGTAAGAATAATTTGTTTGCAGGGAAGTTTTTTGGCATTGCAGAGATTCTCTGCCATCTGGCTGACTTTGCATTCCTGTTCTGTTACTGGTGGTCTGGCTCTGTCTTCTCTGTAAAATTTGCAGTAGTGAAAAATCAGACTTCAGAGATTTTTAAGACAAAACGACCCATAGAAAAACCAAAGCTTGCAAATACAGCATTCCTCACAAATGCACAGATCATGTCATTTGGAAACCGCTGTAATGTGAATTTGCTATAGTATATCTGTGTGACAGATACATCACTGTAACAGTACTATGTGTAGTAGTACTCCTACACTATGTGTAGTAGTAGCTATGTACTACATAGCTAGTGACCGTATTAGCAGAAGCTTCCATCATGTCAGTCATAATAAAATTTAAGGTGAGTATGTAAAGTGTTTAACCTGTTGATTGTGTTGCTTTTCAGGTTTTCAAAGCCATGAATATTCCTCAGATCAGAAACCCTTCCTTACCTCCTGTAGAAGATATGCCTGAAGCATACCAGGTGAAGATAGCTCTTCTTGGTGCAGGACCTGCAAGTTTAAGTTGTGCTTCCTTTTTGGCTCGACTGGGCTATTCAAACATCACCATATTTGAAAAGCAAGAGTACCTTGGGGGCTTAAGGTAATAAAACAATGACAACAAAGCACTGTTTCCAATTGTTGCAGAAAGCATAGTGAAAGCTGTTGTACATACACAGTTTATAAGTGATCCCTTGACTTTTAGCAAAGGAAGAGAATAGAAGATTTCAGATCTGTAAAAGTAACTTTTTATGTAAATAATTGATCATTCATGTTAAAGGAGGTACAGTTACAGGCAAGCTTTAACTGAAAATCTGGTGACTGTCTCCTGTATTCTCTTCATATGACCTGTTAAATTCCAGGGTGGAATTGTTCTTATCAATTCAATTATTATTATCAAATTAACATATTAGAATCTGCATTTCTGACTCAAATACTTAGAATATTAGAAAATTGTGTCAGGTACCATTTTCCCTTATCCAAAACTCTTAAAGATGAAGTACCTGTAGCCCTAGTGAAAGAATGTTTAAAATGCTTTAGACAGATATTAATTTCATGGAGAGTTTTAGGTTTAGAACACTTTCCTGGACTACCTTTTTCAAATAAAGGTGACTGTGGCCATCATGGATGAAACTTCAGCAGATGATACCATATGAGTGAAATAAACCCCCTGCAATTCTCAACTTCAAAAAGTTACAAGTACATAAAGGAAAGTATGTTTGCAGTTTTCCTGTGTGATAAACCCTTGGCCAATATTTGCATGTTGTCAGTCCTCTACACTAGAAAATGAATTTTTGTCACTGCAGTAATGACTGTGATCAAATCTAGTAGATTGGTTGGAATCTCTGTGTATAAGATAATTCAGAGACTGACTAGTGGATACCAAGTCATTCAAAATCAAAATTAAATTCTACAATGTAAGATGTGCAAGAGTACAAAATGCTTAAAAGTGTTTAAAAAATAAAAAACGTAATGAAACAGAGAGGAAAAAGGGTGATGCACTTACATTTCTTAATGCAGCATCACTGAGATCAATAGAGTTGACACGGTTAATTAATTTGATCCATTATGTCATAATGTCAAATACTCAGTGCTCTGCAAGAAAGAGAATCAGTTCTGGAGAAGTTGAACTGATTACTTTCATTTTTCCCATTGAGGTTCAGAATTATTCTGCCTAATTACCAAGGTGTTAATCCATAGGCATTTAACTGTGAAGCTGTTTTCCTTGAACTAGTTATCATAGAGGATTGCAGATTTAGTATGTGAAATACCTCTTTACCTGTTTAGTAGCACGTTATCATAAATACAAGATTAAAATCAGGTTTTTTGCTGTAAAGTGGTCAGAACTAATAAGAGGTTTTAACAAAAAGGCTCTTTTTGGTACAGGTTGGACTCGGGTTGGACTTGGCAATGCAGTGCAGGACTCCTGCAGCTGCCTCAGTGCTGTAGTGCAGTGCTACAGTTTTTTAGTATGTGCTTGTGTATTTGAAGCAGTGTGATCTTAAGTTCTTCATGGTTTAACTTGAATTCAAAATAATGTTTTGCCTGTTGTTTCTTCTAATGCAAAAAGCCTTACACAGAATTTTGCCTGTTTTGTTAATATCCTTAATGGTCAAGGAGTGTATTTTAAAATGTATTTCTTTCTTTTGAATTTTAGCATGTATCAGTCAAGGTCAAATTTTACTTTCATTCACTGTAGAAATGCTCATGTGTGGTTTAAGGGCATCAATTCCTTTTGTCTTTATTTTAATCTTGAAACAGAAGGGGGGCTGGACTGTGGCAGCAGTCATCCATTATTGCATTTCTAAGTCTTTGCAGCACATCTTTTGGTTATAACAAAGTTTGGTTATTGATGGGTGTGTTTCCAAGGCTTCGTAAACTATTGCAAATTGCTCAGAAGACCAAATCAATTTTGTATTTGGAATCTGCTGTTCATAATGGCAGTGTTTGTGCCTTCTTGAAGTTTTTTCCAATTGTTTTTAATTAGGATGTTTCTTGCATCATAGCTTATTTTCATAATATTGTGACACTAGAGAGGTGTCTAGTGATTGCAGTTCCTGTGGTGGGATATTTAAATACAACATAAATTCATACCTCTCTGAATGTGTCTGGATTTTTCATATTTATGCCAGGTTTTCCTACATTTCATCAGTTGTGTAAAATGTATGCTTTATGGTAGAGTAGGCATGAGCACACCATGCTCTTGCTTAGAGACCACGAACAAGCTTTACTACTTTTGCTCCTATCTGTGCCACTGCTTTACAATGTACCAAAATACTTCTCTCACTAGGCCAGATAGTTGTCCCTTGAGCAGCAGTAATTTGAGGTCACAGAAACACCAGGCACCTGTCCAAGCACCTCTGACTTGGGTCAAGTTTGAGGTCGAGGTGAATTTGTGAGACTCTGCACCCACTGCATCGCTCCTCCATCTCTGCCCCATTTTCTTTTCCCCCTCTGTCTCTCCATTGCAGAGTCAGAGACCATCTGCTGCTGCTGAAAGAAATTGCATCAGAGTTATTGATGTATAGTTGACTTTCATAAAAAGCCTCTTTTCGTAGTTAACGTGCATGCATGTGGGTATACCTCACAGCATAAAACTAAGTGTTTAATAAGAGTAAAAAAAAGGTGTTTACAAATTCTGACAGTGATGTAACACAACCAGTTCTGTTCTGGGAGCATCTCATGGAAATGACAGGCCTCCAGCAAATACATAGGTGGCCTAGAAAATAGAACTTTCCTTTTTTTTATTAGATTTCTTTATCGAATCTCTGTTGCAGAATCATATTGATACATTAGTTTCGGGCTCAGACACCTTTATTTAGCATGACTTATGAAAGTTGTATTGACACATTCATTATATCTGATATTTACAGCACTTCTCATTGCACACTGGTCAAGAAAGGTATAAAAAGAGCACTATGAGAAATAAGGAAGAACACCAGTTTCTTATCAGTATAAATAAAGTTGATGCAGCTTAAAAGAAATAAAACTTTTCTGGCCTGTCAAAGTTAGATGCTAAAGATGGTGTGGTCAATATCAATACATAAAATAAGCTGCAGTGAATCTCCTGTGCCTGTGCTTTGTTATGGATATTACAGATTCATTAATTTGAAAACAGATTAGACTGTTTGAAGCTTAGAAGTATCTGGGGAGAAGCCTTTACTTTTCTGCATATTTATGTTTTTATCTTCATTGAACAAAAATATCTAAAATATTACTTCACTGTGTTTATCTGCAACATGTTTTACAGTAGGAATTTTGAACTGCCATATATAGATGTCATTTCACTGGAGATAAATATGTATGTATGAGAACTGTATCAGTAGATATAAACTGAGATTCTATCCTGGCACTACAGTTTTCCCCTTCTGTGATGCTGGGAACTTGAAGATGTTATTCCTAGTCTTCCCCAGGAGGAAAAAAAAGCCAGTTAATAAACATTAAGTCAAAAACCAGATATGAAATCAACAGCTGATAAAGTGTTTGTCCATCCTGAAAAATCATTACAAATTTATGAAGTAGAAATGGAGGTACAGTTTTAAATACCATCGCTCAAAATAGCATATGTAACACTTCTAAAAAATTGTATGGGAAATTTGATACTCTCTTATTGGATAGCTTAATAACAGATTGCTATGTCACATTGCTTTCAGTAGCCATGAGGTCTTTTTATAAGTGGGTATCTTAGATTTAGTGTTACATGTTCTGGTGAATAAAAGGAATGGAACTGAAGTCCTTTAGAACCCAAATATAACATATGTTAAATAGTCACCTACAAGAGCGGGCAGTGCTGGCCTCAAGATACTACCTTCCTGGCCTATATTTTTAGCATTGGATGAATAATGCTTTTTTGTCATTCTAGCAATTAACAAAAAGTCAGGAGTCACATTTCAGCATATTTCCATTCACATACGTCAAAATTAACTATGGTATAAGTATTTTAGCTGATAATAATAATGATAATAAAATTATAAAATTCTCTTTTCCTAATAGTTACAAGCATTTTTATTGTTTTAGTATGTCTGAAATCCCCCAGTTCCGATTGCCGTATGATGTAGTGAATTTCGAAGCCAAGCTGATGAAGGATCTTGGAGTGAAGGTAATGAAAAATATATCCTGCCTATGTATAGCTCAAAGAAAAAAAAAGAACAAGAACTCTGCCAAAGATTAACAGCAAAATGTCATGCACATTAGTAAAGAACGATTAAAAGCTATGCTAGACAGAGGCAGGAAGATGCTTCCTCTTGCTCAGGGCATTTGTCTGTCTCCTGTCTGAATGCCACTAGTTTGGAAAAGGGCAATCAATAGTTCTCATCTGGCATGTCTGCATGTGATTAATTGTCTGTAAGAAACAAATTCCTAAATTGCTTTAGGGGTTCAATGTAGCTATTGGAATGATTTGATTTTTTTAATCAAGTTTTTTTCATGCAAGTTTGGCACTACTTAAACCATTCATATTTGATACTTCTTTTGTTCCTTCTCGCTGAGTTTTTTTTTTCTTAATGGTTTATCATACAGTCTTGCATCCAAGTTAATTTTATAATAAAATGCATCAAATTAAAGTGTTAACATGATCATCTGTCATAAACAATAACAGTCCATTCAACTTCTTGGAAAGCAATAGTTAAGCATTATTCTGTTAAATAAGTGTGTGTTGTTTATAGATAATGGGAACAGTGATTTATTTTAATTTAGGACTTGAGCTGAACATTTAGATGGTATTTACAATTGCTGCACATTTTAATAGATGTTACAAACTTAGAATGTATGACTGGATCAAGTTTTTGAGTACCAGGAGAGATACTTTATTTTTAACATGTTACTAAAGCCTTCAGTGAAGCAAGAGAATCTTCTTGGAATCTTTCATGTTGATTCTTTTTGTAAAAGTAGTAGACTGTTGACATAAGACCTGAGTCAGAACATTATCCTGCCAGGTTTTATAAAAATGCTGGTAAGATGCAAGATAAGGTTTTAAGTGCTACAGGTCTTTTTTTCTACTTTAAAGTTTCATTTGCAAGCCTTAAAAAGATTGACAGAATGGAGGTTTAGTTAGGGATGGTGTTAAACAGATCACTGAGACACCTTTAGACAAAATTGCTGGGCATGAATTCCTGGAAATCCTCTGCCAACCTCGATTCCCATGGCTCCATTATGACAAGGACTCCAGAATGGAACCACTGTGTCATCTTGACCTGCACATCCTCTGCAGTTCTGGAGTGCAGCAGAGAATCTCAATGTAAATTTGCTTCAAAGCTCTGCCATTGGTTTGCAATTGACCCTTTGGCAAGCTGGTTAAATAAGTACCTTAGTTTTATACCTCTATAAGCTGGAAATATTTTCTGGTGTTTACTTAAAGCATTTCAAATCTGTGATGGAAGGTGCTGTGTTGTGTAAATGCTCAGTAGTGCTGTTTATTCAAGTAATTCCACTGAAATTAGTAAGAATTAGTCAGCTGAATAAGGATTACAGAGCTAGGCCTTGGAAGTATTATGAATCCTCGCATAAAATAGTATTGCTATTTAAATTCCTTCATTAGGTTTTCATAACATATGTACACAACAGGATACAGGATAAAAAAAGGTAATGACAATTCATGGAATATCTTTTGTTGCAAGTGAGGATGGAGCCTGTATTGTTCTAAGGATTGCAATAGTACATGGCTTTTCCACTTCTGATAAAATTAATGCTAAATCTCCAAAGACAAAGAAAGTCAGTTTTAAGTAGTGTCAGTTGTATTTTACCTCTGCCTTTTTTCCCAACCTGAAAAGTATATTAAATGAAATGTAAGCAGATTGAATAACAAACAAGATGCACAGTGACTTGAAGGCTAAACTCTTAAGATCACAAAGTAGAGAGCTTACACAACAGCACTGCATTTTCTAAAGTAAAATCACATGTGATATAAAAAACCTGGGGGAAAGCATTCAAGTTCAGAGAGTCTAAGATGTGGAGATAAAAACACACATACCTATGTCAAGAAGTATGAAATATCAGAAGAGGAATCGCACACACTTTTTTGTGCTCAAAGGCCTTGGGGTTAGGAGTGATGAACAAAAGGCGTGTGTATCTCCAGTTGCATGACCTCTGCACAGGGACTGCCATTGTTGGTTCCCTGAACATGCAGAGAACACCATTCCCTGTCTCTTATACTCTCAAAACTCCTCTCGGTGCTCAGCCTGTGCAGTGTCTGCTCAGAGCAGGATTGGTGCTGCTGAATGGCTCTGGAAAAAAGATTTCAGCTTTTGCTTCTGGAAGCAAAAACTAATTGATCAGAAACAAGTATAGATTATAGATGTGTTTTGATTGCTGAGTTATTTCTTTCTATAAATTAACACCAATTACTGCGCTGTGAACACTGTTTCTTATCTAAATTAGAATTAACAATTTCAAGTCTAAATCAAAACTTACGTCATTCATTATTTTGAAAACCTTTGCTAGTTTACCATGCAGAATGTGCTGCTTCATTACAATTGCAATTTTTACCAAGCAATTTTTAATTCTTTCAGATAATTTTTAGGAAAGGTCTTGCAGTGGATGGAATGACACTCCGTACCCTGAAAGAAGATGGCTACAAGGCAGTCTTTATTGGAATAGGTAAGAAGAGCTCACAGTCCCATGTTTTGTCATATTGGAATTGAAGGATTGCCTAGGAACAAACTGGAACTTGTATCTTGGTTATTAGCATGATGGCAGAGAGCTTTAGTTTGATGAATTATGGAAGTATGGAATATAAGCAAAATTTTAAAATCAGGAAGCTAAAACTAGTGGCCTTAAGACAGCTTTTAAAACTTTCAGATTTATATTACAGATCTTTAAGTAAGGTGTGACTGTAGCTGAATTGGTTGATTTATTGTTTGTTTAGATACTTAAAAATGGATGAACTAAAAATTTGCTTGTAATTAATTGCCATATTGGCCTAGAGCGATACACAAGTTTAGTTTTCAATTTTTGCGAACAGCTTTCTACACCCACACAATTACTGAGTCTATATGTAAGCCAGTGATATCATGCTTGGTTGCTTGTCTGCTTTCATCCATATAAAACGTGTAACATCCTTCAGATAGGCTGTAGTGAAATGTACTTATAGAGTGGGTTAACAAAATAAACTGATTTTGACTTGCACTAAAACTGGCATCATAGGTCTGTCGTCTCTCATGTAATAGAGAAGTCCTGCACCTCTCTGCTGCTTGAATCATTGCTTCTTTTAAATGTTAGATTAGAATTATTATCCATTTACAGTTATTTTGAAGTACAGCTGGACCCATTGCTGCCATATGATAGACATGTTGAGCAGGCATTGTCTACAGTTGGTATGAGGCTTAATGCTCTTTATTGATCTAGACGTTGCCTAAATGAACATAATAGGAAACAAGTTGTCCAACTGTTCCTCCTTCCTATTATTGATTACAGAGATGTAATTCTTAGTACAACGACAACTGTTGTTTACCATCTGGTTATGCAGTATAATAAGCTTTGCAGGTCTATTCTGTCATGTAATGATAGCACAGTGTGTTGTGATTTATGTAATGCTAAATCCTCACATTGTTAGAGAACTTCCATGTATAGGAATTCTGATGTATCATATTTTGATGTAAATGTATACAAAACAAATGGTGAGACTTATATTTTTTATTGTTTTCATCTATGTCTTTCAAACCACATTGCAAAATCTCACCAATGAGGAATTAATTCATAAGCATTTGTTTTCTGTGAGTCTAGCACTTAGGAAAAAGTTCTCAGTCATTTTTTTTAACATCAGCATTGTTCCTCTGAATTTCTGACTCAGAAGCTTAGAATAACAGTTCAATTTGGTGTCAGCAAAAATGACCACTGAGCACTTCATATAGTATTGGAGTGTTTAGTTTACATATCTGGGTTTATTTTCTGACCTTAATAAAGCTATCTTAATATAAAATATTTTTGGTTAGAAATATATTTATATATATGTCTACAGACAACATTTTGCCATACAGATGCTGGGTGAAGGGACACAGCCAGAATTTTAATAAAAAGAGAAGGTATCTGAAGCATAATGCTCCTGTAAAGCATGTGTTCATTGATTGTACTAGGAAACAGAGGGTGTAAATGCTAATGAAGGATTATGTGTACCTACAAAGTTTTGTTATTGGAAGCTACCTTGCATTTGTGATGCCCTTTCTGTACCCCCTTGTCTGCCTGTTATCTCACTTTTGCAGTACTGTGTAAGCCACTGGACAGTAATGTGGCCTTGCATGCTGGTAGTGAGAGGGGGAGGACAAGGGGTTGCATATTTGTGGAGTTAACCATATTAATGTAACAGACCATTTCTAAGCTCTCAGCAACAGCCATTTTTCCATAATGAGTCTGAACTGCATTTCTTTTTGTGTTCTTTGCCTACTGAACAAACATATTGAATGAAATACCACAGTTGAACATTACTCTGAATCATAGGGGTAAAATAATTATGGGAGCTACTTACATAAAACAGAAGATTTATTTTTTGTTGTAATTTGCTTCTGAATGAATTTGTACCTTGATGGAAAAGAAGTGTGGTAGTTTTCAATTTTCCCTGTTAGTGGAAAAAAGAAGTAAATGAGTGTGTAAAAGAAAATGAAATCCCTGATGGGATGAGAGTACAGTGTGAGAGGACTTTTTCGAAGCAATGTGATTTTTAAAGAACACACCTTTAGTCTTGCAAATGAGATGGAATTCAAGATTTTATCAGTTGGGATTGTACAGAAGTCCACGTGTGATTCATGAAGCAGAAGAGCCCTTGTAAATAAGCAGCTACCTGAGGGCTGGTAGAGTTGCAAAGAGAACTTTGAAAACTATTTTTCACGCAGTTATGCATCAGGGAAAAAACTGTTGCCTGTGGGACTATTGTGTGTGGTAGGGAAAGTGCCCTCCACTGCAGGTTCTGTCGATGGTAAAACATAGGTGGCTGGGATTTGGGCATTCTAGGGAGTGACCATATTGAAGAAAAATGAGTAGTAACAAAGGCTTTTTGTGAGACACCTGTTTGGACAGGTGTTCAAAGTGTGCTCTAATCAGATATTTGCTGTGTTTCTGACATGAGAGGCAAAGAATTCCTAAGTTCACAAAAGGATACAGGTTAACAGACTTAGTTGAAATGAGTAATAATAAAAAAGGGTGCTTTGCTTCAATTATTTGTTTACCGAGGCATTGAAGCTACGATGGTTTATCTTAAGGAGAGAGATGCTCTCCAGCCAGTAGGTCTGGTACATTTAGTCACTGGTTCCAAGTTGAGAAAATACCTTGTGCTAGACTTGAAAACATGCAGGTGGCCAGTATGTGTCACCAACCTTTGACAACCTCTGGGGTCTCATTGTGAGTCACACCTTACCTCCATCTTACCTTTCCCATCTAGGCTGTGAAGACTAATGTGGAATTTGGGGTTATGAAGGTTTATGTTGAACTAGGAAAGACTAAATCCTAGGAAAAGCTTTCATAGTTACCTGGATAAGCAGTAAGGATCCAGCTGGGCAATGGCAATGTAAGAGATACACCATGCATCTGGTTTTCTCCAACACTCACAATTTCAGATTACATCTAACATAAATATTAGTGGGTAGTTCATGAATCTCAGTTTCTTACATCAAAAGTAATAATAGACAATGGCATGCATCATAATTTTTATAGGACCAAAAGGTAGCAGCTAAACAAAGGGAGGAACAATATTCTTGGAGTCTCTACTGTATTTTTTTAGTTAGTTTTTTCGTTGTCATTTAGGTAGGTGCAATTTCTAAACTTAGTCTTATTTCATTGGGCAATTAAAAATGATAATTAAGAATTAGAGAATTAGTCCTTAAAATTTTCATCTTAAAATTTCAATTCTCTTCCCGTTGCAAAACTTTTGGGTTTATTTTTGCTAGATGCAAACATTAATTAATAGGAATTAAATATCCCAATTAAACTTGCAAAGTTTTAAAACCAACCTTTAAAAGGAAACATAGAGAAAAAATCACATCCTGTCCCGATTTGAAAGATTACTCAATGTACTCAATTGAATCAGCTCTGCTTTTTGATAAGAAGAGTTTGTGAAGAATTTGTAACTGAACTGACAAATCAGTTTGAAAATTTTGCTTTGAAAGAAAAAAAGGTCTTGCATCAGTTGCTGCCTTCTGTAAACACCATAGAGACTCAGGGCAACAGAGAATAAGCTTGCTGAGAGCAAAAGGGGAAATCAATGAAGGGGTGAGGGGCTAGAGGAGAGAGCACATGGCCCTCAGAGACAGCAGAGGAAGGCAGCCAAGGGTATCCTACGGGGAACAGAGCAGTCTGAACACTTTGTGTTACTGTGTCTCTTCATGGATTTTCAAAGTGGAATATGATTTTTACCACCAAAAAAAAAAAAAAAAAAAGCCATGTGTATGTGTCTCTCATGGCTATCACAGCAAATGCAGAAATACCAGGCTTTTATTACTCATCCTTCTAGAAGTTCAGCTGTGTTCTTTGGAAAACAAGATTCTGTTATTCTGTCTTTTAAGACTCTACAAAGCATTTCATATCCTTTTTGAAAGAGAAAATACAAAGCAGTTTCTTTATAGAACTACTTAATTGAATAAAAATGAGTGAACTAAATATTTAAAATATTTAAGGACAATTTTCATGTGACATTCAAATGACTACATAGAAAAGCTGTCACAATAAACATACTTTCTACAGACTTTCACACAAGTGTCTATCCTTATTCTATAATATTTTATCAAAACGTAGGTGTTTTATATAACATTTACATTCTCCTTAGATGAATATCAGATAAAAATATATCCTCAAATATTGTTTTATTTGGTAAGCTATTAAAAAATCTAAAGCCCTCATTCCCAGAAATTGCTTAAACACTTTAACTTTAGTGTGTGTACATTTAAACTGGCAGCACTAACTTTCTACTTAACTTCTCATTGAGCAATGGAGCTTGCTTGTTTCTTCCTCCATCTTCTGCTGCTGAATTGCTGTGAAGTTAGTTTTATTGTGTATGGGTATTCAGAGGTCTATTAAATACTGTGAAATGGTGGGTTTGGTGAGTGTACCAAGTAAATCTAAGTGGATTGTTGTTTGGATGTATTCTAAATCATATATCCTGCTTGCAAGGGTTAAAACAGTCAGTACATTTAAAAAAAAAGAAAACAAGTGAAATTCCTTGTGGAAAGAACCTTTGTTGTAATTGCAGTCATTCATAGTTAATTAGCATAACATTCAAACAATGATATAATCAGATCATGTCATTGATTGGAGTGAAATTACACACAAAAAAAAAGTTAAAAGTGCAAGCATTAATGTACTTTGTTTTAAAAAAAACTCTCTGAGATTGATTTACTCTCTCTTCCCCAAAAAGTAAGTAATCTCCTCATGCCTGTTATTATCTTCTGATTAACTATGCAGTGCCACCTGGTGTGCAGATGGGAGGACTATTACACATCAAGAGCTCTGTTCACACCCACCCACACAGATATAAACCTACATGGCAAAAAGTGAACAGATGTTCATTTTGCTTGTGCTATAGGAAAAAATTGTGCATCGTACTCCTGATTCATAAACTAAATTTGGAGGACATGAAATCTGCATATGGGGCCCATAGGCCCATGGCCAGCACAGACATTTATGGAGGAAATATGTCATGTTCAAAATAGTTCTCATTTCAGGTTGTGAACAGACTTTTATTTGCCTGCTTCTCTGGTTTTGGTTTACCTTGTATTTCTGGGTTTTCTTTTTCTTTTCTCTTGTGATTTCACTTACCTCCTCCAAAGGAGGAGTTTAGAGGCAGAATTATTTGAAAACATATCCAAGATTTATCTGTTAGTTGGTTGCTTTTCAGAACTGATTTGTGTTTCTTGGTGTTTGTGATGTTCCCAAATGTTGTGGGAGGCTGTTAGGCCCCTTGGTGAAGAGCTGTCTCAGTGGTAGTACAGCAAGTCATGTAAATGGCAGTGCACCTTGGTGAAAGAGCTTTAGGACAGGCATTGTGCAGCCTTAGGCTGTTAGGATCAGCAGCTCTGTCGTTGGAGGTTTTCTTGTATTGTTTTATATTGTTTTATAATTTCATAAATATTTTGAAAATTTATAGATTGTATAGGTTTTGCTGCAAGGAAGCCAAAGCCTAAAGACAGGCAGATAAAAGACAACAAATAAGAGAGAAAAATAATACCTTGGAAGGTAGTGCAGGAAAGAATGATGTTGGAAACATGATCAGCTAGATACTCAAAAGTAATGTGTCCCTGGCTTAGTTTCTGGGTTTATTTCTTTGCCCCTTTTAGATAAGATGACTGTTCCAGAATCTTGCAAACAAAGTGCTTTTAACCAAGGATTTTAAATGGTGACAACAATGGCCTTTTAAGCATTGGTATCGATATACCGTCGAAGACATTAAAAGCTACAGAACCAGGGAAAACTCTTGAAATTATATTTTATTGTTGCAGACAGACATATTCAAGTTCATGTATCTGCAAAAAGCTGTGAGCCTTTGGTATTAGTAATAATGAGAATGAAATAATTGAGATGAGTCATGAAGTCAGAGTACTTTGACAAGTTTGAAGAACAGCAGTGGTGAAGACCAGTGGCAGGATCTGGGCAAAGCTAATTCAAAATATTTCATAATTGCCTTACAGCGCCTTGACTGATATTAAAATTAAATTTTAAAACCATTGTTTTTTAAATAAAGATTCCATGAGAAGGCCAGTGATAGATGTGTTTATACTTTGTACAAAACAGGATCAAAACTTCGCATTGAATTGCAGCTGCCTGAAGTGAAGTCCCAAGGAAGAAGCTCTGCACAAGTCTGTGCAGTCAAGTATAGGAGTTCTTTATAATCTGCCTCCTGGAGAGCCTTAGCTCATGGCTCACAGCTTGGAGAACAAATGCCTTCTCCTTTAACACTACATTTCTTGTTTCATGTCCCATGTGAATAATATTTATTGTAAATGAGTTGTACAATCAGTTGGTTCTAATAAAAAACTTGTTTGTCTTTATTTTATTATCTTCTGCTACTCTTTAATCTAAAAAACATTGTTATTAAAAACCAAATACTTATATTAAAAAAAGGAACTCTGTGAAAGAACCTGTTCTTACATGTTATAGCAGCAATTTGAACTTGCTGTTATTTCCAATGCAGCATCTTTCCTGGAGACCAACGATGTACATCAATCCAAGAATTTTTACGCTTGAGGCAATTTTTCTACTATTGATATTTGTAGTAAGCTGTTATTTCAGCTCTTTAGTCTTCGGTACTGCTCTGGATATTGGTGGAATATTCCTATATATACATCGAAAACACTAGGCAGTTGAAAGCTTTTAGGGCTAAGATTCACAAAACAGCTTATTTATTATTAATAGTCTTAGGACACTTTCAAAAAGTACTAATAATCTGCCCTTGGGCATCCTTATGATGTTCACTTGTAAATGACACAGATTTTTGTGCTCTTACTTACTTATCTTTTCTACCAAAACACTACTTAGCATAACAATCTCTCTTGCATGTTTTACAAAACACTCTCGTGTTTTTTCCATGATGCTGGAAAGTCTGCCTGAAGAACTGCTAATCTAAATATGACAAAATTAATTCGATTCTTATTGTTTCAAGAGTAGTTATTTTCTTCATATTTTAGTGGATTATGTAATCTGACATTATTTAGCACTTTTTTTTAAAATGCAAGCATATATTTTTAAGCAATTTTTATGTTTGAGGTGTATAAAAAAAAAGAAAACCAAAATAGTGATATGGTATATTTCCTATTTTGATGTTACACACTTGAATGCTTTACATCTAAAAAAAGACTTTGCTTGCTTGCTCTAAGAGTTCATTTCGTGACTGTTTCTTTTATCTTTTAGATGTACAAATATTAATTATGCTGCCATCTAATGCTTCCACATTAATATTCAGACACAGAATGAACAACCTTCTGAAGTGCAGTTTGTGGGTTGATCCATATCATTTACTTTAGCTGAGCTCTCTCTTTTTTTTGTAAGAAAAGTGTATGGGACCACATGTGTTTAATGCAATCAGACACTTTTTGAAACATTGTTCTACCTAATACTCTAGGAGGACTGCCATAATACGAAATCTAAATAAGAGGTTTAGAAATTCCTTACTTTCCTTCATCTTGTTTGCAAAAGATAAAACACTGGTTAAAAACTTAGGCTTATTGCATTTAATTTTTTTTAAAGATTATACACAAATAGAAAGCGTATCACAGTCTCACTTACTTTGTGCCAATTATTGGTGAGAAGATGACAAGCAATTTTTTCTGTTAATGAGTAAAGTTTTAAGCAGTCTTCCTGTCATATTTATGTCTCACAAATATAATGTTCCTGAATTCACATTCCTTTCACTGCCCACTCAACAAGGGGTGTATCGCCTTATTGAATTGATAGAGTTAAGACAAAACTGGATTTGTAGCACATGTTGAAAGAATTTTAGTGGTTGATTTAGGAGATCTTCTTGCTCTGCCTCTTCTTTGCTTCATGAGAGTGGTGCCTTGGTAGCCACAGCTGGGCCTGGGCAGGGCTCAGGGTTTCCATCTGACCTGGCAGTTGTCTTGTGCTTCTCAGTCATCCGCTTCCCTCTCCATCATTGCTCAGAAGTCAGGCCTTGGTTGGTTTAGGAGCACTTTGATACAATGAAAGGCAGTTACCGCATTTTGGGGGGAAACCCTGGAAGTGCTTGAGCCCAGTTTTGGTTCTTCATTTATCTTGGAGCACACACACTAGTGATTCTGTTTCTGGCTGGGCTTCACAGTCTGAGGGCCTTCTGAGTCCCGTAATGACCTGCAGTGTGTGCCCAAGGGAATCCCTCACTCCTCTCTTCAGGCTCAACATATTAATTGAGAAGCTTTCCTCTTTCAGAAGCATTTGTCATTTTTTGCTAATAGAGTAGCCTCTGTCGTTATGGGAAGGCACATCCTCTGCCCTTTTTTAGTTTTAGTGCCATGGACATTTTTAAAGGGAACAAATATCTGAGAAAAAATTGTAGATGTGCGCTATAATAAGTAATCTTTAACTAAGCTATATAAATGTTTGTGCTGCTGTGTCTCTGCTTTTGCATATGTGCAAGTTGTCCTGACTTTTGAACCACTTGCTATGGCCATGATACTTGAAAGTTGTTTTTTTAGTGTTCTAATCTATACTTTTCAGATAGGCCACTCATATGCTTTTAGTATGAAATTTAAAATAACTATGCAAATGTGTATATTTATGTATACCAAATGAAAGGCTAAGGGCATACAAATATTTCTCTGGGTTTATGTAATATCTTGTTGTGTTCTATAGATTTGAGATCAACTTTGTCATTCCTTGTGCTTAAAGTCACATAGGTGGTCTTCTGTGTGCGTTTTATAGTATCAAACCATATTCAAAATTTGACACTTGGTGATGTCATAAGGTGTGGGGTACGTATAGTAATTGACAGTTTGTACTGTTAGAGTTTTCAGTGTGTTAACGCTAAATTTACTGCAGATTGATTTATAAAAATTATTTATAAGACTAAAACACAGAAATAAGCACCGTAAGTAGTTAGAATGTTTGGATAATGCTACTACAAATTACATGTTTATCTAACAGAGGAAATTGTTTTCCAAATGTTGTCCTTGACACTGTTTTTTTTCCAAAATCCTTGGGCTATTGTTCATTAAATTGTGCTAAAAATGTAACGAGCTGAATATGAACCATTAGAAAAAGTGAAAATGCATTCAACAGCTAGTGTGATAACTCAGTATTACCTCAAATGATCTTTAGTGATCAGTTTCATGGGAAGAAAAAGGAAGAATAAGAAGAATTTAAAGATCAGCAGATTTCAGCCAATAAATCTTTAATGTTAATATTACCACTGTATTGGAATGGCAGTCACCAAGTAGAAACTTGCAGTGTATTACTACATTTCTAAGAGTTGTCAAGGTTTTGTTTGTTACTGTTCCATTGATGTAACAGGAGATGGTATAACTCACTTCAGATTTCATAGGATTATTTTTGTTAGAAATGATTCTTTGTTTATTTGTCACCATTGATAATAGATGTTTATTTGGGTGTGATGCATATATTGAAATAGATTCTGACACTTCAGTAGATAGTGGAATGTCAGTGGCTGATTGTTATTTAAATTGAAATTAGATTATTAACCATTATTAAAGAAAATTTCTAAATAATACAATATTTACAGCTTTTATTTTATTTTTTAAATGAGAACAGAACTATCTTCCAAAGGAAACAGTTCCTCTAATTTTATAGATAGCCTGTTGCTTAGTAGTTAGACATTGGAAATATCACAATTCATTATTTCAGTATCTGAGTGACTTAGACATGATTGCATTTCTGTTTGTTGGTAAACACAGGCTTAGTGCTTCTATTATGGCCCAGCACAAATCTTTTGTAGGTGAAAAATGATGGCTAAATTTTTATCTCTGAGAAATTTATGAGCCTGGGATTAGCTCAGTTAGTTGGAGGTGGTAGTTACTTGGTGGTAATAACACCAAGTTGGTGGGCTCAAGCCCTTAATGGGTCATTCTCTTAAGAGCTGGACCTTGTGGTTCCCTTCCACCTCAGCTTATTCTGTGATCTGGAAACATTTATGTTTTGTTATACTTGCACCAAATTAGATAAGAGTCTCTTCAAAACAAAACAATGTTGTCAAAAAGACTTTGCATACTCGGGCGACCAAATTGCTGCTGTTTACATTTTTTTATTGCTTGTCTCCTTACACTCAAAGTTGGAGTTCTTGACTGAATGAAGTCTCTTGCAGAAAGAAATTTGCAGTTAGAGGAGATAGAGTGACCATTCTGTGCATGAAGCATGAGGCACTTGGTGGTGGTCTTTGTACTAATCATTGGGGTAAAGTTCCTCCCCATTTTCTTTCTGTAGTAGCTGCTTCATAAAAAACCTTGGGGTTAATTTGCATTAAAAACAAAATTTCTTCCTGCAGTAGGTAGAATCCAAAGAAATCACCCCTAATTGTAACAATCTATGCCTTCTTTGTGCACAGCTTTTTCTGGAAATCCCAACAAAACTAAGTAAAGGAAATTCTGAAATCTTAGCACTTTTTAAATTGTAGGCACATAGGAGTCTTAATACAACCACTACATTGAAAAGTTGGTTTCTTATTTTTCAGATGCAAATATGGGCCTTTGCATATGCTAAAAGTGCCCTTTATTGTATTGAGGTGTAGAAAATACACATCCTAGCTCAGTCACTTCTGTAGACCTGCCAAGAATGGAATACGTTTAATCAGCCTTGGAGGGTGAATAATCCTGGATACAAGTGTGGCGTTCAGTGTTCATTCAGAAAGATGTAGAATATGCAAACAAAATGTTTAGTTAAAGGAGACCTGAGTGAATTGCTGCTGTGACATGAGATGGTAGTAGTTTTTTACCTGAGGCACACTCATTGCCTTTAATTTTTCACTTGGTTAATAACAAAAATATGAATCATGCACAGCACAATAGATCACTCGAAAGAAACAGTATGGTGTGATGGTCTGCTGAGGGTGAGACTTTTGGGCTCTGGCTGTTGGCATCCTGACTGAGTTCATTCTTCTCTAAAATCATGTTGGAAGATTGAAACGTAGCACTAAAAGAACTGTGAAAATGCTCAGTACTGTAAAATGCTGTGGCGAAGCCATACTGTGTTCTTGCTGGCAAATGTTTCTTGAAGCTACAGAAATCTTCATTCCTAAGCACTTGCAGTTGTGTGGCTTACCCAATTCCATTTCTATTCCAGCATTTTGAAAAAATGCGTAACAACCAACAGAGCAAATGAAATAATACAGATTTTATTTGGCATTATTGGCATGAATCCAGCAATACATAAGTGATCACAAGGAAGTTGCAATTTTTTATCAGATAACTTCTTAGTCACACTGAAACATTTTCTTTAGATTTTCCCCTGCAGGATTATGCTGGTAAGGATGTATTGTATCCTACATACTGTTTTCTGAGATGAAATTTTAATAATTTATCAGAAATGAAATGTATCTTGCATAGTGCCTAATATACATTTATTTCAGCCTTTCAGATATGACATGATCTAGACCAGAAATAGTTTGCTTACATGGTTATATTTTACTTAGATGTTTCAAAAGAGCTTTGAAGACAATTTGATTGCATTTGTGTTGCCAATTTGAAGAGCAGCCTGACTTTGTTTCCTTTGGTTCTTAAAGAAAAAATGCTTCTGTTTGTATAATACCCCATCTAAAACTCCACATAGTAGGATCTGCCATGCAGTAGGTGTTTCTAATAAGCATGCAGTAGTAGAAGGGTCAGGGACTAACCAGTGAATAAAAGTCAAAACTCAAAATGAGGTGCCTTTCCTGTTTAGCACTGGGCAGTGATAGATACTGATAATGTTTGATTAATGAGCAGCAGACTTGCACTGGGTGAAAACATCTGTAAGAAATGATTTATTATTTCAGTGGTATTGGAAGCTTACTGTATCTTGTAGATTCAACTGTGTGTGCCTGAATAAAATAAATGAGATGCAACATGTGAAAAATGAAAACACATTACTTGTAAAGGATATGTCACAAGCAGGGTATTTTTGTTCAAGTACACTTTGTCACTTTGGGGATTTAATGTTGGTCTGAATACAAATCATTTAACTGCCTCATAAAATCAACCTAGTTGGAATTCTTGCATCTATCATTGAGACAGAAATGAGGGTTAAACTTAATATGCTGGAACATCCCTTAAATTTTTGCATTTGGCATCATACACAGCTGTTCTAACTGTACATTTGAACAGAAAGAATTCTCCTAGCAATATAATAGGAATTAAAAAATGTATTGATGCAATTTTAACATTAAAATTAGGAAAATTAATTCGTTTGTTGTGTCATTAAAAGGCAATGTCATTGAAGTTGCTTAAATTTCCTGTCAATATGTCTATGAACCAATATGTCTGATTCTTTTCTCCCTACTCAAGTTGTATTTGAAAATGAACAATGACTTGGGAGATTTTACTTTTGTGTACTTGCAATTTAGTCTTGTAGTTGCTGGGTAGTCTTTTAGTCTGCCTTTGGTTTATAGAGTAACTTTATTCTGTGCTATGTGTCCGTGGCTGTCGATCTGGTGTCAGGTCCCTCAGTTCTGTTCAGGGCTGCCATGGAACTGGGAGCAGGGAGAGCTAATGATGCTGCAGACTCATCCCCATCAAACTACACTGTCTGTTCTGACAAGCTGGAGTGCTCTGACTCCAGGATTAGACAAAACTGCCTTTTCCCTGGTTTAGGAAATAGGAAAGGTGGGACAGTGGAAATGTAGTCTGCTCTCCAAATTTCACCTGTTATGCTGGGTCACTGGCTGTGAAACACCTCTCTGTAGTGGGTAATGTTTGAAAATTCTGATATATTCTGTTCTGTAAATGTACACCTCTTATGTGTATATACCTTATCCACTCTCTTGCTTTTCTGTTCTAATTCAGTAGACAGCTAAAATATTTTTCTTCTTGAGATTCATCACTGATGATTTATATGTGTATAAATTCCAATCAAAAAAAATACATGTTTTTATGCTGTGCAAGAAAAGTATAACCTGATAAAGGTCTTAATAAAGGTGTGCCAATTTATTGTAAAATTGGATGATATACTGCAATTTTCCTTGAACCTAAATTCACACTGATTTGTGTGTGTAATTTAGTACTGAATGGCAAAAACATGTCTAGTTACTTAGGGTCGAAATTGTTACCAGAAGTTTTTTTTAAGATCTTTTTTTAGTAGATTTTATTCATAGCATTTGATCTGTTCTTTGTCTTGTTTTGATCTTACAGGGTCCGATATAGTGGGAGTTAAAGAGTAGAAAAAAGCATCTTTATCCTCGGTTCTTTTTCATATTATATCTGAAATAGAAAGAAAAGGAAATTAATCTTGTCCTGGACTGTGCCTCCAGCCTGTTCTTTAGAGTCCTTAAGTAATGTTGCAATTTGAGTTAGAAGGTTCTCTTGTTCATGAGAGGCTCATCCTCTCATCAGGCCCTAGGAGTTACTTTTCTAAGATGTACTAGACAGTTAAAGCTATTATGAAAGTGGAGGGCATCAGGTTTTACTGTCGCTGGGTTTCATAAAACAGAGCTCCAGCAGTGACAGCTCCCTCTCTTTAAATGTGGAAGCCACAAATTGACTACATTAAAGGAGTGACCTTTCAACCTACAAACTGACTGGAGTTAGAGCAACTCGCCAACTATGAGGTCTTGGTAGCATCTCTGCAGCAGGTGTTGGCCTAGAGAACATATGGATCAACAGCTGGATACTAAGTCCTTTGAGCACTCTCAGGATCCTGACCTATTTGTATTTACAGAGGGAGAGGGGAAAAAATTCCAAAACCCAAACCAATCAAACCTAAGGAAGTAGATAACTAGAATTTATAGTGATGCTACGTGGACATTGCAATAATTTAGTCTAGCAGCCAAATTGAAACTTCAGAATTAAAAGCTGTCAGAAGCATTGTTAATGTGATAATTTCTGCACTGAAGAATCTGGATCCAGATTCTTTGGTCAAGCAGCTAAGTCTGTAAGCAGTGAAGCATGGAAGAGGTCAGATCTGCTGCAAGCCTATTTTCAGGCTTCTTTTTTTAAAAGTATGCAGAAAGCCAAGCATATTTTCCCCTTCCCTTGTTGTCCACCAATTTCACAAGAAAATCATAGTACACCTATAGTTAATACATCTTTTAATGTCCTTTTTTTCTGTTCTGTTTAGTGATTACTTGCAGCTTCTGAATTAAACTGGCTTGCTGTGTTGCAGATTACCTCTTCAATGCCACTCAATTAAGGTTGTGGTTAAGGATGGAACTGTTTAATGCACTCCGATTTTACATCCATCATGTTTTATGTTTTTAATCTTTTTTCTTTAATATATTAGTAAAAAAAAAGTACAGTGAAATCTGTGCAAACTATTGATCTGTATTATTGCACAATATTTACAGTAAGTTTGATGCCTGGCCCTTTGTATATATCTAGAAATACAAAATGGAAAAGGAAAACTTTATCTTGACTTTTCCTTGCAGTTCTGTGCAGGAACCACACAAAATACACAGTCACTGCTCTCAGGAGTGCCAGAACTGTGCTATGACTACTTCTTGGCATATCACCTTTTCTAAGCACTAAATACAACTATTTGATCATCCCCATTTTATGGCAGAGACCTTTTAAAGCCACAAGATATAATGGTTGTGGAATAGGCAAGCAAAAAGCAAGACAACTCAAAGTTGAGAAGACAAGTTCATTCTCCAGTTCTAAGTCTGGAAATTCAGTCTTTGTTGCTAAGACTCTGCAGACAACAAAATTTGTCCCAAGACTGAGTTCTGGTTAGGAGGCTTAGAAGGTGAAACAGGAGAACAGGAAAAGAAAAGCCTGGTTTAAGCAAATTTGTTCTTGTTTGATATAACTAGCAGACCAAAGAATCATTTAACATTGTCTCTCTCCAGTTTGTCAGAATTCAATTTAAAAAAATTGGATTACTTTCCCTCATGTATGTGTGCACCTATGAACATGCTGGAAAAGGACTGTCAAGGGTTGGTCCAGCTGCTGTTTCAATTACATCACACACAAGGAGAAGGATCAGTGTCACATCTCGCTAAGGGTTTGAATCCATGATTTAAGTTCCATGTGTTTTGCATAGAACAAGCCCAGCTCACTAGTCAAGGCAGGTTTCCTGGGACATACTTAAAATCATTTGGAAAATCTGGGGTTGAACATATTGGAGCTATTTCTCGTATTTTAGTGAAAGAATAGTAGGGCCTCATTGCATAACAAATGCAGTGTCTACAAAGAAAAAGATTTATACAAGGACAAAGTATTCTTAAATTTTGAGATGATTTTTCACTATTAAAAGAAGTTCATAAACTGATTTGTGTATCTAAAAATGTGTTATTAGGGTTTGGTTTATGGTGCCTCTTGAAACTTCTGCCACTGTAGTATCAATGTGTATATATTATTGGCATTTTTAAATTTTGAAACAGATTCAGGACTTAGGGCTTCAGATGTGCATGGAAATGAGTGACTAAATGTAAGGATCCCTCCTTAGGTCAGGAGTTATTCACAAAGTAAGTAGTATTCACAGATGTTGAAACACATTTTGCAGTCATTTGAGTGGCTGTATTACATCCCAGAGGTATGCAAAAGTCCTGTACTCAAGCCACTGTTATTTTGAAAAAGACAATGATTTGGGGTCCTTCAGCTGTCATTGTTTCCCAGCGCAGTGAAACCTCGATAATAAACTACCATGTGCAAGAATTATAAACTAATGCTGCAAGATAAAGTTCATTATGCCGTTGTGTGCTTTTAAAATCCTGTGCTATTTTTGCTCCTATTCTTCAGCTGGGATGGAAGTGTATCTATAACAGTATGACTAATTATCTCTACATGCATTTACCACTAAATAAACTTCACACAAGACAGTAAGATTGTTTACTTAAGCAGTATAATACTGGGAATGGAAGATAGCTCTAGAACATAGGATTACATTGCCAGAATGGCACTATTTATTAAGCTATGATAACGCTAATGTTCCTTTTTGATGTATAGCATGTGTGACTTCAGCTGAACTTGTAGAGAGCCTTAAGGATGTTTCATTGAACATTTAGTATGGCAGCAAGCCAGAATACATTTAGCCTAAACCCAGATGACAGGTTGGTAATGAGGTAGTGATTGATGACCACTGCTTCCATATGAAAACCTGCTTGATATGCTGGGGGGGAAATGCATTGCTAGCTCTTTTTATTTCATTCCCTCTGTATTAGTTATTCTTGCTATAGAGGAGTAACAGTGGCTGCTGGTTATTCAATCCTGGTTTCACTTTTGGATGAGAATTGAGTACTCAGCTGAGATTGTAGAAGCACAGCCCTATGACTACTTTTATATGTATTTCAAATCCTAATTTCAATGGATTTTTATTGTAGAAAATAACTGCAATTATATCACTTATGAAGCAGCCTATAATATTATTACCTGCCTCTGTAATTTTGCAAGTCTTTATGATTCATTTTCTGTGCCATCTTAATGGCTTTGCTTTCCCTTCTGATATAAAAAGAGAAACTTGGCCCAAAGGTTGTAACACATGGGTCAGCAAACAAGACTAAACAAAAGCGTGGTGATTATCTTGCCTAGTCTTGTTGAATGCTTCAGTGTAAAGACACCACACTGCTTATTCAGATCAGGAGCAAACTGTGGTTCTGTGCCCTAAGAAGGGTA
This sequence comes from Cyanoderma ruficeps, assembly GCA_008694505.1. NCBI lineage: Eukaryota > Metazoa > Chordata > Aves > Passeriformes > Timaliidae > Cyanoderma > Cyanoderma ruficeps. The sequence continues at coordinate 8,168,411 of VZDJ01001247.1, forward strand.
TTTAAGTCATGTCCTTCAGCCAGATTCCAGCCTGATGTTTGGATTAGCTGTAAGAGCTAGGAGTAGGCAGCAGAGGCCTGTAGGGGTTATATCCATAGCTGTACCCAGTCAGACAGAGTGGATATTAGATGTCCCCAAAGCTGGGGGATAACTAATGGGATCACATTAAGGCCCGGTTAGAAATCACCCAGGGACGCAGCAAAGGGCACTAGGGCAGCATAAATATCTAATGTCAAAAGAGACTCATTATTAGTCTTTTCCCAGGCAGAAGTGATTTCTAGTCAGAAAAGGGGTGAGGAAGCCTCTCACCCTAACCAGAGTGACATTGCATTTCCTCAGAGCAAAAATATGAGCAACAAAAATTTGGATCAGTGGTAGAATCAAAAGCCAGAATAAGAAGGTCGTAAAGCAGGGCTGGGGCAGTTTCCATTCCTCTCCTACTGCTTCCAGAGATGTAAGAGAAGTTTTCGTGCCCTCTGGGGGTGAAGTGACTGACCTTTCAATAAGGAATGGATACAATATTAGAATGGCAGATTTGTGGGGTGAGCATGCATTGGACCCAAATGAGGGAGTAGGTCCAGGAGCGTGCAAAGTAAGAGCTAAAGTAATCAGTAATGCCCCTTGGTGAAAGAGAGGGTTCTTGTGGAATTGCAGTAGTCTACAGAAATAAAGAAAAGGGGTTGTTGTCAGGTGCTGGGAGAAAGGACCACAGCACAGGGCTGGATTCAGATATGCAGAGCAGAAGTTTGTCTCTATATGCACAAATGAAAAAAGATTATGACAGAAGTCATCATCTGGTCTATCTAGGTCATTTAATTTACACAAAATTAGCATTTTTTTTTTACTAAGCCATACTCCTCTGATGTTTTCATTCTTCTTGTGGCTTTCGCTTTTACACTTGAAATCTTTTTTGCAAACCTCTGTTTATTGCATAGTAAGCTCTTTGAGGAACACTGGTCTTCCTTTTCTGTTTGGAAGGTACCCACATCCCACATGTTCAGTACCAGAAATTAATATCTTTTAACTTAGGTATGTCATTCATTTGAACTTTTCATTCATTTGGTACTTCCATTCCTTAAATTCTGGTGTGTAGCTGTAGCATCCCCAGGCAGGAGTCCTGTGAGCTGCAGAATTTGTCAATTCAAGTTTGAGTCAAAAAACTGCTTTCTTTTGAATGTTTTGAGTGAGTTTGTCAAATGTTCACACCTATAAACTGTCCCTAATTGAGACAACCACATTTTGTTGTTCACTGACCAGTGACAAGACGGAGCAGGTCCATTGATTTTTACCCTCTTTCTCGAAAGACCTTAGTTTTAACAAGTAGTGGCAAGTGGGGACATAGTCTTTCAGTGGAGATTAATGGCCATATGGTGTTGTTGCTTATACACTGGAAAGCTTAGTTATTTACTGTAAAATCTGACTCAAAATTCTATACGCAAATCAGAAACTCCTACTTGGTTTGTTTCCATAACAACATGCAAAACAACATCAATCACTTATAGTAGAGCTCCACACTCCATAATTAGGGATGCAGTTTTAAGAAGTGTGGGAGGAGTTCTGTAAAGTGTTTTTATGTTAAAAACAACATTAAGCCTTGTTCTCACAAAAGCTTATGCACAAACTTCACTTAACAGAATGTAATTAATTCCATTGGCATTTATGGCTATGTCTCCACAGCTCTGATGCAGTGTCTGGAGTGACTACGCATGCCCTGCTCTGTGGTGTCTGAATGACTGGAGTATGAGCAAGGTTTCCTTGAAGGCAGACATGCCTTCTGTATAGGGAGCAAAGCTAGGGGTTTCTCCAGCAGATAGTGTCGGCTGACCACTGTACCCTACCCGTGGATTTCAGTATGAGAGCAAATGCTTGCAGTATAACAACCTGTAATATTGCAGAAAAATGATATCAAGAAAAAATCTGCTTAAAGCACTTTATGTAAAAAAAAAAGATAAAATTTGCTGTGTATCTTTTAAATATAGAATTTAAACCAATGTGACATCTACTATATATGATATTTTTCACTAGTATCAGGAGTATTCATACCTGATATGGTGGAGAATACTCTCCACGCTGTCTTCACTATCACAGTCAAGGACAGATACTGCCATATAAGGCTGTTACAACATCATAACTCCTTCAGTGAGGCAGTACCACAGCCCCAGTGATGCCTTGCAGTAATCTACAGATGGGAACAGTTTGAAATAATCAAATGCAAATTATTACTTCTCCACTCCACTTACTACTTGGCTAGAAAAGGGGGAGGGTTGTGTGTATTTGGATTTTTTTGTACTGTTAGTGTTTAGGGGCTTTTGTTGGCTTTTTTTTTTTTTAAATATACATTATCTGTATTTTAAAGACCCAACAAAACATGCTTTAAATTCTCCTGGTATTTTTGAGGCAATAACTAAGTTGTAAGAAAACATTTTCTCTAAAGCATCTTGTAGCTGACAAATCCCTGAGCCCTTAGGCAAGCTGTGTTTGAGTCTTGTTGCTTTCAGCTGCTCCAGAGACAACACGTGATGTGTGCCTGGGAAGGAAAGGCTGAAGGGGAAAACCCTGAACAAAATGAGGGACAGTTAAAAAAAAAAATAGTAGATAAATGGGAGAGAAGACAATAGTAGAGAAATGGGAGACAGAAATTTCTGTAATGAATGGAACTAAAAAAAATTAAGGAAATAAAAAGAAAGAAAAAGTAGATAGAATGCATAAACTGGCGAAAAAAGACAAATGGGGGAAATAAAAGTGGAAAGAACATGAGATTATTCATAAAGATTATAAAAATGGGAAGGATTAAAATAAAACAGAAGCTCATATAGTTGTTCTGGCCACATTTTCAGTAGTTTTCTTCCTTTGATAACCTAGATGTCAGCTTTCTCTTTAAAGAAAAGGAACAGCTGAATGGAATACATGTTTTACTGAGTTTTGATCCTTTCTGTCCTTTATAAAATATTAATTGTCATGTATACCAAATAAATAAAATCTAAAAGTTAAAAAAAAGTATTTACATGAAAACCTCTCCTGACTGGTCAGCTGTAGTAAGTTAAAATATGGGGAAATGTGCATATTCGGATTTTTACGCCAGTTTTGATTATGTCTCTTATTCATCTCAAAGAATAAGCATATTGTTATGTCAGTGAATATATTATGCGATTTAAAAAAAAAAACATAATTAAATCTAGCTAAGGTTGCTAGGTGACAGGTAAGAGAAGCTATATAATTAGACATGTCCAAAAAAAAAGTCAAAGAGTGCAAAGTAGTAATCCTGAAGGAAGGTTGCCATTGTCTGTGCTGACACCAGATGACCATCTCATTCAAATGTGCACTTCATTAAAGAGTCACCTCCCGCTTGGCTTCTGCAGCTGAGCTCTTACCACTCTGTGTGGAGTCGGTTGAAACAGGGAGACTTTTAATTAAGTGTGAATTTTGATTTGCTCTCTGAATATCCCTTTGACAGCATATTATTCCTTGTTTTTTTTTATTATTAGCAATCACATGTTTTTCTCAAAGACAAAGGTAGTAGCTGCCCACTGATATGTGTGAGTCTTTCTACCTGTGTCAAGCCTGTACAGGCTACTGGCAAAATGGCTATGATGTGACAGTCTGTAGATGTAATCCATCTTCTTAAAGCAAGGCAGGGAAAACATTTGCAAAAATAAGCGTTTTACAATAATAGATGTTGGGGGCTTGATTCCTGTCTCTAGAAATTGAGGAGCTCTCCCGGTCCACAAGGCCTTTCTAAGGCCATAGACAGTGGCTTTTCAAGGACATTGCTCTCTTCCCTCAGCAGCTTGGATGATTCCTGTGTGGTCTGGGTTCCTCCAGACCTGCAGTTGCAAGCAGGGCGAATGTTCAGGCAGTGCTTGCACTAGCATGGTTGGAGGCAGGAAATAGTCTGCATGCTTCCCACACCCTCAAAGTTCCAGCTGGAAGATCTACTCTTCAAACCTTTTAAAATCTATGCTGTGAATTGCCCAAGAGCCATCACAACCTTGCTTCTATTGTACGGTCCTCAGCAAATCACTTAAATTTCTTTGCACATCTGTAAAATGCAGCATAAATGTTGATCTCTTATCTGGGTCCTGGATATTTTGAGAATTGACTGTTTGTGTAGCACCTTGCAAATAGAAAGTGCTACAAACAGTAAGTGCTATTTGTTACTCTTGGTATCAAAATAACTCATGCAGCCAAGCGTAGAGTATGGCTTGCTGTCTGCCTACCTGATTTGCATTCTTATCTGCAGTGAAAACAGAAAGGTGTTGCTATAATATCAATACCTACATTTTATAAATTTTATGGTCAGAAATTCAGCATTACATCTGCTATGCATTTAATTACAAGGCTTCAGAAATTTTAAATACTATGTTTTCTTCTTTTTTTCTTCAGTATCACAACAGCATTCCATTTATGACATCTTCCTCATGGCTTCATTTGCTGAATATGTATTCCTGTAGATTTGTTCCCAGGTGTTTAGTTGGACATATGATTTACCCTTTATTAATAAATGTTCACCCATTCTGTAAAATTTATGCAATTAGGAATTTTGGTTTCAACCCAGTGTTCTAAACTATCTGGGCAAATGATTGAATGAATAAATAAGTAAATAGTGAAGTGTCCTCCCCTATGGTTCCTCAATAATAATATCTTTTTATCTGGCAAAGACTGCATTTAGAAACTGTTTCACTTCCTGCCCCTTCAACAGTTTTTTATTCAAATATTCTGAAATGTAGCTTAATTCATAATATTTTCCTGAGTTACCAGTCTCTGAAAATGGCTTTTTTCTTTTAAGTTGGTGATAGAAATGAGCATGGAAAAAAAACATCTGCTCAGCATTTGATTTCAGGCTCAGGAGTTACTATAATCATAAACCCTCCCTCCAAAAATTAGAGAGCATGAGGTTTTGCAAAGACGTGTACTTAGAGATATGCAGCTGTATTTGTGCATATGCTTGGTGACATGATTGTCAGTGCAGGGTTAATGAACTTTCATCCCACATGCTATACCTTCAACATGCAGATTTGATTTTGCATTTGAATGCATAAGTGAGTACTTGTTTTCTATTTATATGTATACTATAATCAGAAATAAAGAATGCAGAATCAGAGGTAGACTTTGTTTTAGCAGATGATTCTGTTTATGAGTCCCTCTCTTCTCACACAACTGTTGTTGTTGCTAAGTTTAATTAAAGTCATTCTATGTCTAATTTTAGATGTAAAGCAAAACTAATTTATAATTTAAAATACTTGTGTAAAAGCCTTGGTTCCATATAATGGATTTGTTTATGCTGTATTTCTGAAAGGTAATTTTATCAGTGGGGCAGTGGATATACTAATCAAGTTTTTCCATCTATGTGGTGGAATTTTTGCCTGGACTTCAAGGAAGCGCCAGCATTGATCAGTATCAGGTGTAGACCGTTATAAAATTACATGAGAGATAAGAATTACTGTTATTACATGTTGCAAACATCCTGTATGGTAGATAGTGATATTTGAGGAGTTGTTTTTAAATGCTAACAACTGAAATAATCTGTGAACAGAGGAAAACTGTATTCAGTATTTGTTGTCCTTATCCTACGCTCTGATTTTACAAGATTATTGAGTCATTTTGGTGAATAAAGCAAGCCCAATTCCATCATTTACTCAGAAAGGGACTGTGAGTAGCAAGATGTGCTTTCTGCAAAAAAAAGTGTGTGTGGTACTAATTAGAAGGATAGAAGGAGGTTTTGGAGAGAAGACATTTCAGAAATCAGCTCTTGACCCTTGTGTGAGATCTGTGTTTTCTAGTTTTCCATGTCTGAGCTTTGTTTTGTAGCCTGGGTGGAGGAAGGAGTCTGATTCCTAGTACACTGCCACTGGCTGGAGAGCTCTGTGGCTGATAGAAATACACAAACTGTTGAATTTCTCTGTTCTACGAGTGTCTGGTACCTATGCCCTGATAGGGAATACTTTTCTTTTACCTAACTGTAGTAGTGGATTTTTTAAATCCCAGATGAAAAACTCAGAAATCTTTCCATGGCTTAGGACCTCAACCAGGGCATATTTCATAGAATCGTAGAATAACTGGAAGAAACCTTTGGCGATCGTCTAGCAGCCCCCTAGCTCAGAGCAGGGTCAGCTGGAGCAGGTTGCCTAGGACCATGTCCAGTTTTGAACATCTCTGAATACATAAGAATGCTTGCTCTGAAAGTCTCCTGGCATTCCTGAGGTTCTTTTCCACTGCATTAGTAATGTACAGACATACACACCTTCTGGCAGACAAGGAATGGGTCCCGAAGGTACTTAGGCCCAAATCAATCGGAGTATTTAGGTGCACACCTAGGAAGGGGTTTGTTTGATGTACTTGTACTCAGTTTGGTCTGAATCACCTGTAACTGTGTTACAGTTAATGTCATATTTCTGCAGGGAAACCTTTTTCAAATCTTGATTTTATTGTGAGTGCTTTCACAAAAGTGTCTGACTTTCACTACCCCACTTGCTTACGAATCCTTGCTAGGATTTTCTTCTGGCGCTTGGGTAGACACAGAAGACTTCCAGTTATGTTTCTAGATGGGTTTCTGTGTTCAAAAATCTTTGCACTAATGTGAAAGTAAACAAGTTTATTATCTTTTGATCTTCTGCCTGTTTTCATTTTAACTCTAAACAACATGTTATCTGTGGTTGTATTTTATAATTGTGTATAATTATATAAATTGTTTTTGCTACTGCCAGAAGCTTTTAAAAAGTTTGCTTTCTAAAAATTCAGTTTTACTATTATAATATTACACTGATGAGTTGTTTCTCCTTTGTGCTTTGCATGGACAATATTTCTGGTAAGGCAGACGTAGATAGACTGTACCAATATTTTAGCATAAAGAAATTGGATATAATATCTGCTTTCCCTATTTATTGATTTGCCCAGGAAAGTTCGATAACTAATTGAGGGTTTCCAAACTGTCAAAATATTCAGTGACAAGTTGATGTTGATATAATTGAAGTTGAATGTATTAATTTTGTCTTAGTGATCTAGTAATCAATGCATTTTAATACTGATGTTGTTCTGGGCTGGATCCAAAGCATAGTGAAGGGCCTAATGCCATGAACAACTAAACTTTAACTGTTCAGCTCTCACCCATTTCAGATAGTGGCAAGCATATCAAGTAGTTAATTCTAATTATGGACAGAGAGCAAAAGGTTTCTTGATAGTGTGCAGAGATTAATTTGTGTAAAAAAAATTAGAATATTTAAAAATAGCTTAGTCTGTGCTTATATTTTGGCATTATAGCATATCCTCATAGCCTTTGACAGTTTTGAATGAAAGTCACCTATTAGTTCAAAACACAACAGCAAATCCATATAATTCCATAGATCCCCAAATAGTCTTTGTTTCAATGAGCCTGTTTTTGTGACTCTCACAGAAATCTATTTTCAGTTTTCTTCTAATGGATTAATAGAAAAGCTGCATTTACTAGAGCGGCCACATTCTACATTTGACAAGAAATTAAATCTGTTTTAAAAAGAAAGAATAGCACAAGCTACATCTTAGATTTATGCTAGTGCCATTAGATTTTGGCACTTAAAAACAATTTCAAGAGCAGGTTTTACATACAAGAGAAACTGTAAGCAAATTCAAACTGCTGTTTAGGATTCATAGAGGAACAAAATGCCTTCTCCATCTCTGACATAATTTGTCTTGAGGTTTATGAAATAATTTTTCATCGGATTATAATATTTAAAGTAATTAAAGATACAATTTTCTATTTAATAAACAATGTGTTTTGTGACTTCATTAAAGATTCTGCCTTTCTTAATTGTAATGGTCCAAAAGGTTGTCAGTGAACTGTACATTAACTGCAGAGATAATAATGATTTTATATGCTAATAATTTTTAAATTAATAACTCGTAGTTTTTCAGCCACATGGGGAAAATCATTTACATTCTTAAAGCTTACTTTGGTATTAACCACTTTACTTGGGGAGACGGGATATCCTTGTATAAAACGTTCATTTGTTTTACATTAGCACTAGTGCAAGCGTGTAGGACCCACTGGTGTGAAAGGATTAAAAGCAGCAGCATTAGACAAGCATGAACATTTCAGAGATAAATCCTTGTTAGAGGGACCTATTGGGACTGTGTAACTTGATTTTCTATTTATTGATCTTGTTTTTGTTACCATTTGAAACACTGTTCGGAGAGAATCTTCCTGTTGTAGTGCTGCAGATAGAAAATGTGCACCAAGCAGACAATAAGGATTATGCTCACTCCCAGGTAGATTGTGTGCCTTGGTTGATTTTAGCATGTGTTGGATACCTTTTTAGAGGAAATCTATGCCCCCTTGGCAGTATTTGCACCATCACTGCAGGTAATTTGAGAAGTCTCATTTTAACTTTCTGACATCTCTTTGTCATAGACATTTCTTCATGGACAGAAAGGGATATACAGTCCTGCCTCACTGATGGTTTATCACAAATTTTTTTTCCTCAAAATAAATATAAATTTCCCATTTTGCATGTTTTACTTCCCCACCAAGCACCAAGAGAAAGTTTAAGAGGAGGAAGCTTCTGTGCATCCCTGTGCGGGTGTCGGCAGCTACAAGCCAGATACCTGACCCACGATCTTCAGTGACCATGTTTCACTTCATATTCCTGACTGCTGGTCATCAAGGAGGCATTTGGAAATGTGCACCACCATTTCTCTGTCTGTTTTCTAGATAGCAGCCTTACAGCATCTGAGGTTCAACTACCTTGTATTATTGACCCGAAGTCTCAAATTTAGTGCCCTGTCATCAGTATGGGAAATGCCCAAGGAATACACAGGCACTTGATAAAAACGGTATAATTAGTTAAGAAGGACATTCTGTCTTTAAGTAATATTTTATATGAAATGTTGGTCTTGAGAAGAGAATTCTGATTTAGTTGATTGATTAAAAAAACTTTAGCCAATTAATTAGTTCTTTCTGTAATTTACTCTTAGAACGGGCTTTGCTCAAAGCATGAACTTGCTTAGTTATTTCCCGTATGGAAAAGTATGAAGGGGTAGCAATGCAGTAGCTGTAATATTTCTGAGCTGATCTACCTGTGTAGGAGAGTATCAGTTTAATAGGATATTTACATGAAACTCCTTGCTACAGCTGCTTTTAAAAGGAAAGGCAGATAAATATGTGCTTAATGATAAGGACATTTATGTGTAGGGGGTAAATGACCTGAGTGAGAATGCTCATTGACCCTCCAGCATGTTACAAGAATGTCATATTTGTTGCAGGTTATTCTGTACTGACAGTGTGTGACTTTCTGAGAAGATAAAGCCTCTAATAACACATACCTTATTATTCACCTGCAATTATAAAACTCTGTGTGCTTTTTTTCATAATTCATAGTGAAGACTGGAGCATAATCATGTTGAAAGTGTCTCTTCGGTATGTTGCTTTAAAGAAATGAGTAAGAAAATCTTCTCAAATGTTTTGATAGATGATTCATGGCACTGGAGCTGCTGATGAGGAGCCAATATAGCCAAGTCTATAAATATGCAGTTACGAGAACTCTGGAAACATGAATTCTGGTAGTGTGACAGATTCAAAAAGCACTTTTTCTACTGGAGTAGGTTTCTAAAGTTGCTCTCTTCCTGTTCTACATTCTGATGCCATTGTCTAATTAGGCTAATTGGCTGGCAAATTTGCCAGCTTTTAAATAAAATTAGTTTGGAGGTGAGAGAACAAATACCATCAGAAACGTGATTTATTCTTTCTTTCCATAATAGTTGTTTCTGTTTAACTGAGCAGAGCTAGGCTTTATTATTTCTAGGGAATTTCTGTTTAATTTACTGTATATGACACATTTCCAGAAGAAATGAATATTGGCAGCCTATTACTAAACCTTTAAGCAAAGTAATCATAATGGAGAGACTGACCTCCACCTTACCTGGCAGTAATGGATAATGCTCTAGCAAATAACAGTTACCTGATGTTATTTTAACAAATTCACCTTCCTTAAGTCAGTACATGTGCATTTTCCTGTGCTTCTCGTTGCTTCTGAAGATCCAAAATACACTGAGGGTAATGAGAATGAATGATAGCTTAGATGTGTTCTTTCCTTGAACTGCTGGTTGTATTAAATCCACAGCTCCTGTGCAGACCTACAAATCTATAACATCCGTTTCAGATGAATTTGGAAACAAGGGGCCACGTTCTTTTATTTTTGCTGCAGAGATTAGAATTGATCACAGCAGACACAAGGGAGCAGATTTGAGTATCACAGCTCAATGTGGTTAACTGGGATAGTGCATGGCTCCTGTACTCCTTAACTGTGCACATACAGGTTAGGAATGTTATTGATTGCAAGGGTCAGGGGAGGCTGCAGGGAGGTTATGTTGCATGATGCTATTTGGTAATTTTTAAAGGACAAGAGCTATGAACTCTCATAGCATCTGGGACAGGTACAGTTTAAACCTGACAAATGGAGATTTATGTTTGTGTGAGCTGGCAAAGCCCTTCAGGTAGAAATAATAAATGGAAATTTGATAGGACGGCTTTTTCTATCGTAGGTCAAATACTGTGCTGTAGAAAAAGGGAAAAAAAGGTTTAATAATTACATTTTCATCAGAGTGCACTGATGATAGGTTTTCAGTAGTAGATCTGTGCTGCAGGATAATGAATAAAGTTTAGAAGTCTTTTCTTGAGGCATCATTTTAAAATATATGTAGAGATGGTTTACCTGAAGTGATTAAAAAATGCAGTGTAGATGAATGATAAAGTAATAATTACTGAATATGTTTTATAGTATATTTTTGTTCTTTCATGTGGACAAAACTGGTATATAAATACGCTAAGATTTAAGATGAGACAATATAATACATTACCGAAGAACTGGGAAAAAAATATTTGTTTCCTATGTTAAAATTTCACATGGAGTGCTAATTGCTCATTAGCCTTTGGAAAACCTTGCTGAATTGCATTGATGACTTCTACATATGAAAATAAAAAACAGATGCATCTTTATAATGTTTTAAAAATATGAATGACCAGAAAGTCCTGTATTTTGCAAATACTACTTGGCATGTGGGATTTGCTTCCTGAAGGAGTAAATTTTTACAAGTATTTCATATAGATCCAGGGTGCAAAGCCGTGATTGACTCAGCCTATTGTTTCATAGTCACTATATTGAAATGGAATGGGAGCTATGGAAATAGTGTGCGACAGAGGATAGTTCTGGGTTTAAGACAACTGGCTGCAGTTAGATATTTCTATGATTCTTTACTGCTCTCTTCCATCAAATTTAGGAAACAATATTATAAAAACCAGTGGTTAGAATTGCAGTACAGATACCATGTATTGGCTATTATATTCCTAATATATCAAAAATGCAGGTTGATTTTAGGTAGTATAAGTTGATGTTGTCTCAATATACCTCATTGCAACTTCCTTGCTGTACAGTGCCTGAGGTCTGACAAAGGTGTTATTCCATAATATTAATGACTTAATTACTCCTCATATATTTCTATAGGATGAATTTGCTGCCTTTGATGGGTTTTTTTCAGCTGTTGGTTTGCGATAGTGTAGAGGCTTAGTATTTATTTTTCTTCACGATGCCAACTAAGTGTTTGTGGTTTTTTCTGAGTGAATGTTTATCATCAGTTTTGCTCTCATTTTATCCATTCCCTGTGTATTTATTGTAAGTAGCCTCTCTTGATCTAGCTTTTCAAGATTTTTTCCCGTGTTTTGAAATGAAAAATGGAATGAAGAGATCTTTTCTATGCTAACATTTGATTTTCCCTTTATAAATTTTCATTTGCTCAGATTATTTCAATATACCAGCACGACGGCTTATGTACAGGGCATATTAGACAGTTAAATTATAATGAGTCTGCTTGGGGAAAGATATTGTTTCTGTTGCAAATGGTATTTTAGCCTTTTCTGCTTTCTTTTCAGGAGTCTGTTACTCCCAGTCTCACAGTCCGGTTTATTTTGCTTTTGCTTCCACATATTTGGATTTTCTGTATTGGATAAAAAACACTTTACTGTGACGTGGTTTCTGAGATGATAGATTTTTTTGTGTCCTGCAAGTACCTGTGGAGGTGATCCTGCTTTGGGGCTGCTCAGCACTGTTTACTGTCACGAGTAGATACTAGGACCAGTTTCTATTCCTCTGGAGTGGTGCAGCATGTCACACTGGCAAATAGTATCTGCCTGGTGTCTGGAGGAAACACAGCCTCCCTGTCTGCTTTGGCAGATTACTGCTGGGAACAAACTTGTAGAAGGAAGAGGGAAAGGAACTGACAACATTAGCATGTCAGATCTGAAACTTCAGCCTTCCTGGTTCAAGAATGCTTCTGAAAAATGACAGCTCAAGTCTGTGGTAGGAAGTGACCAAATTCCAGTCAGGACTAAAATCCAGTTTAGCTGTGTTGTAAGCAGACTGGAGCAAGCTCTGCTCCTGGGTGGAATGATACATTCTTGTGGTAGAGATGGATTGGACTCAGACTGCTGAATGCATTTTCGCTAGTGACCTTTTCAAATTTGTCGCCAGTATAATAAATGTTGCCAAGATGACTTAAGAAAGGTTTGCAGCAATATTCCACTTTATTTTTTACAGCAGATGTTTCTTCAGTTACTCTGTATTACAATTTACAGAACTCTTATGTTCTACAAATCAAGATTCATAGCAAACTGTTTCAGTGCTTTAAGTCCTGCAATAAACAACACCAGGCAGAACAGAACCAGAGGGAAGGTAAGCAGACGTCTGCATTCATCCTTCTCTGTGATAAGATTTGCTTCATAGTGATCTCCACATTTCAGCAAGTTCATTCACCAGGGCTACCAGCTAACTTCCTAACATCCTCAACCTCATTACTTCAAATACGGGGAACATTAAGTGTCAGTTTCCAAACATAGAAGAAAGTCTAGAATTACCATCTGTGTCTTAATTTAGAAATCTGTGTAAGTACAACCTAGTATCACCTCTTCTAGAGTGTCCTTTGAAGAATTATGTTGTAAAAACACTGTATGCTTTAGTTCTGAGGTGTGCATTTTAAAAGAGTGCTTTTAGAGTATAAGGGCTCAAAATGTTGAGTTCAGAATCTTCATGGTGCTTAGATGAATAGCTAGATATTGATATTTGAAAAATTGTTACTTAATTTCTCCTGATCGTTGTTTTATCATCTTGGAACGCTGATGTTTTTCATTGAAATGTAGTATTTTAGTCATACTTGAGTGTTGCTCCATTAAAATTCAAAGCACACATCCCATAAGAAGACCATAACAAAAAAAGCAATTAAGACTAGAGGTAGGCTGTAGTGGGTACATTAAAGCCTTGAGTAAGGCTGGACTGATTACAATAAAATCAAATGAGGGGTGGAGTCTATATCCGATGGGGCTAATGAGTTATGATTCACCTTTGGACACTTTGGCCGACATTAGATGCCAGCCTGATCCAGTCATGGGATCACTAAACGTGGTGAGGGCAGACCACAAGGCTGCAGTGTTTTGTATTCCATGCTCAGGCAGACAGCACTGATTGTGTTGTCATAATCCTGATTTCCATCACTCACAGGGATTGATTCTGAACTCTGCCTGTCATTCCCATATACGCTTTCTGATGTTTAGCTCGTGTGAATTTTGGCTACTTCTGGGCTTGAACAATTGGTACTCAAAGAGAAATTGAATTATAGGAACAAATTTAGTTCTAAATGATCTGACTTCCTCATTTCTATTCTTTCATTACCATTTGCAAGAGTTCAGATACTTGTTTCTGTGTCTAATTTAGCAACAAAGTAGGGTGTGAGACCTACAGTCTGCATTGCTTCCAGGTTCAACTACTTATTCAGATGTTTTTAAAAGCCATGGTATGGATATAGCTGTTCAATTTAGAATGCCCTGCAGCAATTGTGTATGGCTCATGCTGCTAGATGTGAAGGGTGTTTTCACATATGCTCTACACACAGTTCATTCCAACTTGAGGGTAAGAGAAGGCTAGCCCTACTGTAGTTCTTTTACTTTTTTCCCTTTATTTTTAATTTTCTATTAACAAGACCTTTAGCCATCGTTAGGGAATAACTCCTAAAAAACCTTGAAAGCATACCTTTTCCAAAGAAAATAAATCATTAATAAAAACTACAGAAAAGGAGCAGTTATATTACAAAATTAATCTACCAGGCTTACAGAGAAAACAAATTTGAAGGAGCCACCTGCTGTGGAGATGAGGCAGTAATCTCAACAGCAGGAAATAAAGGGAGAGAGGGAGAAAATACAAAAGCATAGACATTAAAAAAGTAATTAAAACACTTATCTCAATCGACATACATATCAAACAAAAAAAAATCAACCACCTAGAAAACATATTCTATTGAACGTCACAACAGGAAGTAACAAAGCTGTCCCCATAAAAAACAATCTCCAGGAAAATGAGAGAGATTCTTTACAAATATGAGCCTCAAAAGTATTTATTGAAGTGCTAATCACTAATGAACTGACCTTGAGAAAAGCTGAACACTTACAGAGTATTTGCAACTTTTCTGAAAGACTAGATGCCCAGTATCAAACCTTTAAAAAAAGCAGAGAAAGTTACTCTCTAGATACCAGTGGCTGTCTGTTCCATTCATGGTGCATGTCATAGCATGAGTTGTGGTGGTGTGTTTAGTATAACCAGCTCTGGGGCACAGCTTAAGTACTGTATTTGGATCATGCATTATCAATATAGTTCATTCCTAAATTGTGCAGTATTGATCCGTGGACAGCAATGTTAGCAGTGTGCATATGAGTGAATGTGGCTACAAGTAGTTTCTATCATGTCTAGGTAAAAGTATAAGTTTGACAGTTATTAAAATTTGCAGTTTCAGTGTTATCATTCAAGAAGGTAACATATTTAAAGCTCATGGTTCAATTTATACATACTATGGATTGCGTGACATTAAAGAAAACTGCTTTAAATATATAGATTTTGATCTCCAGTTCCCCAGCCCAAAAGAGCCCAAATGAGACTAGTTCAAGAAGATCAGAGCATTCAGAAATATTAAAGTAGTGCTTATGTGCTGCTTGGATTTTACAGTGTGCCATGTACCTTTGTAGTCTCAGTCTAACCATATGGTGCCTGTAGCTGCAAGTCTCTGGGCAAGTATGAAATGTCATCAGATGTGCTACATCTGAAATATTTTTCTGTATGGGCACACAAGGAGCAAGTTGGAACACTCAGTGTATAAAAAGGCAGGGACATGGGACAAAATGCTGCTTTTCTGTTAATTCAAAAGGACCCTTTCAGAAGACAAATGGTGGATTTAGAATTTACCTTCAGAGGGAAATTAACTTAGCTCTGTATCTACTTTAGCATATCGTTTTCAGAAAATTAAAACAAAAAATATAAACAAACTTTGTTAACAAAAATAATTTATCAGAAAATGTCACTTCCTCTATAAAATTCGAATCAGTCTCTGCCTTCAGCCTTCCATGACTCCTTTCCTCCAGACACATGGAGGGACACAGCCTTCTCCTGGTCAGAGGTGCAGAACTGCTGGGGCAGAATCTGTGCTGCCTCCTTGCCAGACTGTGCTCAAGTTTCTTGTGCTGAATAGCAGGCTGGGGCTCGGCTTGTCTAGGCTCGGCCTCTCAGATATTATTTCAGAAGATTTGCATTGCCACCAGAACAGATATGCAGAAAATCAGCCCCATGTTTCTTCTCTCCAGTTTTGTATGGGATTCATGCGTTTTTCTCCTCGTTCTCAGTAATATCTGACAGTTGAAGGCTTGCCACCCAATCTAGGATTTCCTGTAATGGAGGCTGTGAAGGACAGAAGAAGAGTTTTACTTGTAATTGTGCTTTTAAAAAATCTGGTTTAACTCTGAAACAGAAGCATGGAGATGGTAAAAAGGTGGAAAGATGTCCTTGCCCTCCAACTTTCTAGTTCTAGATGTGTAAGGCAAGAGAACATTAAAAAAATAATCCATAAATTGGTGAATGGAGTTTGATGTTTGGCTTCCTTGCTTTAAAAGTTAGGAAAAGGAATGTGCATAGCGAGTCAACCATATTTTGGATAAATTTATGAATGCAATGTCATTTCAAAGCAAATTTCAAAGATTCAATATTAAAAAGTATGAAGTGCCTTCACTTTTAAAAAGCAGCTCTTGGTATTTTGAAACACAGATTGCATTCACCACCAAAATTCAGTATTATCACAATTAAAAATGAAGGCATCAAAACTTTCCAGTGTTTGATGTGAGGAAAATGAGAAAAAAAAATAACGTTCTAGTTAGTTTTGTCCCTGTAGGCTCCTGTATATTTACCCTTCAGCTCCTTTTTTTTTTTTTTTTTTTTTTTTTTTTTTTTTTTNTTTGGTCTGGAGATGTGTTTTTAGTCAGCTGTCGGTGAAAGCTGCATTTGACCCTTATCAAGGATGAGAGCTTATTTTGTGTGTCAGTTATTAAGATCTGCAAGATCGGTTGAGAAATTTACTTGAACCTGCAAATTTGCCCAGCCATGTCAGATTTAAGTAACCTAAAGAGTAAGTTCAGGCTCAGAAGCATAGCTGTTGCTGGGGAGAGGGGATTTGATGAAAATAGGAGATAGATATGCAGTGCCTGTACTTGCTTTAGTTTCCCTTTCCAGATCAGGCTCATAGTTACAGTAGTAGCAGACTTAGCTGATTGATGTGTTGACATTCCTGGATTTATTTGGTGCAGCAGCTGAGTGGACTTGGTGCCCTGCTCTGCAAGCCAATCCCTTACAGTGTCTATGCATCACTCTGGTGCATTGCCTTGTACATCTGACATATTTACTCTAATAACTTAGCAATTCATATCTCAGCTGGACTTGGGAGTTGTATCTAAATTTTCTTTAAAAGGAAACAATGGACTTGAGACTGTGCATGAAGAAAATTGATATGCATCACTATTGTGAGAACAGAGAGTACAAGACCTTAGGAGGCAGATGATGTTTTTGCTATTACATATGTGCACATATCTATTTATATGTATATATAAAGGATATAAAAATAGGAAGTTAAAATCTGTGTTTTCCAAAGCCATGATTATAGTGGTTAAGGACTTTGGGAAGTATGTGGTGTGTAATACATGGGAGAGACTTTGGTGCTGAGGAATTGCACACTGGAGAAGGAGTTGGGGGGTTCAAATGAAGGAATGAAGGAGAGTAGTGATGCCTGCTGAGAGATAGCTGGAGCATCTGGAGATGGAAGGCAGAGCACAGCAAACCAGAGGGTCAGGAATCAAGATGAATTGCTTTCTGTGCTGCACCTGACCCAGATTGGGACTGTCTAGGTTAGATTTTGCAAAGCTGAACTAGATCTGTCATGCAAGCTGTTATTTTCACAATGTTTCTACTTTCTCTATTCTTAGTAAATGCAGTTTTCCACAGCCCATGAGGCTTCATTGCGTGGTTTGGATATCAGTTGCTTCAGAAGCTTGTTCCCTGGCATCAGCAGCAGAGGAGCTGAGGCTTCAGGAAGCCCAAACCTGTGGCTGCAGAAGATGAGGGGCTCAGCACAGCCCTCTGCTTGTACCAGGGTGTGCAGAGGCCATCCAAACACCACCAGGGGAGCTGCTTTTCTAAGCTGCCTCCTCTTGCTTGCCCTTCAAAAGAGTAGTTCTTCAGTGCAGGAGGAGGAAATAATTGTTATCACTAGATTTTGATACAGATTGTTTCAGAACATGAAATACTAAATAATAAATAAAAAAAAATCTTTTTAGATGGCTTGCAAGTGGATTTGGAGAGCAAAGAACTGACTTACTCAGCTTCAGCCTAAAAGCTAGGGAAAAGACCTTGTATTTTCCCAAGATTTTTTTCTTGGGTGGCTCTTGGCTATTTTGTGCTAGTGTGTGAATTCCCTTTTTCTAAAGGATCTCTCTGATTTATCTTCAAAGAGTGTTTCTCTTGGTTCATTATTTTGACCTAGATTGTGTCTTTCATAGGTGACTGGGTTTTTTTAAAATTTTTTTTCTTCTCTGAAACTGTTTGTTCAAAACTGCATTTTTCCTCTACAGCTATTTTTTTTGTTAAATATTCTCTCTCCCAAGAGGCTGTTGGCTATTTATCAATATTTGATCTCTCTGTAAACCACACTTCTGTGGGGTGGATGTTTATTATGAAATGGTGTCTCTAAAGTGAATCTTATCTGTTCTTTATCTCTTTCTCTGTCTGTCTCAGTCTGCCTCTTTCTTAGCTTGCTTACTGGCTTGAAGAAGTACTAAATCTATTTTAACGAAAGTAAATGCAGTCATTACAATAGCAAATACTGAACAGTAAAAGGAGATGTATCAGAACCCAGTACAATACAATTTCCAACAGGTGCTCAGCAAAGAGCTTCAATCTGTGCTAAGTGTTTGTAAATATAAAAGAAGAAATCCCCTGCATTTCCTTCAAATGCAGACATCACAAAACTGTTTTTCAGGGCGTTTTCAGCAAAATGAAAATAGTAAAATAAATAGCAGATAATGCCATGTATATTGACTACCTCTTTGGCAGTTGTTTGGTCATATCAGCTAAATACTGAACCCAGTTCATCCTTAATCCAACTCCTTTGCTTTCAGTGATACCAAACCAGTGATGAACGTAGACAAAGAACACTGCAACACTTCCTTTATTATACTCTTTATTCAGCCTGTGGGAGCTAAGTACTAATGCTCTTAGAGACCAAATAGCTGAGATTATAAAACCAGCAAAAAATAAGTGGGAAAAATATTTTGAGGGTTTTTCTTTGGGTTTGAATGGAAATACATATTAGGTGGAAAGAAAATTATCTTTAATGCAGGCTGCACATCCCACTAATGATAAGAGTGTTTCTCCCAAGAGTAAAGTGAGGCCTCTGAGTTGGTTTATGGATATCTCCATAGAAATAGTTGCATACTCTGTCCTCTGCCTGCAGGCAGTCACTGAGAGCTTTTTCTGAGGTACTCTTCTCTCCATAGATGATTTTGCAATATATACATAGAGGAAAATCTATGCCCTTTTAAAAATAGTTTCTTTAATGCATTTTATATATTGTACTTTCAATAGTACTAAGTATTTCTGGCAACCTCTTAAGATATTCATTATTCATTAGCTGAAAATCTACTTAGAAAGTACAGCATTCAAAGGTCTTGAAGTTCAAGATGTTCTAGTATTTTTTAACTTTATTTTTTCTCACTGTCCAACTATAGATCAGTGTTGGTTTCAAAGTCAGGTGCTCAGCAACTGAGTCATGAGTTTTCTTTATAAACAGAGATCAAATTTCAGGATTTTTTATTTTTTTGGCTTGTAAGCATTTTTAATTAGCTGAGAATATATTTTGTTTTGCTTCACTGAAACTAATAAATCTAAAAATGTATTTTAGTTTTCTAGTATTACAGTAACTTCATTCAGTGTTCTGGAGATTTGAAAAACTTATTTCATATAGGTAACTCATGAAAAAGTACTAAGTTTTCTCATTATGTAGTTCTGGCCATACACTATAATGAGAAAGATTTCTGTTTCTTAATTAATATAAAAAGGATCCCAAACCTTCCCTATTTGGAAAGGTGCTCCTCAACGTGCAATTCTGCATTATTGTAGATGCTAAAATTGTGTTATTAGGGTTTTCCAGACTAGTATGTCTTGAAGAGGAGGGAACACAGATTGCTTTGTATGCTCCAGTTCTTCCTGCTTGCTCTGAGAATTCTTCAGTGCTAGTATGTTTTCTTAGAAAACTTGTTGACATTTACTCTATTTCAGTATGTAATTATTAATTAGCATTCTTTTGATAATATTATGGGGTTTTAGATGTAAATATGAAAGTTGAGACTGTTGAAAATACCCTGATTGCATTTGAATGAATAAAATGGTTTAACTGGTGTGTCAGCTGGGCTGGCTTTTTGTGCTGTCCAAGCATTCACACCAAAATGAGATGATGTTCTTTGGTAATTGGAAGATGATTTTTGCTGCTTTATTTTAACTGAAAGGTATTGGTTGCTATTAATAGTTGTGAAGTAAATCCTTGTCTGTATCCTACGGATTCTGTCTAAGAATGTGCTTTTAATAACTGGGAATAAATGTCAGCCAGTCAGCACTTCAAGGTTTTGAGAAAATAATCAAGAATGGCAAAAAAATGATGGCATACAAATACAGGTCAGACCTACAGCACTGCTGTTTGTCCTCCTCCCCTCATCAGTTAAGCTGTTCGTTACTGCCTCATTTCTATTATCTGCTTTTGCACCCCGTTCTCTTTGGTCTCTTCCCCTGCATTTGTTTTGTTATGAGTTATAGAAGGATGTTGTTGAGGAACCTGATTTTCAGTGCCTGTGCTATAAAACAATCACCAGTTGTATAAGCTGCAGATTACAAAAAGACAAGAGAACAGAAAAACTCAGGCAACATGTATTAACAATGTTTTTGAGAATATGTGTGTAATTCAGAATATATGTTGGTTGCTAAAATTTCCTGTGTAATTCTGATGTGCCATAAAATATCTATTTCAGGTTTGCCAGAACCAAACAGAGACCACATATTCCAAGGACTGAGAATGGATCAAGGATTCTACACATCTAAAGACTTCTTACCTTTGGTAGCAATGGCAAGTAAACCAGGTGTGTGGTACTATATTCTTGTAATCGCATTCAATAAATCATTAGCAGTTCTTGTATTGAAACTATCTGGCTACAAAGCAGTACATCCAGTTACAAGGTACCTTCCACTGAATATATCTGGGACAGGGTTTTCTCTTAGTGAGTGGCAACCTCAGGAGCATGGTCAGGAAATTTAGTCCCAGAGATTGTAAATTGAATAATCATATATGCAAGTCTAAACTTATGGCAAATAATTTCCCCTAATACGTTATATTTCTTATTTTGAATTATAGTCAAAAGATGACATAAGCTTCTCCTTTGTATAAAGTATTTTGATAAAAATAGTATATATAAAATGGTCTGAAAAAATCTGATATTAAAAAAAGATGTTTCTGACTTATATAAGCAGCTGATTTGTAGATTGTTGATAAATTCTTTTACTTGATCCCAAGTCAGGTGCTGGAGGTTTTACAGACACATTTAAATCAGTACTAGTTCCTTACCCAATGAACTTACAGTCTAAGACTCAGTACAACAGGAGTATAGCAGGAGTTAATAAAAAAGCGCTCAGTTCATAGGCACCAAATGCATTCTTGTTTTATGGTTTCACATCTTTCTTTGAGCACAGAGGTAGCTGCATTTGCTCCCTAAGGAGTATAGATGCTTTCAGTGTCCCTGAATATGAAATCAAAAGCCCCAAATATGTGGTTTCTATGCCACATTTCTTCATGGTCTAGATTCCCTAGACAAAAAAGAAATTATTGTACGTTTTTTTACATATGTGATATTTTACATATGACTTAGTAGAACTTGTTTTATCTACAAACCGACTATCATTTCAGCATTCAGAAATTTCTTTTAGTGTCATATAGGATTGGCTGCTTATTTAGTAGACTTTTCTGAAACACTTTTGAGGTATACATATTCTGTGTCAGATTATTCTGCTTATAAAAGTAAACTTTATAGTTTTGCATCTCAATCTGTCTCATCTCTTTGCTGTTTTCATCAAATGCTTATTTCTGTTTCCTTAAGCTCAAAGTATTCTTACATGATTTGGGAGAAAAGGGTGAGCTTTTGGGTTTTCTTCTTGAAGACAGAGATGTTTAAAAATAAAACAGATTGAGAATATACAGTGCAATGCATTGGTAGATTAACAAAGGAAAAGTAAATTCTGGAAAACAATCCTGTCTTGAAACAATGTGACGAAAAATACTTCCTAGAATTCTGAGAAAATATGTAGCAGTTGTGTACTGTAAGTCACCTGCCTGCATGAGGATCTATATACCGTGATCCACATATTTCAAAATATTGCAAAGTAGCCCTCTTGATTTGCTTGTGTATGTGATAATATGTTGGGGGTTTTTTGTATTAAGTCTACAAGGGGAAGAAGAATGAACTTGGAAGAACTAACCTTTTCTGATTGACAGTAATAGATAGCTCTTTGGTGGTGTCTGTTAATTAACATGGTCTCTTTTACTCGATTTTCCTAGTGTCTGTCTGTAGCTATAGCCACCTTTTGCTCTCTAAGGCATGGAATTTTAGAATAAAATATACACGTACTACATCCTACTCTATCCTCCTTTTTTCACTGTGACAGTTATCTAAATAATAGACATAATAGACTTATTCATGGTAAAATACATATTCTGCCTGCTTATTAATTCTGAATGGCACTTGTTAATATGCTTTCCTCCAAAAGGGTTTCCCCTCATAAATACATAGCTGTGAATTTGCCTTAGGAGTGTGTTCCCAAAAGCAAAGCAGGCTGCTTTGACTGATCCCTTCTAGACTCATACTCTAATGGCACTCTGAGCTGCTGGCCTCCTGCTTCACTCGTGCTTTTTCCACTGCTCAATTTTTATGAAGTATTAAGTTCACTAAAAACAAATGAGAAAAGTTCAGTGAGAATTTTAGACTAAGAATCCTATTAAATAAATAGTAAATGCGACGCCACATACATGGGGGCAGAAAATTATAGCATTTGTTATGCATTAAGCATTTTTCAAATGGAGAGAGAATAGGTGTATTAGGATGTTGTTTCTCGCTCTGCTTATATGTCTAAATGAAAAAGGATTGTTTACTTCAATAATACTTGTGTTCCACAATTACATGTGAAAATCTGATGTAGTAGGATTCTAGAGTTAAAGTACAATAGGTAAATGGCCAGCTTAGTGCCTCCTGACTGGAACTATCCTGGACTGGGTGACAATATAGCTTTGCATTATTTATGTCATTATTTTTCAAGTTACAACCATTTGCCTAATCAAGTTAGCTGTACTTAAACATGTCATAAAGTTCAGTCTCATCCACGGAACAAACACGGTTCAGTTTTACTTAACTATTTCTTGTTTAATTGAATCATCAAATACAAGCTGTAGATGATAAACACATAATGTTGTCATTTTCTCCATGTAACGTTTTACGAATAATTTGTAGAAAGCTACTGTAGAATAAGCATTTTCTTCCAGTGGAAAAACTAGAAATTACTGTAACAATATTCTTTTTCTTCATGTTCAGCTGGTGAATAGCCTCAGAGAATCATGTCACAACCAGAACAGTGTCTGTGCTTTACAGAAATCTGAGGGAACTGATGTTGGTATTCTATTACACAAAACTATAATTATCGACAACTGGTCATCATTTTTTGTTATTGTTATTTTGTTCTGTTTTGGGGTTTTTTTAGCTGGGAGGATAATGAATCTGATGAGAGAGAAACTTACTTTTTGAATATAAGGATCTCAAAATTCTAGTTTCAACCCGACAGGACCCACAACCGTACAAACATGTTGTCATTTGAATTCTTTCTCAATAGAAAGATGCAGCTGCTTAGTGTACTGACTATGAAATTATGTATATGAGCATATCTTTAAAGGGGGAATAAAACTGTCTTTCAGTGGAGCAGAATAATTTGATAGTGACACTCCATGCTTGAAAACTGTAAGATGCAATTTTACACTGCTTTGAGTACAAGTACCTTTTGAGCTGTCATGCAGAAATGGTTTCTCTACTTGAAAATGGGGTTTTCCTTTTATCTTTCAGGGATGTGTGGCTGTCACTCTCCATTGCCATCAATACATGGAACTGTGATTGTACTTGGGGCAGGAGACACTGCTTTTGACTGTGCAACATCTGCTCTGCGCTGCGGAGCTCGTCGTGTGTTTGTGGTCTTCAGGAAGGGATTCACTCATATCAGGGCTGTCCCAGAAGAGGTAAAATTGAATAGCAGCATTTCTGAGGAGGCATCTTATTTATTTCTATGTGGCCTCAAAGTGTGCTATACTTTAAGTGTGTCTGTCCTTAACAGACGTCTGCTAAAGGTTTTGTTTATAAAAATGCTCTAAAATCTACGAATGTTTATTAAAGATCTGAGGCTCACTTTGTGTGCTCTCTATTTAAATAATTTTCCACTGTTGTATCTGTTCCCTGACAAGTCAGAGAGATGTATTTGCAAGCAGGGGATAGAATTTCTTGTAAGTTAGGAAATTAACTAAATTTTTCAATCTTGGAATCAAGCAGCCATTAGTGTTGTAGGTGGCTCTTGAGATCATGGTTAGATCATGGAATGATACTTTCTGGCTGTTTAAGGAATCTCAGTGATTCTGAAATTGCCTTGTAAGGCTTGCTTTCCTTTCCTTTTCTTTCTTTCTGGTAAGAAAATTACTTACAGTGATTTTGGCTTTGAATCACTGCCAATGACAGTGAAGTTATGCTATTCATCACATATTTCAGCATTCAATTTGGTTTTTAGTTTGGCTTTGCACTTTGGCATTTATCAGGTCATCTCCACATTTTGAAATTATTCTGCTTCCTCAATTTATATGTACTACAGGAGGTTTTATGCAGATTATTTTTTCTTATTTTGGTGGTCTTTTTCTGTTTTCATTTATTTGGTACATTACACTTTTATATACTTGAGAATAGCACACCTTCTAATGTATCTTTTTCATGAGATTTATGGTAGTTTGGTTGTCTGTTTTAATAAGGTAGGAACCTTAGATCTTCAGAAAGGCTATGGAGCTGCAAAGAAAGTAACAGAGGGTTTCTTGGTGTATGATTTACTTCTGTTGCACTTCAGTCAAGAGCTCTAGATACAATGAGATTACTGAAGCCATTGCACAGACTCATGTACTACACAGATTCTTGATATAATCTGAACCAAAATCTTTTGTGGGAGCCTGGGTAAATTTCTAAAAGCTGTCAGTGTTTGTACTCATCCAATCATGCAGTGGGCCTTGAAAACAGTTAAATAAAAGTAGCTTCATTTAGTAATGGCCATGATAGAATCATGTCAGGTGGGATATACACATTCAAAAAGGTTATGTGAGTAGAGAAAGTCATTTTCTGAAATGATTGGCTTAAACAGTTTTACCACGGCAGAGATTCAGAAGATCTTAAGTCTGGATTGTTACTCACAAATAAAACTGTTGCTTATACATGGTAGTCAGCATTTAATAGAATCTTAAACTCATAGTGAACACAAATCAGGGCCTGGACTGAGTTAATAAGAAGCCACTTCTTAACAGACAGATATATATATAGAAGAGAAATCTTTTTCCCTCAAAGAAGTTAAACATATTCAGAGTAATGGAAAAATAAGAAAGTATATTGGAGAAATATTTGCCTTGAAAATATGCCTTGAAAACCTACTGCCACTGCTTGATTTGATAGCATGAGAGGCTCTGAAGCTGACAGTAAGATGACTGTCTGCATAGTGGACACAGCTGATTTCTACTATAGAAGAATCCACATTTAACATCTTGAGTCAAAAAATGTTTTCTGGTTGGTTTATTTGTTGGTTTTTTTTCCATGAAAAGTTATATATTCTGTTGCTTCTACTCTACAGATGGAACTTGCAAAGGAAGAGAAGTGTGAATTTCTGCCTTTCCTCTCTCCTCGGAAAGTTGTTCTAAAAGGTGGACACATTGTTGCTATGGAATTTGTTCGAACGGAACAAGACAGCGATGGGAACTGGACAGAAGATGAGGATCAGGTTGTCCGTCTGAAGGCTGATGTGGTGATCAGTGCCTTTGGCTCCATTTTGAGTGACAATAAAGGTAACCCTGACTCCTGCAAATACAGATTGTTCTTTTAGCTGCAGCCATGTCCTGTCTTTTAACAGTTGTGTGAAATTGTTCTTCTGGAGGTTACTCAGCTCGTGACTGCTGGTCCTCTTACAGGAGTTTGTCCTTTGGGTACATCTTTTAGAAAAAAGACTTGGTGGTCTGTAACTAGGCAGTTCTCTGCGTATTGCTGTATAGAGCTGGAACTTAGCATAGAAGTGCGGTTCCTCAGCATATATTTTTCTTCTAAGTGGAAGTGGGATCTCAAAGAAACTCTTGGGAATTTCTTCTCGTCTCATTAATTAACTCTAGAGAAACTCATTATATTACATCTTTAAGCTGAACTGATCTGATCTCTGAAATATCTTTTTTTTTAACCTAGCAAATTAAACAGGCATTGAAACATTCATTATTCTGGTTCAGCTGGTCTGGGTATTACTTATTTCTCATGCATATATAACAGAACTAACTTCTCTCTTACATGGCATTTCTTAGTTGCTCTTTACAAGGTTTAGCCGTAAAAATTAGCATTTACTTAATTCTGTATTAAAGATACTGAAATTGGCACATGGGTAACATTTCAGAGATTGGATGAATTGTCTGCATTTAGCAGAGAGAGGAACATGAATACAGTTAAGAACATGGGGACTGAGCAGTGTTTAGACTGTTCTCCTCTGACACTAGGTTAGACTGTAGGAGTTCAGGCACGTATATCGAATGTGCCTCAGAAGTTAAAAACACTGACTCAGCAGAAGACATATTGATAAAATGAGAAGGTCTTCAGCTTGGAGATGGTCATCCAGGTTAGGAGGTTCTGAAAGCCTTAGTGAACAATGTGCCTGCCTCTCCAGGGCATGGTCATGCCCGCTGATTAACCCATGACATGTTGTTATCGTCCTTTGGCTATAAATGCTCTCACAGAGGACTTTGGCAAGTGCCTCAGATTGCACAAGACCAGGAAATTTGGTATTCAAAATTTTTTAGTGTAATGTACTTTTGTGAATCTTTGCAATCAAGGAAAATGGTAAATCCAAAGTGATGTAAGCAGGCTCTAAACCTGAATGATGTACTCAGCACTCCTGCTCAACATCCAGTTGTATAGAATGGTAAATCATCATACAACTATGAGAAGAGTCTAAACCCTTTCCTGCAGTAAAAAGAAGGATCAGCCTGGTATTTTGAGAAACATGTGAAGTGAATACCAAGAGAAATCCTATCTTGCATGTGCTGTTGATGCTTTGGGATAGTTAAGAACATCCTAGACTGTTTCTAGACAGTGACTGCACCCAGCTATTTACAGTGCTCATTACTCAGGGCTGCCTGCTGGCATGCCACTGCCACCTGCTCTACAGGGCACAGGAGAGAGCAGACTCCCATTCCTCTTGGAGCTGTATTGCTGTGGAAAGACTGGCATTTGTGTGGGTCGTATTTCAGGGCCTAGTCTAACCTCCAGGAAGCAAGAAGAAGAAAATTTAAGATTTTTTTTACAGAGATTCATTAACTACTCTGATGATGGCATTGATCAACTGAGAATTTTGGCAAATTTTGTTGGTGCTGTTTTTAAACCCCTGCATTGAGGTTTTTTGGAAGGTTTTCTAAACTCTCATGCGGTAAATCAATATCAACCTATGCAATCAATATATTTTGTTGTGATTCATAGACCTCATGATACTGAAGTGATTCTGTTTTCTCCCACGTTAAAAATTACCTCAATTAAAAGATTGAACTTACTGTGCTGCTTAGCCATAGTACTGTGCCAGTCTTGTATTTCCTAGGGCGCATTCACAGTCTAAATTAATTGTTGAGAGGTTTTTAAATAGGAACATAAAATGGGAGGGGAACAGTCATGCAGTGAGCTTATCATGAGAGAAGAGAGTCATTTACTTTGGGGGTGAGCAAAACACCTCAGTTCCACGCTGTATTTTGGGTGAAACTGCTGTTAGAAGAGCAATCAAATAAAAAGGAAAGAATGCAAGTCATTTGTTTTGAATGTCGTGCAAGTGAAAAGAAACTAAGACTTGAGTGCGTAAAGTGCTTATTTTGAGCACACCATTTCAGTTGCTTTTAAGTCTTTCTTTTTTTTTAAGCTGTCTTAATGAATGTCAAATTTGCTATTCACCGTTGAGCTGAATTACAACCAAAACTCCAGACTACTTTAGTGAACATAACAAAAATAAATGAAAAAGAAAAAAAACCAAAACCCACCAAAACATCATCCTAGTGTTTTGCTGTGTTTTTTTGTTTGTGTGGTTGATTGGTTTTTCTAAATGAGGTACACTTCTGTATTCAAGAGATGAAAATATCCGGGTATTGCCCATCAAAAGAGAGAAATGAAAATGCTTGAAGTACTCAAAACTGGACAATGCTATGAGCAAACTGATTTGACTTGGAACTTGATCTAACTTGGAAGGGAATGGAATAGGCAACCTCCAGAGAGCCCTTCTATCTCAATTATTCTGTGGCTGGGTGACTCAGGTGCAGGTTGGATAAACATGTTAATTGCTGCTCATACAAAGAGCTCTATCAATTGACCTAATTCGTAAGGCACCTCGGGGAACTGCAAATGCAGTATTGGTATAGGCTAAGATAGCAGGTTATATCCTATAAAAGCTGGTTCTACTGATAAAAGAATAAAGAAAATACTGTCAAAACCAGAGAGATTAAAATTAGACTTAGCCTCAGTTCAACAAAGTGTTCAGGGCAGCCTTGATGCTCATGTTGGAAAGTTTTATAAGAAGCCATAAGTGTGTGGGTGACTGAGCAGAAATAGCTCATAGGTTAGAAAGTTTTTTCTGGTCTATTATCTTCAACAAGATGTTTCTTATGCTTGCATGGTAACTATTAAATGTGCAACTGAGATTCCATGCATTCACAATAGGTATTTAGTAATTTTTGTTTTGTTAAAATAAAATGCTGACTGTGTTTTTAAGCAACAGTTCTGGTGGGTATTCATCCTCCCATTGGGAATCATATAAATGGGCCACTTACTTTAAAAAATTGACTCCTAGTTTCATTTTATGCTCCTGGAGTTGCTTATAGATGAAATAGGGTTTCATATAGATGCTTTCTAGACTGTTTTAAGAAGGTTGCCATTTTACTAAAGCCATTAAAAAAAAAAAGCCCAACTACTGCAAATGGAGTAAGAAAAATGTTTTGCTTCTTCTTTAAGAAAAATTTTTTGCAAGTACAAGCTGCTTTATTTTAACTGCTAAGCTTACCAGAGCCTTCAAGCCATTGCAACTGACCCACAAAAACAAGGAGCTGTAAGAGGAAATTTGTACTTTTCCTTTTTGCTTAGTTATTTTTGAGGCTTACAATGTGTTAGTGAATTACTGAAATATCTTCTGTCACCATTCCTAATTGCAACTACTCAACATATACAATTGCAATTCTGTGTGCTCCCTCATGCTGTGTTCAGCCTCTACATCCTACTTAACACCAGTCCCATTGGTTTTAAAGTCTCAGCTTTGAATATCCCTTTCCTAATCTATTTCCTTCTGATAAGCAAAGGGAACAATACTTTTGGATTGCAAAATTTTGGAGCAAATGCCCTTGTTGTGATTTATTTTCATGAATTTCCAAGGAGAACCATGGAGAAAGTATGGAAAATAGTGCTCAAAGTGCACTACAAAATTCAGTGCAGAACAAAGGACTAAGCCAGGACAGGCAACCTGAGTTTATTTTGACACTGTTTAGCAGGCAGCAGTAAAGAGGAAGAATTCTTATGTAACCAGAACACTGAATCTTAACATAATAATGTCTATTTTGTTTTCTTGGAACAGCAAAAAAGGGAAATGAAAAAATATTCAAGGAAAATTCAAGTACTGCCTTTGTAAAAAAAAAATCCCAGAAATACTAAGTTATTTGTGAACCAAAATATGTTTTATGAAAATGTTGTTAGTAGCTACCTATTACATCGTGACTGAAGGACAAAACTTCATTTCATAATTCTGGCAATCCGACACAACTTTCAGATATTTTGCTTTTACTTTTAGTACAATTCTCATCTTCCTTGAAAACTGTAGCAGCAAACTTTGTGCTTACTGCTCCCCTGGAAGAGTTCAACATACAGTAAAGATAACTTTTCCCAAGCTTTTTAGGATGTTATACTTTAACACACTCATAGTTAATTTGTATTTCTACAGTTTGAGAAGCATTTGCTAGGGAACAAAGGGAAAAAAGTTTGTAGAGCTCTGAAAAGATTGTAGTTTTCCTTTAATCAAATACTGAACTCCAAATGGCCTAGAAACCAGGAGTTCTGGAACTTGGAAGGACTATTGAGTTTCTTCATGGAGCCTGCTCAGACAGCTGGGTGACTTTGACCTCAGAGTACTGAAACCTTGACTATCTAATGAAAGAGTAAAGGGGAGGAAGAGAGGCTGTGACACCCCAGCTGGGAATGCCCTGGCATTTCGCTGCTAGCACAGCATCTGCCTCACACCAACAGGCTTTGAGTTACCAGATTTGAAAAAAAAAATTGTTATATAAAACTGAAATTTATATACATTCAAACGATTCCTATTGAAATAGGTAGGAGCTGAGCCATTTGGAATAGGATTTTTCTCCACAAACAGGTTTACTGAGTGAGTTTGTGTGCAGTAGTTCCACACTTGAAATGGTTACTCATTCCCAATATTCAAAAGTGGCTTCATGATGATTTCTAAAGCCCTGTTTACCGAGGGCAGAAATTCTGCTCTTTGAGTTGATAGACATCAGACACATCTGCTTGCAGACAGAAAACAAAGTCAGTAGCAGCTTGCAGCAGGACCCTCTCCCACTGTAACTGGACCCAGTTTATCCAGTGAAACCACTTTTTAATCCTGTCCAGGACAGTAGTGGGGTAGAAAATGTTGGAAGCATGATTGTGCCTTTCTTTATTCTCTGGGCATTTAGACTGGGCAATGTGAGCAGTTAATCTGTTAGTTTGTATGACAGCTGTAGTTGTACATTTTAGATTAAGAAAGCTACAGTATATTTCTATTTTTCAGAAGTAATGCTACTATTCTTTAAAGGAATTCTGTAAGATGGATATCAGAAGTAACATTAATGAGCTACTAAAGCTAAAATTATAGGAACTTACAAAATTGGTTAAACATAAAAACCATTAAACTGTTTATTGAAGCTTCACAGATACAGTGCAGCTAATGAGCATTTCTGCTATTTAAATAAGCTCAAATTGAACACACATTACATAGATGCATAATTAGTCATGGCAGTCACACAGAGACTCACTTTTAAAGCTTTATTTGAGGAATCTTTTCCATTTGATTTGTTTTGTTAATTAAAATATTTTTTCTGTATTCACTTATATTTTAATATTGTTTTTGCAAATGCTATAATTTGCTGCTGTGTTTCCATTTGTGTTTGTTTGCTCTGTGAATATAGCGAATTTGGAAAATATATTCAGCATTGTCCTTTTGTGTGGTGTTATTTGTGTTAGCATCACTTGATAGCAGTAGAATAATTAAATTGTATGTTGTCTTTCATCCAGAGGGATCTTTTCAAGTGATATATATCTCACTAGTCTGGGGAGGAGATGGCATCACAAACACAGGATTGTAGTTTGAATTTTCAAGAGAAAAGATATGTCAGTTTTAAACTTTGAAGACTGAAACTGAAAGAGTAAAGGTTTTTGAAGATATTCTTTACCTCTGTCCCAAATCATGCGCCAAACATTAAATATCTGTTTGCTTCTTGTTCAGAGTCAAACACCAATTCAGAGAACCAATAGCTCAAGCTCACCTTTGGCTCTTGGGCTCTCTCTCACCATTGCAGGGGCAGAGAAGGGACTTGCCTTTCTGAAGACAAAAGTTCTCCCCTTCTTTGTGCAGGTGGTCTAGGTGATGGCCCCTTCAGCCTCCCAGTTGTGCCAGGTATCAGATCCAAAGCGTGAGGATGTTAGGAGCTCTTAAATAAAATGCTTTTGAACTGTGCCCTTTTTTTAATATAACCTAAATCTTGGAGATTACAAGAAAGAAAGAAATAGCAGTTGGATACTGTGTCAACCTTGCCACCAGGGAAATGTTCTTTCTCGAATTTAAAAATACTGATCAGGCAGACAAATCCCCAGAGATGTTTCAGGTGAAGATATGTTGGGCATCTTCACACTCAAAAAGCTTTTGGTATAATTATGTCCAGACAGCTATTTTAGAGCAAAGAAATTTGAAGATATTTGAGAAATGTAATAGATACAGGATAACAGAGGTAATACCCTATTTTTCCACAAGATGAAATAAGTAGTTAGAACTTCCAGTTTTATATAATTTATTTTGAAAAACTACATTTTCAACAGCATATTGTCCTCATACACCTTTACTGTGGTTCAGTCCTGTCTCAGACAGATGTCATCCATTAAATCCCCACAACCAAATCCTGCAGTACCAAGTTTTCCTCTGTTTTTTTCCAAACATGTCTTTACAAGCCTGTACATATTTAACTTGTGAGAGCTGTCTAGACCACACGCTGAGATGGTAACCACTGCATGCAATAAGTTATCCTATATATGACAAATATAAGATGATCAAAAGCGTTCTTGAAGTACAGACAGTCTGAGGCACAAAGAGAAAGTTAATGTATTGATTTCTGAAGGATTTTTGATAAAACTGCTATCAGCCAACTCTTTCCTTTAAAAAAGCCCACACAAACAGAAAAAGCCCAAACCCAAACAAACCAAACCCCTCATTTTCCAGATAAGAAATGTCTCAGTCTGAAGTTGCTCCATTTGATCTTTCAGCAATTTAGATATTTTTAGGGGAAATAGTTTCTTAAATTTTTGAGTTTGTTGCTACCCAAATAGTATTTTTGTCAACTTAAGCCACATGTATATGCCAGGTGGGAGAGACTGTGCAAGCAATAGGTCTTGCAGATAGATTAAATACTTCTGGTAGAAAATCTGCTGCAGTCTTTCAGTTTAGAAGTGTCTTCTCTGACTCGGGTTTTGGAACAAGTTCCAAAAATTTCCTTTGAATTTGAGTCCTCTAGATATGTTTGTAAATGTCATGGTTGAGGAGGAGTGCGTAGGTGGGACAAATAGGTGACAATGTTTGTGCCTCGCTTCCTGTTTAATTATTTTTCTCCTGATTATACATAGCCTCCACTTTGAAATGCACTTCTAATACATGATTTGGAGGTGAAAGGAGACACAGAGCCTTGAATGAAAATCCCATCACTGTGATGTGTGGGAAAGATGTGTTTGAAGCTTGCTCTGTACTGAGGTGTGCACTGGGGCAATACCATAACTTTGCCCTTTGTATTGGAGAAATCTTCATCTTAAACTGGCAGGTTTCTCTTTTACATTTATGACAGTGCAACTACATCAGTTTAATTGACCTTGGCAATCTGCATCTGCCAGTGGTACGTCCCTGAGGGACATTGCCATTTTAAGCTGCATTTTATTGCAGAATGTTTGGTTACTGCAGACAAAGCTATATAGCACCCCCTATTTTGATAGATGCCATCAAAATTTCCTAAAAATATTTATTGAAAAGATTATTCTCTTGATGAAGCTACTTTGAAGTGTCTTGTGAGTATAGTAATTTAAAAAATATTAACTGAATATTTTTGAGCATTTATGTGTCTTTAATGACATATGTATAATGCCATGCAGTATAAAAATACTTTTTTATTTTCACATCAACATTATTTGGAGGACAATAATATTTCATGTGCAAAATGTCTATATGTGCTGTTTTCTAACAGCATGAAAAATCTTAAGGTCTCTTAATACATGCTGTAAAAAAAGTCAGAAATAGTAGTGAAAAAGATACAAAATATATTTTCTTCTGGTAAACATTTAATTTTGATTGTGGTTTTATGGTTTTCTTCTTAATATGTGTAACAAGTTTTGAAGTGAGCCTTTCTTCCAGGATGTTCTGAGTTAGAATATTAAGTCAGAATGGCTTTGACTTTTATGAGAGATATCTTTCTCAACATTGAATTTTCTTATTGTATCAGCATATATTTGACAGATTTTAGCAATAGTTTTTTCTTTCTTTTATTAACGTATTTGTCATTTATTTAATTACAGTGAGAGAGGCCATGGCACCTATCAAGTTTAACAGATGGGGTCTCCCTGAAGTAGACCCAGAAACTATGCAAACAAGTGAGCCCTGGGTGTTTGCAGGGGGGGACGTTGGTGGTGTTGCCAACACTACAGTGGAATCGGTGAACGATGGCAAACAAGCTTCCTGGTACATGCACAGATACATCCAGGTGACATATTCAAAAGTTTTTTTTCTCTTTCCCAGTTTTATCTGCCTTTAGATATTTCTAAAGACAATTTCGTTGTGGTTTTGATTAATTATACAAATTTTGAGAAAGTAATACATAGATTATCTGGTGATTAGAACGTTACAGATTCATTCAGCTTGGGTCATGTATTAGCACCTGGGTAGAGGAACTCAGCTTTCTTCACTGTCTTAACACTACAATTCAAGCAATGTTTTCTTGGCCCCAGCTCTGGATTCCACTCAAGGGTAGTAAGCCTCCCTGCACAACAGACACTGTGAGCAGAAGCCCTAATTGGGTAATTGGGGAAAAGGAATGAGCTCCATAAGTATTAGAAAGTAAAAACTTCCAGTAGTGCATAAAGTAAAAATTAACTACTGCCAGTGTTGCTACATGGGGAAGATATTTTTAGTTTACTAACAGTTTACAGAATGCTCAGGTTATCTACACTGGAACCCAAGTTTGCCCTGATGAGACTGATGAACTGGATACAAGAGCTTGACAAAAACTGAACAATGAATGCACAGAGGCAAATAATGCAAAGGAGGATTTACCTGAGAAATGTAAGATGTATAGACTTGAAAAATGTGGTAACCATATATCTCCCTTTGGTTCTCCTTGCATGTTGCTGACTCTGTCCTAATTTTTCTAGTAGAAGAGCACAAAGTCTAGAGGAGCTGAAAAGAAACCTCCCAAGACAGAGACCCAGCCTGGAGAACCAGCTGACAAAAAGTGTGTTCGTAGTGCAGGGAACTTTTAAGAAACATGATACATGATTCATTCTCCCACATAAAGAGATTTGAACAACTGAAGTTGGGACTGTAACAGCTCAATGTCTTTCTCCCCCATCCATCTGCTCAAAGCCTCTCTGATTGCATGTTTGTGCAATTTCATGCTGTTGGGGTCTGATTTCACTTCCTAAAAATACTTCAGCCGAAAGCTTGTTGTTAGTATCTGTGCATATTTTTTCACACTTGTTCTTAGCACTGTTTGTGTCCTGCCTTCTTAGACCCTATGAAAATGCTGAGTGTGAAACATCTTTAATCCCTGACCTGCTTGCTTAATTTCTCAATGCACAGTGATTTTGGGTAGCTGTGGTAGGGGAGAGAAGGTGTCTCCTCCTTTTTGTCTCCTTATTCAACCTCTTAGAAATACAGGCATCATTTTTTAAAACCCTTATTTAATACTTTGGAAAAAATCTGAATAGTCATGGTGTGAGAATTAGAATTTTAAATCAAGCAGACTTGTGATATTAGAGCATTTCTGTTACCCTTTGCAGGTTTCAAGGCAGCTTATTCAACCTTACAGTCTCACCAGGAAGCTAATGGGAAAGCCTTACAGCAATCTTCACAGGAAAGTTTCCAAATGGCAAATGTCACCTTTCCAGCTGTTAGATGAATGGATTGCCCAAGGGCATTTATTTGGATGTGAAGCCCTTGTACAATCTGGTTGGTGTGGTGCAAAGTGCTGTAATCTGGCAATTTACTTCACCAGTGTTTGGACCTGGTAGGAGTTTTAGTGACTGGAGGAGTTTGTTTTTAAAGAAGTTGTTTAGAGAAGGATAAGAGAAGGATTTTATAACACTACTGTTTATAGGGACAGGCATGTGCATGTGTGCCTGCCTTTGTGCTCATGTGTGTGCTCATGAGCAGTTCAGCAGTTCACTCAGTTCACAGCTGGACTGTATTCTGGAAACTTCCAAAAGCAAATGAAAAAATACCCTTACACACCACCTTACTTTCTCTCTGCTGTGAGATTCTAAAGCAGGCAACCACCCTGTGAACTGAGTGTCTGAATCAAGTACACATTAAATTTTAAATAAATGCATTGATACTGCCTGTGTTTCAGTTAAGGAGTAGATAGCCATTTCCAAAATCACCGACTATCTCAGCACTGGGATCTATAAGTGATGCAGTCAGTCTTCATGAAAGTAAAACTAAAACTATTCTGTAAGATTTCTCAACTAATCCAAGACAATGTCAAAAAGTGTAACTCAAACTGACCATCCTGACTCCTTGCAGAATGCAGTGTTTGAACAGCATGCTGCTTGTATCCCAACCTACTCCAGGCAAAAGGCTAAGCGAACAGATGGGGCTGATATGTGCCCTGAAACTCCAGTCACTGCAAGCTCTGGCACGTGGTCAAGTCAGGCGTGAGATCCAGACTCCAGGACTCTTCAGCAGAAATGCCTTATGTTCAATACCGAGAGTTATTTACAGAAGCTTCTTGGCTGCTCTTATGCTGGAAACTTTCCATCATTAGTTGCCTAAATATCTCCTGCCTCTTAACATATTCCTCCCACTATATGAGGCATAGGTTCATCTCAAAAATTGTTGCCTGCAGCTGTGTCAGGTTAGTTTCTATAAACATGACCGGTCAAAGCCTAACTAAGGATAGCTGTAGTAGAACCTGTTAGGAAATACAGTCAGTCTTCCTAGAACCCTTCCTTACAAGTCTTTAGAGATCCAAATAGAATCAGCCCAATTCATGCAACTTTCTACTACTCACATTTTCTCACAATTCAACCTTCTTTTGATATTCCATGAATGAAGTAAAAAAAATCAGTTAAATAACCTTAGTGATTGATTTAGTTTGGGAATTGTAAGCCTTTCTTTTCTCCAACAATGATTTTATGATCCTGTGCAAAAGCAATATAGGCTGCTGGTCTCTTCCAGGCCTCAGTAACCATTCATTCCTTTTGATAAGTGAATGGATTTAATTGTAAAATAGTTGTATTCTGGGTAACTCACAATTATTGCAGAACTAACTTAATTTTCTATGCCTATCTTGAGAGCAAGACAGTTCCAGTATTTTCTTATTGTGCCAGTCTTGATGCTTCACTCCTGCTCTATTCATACTGTGGGCTATTTTCCCATATATGACAGTCAAGCTGCCATCTTCTTCTCACTAAAGTCCCTCTTTAAAAGTGACTTTTTTTGCTAAATCACAATAAGTTTTCATTTGTTTAAATCTGTTTTCTTCTTTACTGTAACCTTCCAGTGTGGAAGTTTCATTTATATTTTTCCTAGACTGAAATGTACACGATACATTTACAGAATAGAGATCTGGATCCTAACTGATATAAATTGCACTTCACTAAGACATTATTCAAGATGAATTTTGAGCACATCACAGTGTTATTTTGAACCATTTTATATTTTCTACTTTTTCTTTACCTATGCTATCAGAAAATATATGGGCTTTGTATCTGAAGAGTATAGTGTTGATTCTTTATCAAGATTGACCATTCTCATATATTCCTTGAGCATGCATGAATATACATTATTTCATAATCAATACTAGAATTGGGAGGTTCCCAGGAAGCTTGAATTTGAAGCCATCAGTTATGTTGTCTGTTTCCTTTCAGGATAACTGCAGGAAAAAAAATAAATGTCCCTTTGTTTAGCTAGAACAGCGTATGAAACATTAACATGCAGCAATAAAGCACCATTTGCAAAAAAAATGAATTAAAGGCAAGTTCAGGAAGCCTGGTAATTTAGTTGCTTGCCTCTGAATAAGCAATATGTTACAGAATGAAAAAGCCAAGAAGGAGCTTAGAAAATCTCTGTCAAAGTGGACAGAGCCCTGAGCAAACCTGCTGTAGCCGACTCTGCTTTGAGCGAGGATGTTGAACAAAATAGTTCCCAGGCATCCTTCCAACCACAAACATTCAGAGATTGTATGAAATAATATAAAAATATTTACCACAAAGTTAATTAATGGATCATGGGAGAGAGGATGGCAGAAGCGAGGGAGAAAATACATGTTTTAGGATCAGACTTTAAAACGAAGAAAGCCAGAGCAGGATGGAAGTATTCAGGAAAACTCTTCCAGGCAGTAGGACTTGTGGAGAAGGCTCTCTGTGAAAAATAACAGTAATACAACTACTTGCTTTCAGTCTGTCTTTGTGAAAAGCCAGAAAATGCAGTTAGACCATATCACTGGTTAGGAATTTTCTCCATCTAAAGAAAATTAATGTCAAAAATTGTATCAGGTCTAAAGCTGAGTTCCTGTCTCTCAAGCCCTGCACTGCAGCTACTGTGCTTTTGCTTTCAGGCCTATCATGGTTAGGTAAAGTAAACCCACTACTTACAACGTGCTGGGGATTTTTCACCTCCCTGTTCTAGTCTCCAGAAAATCGTCATGATTGCAACAAGTACCTACAATATTGTTAGCTCAGCTGGTTGGCATCAAATTAAGAGGAAGAATGGGCCACACTTTTTGTCCTCTACTTCTAAAAATCAAGAGAAGAGTTATTATAAATAAGCTCTTGCCTGCAGGCTTTCTTTTCCTATTTGTTTGTGCAATGTCAGGGAAATCCTTCATTCTGAAGATGATTTCACTTTCAGGAAGCTATATAACATTTTTTTTGCCAAAAATTTTGCGTTTTAGAAAACAATGCATCAAGGTTGATAAAGTATATTTATTTTATGAGTGTTGTGCTGAAAGGAAAAAAACAGAAAAAAATAGAGCAAAAAAGGAAGTGATAGGAGGGAGAGAGATAAATCTCCAAAGATGTGTTGCCTCTGACTACTGAATCTTCAGCTGCATCCCGCCCCTATGTGTTTTTAGATACTTGGTTTATTCTCTTGAAACCTTTTGTATTTCTCCCCTGCAACCTCTGCTTGGGTCACTTCATCATTAACAAACCATTAGGCACATTTTGTGGGGCCTGAGTCCATGTGGGTGGAATTATTTGTGGTTCTGCTCTTTGGAAGGGAAGTAAGGTAGGAAAAATAGGCCCCTAAATATGGTTTGGTAAGTGTCTTTAGACTGGCTTGGATGATGGCATGCAGGAGGCAAGGCCTATTCCTGCATGGGTTATTTTCAACCATAATGCTTCAAAAGTCTTTCACTGCTTTGGTGCTTTTTTTTTTTTTTTTTNCTATTTGTCTGTAGCAAATGATATTTACAATTGTACAAGCTGTGAGTAGGTTGTGATCAATCCTCGGACTGAAATGTATTCACAGAGAACATTTGAACAATTCTGAATAGCAAGATATATCAGAGTAGAAAATTGGGTTTATTGCCCACATGTGTGCAAAGTGTGGAGTTGACCAAATGATTTTCCTTAACGTTTTCTTTGATGTCATTCTTACAGAATGAAAATCAAAGAGTTTTTTGTAGGAGTTCGGTATATCAGTGTTGATTTTAGCAGATTTCTCCACTTACATTTTTAGCATTTAAAAAATGCTTTAATTTGAATTGTGTGATTAAGTATTTTCTGGTTTGGCAGTGCAAACAACGTTTTGCAGTTAAAATATTAGTTAAGAATAGCTTAAAAAAAAGTTTAAAAGATGAAATCCAGCTCAAAGTGATAAAAGGACAATACTTTCTTTCATTTTTCCTCTCTTTTTTTGATTTGCCGGTTAACAAAAGCGTTTGAGATGTAGAATGCCAGGCTGTTTGGTTTTTGAGGAACTCAGATTCTCCTGGTGTAGAAAAATAGCCCTGTGGAGTGTGACATGGAGAAAGCAGTGAGCACTCAGGAAGGAAGAAATGGGGCATGTTTGGCTTTTTTATAAAGTATAACTGCATTGGCCTCCAGCTGGGAGAAGTCGTGATACCGAAGCCAGTTTGGTCCCAAGGGCTTAGGGATCTTTAGAAATTGGCTTTTCTCAAAATGCCCACCATTAGTGACCCATTCAGGTTTGCATCATTCAGGCTAGGGCAATTCCACTACTTTTGGTGCTTTTAAGCCATCACTAATTTTGGCCCCAAAATGTATTCTCTTTGTCTGAAGATTCAAAAATTTGGGGTCAGAATAGTATGAGGGAATCCACACAATCCCAAAACCAAACAGTTGTTTTGATTTTAAACCAGCCTGGGAAACAAAAGGTACTAAAACAGACAAAAAACTCTTCATCCCATCTGTGCTTACCAGTTTTCACAGCTAAAAATTGACTATATAAGTTTCTTAAAAAAAAGTAATCCAAAACCCCAAAAGGCAGCAATTCCTGAGGGGCTGAGGTTGTTACTCTGCTACAGAAAATCTTCTCCAAGCTTCAAGTACTGGTTCTTTCTGTCTTGCTGAAAAAAATCTTTTTAAAGATAGAAGAAACTGCTGTGCTCTTAGCTGTTACTTATTAGAGTGTAGGGCTTCTCTGTGTTGGAAGTTCCTGCTTTATTTCCTTGTGATTTTATTGAGTCAGCCATTGGAGTGAACAAAGATTTAAATTCTACCCACCACAGCCTGATTGGGATGCTGTTCAGTCTCCATACATGGAAAAAGCTTTTCTCTCTTCAATTTTTATATTATTAGGTACCACATATACATTGAATGCTTTTCACTGACTCTTTGGAGGAAAGACTCTTTCAAATGAAAACAAAAGTGACTGTGGTGGCACAGCCATAATGTGTATGACTTTTTGATGGCAATCAGACTCTTAACTTTTTCCAGTCTTGAAGTGTATTCATACTACTACACTTAAATATTAGTTTTGCATAGGTGTGCCATTGTGTAGGCTATATGAAATCTTTCAGAGTGGGGCAAAAAGGTTCAGAGGTTCAGAATATGTGGAGTTAGGGCTGAGTGATCCTCCCCACATGATGCTTTCCCTCATTTCTCTCTATTTCATATACTTTCTATAGATGGGCACCTGAGAAGAGAACTAGAAAGGGTCTGTCTGCATACACTGCATTTTTTCAATCTCAGTGGTGCTGCTGTAGGGAACAGAGGTGGCTCTTCAGAAAGGCTGAACAAACCTTTGGACTGAAC
Organism: Cyanoderma ruficeps; assembly: GCA_008694505.1. Lineage (NCBI taxonomy): Eukaryota > Metazoa > Chordata > Aves > Passeriformes > Timaliidae > Cyanoderma > Cyanoderma ruficeps. Next base: position 8,208,903 of record VZDJ01001247.1, read on the forward strand.
CGGGCTTATTGGTACAGGATGTAAAATAATTTTTTTTCATTATTTTTGTTACTGTCATTCAGTTATTTCCAACATAGCATAGTATTTCATCATGAAGACTATTTGGGCTGAAGGTGTTACACAGGCGAGTGCATGTTTTGCTGATTTGCAAGGCTGAACACAAAATGGAATAATTCAACTTTGGGATATTATATTAATTATTCCCTATCATGATTAATAATAAATTGTATAAAAATAGATCAGAAAAAAATTTCTGTGGTTTAGTTGTTTTTGTTTGTTCTTTTTTTTTACAGTCCTTATATGGTGTTGCAGTTTCTACAGTTCCAGAACTACCTCTCTTCTACACTCCTATAGATTTAGTGGATATCAGTGTAGAAATGGCTGGACTGAAGTTTCCAAATCCTTTTGGCCTTGCCAGTGCAACCCCTGCTACTAGTTCTTCAATGATTCGAAGAGCATTTGAAGCTGGATGGGGCTTTGCTGTCACTAAAACATTCTCCTTGGATAAGGTGAGGAAAGATCTTAATGTGTATTTTGTGTGTAATCATATCTTTGTATAATTGAAAAATCTGAATCTTTGTGGAATGGCTTTGTTATATCCCACTAGCATAAAGATAGCAGGGAAGGGTATGATACATTGTGTAGTTCAACTAATCTGTGAGCTTTCCACAGTGCTGTGCCATTTCTGGTGCAGTTTGTTGTTACATTCTTCCCTTTTATCGCCCCAACTTTTAGTATTTGCCAACTATTAAATGAAAAAAAAATTTTTTTTTTTAAATACTGCAATAAAATGCTTTCTGTGAAGGATCAGAATGTAAATGGAATGAGTAATGGCTTTGTCACATAACACATGAAAGGTGGATTCTGTGCCACAGGCTGCCAAGATAAGCCATTGAACTGAAGGTGCAATGTGATAATGTGGCTGCAAGAGGAGGCTGGGTGGGTAGTGGAAGAGAAAGATGGAAGCAATATAGAGCCAAGCCTATGGAGAGAAGAGCACAGTGACGTCAACCTTCAGTAACATGCAGTGGAGGAGGAAGGAGCTGGAATTAAGTCTTGAAGCCTGTGGCTCAGTGTGGCACCTTAAAAAAAGTGTTTTGTGTAGTTTTAAGTGCATAATTGCTTGTTTGAATTCAGGAGAATTGCAACTTCTTGTTGCTACATTCAAAATGGTGAAGTGAGACTGAGCAAGAAGTTTAGACAGTGAAAGAAAATAACAGCTTTGATAAAGAGATCACAGAGAAAAGAAAGAGGTTTTGGGCTGAGATGTAGATATGGTTTGACTTGTGGAGAGAAGAAAAGCAAAGGTGAATCCTTGAACCTAGGCCTGAGTAACAGTGTGAGAAATAGCAACATATTGTTAACCAGTAACAAACAGTACTGTGGGCTAAAGCAAGCTTTTGAATTTAATTTGAATACAAGGGCCTTTTATTCTTGGTTCAGAGCGGGGATATACAAGGGTACTGATGGATGGAGCAGAGGAGAAAAGGTGGATTTGTTCCTTCGTCAGCTTTCCATGGGTGAGCAACATAGGTGAATTAACTATAGTGGGTGCCCCTCTAGTATGAGGAGGGTCTAAGGACATGCTGTATTGCTGCAGAATACTGTAAAATATGTCAGGCTACATTCTGCTGTCACCTACACCTGAAGTAGCCCTGAGGGAGTGTTTTTCTGGATTTCAGTGGAGATTCCAATCTACTTCACAGGGCTTCTTATTAGAACACGTTTTAGGACATAAATGTAATTCAAGCATGCTTACAACTGACTTCATGTATAACATATCATCAGCTGTAATTATTCACTGCCTATGCTACAGGCGACCCGTAGCAAGTACTGAGACTTTTTTCTAAATCAGTTTTATTGCTGGTATGCAGGCAGTCCTGCCAGACTGCACGTTGATTACTGTGCATCTCAAGAGCTAAACAGACACAGGCTGAGTTCCAGCTTGGGTGGGAGTTAAGGAGGAAAGACATGCATGTTGTAGGAAGTGATGTTGGTGCTATACTAAGCAGCAGACTCTGAGTCATTTCTGAAATGGCGACTGCGAAGTGTTCCACTGGATGCCGTGCTCTGGAGGTGTGACTCAGATGAAGATCTTTCAAGTTTTTTTTTAAAGTATTTGTTGCAATAAGATATTGGAGGTATTATTTAAGTTAGTTAGTTCAGAAAAGTGCTATCTAGTGAATTCAGTTATTGCTATTTCTGCTTAAGCTTCCTTCTAGCATTCAGCAGGAAACAGTACTCTGCCTAAACTCTTGAATTGTGTTGTGTCTAGTAGAACTGTGTCCCACCCAAGTGCTGCCTGGTTTTTCTATTATTGTATTCTTCCTAGTACTGCACTTCCCACAGCTGTATTTGTGGCATGATTTGAGATGCTTGGCTGAGAGGTGCTGCAGAAGTGAAATTGCTTTTATTTATCAGAGTAACATGGTACTTAATACTTCAAAAATAACTATTTCAAATGGGAAGAAAAGCTCAGTAAGGTACAGCAATTCTTATGTGAACTGAATATTAGGAAAAGACTGCTCTTGTTGACTTAATGCTAGAACAAATTGTTATTAGAGAGTTTGAACTATTATAGTGTGCCACAATGTGCTATTTTTTTTTTTTAACTTTGCTTCTAATTATGTGGACATAAATCTGTGCAGTTTTCAGCAGGGAACAGAATGCTCTCTTGGGCTGTGGTACCGATGGTGGGGATTTCAAACTGAGCTAGTCAAAGCAGGATCAAGAGCAAAGATTTCCTGATCTAAGCCTTCAGAGTTGGTGGGAGGAGGAGGAGCAGCTCCCCAGACAGTACAGTTCCCAAGAGTGGAAGAGCTTCTGGGGAGGGAGAGAGCTTGCTAGACACAGTTTTTGGCAGCTGAAGCTTTTCCACTTCAGCCTTGATTGTATGTGATGTAAGTAGGATTCTGTGTTCTTTCCTCATCTCCTCATTTTATCTGTCCTGGTAAGGCTTAACTGATGGGCTGCCTTCTGATTTGCCAAGCCTGTGTGGCTGTGGGGAACTTAGCAGCAGCAGAAATTCTCCCTTTTCCAGAGCCAGTGACTGATTTTGCCACTGTGTTCAGACACTCATAGGGGAAACCAGTGCATTCCCTATTTACCATGGGCATTCTTTGGCACTTCAGCAAAAATGACTGATGCAGGCTAAATATGAGTGTCATATAGGTTGTGAAAAGCATATACAGTCCAATGACAAATTTCCATACATTAACTATGGTGTGATGGAATAAGGTCAGAGAGAAGAGCATGATAAATGTTGGAAGAAGGGGATCCAAGGACAGAGATAAAAAGGACTCAGGGTGGAGAGCTGTGATTCTTATAAGACACAGAATTTATTTCATATGAGCTACTTCTCCTTTTCTCTCTTTCATCATCTGGCACAGAAAGCTCTTCTAAAACACAAGGCCAGGGATCCCTGCAGCCCATGAGAGGCCCTACTGCCTTGTACAGAGGAGCTGCTGGGTAACAGTGCTGGAGTTCAGCCTCTGGACCGTGATTTACTCCCCTAGTCTTTCTAATCCTCATGTGTCATGGCCTCACCTTGAAAGCTTCACAAGCTGCCCAGAGGGAATTAGCACAGAGCTCATTGTTTCATGCCGTGCTTGCTCCCTTTTTAAACACCCACGTACCTTGCTTATACTTGTCTTCTTGACATCCTTTGTAGCATTTTCTGTTTGTAGGGTGAGTATTTCAACTGCCAGTGATTCAGCGAAGTTTGTTCTTGCATACTACTCTACTATTGTTGAAATATACAAAAAAGCTAATGTCAGTAGTAGCTGAAATTCCTTCAGGGTATTTATGCTTCAAAATATACTGTGCTCTACATACTTTAGAAAGTACCGTAGAGCAAATATTAATCATAGGGGACTGTACCTGTATGTGAGGGAGATAGTGACTTGTATTTACTAAATTAAACATCTGTTCACAGCTGCTTTAGTATCAACTAGATTTGATTTCTTCCAGAAAAGAGAATAACTGCTTTTGAAATGGACAATCACTAAGAAAGACAAACGGTAGCAGAATAAAAGTGTCCCTTCACACAGCTTTTTCTACATTCATGTCTTCCCTTTTTGACTGCAGGATCAATAGCTCATTGCTCTGTTGGTTCAAATAGTATTTCTGTCTTGTTCAGATAACTGTATGCGGAAACATATTATTTGTAAATTCTGTTTGCAAGGTATTGAAGGGAAATAGGGGAGCTGCATATCGTAGAGTCCACAATAAATGGATACCAATCATCCCCTATTTTAGAGCTTAGATGAACAGAAAACTACACACAGAATGACAGATAACTGCATTAATTAGACACATAACTGTGAGTGGGAGGGCTTAGGAGAAGTGTTATACTGAGCTGGTTTATTCACTGAGAATTTATTAGTGAATATCGGTTAGAACACAAAATTTGTATTAAAACCTGTAATCAGAAAGTTTGTATAGACATAGTATCAAAATAAGTCAACAGTTATATGAGGTGTGTACATCCGTATGCCATATTCACTACCACAGTGAGGAGTTTATAGCAGAAATTAGGGGTTTATCAGCTGAATTCAGGCTTTGTTGTTCTCTTGCTGCATTGTACAGGCTGTTTAGAAAGATGAAAAAACAACTGGGTTAGCAGAAATGTTTGCTTTGATTTTTAGATGCTTCCTTCACTTCTAAAATTTAATTCTGATTAATCAGATACATCTGTCTTTATTTTGTTGTGACATGCATTGATTTGTGATGCTGTCACTTTCAATAATGCAGAAACAGTTGCCTTTATTATGAGAACCAGCAGAAATGAACATGCAGACTAACTTCATTTTTAATCTTTAATTTTTTTTCATTACGTGTGGAGCAAGTTGCGTGGATGATTTTAAAAACAAAGCTACAATTAAAAGTAGATTAAATTTGAGCTAAACCATAGAGGAGGAAACTTTCTAGCTGTAATATATGTTTATGCAGTTTACAGATATAGAGTTTACAATACATTTTCAGAACCATTTCTAAATAAAAATGCTGGCAGAGAATTAATTAATTTGCCCAGTATATATTGCATTTCTATGTGCTGTTATTACAATATACATATTCGGGCAGCAGCTAGTTCTCTCTCTGTACATCTGCACTGTGCACCTCGCTTCATAATCGAAGGTGGTAAAAAAATCATGGTACAATGATGCATTGTTTTCCATAACATTAGTATTTCACAGAAGTGAATCTGTATTACAAAATGTATATTTTTGTATGATATTACAGCGTAGTAATTTAGATTAAACTAGTTATAATTTATGGTGCCAAGCCAAAAAGCTATTTAAGATGCATTAAAATGCAGAACCATGACATTTGAAATTCTGATGTTCTTAATATGACAAAGGTTATTCTATGGAGTTTTGCTATAATATGAAATATTAATATTTCACAATACAGTTTTGATGAAGTACAATTTGCCTAGCTTGCATATGATAAAGAAATTAAATGCTTACCAAGGGAGTTCAGTGAGAATTAGAGCCCCGCCTGAACATCTGCTTGAAATGTTATTATCCTGTCCTACTGACAGCATCGCTCCCTCATTGTTTTTCAAGATTGACAGCTGAATATTGTACTGATTTCTGCAGCAAATATGTCTAGGTGAACTTTGTTTGGTTTTTTGGAATTTAGAACATGCTTTTGATTTCCATCCTATAATTTTTTTTTTATACTCTTGACATTTGTAGATGCCAGATTGAGGTCTAGTATGCTGTAGCAAAGATAGACCATTGACTTGCAACGAAATACCAGTTGATATCTCAGTAAACAGAAATATTACTATTCTTTATTGTGTGGTCTGTATGAAAGCTGTATGGGCTTTCTTTGGGGAGACAAATGATCAGATTGTTAATGTCAAATATAAAAGGGGCTGTTTGCCTTTCTCCTAAACAGCATTAGACAACTTTTATTAACTACATTTTTTGAACAGATAAATGAGCATTTTATGAGATTCCTTAGCACACAACACTCTTAAGTTAAATTATTTTCTTGTTTTGCAAGTTTGAAAATTATTATTGGTTTTAGTGTTCTTAGGAGTTCTTTGTGTCCTTCATTTTGTTCAATATTTCTGAAAGAATTTTAAAAAGAAATACCGTCTTTATTGTTTCGTAATTTTTGTAGTTTTAGATCAGTGCATAAAATCAGGGAAGTTTAACAGGAGACTAGGAAGTGCTAAAATGTAATTATTACCTTTTAAAATGCTATAGTTATGCCATTTTATATTTGTACAGAAAATGTGTTATTTAGCTACAAAAAAGGAACAAATAATTCTGTGAATCTGAGTAGCAGGAAAACAGACTTTTCTCCTTTTTCCCTGAGAAAAAGTATTTCTCTGATATGTTCAACTTAAGGACCAGATCTCATCTCTCTACTTAGTTTTACCCCATCTCTGACCCATTTTAAAGAAGGCTGCAGACTTCTTTGTATGCAAATAACTTCAAAAGCTTCAGAATTGCTGTCTGAAGAACTGGAAAGGACTGCATTTAACCATTCTTTTTTCTCAGTCCATACACCCGGCGATGTAGGGGTTTGGCATTTCTTCACCCTGGAAGAATCCATCTGGAGAGATGTAGCACAGCTTGAACACAGTGGGAGACCAAAGATCCCAGGACTGAGAGCTTTAACAAAGTCATTATTAATAAGGCAAGGCCTTTCCTACCACAGATGAAGTCTGCAGCAGGTAGATGCCCACCTTAAACTGATGCAGGTGTGTATCTTGACACCAATGTGAATTTGCAAGTGAGGCACCTTGGACCATTTAAAAATCTGGTTTTACCATCAGTAATTCTGGTTATTTTGGCCAATTAATATTTCAAATGGTGAAGATAACAAGATGCATTTTTAAAGCAAGAGTTTAACAACAATCCGTAAAAAAATTCTCTCTCTTTCTCTTTGTGATTGTATTTACTACTTTAGAAACGAAAAACTTCTTACAAGTTCGTGATAAAAAATGGAACCTCAGGGGAAATGTTTAGTCCCACTCTTCCTGTAGCATTAAATATCACAGAAATGCTGCACTTCTTCTGCAGTGGGAGTCTCTTCTCTGCATGGAGTCTCTCATGGAGAAGTCTGTTATCTCAAGGCGTGGAGCACAATGTGACAATTCATCAGTGGAAGACAGAGGAATCTGTCATGCAGGGGTGTTGCACATTGAGTCAGTAAACCTCATCTGTGCTAAAGGACAGATTTTTACAAGCAGAGGATCAGCAGTTTTCTTCCCGTGTTATCACTTTTTCTGCCATTCACCCTCATGGAGCAGAGTGAGTGTGGCTGTAACTTTCATGCCTTGTGCCTTGAGCTCGTGGCATAAGTTCCACAAAGTCTAAGCTGGCAATGACTTACCTTCCTCAGAGCTGCACACAAAGCTGGCCAGCAAAGGTAAAACCAGATACATGTCTAAAACTGGTTCTTGGTAGGCTGCAGGGTTGTCAGTTAGGTCTAAAGGATTTGGTTTCTATTCATCTGGGGTTTTTTTTACATAGTATTTAGAGGTTGTTTCTTTTTCCTGTCTTTTTCTTCTGGAATCTGGTTTAAAACAGTGTAGCCAGAGTGCATATACATACTCAAAGTGAAAGTGTGAACATTAATCTTGAGCTTGAATATTTCAGGCAACTTATGTATAAAAGACTTGTAAATAAGTCTTAAAGGTATTTTTTTAATCTGAAAACTGTTGTGTATTGTAATGCAACTTAAAGCGCACTTAGATTGGCGTAACTGAGGAGCAGTTCAAGTGTAATTCTGAAAGAGCATACAGAATGCAACACTGAGGATTTTGCTACATAAACCTTTATGTAAAAAATAGCTTCCAAAAGTAGGAGCATTCATTCCTGCTCAGCATAATATGTGCTGTTCTGGTAGTGGCCACTACTTAAAAGAGGACATAATTTCTATTCATAGTGCAACTATTACTTAGTCAAACAAAATGGATGAAAATTTTACATTGGTTAAAAATCAGAACAGTATTTCTTTTTATATTGAAGAAGCTGCTTTGCTCTTTACTAATTTTGCTTTATTTACCTCATTCTTCTGAATATACCTGCAAATATTTATCAAGAGAGAGACAAGGAGAGCACACATGCATGATTTTCCAAAACTGCTGAGGATCTGCAGGTCCTGTTGGCTGTATCTGAAGTACTCAACATTTCTGAATATCACATCCTGAATAAACAGGATTCTAAAAAGCAAATATGTAACATACTTGTGTGAAATACTATTCAGCTACCTTTTTCTGTGGTTGTTTGGTATGTCCTTGGAATGTTGTTGCTGATCTTGAAAATGACTCACGTATTTTTTTTTCTGAAAGGAATGCAGCTAAAAAGGCAGTTTGAATGTAAGCTAGCAAGTGTAATTCTGAAATTTAGAATTTTCACATTTTTTCCGTTCTCAATACAGATTTGTTGCAAACCTTTTAGTTTTGTGCCAGCCAACTGCATCTAACTTTTTCAAGTGGCATTAATATATTTTATAATTTATTAGGAAAGGTTGTAGGATATTTTTCTTAATAGTTATATTTGAAACACACCTAAGACAATTGTAGCATAAAGCCATACTTAACATTTTTGTGTTTTAGCATAAATTACCAACTTCCCTATTTTTTAAATTGTTATCATGCACTTTAATAGCTAACCACAGACATTCTGGGGAAAATGAAATCTTTATTTTGTCAATATAGAATTCAGAAGTTCCCTTCTGTCAAGTTGTTGGCTTTTTGACTCTCCCCATTTGGTTAAGTGCATATGTCAGAGTTTGGGGTTTTTTTCCCTCATTTCCACATTCTAATTACAAAAATAGATCCAGAACACCATCTAGACTTCAGTCTAGGCCTACTTAGATACTGAAGTGGAATAAAGGAGAAGTGGTTGTCATGATTCAGTTGCTGTGATTTACAGTTCAGCATCTTTGCTGAAGTCTGCATTCATTGCTGTGGCCAAACGCTGGCTTCTGCAAAAGCCTGGGTGATGCTTTGGGTGATGCTTTGGGACCCCAGCTCTGCCCACGGACATGCTGCAGTTGCCTTGGGAAGACCTTCCAGGGCTGGGCCTCCTCCCCTGGCACCAGTGGTGCCTTCTGCTCCAGCTGGGTGTGTTACAAGGCAGCCGTGCTGTTGGGGGGCTGCTTTTCTGCTCTGCACTGCAACAGGCTGAGGAGACCTGAGGCACCTCCTGCAGCAGCAGATATTGCCCCAAGATTCCTGGTTGGACCATGCAGTCTTGCAAGATGTTTGCAGAAATGTGGGCCCAAATTGGCTCTACAGGGGCACTCTGAAATCAGCGTCAAGCATGTACATGGTCGTGTTAAGGATTTTACAGGCATTAGCTGAAATGATGGGACTGTCTCTGAACTGGCATGTGTTTCCATACACGAGTTTACAGGGTTTAGCTTAATCACTTTCCAAGGAATTTTTGGTTATACCAGTGTAGCTTCTATGTAGAGGCGATACACTTCTCTCAAGTGTTCGAGTTATCTCAGGTCTTGAGTTCCCACTTGGTAAACGAAAAGGATAAGGCTGTGTTCAACATCTGATTTGCCCACACAAGAAGTTAAGAAAGCAAAGAGCTGATTTTTGAATCTCATGGAGATATAATTGCATTTACTCCTGATTGACATTGTTGCAAAAGCAGAATGAAGTCCCATATGTTTAAAAAAACTGACAGGTTCTTATGTTAAAATACCTATTACTAATCCAAATATGTATGTGAGTGTATTCTAAATAACATTTCTTATCATTATTTGAGGTCCATAATTATCTGGATTTTTTTAAACTACAATAACAATTATGGGATTCTGTCCTTCAGTCAGGAAGTGTAGTGTTTTGTGAATAAATCTTCTAGAGTTAATTCCAGAAAGACACAAGTGTATCCATTCTGTGAACTTTGGAATTACTACTTTAACAATTATCCAAAAAAGCTCTTGTCAATGCTAATTGCAAAATCCAATTTTTAGTCTATAGAAAAAGGGAATAGGAACACACATTTTTAGTAATCCCTTAATATCCATGTTATATTAGTCTTTAATTGTAATTTTTCACATTTTGTGTTAGAAGGACATACAGCTTTAGGTTTGTGTGGAGGACTTGATACTACTTCAAAAATTACTTACTACTGAATTGCACTAATGCTATTGAATTATTCTTATTGAAATTTTATGCTTTATTTTGTCTTTCCTGGTGCATTTTAGACTATGAAGCAGTTAATTACAATGCAAGCTATAGATCTCAAAAGCAGCTATCACCACCTTTTTGCTGTTCTAGAACATATATTTAAATCTACAATATGTTAGTAAGTTTTAAAATTATTTTTTCTTTAACTTCTGCTTGCCTGACTTCTTTGATAATTTTGTGCCGTATAAGACGGAAAAAATTAAATTCCTTAACCACATCACAAATGAATAAGATATATAAGCTAATGTTATAGCTGAGCATTTCTTTGTTAGCAGCTGACCTACTCTTAGAAAAAAGAAAGTCTTGGCTAGAAGACAGTTCAATAAATGAACAGGCTATATATTGATTTTTCTCCCTCTTCCCTTGTTATGTAATATGATTTCCCTTCCCTTGCAAGGGTTGCTGTTGTACAGGATAGGGCTGGGATCATGGTCGTGGAAGCGTATGGGAATGTGTAGACTAAGGAAGGCTGTCACAGCAGTCAATAAGATCTGAGAGGTGTTGACTAATTGCCTGCTAATTACACAGTAAATTGTCTAATTAAGCTGATGGTTAATTAGGGTACGCTCGCACAGCAGTCTTATGGAATTTTTGTCTGATGTCTGGGAAGCAGCTTGTGTAATTGGCAAACTGGTAAGGACTGGCAGAGAACATGACTGGGAAGCACGCTGCCAGTAGATGACAGAATAAGGATGCGTTTGCACAAAGGTTGTCATGTGAACACGCAGGGGTTTGTTAGCCTTCTCCAGCTACGTGGCAGCAAGCACAACGAGGAACCGAGCTGAGAGCTGCTGGAAGCTGTAAATAAAATAAGGCTTAAGCATGTAATATTAGAAAAGCACTGACATGTGCTCTTTTATTTTAGTCGGTTTGAACTTTAGATATACACAGAGTATCAAAATTCTCATGTACAGGACTTCACCGAACTGTGTGACCGTGGCAGTAATTATGGTATTGTGATCTATTTAGTGGAGCCCCAAGATGATCCTGTTTCCAGGGAGTTGCTGTATGTATGTTGTTGAAAAAGTATAGTTGTTAATGAGGATACTTGCCAGCCATCATAACCATCACGTGTGGCGTTCTGAATGCACTTCAATTGCCATTGTGTCCGTCCCTAAATGTGACAGACTATGAGCAGGTCATCGTGTGCACACTGTGCATAACTATAATATCATTAATGAAAATCTAGATTCCAGATTCTGACCCAAAGCCAATGGAAGTGGTCAGGAATATTAAACAGAGAGAACCTGGGCAGTAGAGGAGTACAGATGCCAAACTCAGCAAAGCGTAAATTTGCTCTGACTTAAATTTTTCATTCAGTAAAATGACATACTATGTGGACTTTCTTAATTACAGAGGTAAATATCCTGCAGAATCAGAACTGCACAACACAAGACTGATTTTTGCATGACATTGTGATTTAATTTTTAGCTACGCATCTGCAAAATCTATGAAAAAAATAGGGTTTTGTGTATATCATGAGCTAAACCAAATGCAAATGTGCATGTATATATGTACTTATTTTTTAAGAATGTTTTGATGTCGCTTGAGCAAAGTGAAACTTAATATCCACCTTGATTCCTGGAAGTCACATTGGTTTCAGAGGTCCCCATCATTTTACTGCTAAGCATTTGGGGTATTTGGTTGGACACTGTGTCTTTCTGGAGGAAAAAGAAAAATTAGGTGAATTCTGGATTGCTGCTGAAACTTGATTTTCATTTCTTTCTTTTAAATTTAAACCACAAATATGTTTCTTTTCCCATAGAAATAGAATTTTAAAACCATCAACATTTGAGAGATTAAATTATACTTTCTTTGAGTTAATAAAGCCAATTTTATCCTGTGATCTTGCTGCTTCTACTTATCTGCACAGTTAATAATGCCTTTATGTAGCCCCTTCTATGTAGTGAATGTTTGTTTATGATTTTTCCTTCAAAAACAATTGGGTAAAATCATGGTACACTACAGCATTCTCACTGTGCTAGTCATCAGACACAAGACTCCAAACACTCACAGGCTAATCTAGAAGGCCTTAAACCATCTCTGAGGGGAATTATAACAAAACTTGTAATGTTGCTTCTCTGTGTATATTTCCACAAAAGAAAATGCTACAATTCCCCTGAATCAGATCCTGTGAATTCTTGCATAAAACGAAAAAGGTGAAGTACATTGATTCAAGTCAAAACCATACAGGGAGGCCCTGTGTACATAATTTTCTTTCAAATGAAATATACTTTAAGTTTACATTTAATATTTGCATGTAGGATTTTTCCACATCCATCTGTACACATGTAAAAACAAACCTCTTCAATTAATTTTTCCTTACTGATTTTAAGGTTTATTCTTTAGAAGTATTGGAGAAACTATTGTTTTTGCCTTTGACAGCATCTTCAGGAGCAAAGCTTACTTTACCAGTCAACTGCAGGAACTGAAAGCATACGCTGCAACCATCACAGTTGCTTTCATTTTCTGTCATGGGGCAGCAAATGGATACGTTCTAATGCATTTTATTCTCTGAAGACAAAGAAAGGAGTTCAGAGGATAATTGTTACCTTATTATATCCTTCAAAAGGAATTTCTGGCACATGCTATTATGATTTATGTTTTAATAAATCACACAAACATAGAAAAGCATTGCTAGTAATTCACATGGTATAGTAAATGTATGTGTGTAAAGCCCTATTGCAACATGACATTCTGTAATAAAAATTGTATGGCAATAATGCTGCTGTTAAACAGCATCAATAGCCAACTTATTTTAGAAATAATTCGTTTTAAAAGTACCAGTCTTTTTCATATGCAGTTGTTGGTCTATCTTTTATGTTTGTGGAATCCATAAAAATTGGAAACATTTCCCAAATGTCTAATGCAGTTAGTCCCAAAGCATCCTCCTGATTTTCAAGCCTCATGCTTAAACAATGGAGTGAGAGGAGCGCAGTGTCGGCGTTGTGTTCAGCTTTATTGCCTGTGATGGTTCTCTCCCTGTGCAGTTCAGGAGGGCTCCTGTTTGCACCCTTTTATTTAATGTGTATAACAAGCCATAGAGAAGGTGTAGTAAAATGACATTGATTGAAGTGTTTTCAATATGTCGAAACTCAGCTTTATAACTCTCAGCTGATTTAGCTGGAGCAGCTGATTGCATTGTTCAGTGTTTGTGGGAGACTGGGGCATGGTTGAAAGCATGCTGAGCAAAAGTCAATCCAGACAAGATAGGAGTGATGCTGGGATCATTAGAGGAAACATCCAGAGGCTACAGCAAGAGAATTATCTGTCCTTCCGGCTGAGGGGCGTAGTTCCATCCCAGACTGTAGCTGCAACAACAGATAAGAGCCAGAAGCCAACGCTGCTTTTATTTTCTGAATATGAGCTTTACCATGAGTATCCATACTTTATATTTCAAGATTAACCTACTGCCCGCCTGTGCTGTATTGTACTGGGTCTTACATCTATCCAAGTATTGTCAGTGGTGATGGCTTGAATTGTGCTAAGGGAATCAAAACTGCCCCTGGCCTGTACTGTCTGTTTTGGATGCTCTGGGATGGAGCAGAAGGAGATGCTGGCAGTTCACACAACCCTCCTGTTGCACGTGCTTGGAGCTCCTGCCCAGCGTGGTCTGTAACAGCCCAAATCTCTTAACTCCAGCACAAACTTGAAGAGCTTGTTTTTCCTCCCTAACTTTGCGAGAACTGAGGAAAGGATGAATATTGGGTTTCTCATTGCTAGTGGATTTTTATTATTCTGTTTAAGTTTATACTGCTGCCAAGAACAGTGTTCTCAGAAGGTCAGTTGATTGCTGCTCTTGTGTAGGAGGTATATTTTAAAGACTGACAGGAGTACCTGAAATAGGTGATTTCACACAGAGGTAACACAGGTCTCAAACACGTAAATAAGCAAAATCTTATTTTCCTATATTCTGGATATATTCAAACTCAGATGAATTTCTCTGTTGACATTGGTGTATTTTTTTTTGTTTGATATCCAGAAATTTTTTGTGCCTTTAAGAAGAACAGAATATTGGAGTCCATGTCAAAATTTCTGGAGTATATATTTTTAAGTGTAACATTTCTTAAATGGTTACATTTTCATCATTTCTTATAATAGGCTGAAAATCTGGATTTATCTCAGTTGAACAAATCTATCAGCAAGAAAATTCACAGTAGTAAAACAGAAATGCAAATTTAATTTTCACTTCACAATAATACTGTATATATACAAATACATAGTTTTTTACTTGGGCAACTTTACTCTCATAATATAATTTGCATTTTCATTTCTATTTTAACACTGTGGTTAGAGAAGACTCTAAAAATGTGTGAGAGAATAAGAATATATCTGGGAGTAAGGTATCAAAATGAGAAACCAAAGACCATCAATCGTATGATTTCTTTCTTATGCCCCTCTCTACAATACTAAAAGTGATGCTTTGCTACTGTAACAAAAATTGTTCCTACTGTGTGTTGGGAGTTGTATACCTGTAGATCCATAAGCTGTCTTGTGATGCTTATTTCATTGCTTTTTGAATGGTGTTTTTTGTGTTTCTTGCATCCCTCCTTAACACAATATTAAAAAAAAAAATGTTTCAGAGAGTGCAAGGATTTAATGAGATTTTAAATGACCAAAACCCCAATAGTTTCTACAGAAAGAGAGTGACGTATTTCAAGCTCTGCTAAAAATATACCTGATGGTTAAATTTGTGCAGAGGAGAGACTTGATTCTGTGTCCAACATCCTCCACGTCTAGCTTGCTTCAATTATGTTCAAGGGTTCACATTCATACCAGGTCTCTTCCTCGTGTGTGTTCCTTGTCTTTTAAGAAATCTTTTTCCAGACCGCCAGTTCTGTGCTTAAATGAGCAAGTATCATGGGCAGTGGACCATCCATACTTGTTTGGCTTTTGCAATGTGGACTGCTTCCTGCTCCTGCTGTAAATGTTGGGGCACAACATCGCTCACATTCCTGCTTTTCTGCCTATAAATCAAGAGTTCACACTGTGCTCGCTGGTATTCAAAACCACGATGTTAGTGCCTGTTACATACAAAATAATATGACTTAATAGCATAATTGAGGATGTAGTATTTGCATTCAGCACGTGTGTTTACAGTGAAGTTTCTTGATATAGCTGAGCTCTCAGGGACAGAAACATCAAGTGCAACAAAGAAAAACATTTTTTTTCCAAGTGGTGGAAATGAGAATTGTTTATTTTAAGAGATCTTATGTAAACCTGACTGGGGGAGGAAAAGTAAGGCAGCATTTCCAGCCAATCCACGCCTGCACACACATATCTCGGCTGGCCGGAGCTTTCCCCTTTGGTGCTGTTAGCATTTTCATTTCAAAAAACGACAGTCTGCAGTGGAAGCAGTAAAAATGTTCAACCTGTGGTTTAAATTATTGATTTTTTTGAATATTGAAGCAGTATTTCAAATGAGTTTTGTTTGAGTTACTTCTGGGTAGAGGGTTCCAGAGGTAATTTGATATCTAAAAGCCTGTGTGTTTCAAAGCCATTTCAGTCTTTTGAGTTCCTTCAGCTGATCAGCTGATTGGGTAAAATGCCTTATTGTCTCCTGAATTGCAGGCAATAGATAAACTGCTGCTCAAGGTTAGCACATAGACCAGCATACAATGCTCTTGGTGATTTATTATGTGTACTCAGTGTCCAATCAACTGACAAAAAAATACCTCATTTATTTTTAATGCAGTAACTTGTCTTCACTTTAAAAAGAAAAAAATTTTGAGATGCTAGTGTTCACAATCAAGATCAGGGGAGCTCTGTTTCCTGTATCACCAGGCAATGATGCATAATTAAAACTAGGTGAATTCGTGGTATAAAATCCAATATGTGTAAATAAGAAGTAAGTGTATGCGTTTTCACAAGCAGGTTGTTGCATTACTGCAGAACAGAATGGCTGTAGTAAAAGAGAAGACACTTTTAAAGAACTCACGTTCTTTCACAAAGAGCTGGGTTGTTGGTGGTTGTACATGTACAACATTTAGAAAATCAGGCATTCTCAGAACCCTTCTAGTTACAAGAAAAAAAGGTAAAAAGGTATTACTTCAATAAGGCTCAGATCTGGCAGTGAAGCCATATTGGAATGAATATTGGAATTGATGGGAACTGTGAAAACTAAATTAATTGCAGGAATTGGCCTAGTTAAGAAGGATTATTATACTAATGACACTAAATATCACAGAATAATGGTGTGAGTCAGATTTTAAGCAGGTTTTTTTCTTAAGGAGGCTAGGGGTTAAAGTGTACCAAAAAAAAAACAACTTCACTAAAGTATGGATTATACAGATTAAGTTATGCAATTTATTTTGTAAATATGCATATGTAGGGCATATATGTTTAAATAAAATTAAAATATGCAAATGTAAATTGTGAAAAGATGTGTGGCATAAACAGTTTATATAATGCCCAATTGGTTTCCATCTTAAAATACCACTACAACTACAATACAGTCCTACAGAAACTAGTTTGTGAGAGTGTAGCGTAAGAATTTGTCTGGTTTTGTTGATCCTCTTGGGATCTGCCCTACAGTGTTTTGCATTGTTGTTTACAAAATCCCATTTAAATCCTGTGAGTTCCTGCTGTACTGGTATGTGCACAAAATAATTTTATCCATCCTGTTCTAGATGTGCAGCAAAGAAGTCTGCCCTGCTCTGTACTGGCTGCACTAGGGGAAGGTTGTCTAAAATAGCAAAGGTGTTAAAATCCAGACCCCTAATGCCTCCAAAACCAGAAAGATACAGTCAATACCTGCCTATATACTTGATTGTTTTGCCAGTAAGTGAGCACTGAGTGTGCTGTATAGATTAATCTCCATATGTGAAGATAAGGTTTGGGCTGAGAACAGTGTCAGTAATTCCTGGATGTGTGAGGTAACGATTGGTGTCAGAGCTCTCCTTGGCCCTGATGAAAACTTGGCTTCATTGCCCTTGGAATGAGAATGTTTCTGTGAACTGGCCACTGGAAGTAATCCTGTTTCTTAGTGACGTTTTGCAGTGACCTCTGCTTTAAACTCCACAGTTCCGTGGTAGGAAAAAGGAGGCAATGACAATCCCTGTGTTATATTTATCACTATTATAATTATCCCTATCCAGGCACTTGTGGGGCTAAACCCCTTACTCCTCCTTAAATATCCATCAGAAAGCTTTTGAATCTTTGCCCAATTCTAAATCAACATTTTATTGGAATAAGCAGAGAACCTGCAAGTCAAGCTGCCCTCTCTAGCTCAGGACAGATTTACTCTTAGTGTTCCAGGACTGAGCATACATGAGCCTTTTGTAGCAGGTCTCAGCTGGCTGTGCCATTAATGGTGCCAGAGATCCAGCCACAGCTGTCGTATACTTTCTTGCACCCCTGTGGCAGTAACAGTGGGAACATTTACCACAGATTCCCAAATGAAACCTTAACTCAATTATAGTGTCTAACAACCCCCTTCCTATTGATTTCAAGGGCAATGGACTTCATATCTACCTTATCTGTGTGTGCTGCTAGATCCTCTGATGAGCATATTTACTTAACTGACAGACCTGAGCAATGACTCCAGAGAGGGCTGGGGTTTGGGACCTGGTACACGTTTAATGAAAAAGACATGCTTAGCTTAGAATAATGTTTTTCCTCAGTGGTAAACAGGAGAATGGTCCTGCTAGGAATTTCCATGTATCATGGCTGCTTTCAGTTCTTACAAGAATATTTTAATGAGCTTTGATCTTTTTGCTTTATTAAATTTGTTTTATGTCCCACAGGGTGGATTTTAAAAAGCCAATAGAACGTGTCATTTTTCATGGGCATTAAGAAAAGTTAATAGGCATTGACTAAGCTACTGCTATGAAAACTCCAGGTGAGCCTAGAGGAAAACCAGACTTGAGATGGGGCCTCTGTGTCTGCCACAAGCAGATGGGAAACAGGGCTTGTCCTTTGGCATAAAAATTCTGTGTGCACTTGCACTTCTCTACATGGATTTCTGCCTGTCAGAGAGGGTATAACATCTGCAAACACTGAATGTTTATTTATTAAGAGCTCAGTGTGGAAAAGCAGAATCAGCCCTTCAGGCCAGAAATCTCCACTTTGAAGCTCTCAAGTGGAAAAAGCCATCTCTGTCTAGATGATTGAGCCCATGTGTGGTGCCCCTCCTGATGACTGATGGATGATCACACTGTGCTCTCAGAGGAGCTCACATCTCCTGATGACAGACCTGGACATGCTGGTTTTACCCTTCCTGAGCTCTGTCCACGCAAGGTTTGCATTCCCAAATGCTCTCCCTGGGATGTATGCATCCTATCCCAAGTTCTGTATGTATGAGCTCTCCTGCCAGAGAAGTGCAGTGTCCTTATCAATCAAAATATGCCTGCAGAGTTTGTTCCATGATTCTGGGGGTCAGAAAAAACCTTATTAGTCATTACAAAAATGGTAACTGTTTAAGGATGATAGTTTGATTTGCAGTGCAAGATTTGAGATGCCTTGCAAGTTGACTCATAGAAAAGTTATGTTAAAAGAATATTGTCAGTTATTTGATTTTTCTTTATTTAGCCTAAACCTATTCTGAAAATAGTTCAACTACTTTTATTTCTGTGAACATAAAATCTAACAGTTTGCGTGCAATACTCTTACGTGGGTCCTTACTCTGGTGGCCAATACAAAGAGGAAAATGCTAGGGGTTTTTAAAGAATTTTAACGTAGATGAGACCTCCAGTAAAAATCGAAATCTGTTTTAAAGATCCTGTCGAAAATGTAGTGCTGAATTTAAATTGGTTTGAATCTCTTACAGGATGTTCAAATGCTGAGTTAAAATTCACAGAGGCTGATGTTTTCATGGTTTGTTTATCCCCATGATTATGTTGTCCAGATCTCTGTATAATCAGGCTCTGAGAATGTGGCTTAGCCTTGAAATCCCTGCTCTTACAAAAGACCCTTTGACTTCCAGAGACTTATATACAGAAAAAGATAAAAGGAGTGTGTTCACAACAAAGTTAATGTTCAAGAGCTCAGTTATCAAAGTGGTAATCTACGGCTAGATTATCATTGGAATGTAAAGCATAGTAGTCCTTTAAATACTTCCACTTTCCCTGTACCACTTTTTCTACACCTTGAAATTATTTAGTGCTACCTGGAGGATTGATACTTTTAAAGTTATGTACCTAGCTATTTAAATAGCACCCCAAATAGAATTGGTGTTGTTTCGTTGCATTTCTGACCCCTAAATACACAGGAATTTTAATCAATGCTTATAGTATTTAGCATTCTTAGTCCTAATGGAAAAAGAAAATACATAAGTAGGTTCAAGACTAAACTCAATATTTGCAATTCATCCCCAGCAGAAAATTTACATACATGCTTGAAGGAAGTAATGTGACTCTCATCCTAATTACTCAATCCAGCAAGAAAAATATTTTGGATTACACATAAATTTAAATGCAACTTTGGTGATCTGTAACTCCCTGATGTTGATTCTTTGTGCAAGAATTTTAACAAGTCTTTAAATAGGATTGTAGTTTAAACATTTTTATTCTTGAAGAAATCATATATTTTTCCCCTGAAGGAAGGCATGTAGTTTCCCCTCCTCCTAGGAGAATATAATAGTCTTGATTTACTTATAGAAATCTGGAGGAAAATATTTTAGTGATTGGTTCACAATTTACTAATGGAGTTTTACAGAACAGCCTCTAGGAACAGCTAGAAATACATTGATTATATGGCTTCCCTGTGAGAAAACAGTAATTAAAATTATACCACAGATTCTATCAGGACAAGTTAATATTTAATTAGGCAATAAATGAGCTTAATACAGGTGTCCAGAGTTGTTGACAGGAGCTTTTTTAATCCATGTAGTGTTGTCTCTTAAATAAATAGTTACCTCTTTGCTTTTTTTTTCAGTAAGAAGTTACATGCCTAATTAGCAGCGATTAGTATTGCTGTGTTAGAATTATGAAATGAAGTGCAATTCTCTTCTAGTTTTCTTCTAGAGGAGCTCATTCTGTGGTCTTGTGTATTTCAGCTTCTAGGACATCCTGTTAGGAACCTCCCAAGAGTGATGCCGTCCTATTGCCTTCTTACAGTAATTTGTTTAGCAATTAGAAAACAGTTTTACAGAAACTGAGTTTTCTCTAATGATGATGTTTGAAAAAACTGTATTAATTTGGTCTCCCCATCAACTACAAGAAGAGAATTTGTATTGTCCTTGTAAGCATGACTCCCTTTAGTGACTCTTTCAAACCTACCCCTGCAAACATGTAATTCTTCCTTCTCTTTCCTGGGTCTTATTTTATTTTAAGGGGTCTTACCTATGTTGCTTCCTCCCTGATTTTCTTAGTACCTTTATTTATAAGTACCTTTTCATTCCCATTTCATGGGGCTATTCAATAGCACTCATCTAGAAAGAAGTCTTAAGAATTGCTGCTCCTTTATTTGGTCAGTTAAGTACATTTATTTCACAACAAGTTTTGGTCACTGATTAGAAAGGATGATATTCCCTAACAGCTGAAAATGGGCTAGTATTTGTAGATGTCTGTAAAATAGTCTGTTAAGGCAAGCTAAGTTTTTATGATCTAAATCTACTGTAGTCCCGAGGGTAAGCATGATAGACTGACGTACTGTATTTCAGTTACTGCGCATTAATTTTCCACCTTTGTGAATGTATACAGGTCCTTAGAAGCCATGGTACAGAAATATGAGTTTAGGATACAGATCAAAAGATGCAATCAGTGCAGGTATTTTATTTACCTGTACTGCTATTTTATGTTATTGTCTTCTCCTCAGATCATTAGCATTGCATCGTTTGCATCATGGTTTTCTGTTCTTGTGACCTCTTAGAAAAAAATGAATTAATGTTTTAAGGCAATTACTGAGCATTTTTCTCATCAGTCAGCTAAAGCAACCATTCATGGATTAGGTAGTTTACTTAATCAAAACACCAAGAACCAACAATCATAGAATTGTTTAGGTTGGCAAAGACCCTTAGGATTATCAAGTCCTACCAATAACCCTGAACTGCAAAACCAGATCCAAAAGTGAATGTCTGCATACAAATTCAACTTTCTTTCAAAAACTATAAGTTCTACTTCACTCTTCTTTGATGGGTGTAGTTTTTGACCACAATACAGTTTGACAGCAGAAATTTAATCATGTCCTTCTGCTTAGACCTTTATCAGAAAGCTGATAAAATGTGTGCTCACACTGATCGCTAGCAAGAAATTCTTAAAATGTCCTTCAGGTTTTTTTTTTCTTTCTCCCCTTTCCATCCCTGACTTCCCTGTCTCACAGAGAAACTGATATAAAGCTGATGAGAATTTGGATTTGCTTTGAAAGCATCTTTTGTTCAAAGACTAATTTTAACCTTGTGATAGAAATTGCTTTTTGTATTCTGTTGAATGTGATATCTAGTAATTGTTTGTCAAGACAAAGTGCTGTAGGACATAACACATTTTTAAAATTATCTTTGTAATTACAGTAGAAGTGCCCTTATATTCTAATGCCTAGAAAACAAGCAAATATGTAAAGAAAAGAGAAAAAAATAAAGTGTCTTAATTTTAAAGCAACATGGCCTTGTATTGTAAAAAGTGGGGTTTTTTTTAAATGCTCAAGCAAATGTAATTATCAGCAGAGCTCAAATAATTCATTTCCTTATGAAATATACAACTCAACTAGAAAATATTTGTAGATTTGACATAAACATTATATTGCTATTCTATTGTTTTGTACTTCTACTCCTAATTTGTATTTCATTTGAACCTCCTAATTTATTATTTTAGTAAGCTTAAGTTTATAATATTGTGACTTTAAGACAAACCGTCATGTCTGAATCACCAAAGTTTGGGGGATGGCTGCTCTTTTAAGCAAGGGCAGCAAAACCGTTTCTATTTGACTTACAGTGGGGAAGGGATTGTTCCACAATTATCCTAAAGTAAAGAGAGTAATTTTTTTTTAATGCACTGATCTAGTGAGATTATCTAAAGAGCTTGGGATTTTGCTGTCTTCATCACAAGTTATCACTACTGATGACTTTCTGTCTGGGAATTGCATTAGTAAGGAAGGTGTGCTGAGCAAGCAGCAGTCATAAAAGCTTAGGTAGAAATGAAGTTTGTTGTCTGTAAATTTTGAAGTTTCTCAGGCGTTCTCATGGTTAAATCTTAAAGTACTAATGAGACAGTATGGAAAAACATTAAACATGTGGTAACTAAGCCTCTAACTTGTCATTTGTCTTTCACACAATATGAGTCGTTCAGCAGTTTTTCTCCAAAGTCCTGACACATTGCTTTTTCCCTTATGGGGCTGCAGTTTTCTGTGCTAACTTAGTGATTTGGAAAGCCAGCTTACTCACTGAAGCTGTAGTGTTAAATTGGTTTAATAAACACAAATGTGATAGTTTAATGTTGTAAAAGCATTTATGAGATAATGGTCTATTTTTAAAAAAAATAGTATGCATAAGTCAGCTTATTCAGTCAAGAAATAGAGTAGGATATTAAGGAAGATTTACAAGCACTGTTTGTGTTCCAGACTTCTGCAATAGAAGTACAGATTCGGGTACTTTGATCTTTGCAAACACAGGACAAACAGACATCGAAAGACAGATAAGAATATTTTTAAGGTATCCTTTTCCCCTCTATAGCATAATAGATCTTATATGTAAAAGCTGAAGAGGCACAATTGTAAGTTGCAGCAAGGCTCCTTTTCAAGATGTGTTCTGTGCTAGCAGAGAGATCAGAACAGTTATGCTTTGAAACACCAATGTGAAAAATGCTGGAAGGCTGAGGAAATAATATGTTTTTAAATTCAGTTCTTATTTTGGTGCAGAAACTTAAAAATAATTATTTTACATCGTATTATCATGATGTACTATCTATCTTCAAGAAGAGGAGAGCAGTGAAGAGGAAGGAGAGGGCTAGGTGTATACTTCATTCAGAAAAGCAATGAAAAAAAAATGAGGTGTCTTTATGGCACTGTATTTTTCATACCTGGTGGTGGAGAGATTGGAGCAGTTTCTGCATGGTGGGATGTTCTGAGATAAGTTTTTCTGTCAGGGTGGTTTTCATTCTTAAAAAATGCTTCTGTATGCACTGAGGGAAAAAGAAGGAGAGAGTGAGGAAGTGACATAGGTGAGGTTTTGTGCTTGGGAAGAATAAAGTCTAGCCTATTCCCTTTACTAAAAAAAGTGATAAATGCAGGCATTAGAAATTCAACAGGCAGTAATGTGGGCAACATAGCAGGGGTTTTTGCACTGGAAGGTGCCAGCCAGTGGCTACATTTCCTTGGGCAGAAATCTTAAGCAAATTTTCTTGCCTTTCTCCATGAGCCAGTAAATATTACTATGTTTTGCAAAAATCATACTCTACTAGATAAGGTCTTGTAACTGTTGGAATGGTTTCGTGTTTGTAGAGGTCCTTACTGCACGTTTATCTTCCAGTTCAGCAGGAAAAAAATCTGACTTGGGAAAATTCAAGAGAGCAAGTCATTTGCTTTGGGCCTCATAAAAGAAACCCTGCAGAGATGTAGTATGTCCCAGTTCTGATGGAGAGGAGGGGAGGAGCAAGTCAGAAAGGTTGTATAGGAACAGCGCTATGTGCAGTGGTATTGTTGCTTCAGGTTTCACTTGCCTTTTGTGGATGGTTAAAACTCCAGAAGGGGTGATACTAGACACAGTCTGGCTAGACAGCTGAGTCACAGAAGAGGCAAATCATCACAAGACCTTGAGTGAGAGTTGGCAGGGAATTACGAGGACATAAGTCTGTGATGCCGTTTGTATCTATGAGGGTGTGCAAACAGCAGTGAGCCAGATTTCCAGAATGCTTTAACTACTTGATATTAGGCAGAAAAAGGCAAAGTCTCCTCCATGTTTTCACATAGGTGAAATTGTAATAAAGTTCTACTAAGGAACTTTAGCTAGGGTATTTAGGGGAAACAGAATCTTGATGTTGGGGGGTGATTAAAGCATTTAAGCTCTAAAAACATATTTCACGTCCTAGATTTTGAAGTCTATACAACCTTTTCAATATAATTTTGAAATCTTGAGGAGAAAGGCACATCATAATTTGGTTAAATAACTGCATTTTTCAGCTACTGTGCTTTGTTATTCATTTAAAGAAGGTGGTGTATTGAACATAGTAAGGTAGGAACTTAGAGTTGAGCTGCTTTTTTACATTGCAGTTTACTACGTGCTGACTTTAGGTGTGCTGTTTTGACATACTGGACTAAAATTACCTTAATAAGGTATTTATTTAGATCTCTCCTTCACAAAGAAGCAATTGTGGCTGCTTTGGTGCTCACTTTGACATTTAGTGAACAGCAACCCCAGGAATGTACAGATGCATACTCCACTTGGCAAGTATAACGCCCTCCTTTCCTAGAAGAAAGAAAGGTCAAGGAAATTAAATTTGTTAGAAATAGTAATCTGCTCACTGTGTTTAATCTTTTTTCTCATGTTAATGAAAAGAAACTGACAATGGTCACTAATTCCCATCTGCTTTCATATGTTAAAGCTGAGAAGGACATTAATAATTTGAGGTATGCAGTGGCTTTGATTGACTTTGGGGGTCAACGCTGCAAGGCAGGTTCTCTGTGTCTCTTAGAAGGCTCTCAGAGTAAAGAAAACTCATGTTAACACTTGTTATGGCATGATTAAACCTATTTTTAAAATCCAAAGATCTTATTTGAAACCTTAATTGTGCTGCAGCCATTTACATTGCAGAACACCTGTACTTCAGGAGTGAATAGTTGTACAATTGCTTTTTATATTAATTAAAGCTACAATTAATTTTTTTTCCATATCCAGAATAAAAATGCCCAGGTGTTCTCTTAAACAACTGTCATGTAAAAGGGGTGATTTTCTCAAACCATTTGTGTTTGATTAGTCTGTCAGTGCCCCAGGAAAACCAATACCCCCTTGTGCCCCACCAGTCTGTGCGTGTCCCATTATGGGGACGCTTTGCTGAACAGTCACTGGATCAGAGGGTGGCTCCACTGGCGTGTGCAGGGTCACACAGCGTAAGAGACAGCCCTTCCTGGGGCTCCACAATTGAGTGTATGACCCACTGCCAGCGCCCTGGAAGAGCTCCCACTAACAGTGTACAGAATAGCATTCTTTATTAATATAATAGAAGATTGTGACAGGTTAAAGTTCAAAGATTGCTGGTGATAGTGTCTGGCTGCAAGATTGTATTCAAAGCAGTGTATGGATAAGCTCTAATTCCTGACAAAAGGTAGCTTGAGATAATCAGTGTACATAAAAATACAGTTCATGCCCGGTAGGCATCCCTGTGAGGGAGAAGACTGCTCCCTTCAACCATCCCAGAATTGTGGTGGAGTCTTTCCTGTCCTCTCCCCATTTTTAACTTACTTTTATACTATTCGTTATGTTTGGGTGGTGCATGTATTGTGTGTGGCAAGTTGGGCATGTTGATCGCATTCCATCTGGGGAGTAGCAACCGGATTTTCTCCCTATAGTTTCCCATGCAGTTATAACTGTGTTACTTTCAATTAATCTCCATATTCTGTTTTATCCCCCCCTTAGCATTTACATTAACTGAAATTTTTGTGACTTTCCAGTTTTCTTTAATTTTACCCCTCTTTTCCCCACAGCAACCCTGTTATTTCAAGTGTTCATTACATACTTTTAGCTGAAATATTTTGAAAAAATATTGGAGCAGAAGAATATTATGAGCTCTGCAAATTAATAGAAACACATCAGAGCTTTGATATGAAAAATCATACAGATTTTTTCTCATAGTTCTTTTTATATTATTATATATCTTTTATTGTGTTCTAGTATAGCTACATCAACTGAATAGGCATGAGGTGGTGCAGCTCTTGGGAGACTGCTTTTCTGCAACTGGCCACTTAAAACATTTTGCTCCAAATACTTTTCTTTCTTCCCCTTCCCCCACACACCCCCCCTTTTTTTTTTTAAGTTTCTGGGAGACATGATTACGAAATAAAAAGTGAACTGTTAATGAAGAGCTGTCTCTTAGTTCCCCTAAAACAATAACTCTGAGAGAGAAGTGAATGGCTTGATTAATTTCTATGTGTCATTAACTTCCATGCCCTCAGATGACAATGTTAATATTCACAATGTGAATTATTTCTCTGCTGATTGGTTTAGGAGGAACACACATTGGATATACTTATCGCATGGTCTAGCACTGTGCCCAACAACCCTTTGGATGCCCTAAAACTTGAAATGCCCCTGCTGTCCTGCTTTCATTGGCCATTATAGGCAGCATGGTTGTGATTTTGCAATACAAAAATCTGTGGCAATTACCAACTGCAAATGTGGACAGTGTGAAGCAAAACAAAATCCAGAATGACTAGTAAGGTATGGACTGACACATTGATACATGCTTAAATAAATTTAGTTGACTAAAAGATGTTGAGTGTCTGGACTTTATTTTTAAAATGTTGCCTCAAATCTCCCAGCCCATTAGACTTAAGCAGTTTAGAATTCAATGATCTGATTGCAAAGTTCAGAGATTATTAGAGCAAATGGGGCCTGATCAATGCCTTGGGTCATCTTTTCAGTGTGTTAATTAATTAATCAACAGGAACAGAAATATATGTGTAATGCAAATTAACTCAGTCTCAAGTTACTAGAATACCAGAATTGGTTATACACAGAAGAGGGAAATCCAAAAGTAGCGGGATATTAGCACGTTTATCTGTGTAACACCACTTTCTTTGGTGATGTCCTGCACTAGAGATATTTGCAGGATTAGTTTGATTGTTTCTGCTGTGCTTTCCTGGAGAAATGAATAAGCTTTTGAGTCAATGGAAGAAATTCAGTAACTGAAATATTCATGATTCACAGTTGGCCCTTGATTGTATTTGTTGTCAGTCTTTGTCTTCATTTGCATTAACCCACAAACCAGGTTCTTTTGCTGTAATCTAGTACAGAATACAGTTTCCCTAATCCCCAAGTCCACATTAAATTACAATATTTCCCCATGAAAGAAATTAATTTTATGTTGTATTTTCTGTTATCTTTGCGAATTATTTTTTCAGGGGTTTGGGTTTTTTTTAGTTTTTTGGGGTTTTTTTTTTCCCAAATCTTGGTTCTTTAGTGGGGAAAGATATAAGCTTTGTTCTCCCCTGGTTGCTCCTTATTAAAAGGAAATAATTCTATCTTTGGTCTTCAGAGTACATGAAAGTGCTGTGCTGTTTTTCTCAAGGACCTTACATTGCCTCCTGTGAATGAGCAAGTTAGATACTAGATTTGCTTTAGACATTGGAGGAATTCTTTTCCTGTATGTGGACCTCTCCTTTTACCTGCATTGGAAACCAGACCAACTCATTGCTCAGATCATCTCTCTGTTTAGAAAGAATAAGTTTTTATGTTCAAACCCTGAAGCACTTCCTGTCAGGTTTCTTGCTTCAGTTCTGTGTGGCTTTTTATGCACATGGTAATTTTTATTAACAATAACAGGGTTGTGTGCATAGTTGGGATGAAAGGAAAAAACCTAGGGTTTCAGAAAAGAAAAGGAACTATCAATGCCAGCATTTGGTCACACAATTCCTGCAAATGGGAGAAGTCAGTGTTCAGTTAAAACTCCATAAGGAGGTTTGTCACAAACCCCACAGACTGGAGCACAAGGGCTACTTCAGCTGCTCTGCTGTTACCTGCTGTATTTGGAGACAGCAATAGCAGTTGGCCAGCCACCAGAATTTCCTGTTTTAGTGTGAAACAACCTATGGTGCTGTGTAAAATTCATTCCTGAGACTAAGCGCCATGAAGTTGGCTAAGTCCAGCCAAGAGATCCTTTGCCTAACTCTTCCCTTGTTCAGCCTTCTCTTGGCCATGGCAGGAGACAGAAGATGAAGAGGTTGGTAAGGCACGTTCTGTGTAGGTATTTCACACTCATCTCAAAGAGACAATTTTCTATTCTGTCACTTGTGTGATTTTATTTTGTATATACACAGACAGATTCCTTGAATCATCACATAAGTTATAAATTCCATTTTGTTTCCATGAACTGTGAGTCTTCCTGTGCCTGGGGCTGTCATGTGCTAACAAGAGACAGGAGGAGTGCCAGAGTGTCAGTCATTACAGACTCTTTCCATCTAGTTTACTCTTAACTAGGAGAGGCAAATGAGGAACTAGATCTTAAATAAGGACAGCATATCCCTCCCACAAGGAACCGAGACAAAGCAGCCAGGTGGTTATGTTTGGATTTCAGAGCCAGGAAGGATTTTTGGAAGCAGAAATGGCTTGGTCAGGAAAGATAAAGTGATGCACGGACACACCACAGAGGTCTTGTGACACAGAGGCAGTGGAAGCCTCTTCTTCATTGGAAGAAACTGATGTCTGTGCTTTTGGGGAATGGGAGGGGAAGGTCCCTGAGCACCAAAAGGGATCTCACTAAATCTCAAGGAAAATTCAACTGTGAGGAAACGTAGGCAGAGAGATGTATGTGTGTTTACTATTTCATATGGCTCTGTGTATCTCTTGTGGTCGTTAAAGTGACGAATGGCTGCTTTTGAGACAGTTTGCAAAGTCTGTGCATTCCCTAATTCAACTCTTTGGGATCCTGGAGAGAGAAATTGTCACTCAGATGTTGATTATAATTGAGCTCTGGGAAAGTGTGTGTCAAAGCTGTGGGGCATCAGCAGCAGTTGCAGGGTCTAAGCCAGGTCTCTCCAGGGAGAAGAGGTTGCCTGGAGACCCAAGGCAGATAGGAAAACTTCAGTGTTTTTACGTGGAAGCAGACAGAAGCTTTGAGAGGTATAATCTAGGCTGTAATATCTCAGTCTTTGAATTCTTACCTGTAGTAAAATGACACTGAGTGAAAGAACACCAAGGCTTGCACATAGTGAGATAACAAGCAGTACCATTGGTGGCTCCAAACATTATCTGGCAAACACATGCATACACGCAAGCCACAAAATGGAAGTCAAACCACGCACATCATCATAATTTTCACTAAACCCAGGAGTAATAATTCCCACCAGCAGACAGGCTGTTAGCTCAGGCCTAGTGCCATGCTACAGTAGCTGTATAGCTGCTGACTGCTTTGGAGCATGGTCAGGGTAACTCCCCACTGCAGCTGCCCGTGTGCAACCTGTGCCTGCAGGACTGGGTCAGACTGCCAGTCGCTGGCTGTGTGTTTGCTCACAGGGCATCGTGGCCAGCAAGCACAAGCAGCTTTCTAGGATGGACTCAGAGCACAAGCTCCTCTGAGGCAATGTAAAAGGACTGAAATGCTCAAGGGGATCATGTGGAGCAAACTGATGTAAATGGTTCCTCTGCATAAACTGCAATTTTTGTAATTTGTTTAGGGAGCAAGGGAAGTGCATTTTGCTGTATGGTTTTGCTTTGCATAAATTCAGAAAGTGTTCTGATTTTTTTTTTTCTGAAAATATAACTTAACTGTTGAGAGGGAGGTGAAGGTTTTGTGATGAAAGGAAAATAGTGTAATAGGAAAACAGGGGATTAATGTGGTGTTCATGTTCCAGACTTACTAGGTCTAAAAATAGATGAACTGACGAGATTACCTTGTATGATTTTACATATGTAAGTGGACATATAACTACCTATCAATATAAAATATTAGTGCGTATTTACTGTATAACAATTAATTCAACTTCATAAGCAAATTAAGATTGCCTCAAATTTACATACAATGTGAAGAAAAGTCCCTTTATCCTCTGTAACTGCAGCATTTGGCAGATCCGGGAATAAATAATCTTTTGTGGCAAGGGTATGCCTTATCAAACATATGCAGATCAGTGCTAATTAATGCTAATTAAGGTTTCCTGTCTATCTAGCTGGAAAAACGTCCAAATGTTATGAAATCCAGTTAGTATGCCTATTACCCTAATTGTTTTATATGGGATGGTTCTTAATTAAAATATGTAAATTTACCTTAATTGCTATATACTAATAGAGGTTCATGTTATCTCACTAAAAATGACAAGATGGTGAGGAGGGGTACTTAAACAAATAATTCTGATACGTTTGTAAATAAATGACCTTTACTCAAAATTATTTTTAATTGGAAATTGGCAAAAGGAACATTTTGCCATCTATGTTTCTCTTTAGTTTTAAATAATGTCAGAATTTACGGTTCTTTGTTAGTATAGATCTGGTGACATCTCAGCTTAATTAAGACTACTAAACAAATCAACATTTTGTGTGTTTAGTGTGTGTTTTAAAATTGTTTGCTAACCTCACATTGACCTTCAGAAATGTCATACTTTACAATATTAATCTTTGTTTTCACTATTTTTTTGTTTTGTGTTTTGATTTTTATCTCTTTTAATCATATGGTTTTATTTGTGAAGTTTGATGTACTGGTGTACTTTTGCTGGTTCCTGGCCTGTGCCTTTGTAGCAGAGAGGCTGGTGAGCTGCATTCTCTTTGAGCTTCACCTGTGAGTGAAGGACGTGGACTTTGATCACCTTTGGGGGGATGGTTCCCATGTCTGCTGGGACATGACTGAGGCCCACACAGGTTTCTACACAAGGTCCTTCCTGTGTGCCCTCTACCCAACACAGAGGCAGTATTTGAACACCATTTTTTACGGTAGTCCATGGGTGTACAATATTGGCATTTTCTTTATAATTATCATGCCATTTCACACGCAGAACTAACATTTTCTCCTCTGATATAAAGAATTTAATTGGAGAATCTGCTAATTTAGAAAACTGTCCTATAGTTGTAGCTTTTGCTCATAATAGCAGTAGATTTTTAAACAGCTGGTACATTTTGGCTTATATTATGTAGTATACATCAACATAAACCTCACTTTGCAAAATCCATCTGAAAGTATTTCCTGTTTTGCAGGATATTGTAACCAATGTTTCCCCAAGGATTGTGCGTGGAACCACTTCAGGTCCTCTGTATGGCCCAGGCCAAGGCTCTTTTCTGAACATTGAACTGATCAGCGAGAAAACAGCAGCATATTGGTGTAAAAGCATTACTGAACTGAAGGCTGACTTTCCAAACCATGTAAGTGCCACTTAATCATTAAAAAGCAACATACTTGCTTGGAATCTCTAGTTTAAAGGTTTCTGAAACTCACATATTTAGTATTTATTCAATAGAATGCAGATTGCTTTATTGACATACAAGTACATTGTTAAAAACCAGAAAAGCCCATCCAAATAATATTTATGACAAAAACTTCTGTGAAATTGCTGTCGTGCAGAGGACACTCATGATTTTTTAGTTAGGCTGATGGTTACTTTCAAATAGGTAATATCAAGGGAAAGAGTTGATCCCAGTGTGGATGCTCAGCAGTTCTGTTATGAATAATTTTGTATTTAAGATCATATGTAATTTATAATAAGAATTGTTACTGTGAATTGAATTTGATCATAAAACAAATATGTGTTCTTTTCGTTCTTAATCCAAATGTGAAAGATGCTTATAGTATTTTTGTAAGCAATTGAGTGCTGTAGATGAAAAAACCCCAATACTTAAAAGTTAACTTCACTACAAGGACAGAGTTTTGTTAGAGCTTGTTTGGCTGTGGAGAATATCTGTCTCAAAGGTAATAATCACAGTTGGGAGCAATGACACCAGCTAGCTGGCATAAATGGTTTTCAGCTACTGTTCTTGTGAGTAAGGACAGCAAGGTAGAAAGTAAAATTCTCTTCAATTGTTGTCTTGAATGGATAGAACTAGAAATCCCAGAGCCTGCATGTCTTCTGTCTTGAAGTTATTACCTCCGTGTTTCAGCTATGAGCAAAATAAGTGAATATTCCTGAATGTAATATGGCATGAAGATAATCAAGAGGGGGTTTTTTTATTCCTGGTGTTTAAATGTGCACATCAGCAAGTATATAAGTGTTTAAACATTTCATATCGACAGTAGAAGTGCTCCATGTTTAATGTCCTATTTTCCTGTGAATGGACTGTGTGTTTCTTTGCTGAGATCCTTGTCACTTTATTTACTTTGACTGAGCTTCATCATAATGAAAGCGTGAACCAGAAGATAATGTCCTAATAATATATATCCTATAATATCCAGATTTTGATTTTAACATCCTTTGTCAAAGTCCTTGCATTGCATATTGGATATGGGTCTTGCATGCGGGCAGACTGTTGCCATTTCTGTGGTGGGAATGCTATCCCACTGCAGCCTTCACCAAAAATCCCTCACAGCACTTTATGCTCAAGATCAAACCATTCTCTTCTGCGTGGATAAGCACTAGCAGCATTTCAAAAGGACGATTTGAATTTTCTGAGACCTAGCGTTGTGTGTGGGATGAAGGAGTCCCACTCTTCCAGAGTTCCTGGGGTGAACATCTTCCGATCATCCCTCATTATCTGTGAGTTATTACTTTGAGAATGCGAATTCAGTTTCTGCACGTTGGCTGTGGCTGCTACTGTGGCATCTTTGAGGTTGGTAATGCCTGTGTGGGCACAGGGGAAGCAGCACCCAGCAGTAGACCTTGGCATTGCTTACAGGGATTTTTAAAACATGCCTGTGAACTCATCTAAGAACTGTCATATAATTATAATGGTAAATTTGTTGCTAACTGAAAACAGAATTTTGTTCACTGAGAAGTCTCTTGGTGCTTATATTGAGATATTCTGTATAATTACAGCTTGCAGAATTTTCTTCACCCAATTGCTGTTCACTCCTCTAGAAAGGGTTTTTCAACTCTGTGTTTTATTAAAACCAAAACCAGTTTCTGAGAAGTGTTTATGTGAACTTAATTAACAAGCAAAGAATGACATTTTCTGCTCAAATGAAAGGCCAAACAGATGAGGACACAAGTTATTACAGTAAAAAAACTTATATTACTAAGGCAAATTTTAAAAGCAAATCAAAACTTTTGCGTAATTACTTTTGCTGTGAAATGCAAGTTAGAGATTTTTGTTACAGATGAAGAAGATATGAGCAAAATAGCCACCTCACTAGAAGATGATCCCACAACAGCTTTCTGATCCCACAAGAAGCAAACCATAAAGGGCAGATAAATTCCCCCAGCAGAAGCCAGGATGTAAACTGAATTTTGCAATGGGTTCTGCAGAAGAGGACCACAAGTCACAGCTTCATGGGCAATGTCACTTAACTGTGGCATGTTGCCTCTGTGAATCAGGAACTAGTGTCTCCCTTCTGCTGTCTTCAACCCCTGTAGTGGGTCGCCTCAATCTTTGTCTCTTCTGTCTCCTGATTCTTGCTTGTAGCTTGCAAATATCTCTGACTGGCAGTCTGTCCCTTTCTCTTTGTCTATTAGCTTCTCCCTTTGATCCCAAGTCCACTTCAAGTGGATGAGGGAAAAGCTGCCACCACCAGAAACTTTCTTCAGTGTCACCAACAGTGAATAAAATATTACAAGGGTCCAAGCAGAGGAGAAAGCAGAAGGTGTCTGAAGTTTGTATGTTTCCTGGTAAAGTATTATCAAAAGCTGCTTACTGGGGTCAGCCTACCACAGTCGGAAATGCATAAAGTTGTCAGTTTATGACTAGGCCATAACTGGGTCACACAGTGGTTGAACTGCTTTAGTTAGTGGGGTAAAAGAACTAACACTAATGTCACAACACGTCCCACTTTCATATTTTATTCACACCTGATTCTATGGTGTGTTTGTGTGTTTTCCAGCCAAAACGTGGCTGGGAAAATGACAGAGTATGATACAACCAAGGAATTTGTTTACCTAGGAAATATATGAATTCAGCCAAATAGAACTCACCTAATGATATGAACAGGAATCAAAACTGTGCAGAAAAATATTACTTTTACGTTAGCAAACATCTACGAAATTTAATCATCGAGAAGTGGCTGAGAAAGTTGGGGGGGAAAAAAGTTATAAAGCCTGGGAGGAGAACTTAGTGCTAAAATTTTATATTCACATACTTGACAATAGCTACAATCTGGCCATTACCTGTGCTGGGAACTGTAAATACTGGTGGTGGCAGGATGTCTTGGTGATCTGGCAAAGCAAGGAGCTGTAATCCCTTTAGCATTTGCACTGAGGAGAACAAGCTTGAAAAGAGCAAGGTTTGAAAATAGTAAAATACTTCTCTGCAGAAAAATGTGTACTGAGGTTTCACTAAGAAGGTGATGAATGCAATTGCCAAATAGTCTTTGTACACCTTCCTATAATTGGTGCCCTGTAGATGATAATAAGGTAAGTAAATAAATTAAAAACCTCAATATGCAAATTTATTTGGGTCTGGGTATGTGCACAAGGTCACAGCAGCACAAATAAGGGTTTTGACAGGACACTTCATGAAGTAGATTGCAGTAGATGCAGTAGATCACGAACAACCAAATGTCTGAGAAATTTGTACCACAAAAAAGAACTGGGATCTTGAAAGAAGATGCCAAATTTAATATTTTTTAATATTATTTAATATGTTAGTATACTGAAGTCTTAAGAGTAAGTTTTTGGCCTCCTAGCTCAACACAAATAAGTTTGATCTCCTGCATGACTCTAGGGAATGTACATAGGATACCAGATTGTCAGCTGTGACACTGAATCTGTGATTCAGATATCAGTGTCATGATGCGTTGAATTGAGAAACCTCTTCTGCTAGAAACAGTAAGTACTCACAGACCCCCAAACTAAGCTGAAAACTCTTGTCTTAATGTTTGTTCTGCTGCTTGCAGAACGTTGCTGACACTCTCTCTGACAGTTACTCAGCAGAGAGCAGCTTTTCAAGGCTGAAGCTGTTCAAGATGTATTTTTGTTCAACATTTTGTTCAGAATGTCCCAGGAACACCTGTTGGGAGTAGCCATGCTACAGAGTGTGTGAGAACAGATCACTGGATCCCAGGCTGGTAGCTGCCTTCTTTTGTAGCATTGTGAGGGGTTTTGTTGGTTTTTGATTCTTTGGATTTGTTGGGTTGTTTTTTTAATCTCCTGGAATGGTACAATTAGTTTTTATATTATGATTTTTTTTTCTACCACAGAAGTATGATATAGGGCTGCTGGTTTTGTTTGGATTTGGTCTTTGTGGGTTCTTGGTTTGATTTTTTTTTTTTTTAAATTTAGGTAAGAAACCCAGATTTGGTTTAATTCTACCCTGTGAGGATAGGAGAAGATAAAGGGTTACAGAGGAAGAAAAATACAATCTTCACAGGCATATATGAGTGTATTGCTCCTACAAATACATTTTGGTGCAGAAACATGCAATGTTCAAAAAGATGAAGTTATAAGGTGAATAGAAATAGACTTGCAACAGTTATTTGGATATTTTGCATGTGGAGGTTTAATTGATTTGCCAGTGTGATCCCTGAAGTGGTGTGCTAAAGGTCAATCTCGTGTTGGACCAGCTCAGGTTTTAAAAAGAGGTTTCATCTACAGACTGGGAA
Organism: Cyanoderma ruficeps; assembly: GCA_008694505.1. Classification (NCBI taxonomy): domain Eukaryota; kingdom Metazoa; phylum Chordata; class Aves; order Passeriformes; family Timaliidae; genus Cyanoderma; species Cyanoderma ruficeps. The sequence goes on from VZDJ01001247.1 coordinate 8,244,324, forward strand.
CAACATTTATCTATTTATATAAACCTTTTTCCTCTCTAAGTCTGCACTAATAGTAGATTCTTTAATCTGGTTACTGAGAGGAATTGACCAGAATATCTAAAATTGCTGTAGATATCCTTCAAGACTTAAAATTAAGGGATGTTAGGTGGAAAACTTTTTAAAATACAAAAGGCTCATAGACTTCATAGCTTTAATGTGAGAAGGTCAAAATTGGATTTCTCACGAGAGGTATTAGGAATAATTTGTTTAGTTTTGCAGGTATTATTATAGCTTTTGCTTTCAATGGATGTTTAGAGGCCTGTGGGATGTCGTACATAGTATTTGCATTTTGAGATACCAGTCACGCACTTGCTTCAGGTTATAAAAGCAATAGTTTTGCTCTCCCTAGGCCTAGTATAGATAGCTTTACCTTTCCATCACAGAGAAACGATACTTTGTACTCCAAATACCTACTAAGTTGTATCTCCATGTGATAAATGTGATGCGTCTTGGCAGGCTCAATATCTACAATCTCGGAATGAAACGTTTCTAAAAAATCAGGTAGTGCCATGCCCACGTGGACCTCCCTTGGTACCAACATCCACCAGTGTAGAGTCACCTTAACGGGGAGGGTGCGTGCTGTGCATTTTCAGGTTTATCTGAGGACTTTGCTGAAAGTCTAGATGCTTCTCCACGTGAACTGAAAAGGACAGAGCAAAAGGGGAGAGACCCACAAGCTTGGGTTGCCTGGAAGCCTGCACACTCCTAGAAGTGCAGAACAGGTACCTGGGTTGCTTTATCTGAATTTCAGGCCCACAAATCACATTAAAAAAAAAAAGCTCCAGAAGTTGTTATTGCTGCAGCTTAAACTTCCCAAAGCCAGCCGTCATGGATGCTTGGTAGGAGGTGAAAAAACCCACACAGCAGTTGTTAAATTCACCATATGGAAAAGATCCCTTTCACTACAGAAAACTGGCAGTAGGCCCATTCCCTTAACATCAGAGGAAATCCTAGCTGAAAAGGGAAGGTGAGGTTGGAATAAGGCACTCACACTGATTGCTTTGTCCAGGAACTAAATCGCTTAGCCCTAGAGAGTGTGGAGCACAAGAATGGCCATAACTTCTCCATTTCCAATTACTACTGTGGTGGGTAGAAAGGAAGAGATCTTGGAGCACATGACCACATTTCTTTTTTCTCTTTGTCATTCACCAAAAAGAAAAAGGGTGGATTGAAAACAGTAAAGAAAAATACTCCCTAGAAAAGAGAAGGAAAAAAGCTGCCCCAAAAAACCAGCACATTGACAACATACCTCTACATGTTCCAGGGAAGCTTCCACGTTCCCCCCCATCCTGATGGTGTCCCCATTGCTCCTGATCCTGGTTCAGCTCTTTGTGAGCCAGAAGGATGCATTTTTTCCCATGTTCAGTAAAAGGAGGAATCCAGCAAGAAGTCCGATTTACACAGTGAACAAAACCATAGGCTAGTAACAGAAATGTTGATGTATTGTGTCTTCAAGATCACATTTGCTTATAAGGAAGGAATTTTTTTTGGAAAGGCTCTTCCACAACAGATAAAAACTGCTTAAGCCTCACATGACCTGAATATTAATAGCGATGGGTCTGAGCTAAAAAATACGGTAGTGTAAATTTTCACTCCTTGAAGTTTAGGTGTTAGTAAGAAAAAAGAGAAAATACAGGAAAATTCTCATCTGTCATCTCATCTACCAGCATGTTTTGATAGTCATGTTGGCTATGGCAGATCTGCTTCAGCCTTGAAAACTGACATGGAGTCAATGTAAAATCTCTTTTCTGGGAGACATCTGGGGAATTACAGGCTTAAATCTTTTATCCTTGTATGCAAATTAGTAAAAGCTATTCTAAAAAATAGAACTGGTAGAAAGAAAACAAACAAAAGAGTGAAGAACTCCCTTCGTAGTATGTTATGCCTTAAAAAAAAAAAAAAGTTCTTTGAGGACAAGAGAAATTCAAATGATAAAAGTGAACTTGGGTTTCCAGAAGTATTTGGTAGGGTCCTTCACCAAGGAATTTGAAAGAAATTAAACTATCATAACATTAGAGGAAGAAACCTACATGAATAAATAACCAGTTAAACATAGGAAACAAAGAATAACTAGTCAATTTTCACAATGGATAGAGAGCTGCAGGAAAATTCTTTAGGGATCTGTACTGTGTTCTGTGCTACTTCAAATGTTTATTAACAATCTGGTTAAGAGAGAATTTGAAGAATGTAAACTTTCCTGATAATAGTATGTAATGTAGGGAGATAAAGATGAGAGCTGACATAAAAGTTTGTGAAGAATCTTGCATTACTGATTGAATGGCCAATGAACTGCCAGGGGGAAAAAAAATGGAAGTTGTATGCAGATGGGATAGACCAATGATTCATTTATATGTTCAGTGAGTGGTTGTAAGGTAACTATACTAGGGTTACAGTAAGGGAGCACTATGAAAATCTCAGCTTAATGCTGAATAAAATTGAAATAAAGCTTATCAAACACAGAATTTCTAGGAAAGGAAGAAAACAAAGCAAAACCCACCAGTATTCCAGCATGTTGATTCTTTTTTTTTTCCTTCATATTTTGAATACGCTTTGTGGTTCACATCCTTCTGGATTGGGACCAGAAGGGTGATAGGTGGAAATGAGCGATAGGAGATTCTTCGCCACATGTCTCAACAGCTGTGGAGCTCATACTCATGGGCCATTGCCAGTCCCAGAGGGACATACAGGCTGAGAAAAACCTACTGGAAAAAACGATCTGAAAGCATCACCTCTGACTCAGGGAATTCCTGTGCCACAGATTTCTTAAAAGCTGGGCAAGTTTTTTAGGGAAATAGTACAGTGAGCTTGCCCTGGGGAGCTGCTGCTGGTGCATGTGGGAGAAGGGGGACTGAGCTGCATAACCCATTGCTGGGGATTTACACTGTCAGTGCACAAAGAGGAGCTCTTAGGTTTGCACGCAGGATCAGAAACCCTCTCTGCCTCCCAGTCCTGTCTCAACCTTTGGACCATTGTTCCTGTATTACATTTTGACAACCTGATTAGCATGTAACTACATTACTTGAACTGAAGCTGAGATATAGATATATTTTGTACTAGTCTGAAATGATGTGCTAAGGGGTTTGTAATTCAAATGCTACTTTCAATTTACTAAGATTTGCTGTATTTCCAGAGGGTCACCTCAGACAATCCTATGTACAGTAATACAAGAAAATCTGCTAAAAATTTACCCAGAGACAGTATCTGATCATGCATGTTCAAATGACCATGCAGTACGTGTCATAATGTTTGATCCCAGCTGCACAATATTCACACTGGGTGTTGTTTTTATTCTAAACTTTTAAAAAATATGGTTAATAATCTGGCAAAGAAGTAGGAACACATACTCTGGCCATCAATTTGAGGGGATTTTATTTTAGGAAAGCACATATCTCTTGCTGTAAACTGCAATTTGTAACTGAAGGTAGGACCACATGGTAAGTTCAGTGAGATTTTTACAACCAATTTATGATTCAGATGTACATGTTTGTGGTGACAAATTAGGACTTCGAGGGAAAATGTGAGAAGGTCTTTTATGTTTTGCACTTGGAAACTACTGCTTTGTTGAGAAACCTGTCAAACTAGTTTAGTGCACAACTGTACTTTCTTCCTGTGCATGTTATAAAGCCATGAGTTATTTTGTTTGTTTTACTATCACAGCTAAGGTTTGAAAAATAGTAGTAGTTCAGTAAGGCAGAAGAGTATTTGTACATATGCTAAGAATATTCTTTTGATTTAAAAAGTGATTTATTGATCCCTGGATAAAAAGAACAATTTTCACAGTTCTCTGTGGACTGTGAACGCATCTTTAAAACTTTAGCCTTGGGGTAAGAAGTAGGAGAAAATTAAGGCAGTTTCTGAAATACTTCACCAACCATCTCCTAGAAAATGACCCAATCTGCTTGATTATTGGAAAAGACAAACTCCTTAATGGCTAACATCAGCTGAAGCTGCTTCAGGATGTGCTTTGGCAGTTGCTGCTAAAAATTCCTTTTCCGCAGGGATATGTGAGCGGTCATTAAGTAGGAGTATTGATAAAGGAAATGCCCTAAACATGAAGACAGTATGATTAAAAAGATATTTCTAGAAAGTAATTCTGCTGACAGTGACATGAAGAGTTGCATATTTCTGTTAATCTTATTACAGTGTGAACATGCAGACTATTATTTAGGGGGAAGAGACAATCTCTTAAAAATCCCAACTGTTTTCTCAGTTTGGTGAGTTACTGTGTGTACAATGGAGTGCTTCAAAATGATCTGTGTGATCTGGTTGGGTATCAGGACTGTAGATTGTAGAAATGTCCTCCATAAACTGCAACAAAGGAAATGGCATAATGTGTTAAACCCCCTGTATGCTCAGATATCCATTTCGCCCCCTCAATCTGTGCTTAAAATAGCAATAACAACCTTGGGACAGGGCATTTCCTGGTGATTAATAACTGGCCAGGGTTAATGGCCCTCAGCAGTGCCTCAGGCCATCAACTCCTCCCAGCCAGTCATTACTCCCTGGGAAATGCCCTTTTCTGGGTAGTTATTGTTTTAATATTAAGATGTAGATGCCATTGGATGGAGATTAAATGACCTTGTGGCAATCTTACAAAATGAATGTTAAAAATAAAATGAAGGCAAAATTTTAAAATTATTACGAGTCAACAATTCATCAAAATTAAAATCTACAGTTTGTAAAAATGACAAAATTCTGCTAGTCAGATTACCTGTGCAAAATATATATCCCCTAAATACATCTTCCTAATTTCCATTTCATGTTTGTCATAGGCAATTGGCTAAATTACAGAATTTGAGCTTTTAAAATGCACGGTACCTTTGACATTCATTTTACTGTCTGTGATATTATTTTAGTCTTTTATGAAGCAGTGAACATATGTGATTTAGATAATTCTGCTTTTTCATCTTCTATATTACAATATTTATATTGCAATAATAATAGGAAAGTGAATGTATACCTGATCAAAGTAGTAAGTATATGCTGTTCCTGTAGCCCATATTCTGTATATTCTGTGATGTGGTTTACATTTTAGGCATTCTCTTAGAGCTCTAATGAAGAAAAATATGAAGGCTAAGTCTATATTTAAAAGGCTTGCTCACATACTTATGTAGGCTAGGAATACTAAAAATAAAATGGCATCTAACTGCTATCCTGGCAGAACCTAGTATAGATGCAGTTATACCAGCAAAATGTTTATTTTTGTTCAGAAGCAAGTGTGGCGTTTGCTGCTCTGAACTGTGCTGGTAGTAGGAGAGCTGGCTCTCTGCAGACATGTTCTAGCTCAGAGAAGAAAGGCAGAGGCACATGCCTGACTCCATCACAATTAGAGCCAGCTCTTCAGTGTGATTGACAGCAGCTGGACTGTATCCCAGCCTCCTGTGCTTTCTGGGGAGGGGGGCTAGGGAAAGATCTCAAATTCTGAGCGAAATGTGGAAATAAAGTGTTCCAAGATGTTTTTTCTTTTCTTTATCTACCAAGAGGAACATGCAGATTAGCAGAATTCTTAGTGGGCTCTGAACTGATCTTATTCTATACCCTCAATACTGGTGGTAGCTTCTAAATTTTTCATGTACGTTGTGTTTAAGAAGTATGACCAAAAAGTTTTACATAGTCTTCATTACTGAAATTCTCATATCTGCCACAATTCCATATTCTAGATCTCAATTCACCCTGTTTTATATTTTAATTATTTTGTTTGTTGTTTTGGTTTTTGGTTTGGTTTTGGTTTTTTGGGATGTTTTTTGGTTGGTTGGTTGGGGGTTTTTGGTTGGGTTGGTTTTTTTTTTTAGCTTTTGTCGTTGTTGTTCTTCTAATAAACTGTGCTTAAAGGAAAAACTGCTAAACATGCAAAATGAGGTGGCCAGCAGGATCCAACAAGCGGTCTTGTTCTCGTCATACAGTCTTAGTCTAATACACGGTTGTGTGAACATGGACATGCCAACCAATTACCATGGGATAGCAAATTGCAGTGTGTAACTACCCCTGTTGGGAACTTGCAGCAAATACAGGCTGATTCAAGTTAGTATGAAATTCTTCAATTTTGGACACAGCAAACCAGCCTTACATCCTATTTTATAGGGTTTGAACGAAAACTAGAGCAGCTACTGGTTGCAGGTGTGCCCATGGGTAGTAACTCATAAATCAGCAGTAACCTGTTTGTGTTGAAACCACGTATGCAGAGCTGATGGAGTTTGAGTGTTGAAGGAAGTGTGTGACAGTAAGTACTTGTTTACTGAACACTTAAACCCAAATAAATATTTTAAAGGCTTGTTTAAAGGAGAGTTAAATGCATCCTTTGTTGTGAGCCAGGTAGGTTAAATGTAAACTAAGAAACCAACGCTGCTTTTTTCTCTTGTTTCCTGCCACTACACTTCCCAGTCTCACAAACCTCAGGAAGAATGCTTATTCACTGGTTATTTTTACATCTTTCTCTCGTTTATAAGTGCAAGATTCCTTATCTATTTCAAATTTAATTTTCTTTTACTTCTTTTTATGTTTATTTTTTTGTATAAAATTAGATTTACATTGATTTTTCTGTCTATACATAATAGCTAATTTAAATCTTATGTGTGGAAAAAATACATTGAAGCTCTATTCCTAAATTTCAGGGCAGCATTTATAAAAATCTGCTTCGCTTTTCTTGCAGTGTAACATGATAGACTTATTCTTAGTTGCACCATTCTTGGCCACCTAGCCATTTATGCTCTCTCTAAATTAACTGTATTAAAATCTGAATATGCTTGCAGAATGTTTCATTTAAGTTATATACAGCTCAGATGAGACTATCTAAAGATTGTGTGATTTTATAGGTATCCCAAATTCTTACCTGTGTGCAGTGTGTGCATCTTAAAGCAAAGGGTGGGCATTAAAAATGCATGTGTGTTATATTTGCATTCTCTCAATGTACTGTCAGCATGCCTTTGGTTCCTAGCAGGACTTTTGCCTTTGATTCTGCCAAAGGCATCCACACTTCATGTGATTTATTTTCAGTTTATCTTTTTGGGAACACACACACTCACAGCTGGGTCATTGATAAAAATCTCACCAACTTTAGGTCTTCCAGTGCTTTCATTTGAATGATCATTTGAATGAGGCTATGAGGCTGTAGAAGATTCAATGCATTTTAATTTTAAAATCTCCAATCACATAGCAGTATGCTGAACAAGTTAGGTAACAATTTTATTAAACTTCCAAAAATACAGTGAAAATAGTAAGGCCTATTTCAGTTTCTCAGCATCTTCACATGAGCTTCCCTAAAATATGAAGAGGTGGGTCGAACTGGCAGTTGAGGAGGGAAGATTAGTCAGAAGGTAACTGCCAACTTACAGCCCTTAATTTTCTATCTTCTTTGCTGCTGGAGTGTAGCCAAAAAACTACTTGGGTCATCAGACATAACAGCTAGCTACTTAAGTAAATTCTAATGTCTGCACAGAAAAAGAGAGCTACCCACTCATGAGATTTTTCTGATCATATCACAGATGGGAGCACTGCAGACCTGCCATCAGGAGGTTCAGTGCATAGTGGCACTGTTGTTCGCTGAATTTTTGGCCCGGCTGGGAAATACCAGGGGAGGATGGGAAAGATATATGAAGAGATCGACTGAAAACACGGATTTTCATCTTCACTTCTCAAAAAGTTCTGTGCCTGACAGAAAGTAGAGTCTCTTTCTTTGATAATGGACTACATTATTATGATTTTCACTATAGAAATATTTATATATGAAACATTTTTTTTCCAAATGAAAGGTTCTGGTGGGGATGGATCCCCCTGGTCTTGCTTTGGCCATTGAAAAGATACCATGCTTTTAGCCCTGTGAACATTTGCAGATTGTCTCTGATCATGAGGTGAGCCTGCCCCATTGATCAGGCAGGTTTGGGACTGGGAAGAAGCTCTCCTCTTTGTGGAGTCCCATAACTAAACTGATACCCAGGGAAATAGTATTTATATACTATTTTTATATAGTATTTAAATGCAAATAGTATTTAGAGACTGATAGATGTCCCCCATGCATTTGGCATTTAAAGCCATTAGAAGACTTCCTGAAGACAGGATGAGCCTTACAGCCTGTTCCTACACGTCTTCTTAACTACCATACCCTCACCTCTCAGAGCAGCCTAACTGGGAAGTGGTTTGTACAAAATCAGGTAAATTATCACTGACTTTCAGTATATCTCTATGAGGATAATGGTGCATGGAGGGAGAGTGGGTGAGTTGTGAAGGATGCAACCTGGCTGACAAAATCATTTAGTTGTTCCAAGCACCCCTCTGGCACCAGCAGTGTCACATGATGAAGTAGATCACAGGGCTCTAAAGTGTAAAAAAGGAGGGGTTTTCTCTCTGCTCTCTGAGTCACAGTTTTCTCCTCTACTAGCACTGATAGTGCTAGCTTTCTTGAGCCTTCAAAATCCAAGGAAGTGAATTAAAAGAAGCCCTGGGGGATGATGGAACAAGGGAAGAGATAGGATGGACTTCTCAGAGATGCAAGGAGACAGATTTGACCTGGGGAATTGCTAGCTGATGGAGTGCAGGGGTTAGGAAACTGTGATGAAGTTATTCATTCTGTATTTTGTCTCTTTATATTTTCTGCGGCATTTGTGTTCTAATGAGTTAAGCAGCTTTGCTGCTTAAGTAATAGGGGAAATATATCTGTATATATCTAGAAATAGCCAAGGTCTGGAAGGGATGTTAGGGTTCCTTTCAGTCAACAGCTGCTCATTCCCTCGGAGGGAACAGTCTACATGCCTTGAACATCTTTGTCTCCAGTTGGCTTCCCCTCTCAGAGGGGGCACCCTGCAGAGTTGCCCGTGCTATTGTGAGAATAAAGATCAACAATTAGCGAGGTGCTCAAAGAACTGTGGTGTCATGGTTTAGGGCAAGTCTTAAAGGTGCAGAACCAGTCTTAAAGGTGCAGAACTTAATGTCCAGCAAAAACAGAACAGACGATGGGGGATACAAGCATCATAAAGTCACCCTAGGACATGTGGTTAAAAGGACTTTGTGTATCTGGGCAGAGAATTTGATAAGAGAAAAATTTCTAAAGCTGGAGGAAAAAATTCAGAAATTTATGTAGCCTTTTGCCAGCCTTGTTTTGCTTATGTGGTCTTGGGAATCAACAATGTGTCAGCACCCTGGTGAAAAGCTTTTGCTACAGGTCATAACATGTGTCTGAAATATGATAGAATTAGATCTATCCTTTTTCTTAGCTTCTCCAATAATGTATTGGCCTCCTCTGCTTTCTTTTTATATTAAATCAGTGTGGAAAGCACAGAAATATAGCTGGGGCATGCCAATTCCACAAGGGCTTGCAGGCATTGTTAGAAAGAAGTACTGCCCAATATTAATATCTGTCTTCACTCTTCTCTTGGACTCAGCCTTTATTTCCATGCACTCATGTATTTGTTTTCACTCATTACCAAAGAGACTAAAGGTTGAACTAGGATAGATTTCCTATGAAAAATAAAATCCCAGAGATTCTATCAAATTTCCAGGGAAGTCTTAAGCCACAAAGGTAATTTTCAATGTAATTTGAAGGGTTTACCTGAAGTACTGAAACTTTGAACAGTCTGTCACAAAATGGACATACTTCTTCTAGTCATGTTAAGTATTTGAGGTTCCCTGAAGTGCTCTATACAGGTGCTGTATTCTCTTTCATTGTACATATGTTTTGGGGAACTCTTATTCCATGGTTCCCTTTTCACTGTTACCACATTAGAGTGCCCTGAGTCATGAGCTATGCATCAGATCTTTTTTTTCTTGACCATTCACTTTTTTTTCAGTTGCACTGTGAATTAGCAGGACTCTCATTAGGTCAGCTTTTCATTTATGCAGACTGTCCATGTCTGTGATTTGTGCTTGTACATTTCTGTGTAAGCGGGGCCAAGGGCACCAAGCTTCACTGCTGCCCTGGTAGTGCTGATTCAGTTCTGAGTCTGATGTGGTAGAGGGGCACTTACAAAACCAAGTAGTGCCCTTGTTTTTCTACACGTGCAGCAAGTTCTTAAGTGCAACCTGTTTAGCTCTCTCGTCCCATCGAAGACACCATGTCGTGTTATTTTACAAAGAAAAAGGTTTGTTCATAACCTTTGGGTTTTGTTTGTCTGAGGGTGTTAGAACCTAACAACTCTAGGCATGATTTTGAATTGTATAGCCCAGTGTTCTTACTGAAATCCATCAAATAATCTCATTAAATAGGTGGATCTCATTGATAGAAGCAGAGTCATCATATGAAAAGAACTGCCTTTAAAAATAAGCATCTCCATTTAGCCTGGGATTAGAATCTTTGGTGTTTTCTGCTCATCCTGACTTTTTTTTTTTAATGTATTACATAGAGAAAATTATAGCATTTTTAGACTTTTATCACCATCTTTCTGTACTTAGTTGTGTGCTGATAATGTTTGGCCTGTTTTTCTGTTGCTCTTTTGTATCTAACTCCCCCTTCCTTTAAAAAACAAGTGGGAGATCTCACTGTAAAGTAACAAGACACAGAAAGTGCTTTACTCAGAAGGCTTGCTACAGCTGAATAATAAACATACTAATAACCCCTACATGTCTCATTTTCATATACTCAAATATATGTATTTTAAGTGCAAGTGAGGAAGGGAAACAATGGATGGTTAGAGATTGTTAAATTATTTACTGGAGAGTAAATTCCCTGAAAAAAGAAGAGAGAAGAGAAGCAGAGTTGCAGGTCAGCAGTGTCAAGACATTCTGCATTGCTTGTGTTTATCATCATGCAGAATCTTTTTATTAAGGCAGTGCAGAAAGAATAGATTTATGGACTGAAGGTACAATGTTTCATATGTCCATATCCATCTAGATTGACAGTTCCTACCAAAATGAATTTCCCAGGAGAGATGGTGTTACTGGTGTCAGTGGATGGCATCATTTACTTCAGTGTTCCATTATTAAATTGATAACAAGATAATTCCTCTGCTTCTCTGAGACATGACAGGTTTTACAATTGTTAACTTTCTTAATGCATGGGATTTGATGTTCTAGGTAGTTTTTAATAAGAAGCTTTCAGTTCTGCAACAAATCAAAATTTGCAAGATTGTACAGAAAAAGAGAAACCAGGCTGAGCATACAAGGCATCAAAATCAGGCTGGTTTCCAGAGGGTTATTTTTATAGCAGAAATGTTTGTGCTCCCATTGTTTTTCAATACTGCACATTTCAGTGTATTTGTGCAATACAGAATGTTTGCTGTGCTTGTACTCTTGTCTTGTACAGTGGGTGTTAAAAGTGTCCTGTACATTGGTAATTCTGGCTCTATTTTTTTGAGGGGGATCATTTCATCAGCCAGTGACCATTTTGAAAAGCAGAGGATGGCCACAGGTGGCACTGAATAGCACAAAGCCTCCAGGAGCTTTTCTGCTGGCTCAGTGTGGCACAGCTGGGGCTCATCCTGAACCTGATGCTGTGTAAGAGGCAGGGTTGGAGAGGAAGTCTCGTGTGCCGAGCACATGTGGAACTCACGAGTGTGACTCTCGTGAAGTGGAACATCTTGAGTGGAACAACCCAAAAATCCCGTGTTGCTGTTGTTATTCCCTCACTGCTAGCTTTTTGCTGTTGACACTGCATCTTAAGAGCTGTTGTGAGGGCAGTCTGGCCTATGGCCTGTATGTTTGACCCACTTGTGTGAAGAACTATGAGAAGTCCATCTGCAGCATGTGTTTTTTCCATGTAGATATTTACAAGGTTGTTTATTGTGTCGATGAAATAGCGAAGGAGTGCCCTATAAACTGTTCTTTGTGGACTTCTCACCAAGTACCTGGTGGAGCATGTGCTCTCGTAGCTGCACTTGGGCAGGACCTTCAGGAAATGTTCTGAGTGCATCAGCTTGTTACGGTGTGTGGGTGAGAGATAGTGTGGGTCAGGACTGAGTGTAGGTACCCCTCATTCTGACAGCTGGGGGATTTAATGCTGTGGAACAGTGATGCTGCTGCCAAGATCTCCTCTCCTTGCCTGCTTATGTAGAGGTGCTTTTTCTCTGGTGAGTGATGAACTGAACATCTTATTTTTGCAATTGCTCTAGGAAGATTGTATCATCACTACCAAGCTCCTTCTTACTAAAATTCCTGAGGAATTTTGATTTAAATTTTTTGAGTTTGTTCAGACTATGCAGGTCATGTGGCAAGGCTATACTGTGTTGTTTTCAAGGAAAAAAAAAGTATCTTGAAAGGAAGTTTGAGGTCTTTCCATCTGACCCGAACAAAAATACCTTTTGAAGTTTAGCTTGATCAACAGTAATTCTGTGGGTATTGAAATCTGGTTCTTATTAAAGTCTTCTATCTCTGCACCCCCTCTTTACACACCACTTATCTGGTTCCTTATCTCTGCTTCCCAAACAAATAGCTGTTAAAAACCCCAGTCCTTCAGCCTTCTTGAAAGCTCCTCTTGATTTTACAGCTTTCAGAGGAGCGGCCTTTAAAGGTGATGCTAAGAATCTCTTTCTATTTTTGCAAGGACTGTGCACTTAAAAAATAAAATACTGTGGATTTTTGTCAGTGTTTGAGAAATCAGAGAGGGGTGTTGTGGACGGCAGAAGTGTCTAACCAGAGCATCTATGGACACGATGCAGAACTGCCCTCAAGTGTGGTACAGCAATAAGAAGGGAGAGGCAGGGGAAAGCAAGCAGAAATTTGTGTGGCTGGATTTCCTGAAGTGCAGGGAGATTATGCACAGGCCTGGGAGATTAGGTTCGGGACAGATACAGACTCTGGCCAGTGTGAGATGACCAAAATAAATATGGTTATCACAGGCATGAGGCTAGAGGATTGGGATTTCATTCTGTATGTTGAGATTTTTTCTTAAATTTGCAGTGCTCATATTTAAATTCACACCACTAAGACTTTTTTTCAGACTGTTTGAGTGTACTTACTCCCTGCAGAGCAGTACAGGATAAATGATAATTGTCAATGTAGAGTTTTACTGCTCTCTGGCTTTAAATAGATGTGACCCAAACTAGACGCAGTTGTTGTTTGGCTTTTTTTTTTTTTCCTCCTTTTTGTTTTGCAACCTCTTGCAGTGAATTCTGTGTGCTAGGAAAGAAAGATCACTTGAAAACATACACAGTAGCAAACCTTATTCTTATTATTTCTTTTCATTCTATTGAATTCATGAGACATCCACATAGAGATAATGGATGAGGAAAAAAAACATTCACAAGGGAAATAGATTCTAGTTTAAGCTTCCAGGGGATTATTATAAACAGGGAGAAAAATATTTTAAGGATTATGAGAAGTACCTTGTCAGTGTTCTTTTAAGTAGAACAACTACTAATGCATTAGTCACAGAATTGTGTGAAATGTAGCTTTTTACTGCTTTAGCTACAGTATATTCATCTTATAATGGTGTCCTAACTGGTACATTACATACCCTCCCTTTTCCACCTCCCTTCCCTCCAACAAAACACAAGTTTTATTGTGGACCTTTTTGTTCCATGAATGATCAGGAAAAATGCTGAACACAGAACAGTGTGTGATGTTGCAAACGTGCATTTGTCCCTTTGTAGACGCTTGGGGAAATTGTCTGTTCCGTTGTGTGGTGCCGGGGCGAAAAGCCCTTGTCTGGTGACATCTGTCACAGAGATGGGCAGGGAGGGACAGAGTCAGCAGGGCTGCTGTGCTCCCCAGTGTGGGGAGGGGCAGCAGCATCTCCCACAAACGACAAAATAGCAGTTTGGATGGAGGAGAAGAGAGAACAGCATATACCAGCTATGATTTTGATCTGGAATAAGGAATGGGCCAGGGGTCCCACTGTGCTTCAATCATGCACAGTTTGCAGGCAGCCCACACTCGAGCTATGACAAAGCTGCAATTTAGTCAACCCTCATTTACCACTTACTACACTTTAGCAGCAGCTTCATTGTAAGATTGTCAGGAGTCCACTTTTGTAAGCTGGGAAGCGTGGTGCGGCCTCACACTTGTGGCTCAAACCACTGTAATTAAGCTCATGTCAGGTTGCCACTGAAAATTTCAGGAATCAAAAGAAAGGATGTGCTCTCCACAAATGCTCCCGGGCTGGGCCATGTGCTGGACTTCGGTGAGACACCAACTGTTTGGGGCTATTAAATTTACAGGGTTGGTAATGTGGTACATGGCACTGTAGGCACTGAAAAAATAAGTGAGAGGAGACTAAGAAGCTGCAGTGTGATACAGTTCTCATTCATTACTCTCCAATAAAACCTCTGCCATCTGTAAATATCACTTGTGATATTTACTTTGTTCTTGCTATTGTCTTTTAGGTAGGAGGAGATAATAGTCTATATTTTCTTTATTAATTTCCATGTGTGATTTTAGGAGTAGATCCAAACCTCAGGCATCACAGATAGTTCCCCTAAATGTTCACATGTGACGGTGATTATTTCTTTTTCTTGGGCACTAATTCTGAATGATAGGACTGTAAAGGTGTTTTGGGGAAGAACAGTCACTTGAGAAAGGACAGTTTTGTTAGCACAGAGTGCTGGGGGATATTCTTTCACCTAGGAAGTAAGTTTGGTTTCAAGTTATAAGAGAACACTGGGGGGGGGGAAAAACAATAAAATCTCTACTATTTTAAATTTTTATTATTCCCTCTGAGATCATGGCTTTCCTGTAATTTTTGTTTTCCGTTATTTTTGTTATAATAAACCACTGCTTCTGTCAAAAAGTGTGGGCTTAATTTTGAATATGAATCCTAAAACTAATCAATATTAAATTACCATGTTTTCTTAATTAACAGCTCTTTAAAACATCTTTTGTGCACTCCCAGCAGAATTTTCAAATTTCATTAGCAACACTTGATGTACCCTAACTCAACTACTTACGAATCTAGTCAGCCACCCTTGTTGTCTTACAACTTTTCCCACTGAAAAATTTGGTTTGTTTTAAAGCTCAATTGTGCAGATTTCTGATGTACTTTGGATTGTGACTTCAACTGTGAAAATCCTTATCATGTTGTCAGTGTCTGAGCTGCTGGGTTGTTTTTTTGCTTTAGTTAGTTTATAAAAAGCATGAATTTGACAAGATACAGTTTCTAGATAAATTCCAGTTGCTTTACATTTTTCTCATGTATAATTTCTTAGACAGATTGGTCACAATTTTTGCTTTTAAAGATTAAACTCCTTTAAAAGAGATTTCTGTTTATTTCCAGAGCCCTCAATTTATCTTGAATATTCAAACAGGACACAGAGCAGATTTTGTTTCATTAACATTTGACCTATACAGCTATATAAGATTTTTTCCAATCTAAAAAATTATGATATAGGAGAGAGACTCTTTTTGCATGTCAGAGGGGAATAAAAGCACGGGCAGTAATGATTGTGTGTGCTTAATGAAGAGTTTGGTTTTAAATTTATGCCAGAGGTGAGCACAAATGGGCACCTGCAGACAAAGCAGGCACTTCATCAAACACTTCCCTTCTCACCAGACTCCCATCCTGCAAATAGCAGCCAGAAGGGTGGGTGGGCAGTCTGCAGGTAGGTGGGCTCATTGCAGAGAATCATCGGAGCAAAACAATGGAAATAATGATGATGATATGTGGTATTGTCCTTTTAAATGAATAGAATGTAACCTCACTATGTCAAATTTTCTCCATACCTGCCTTACTTTTCAAGGTGTGTTTCCCTCCCTTCTGAATATACTACATATCCCCTCCTTCTTATGGAGGTAATTTGCGGGTTTACAGTTTCCAGCAATTGTGTGTGTTGGACAATTTTTCTACACCATGCTTTTCAGTATTTGTTTGAAATGAATGAGTCATTAATTCTCAGCATTATGGGAAAGGTTAAGAAAAGTGTTAAAATGAGGGGGTGACAGATTAAGCCCACCCTAGATATTAATGAGACAGTAAAACTTGTTTGGAAAACAAAAAGATTAAAATCAAATGTCACATTATCTGTCAATCAAACTTTCATGTGAAAGTTTCATGTAAGAGGGCCAAATAAACAAGAGCGTGGCCAGATGCTTCTCTGTTCTCCTCTCCTAGTGTTTCCTTTGAACATGGACTGAGCTGGTAGACTTCTGTTAAGTTCTATGATATCTTTCCTGATTTAACCTTTTAGCTTCTGCAGTATAGTTTTCTGTTGTGTTTTTTCTTCCAAATCCTTCTAAGAAGTCCTTCATGCAGGAGTTCCTGGGCTGATTTCTCTGCTTATCTGACCTCAAATATATCAACTTCAGAATTTCAGCCTTGGGTCCAGAGCACATGGTTTTATTTTAGTCTTAAATAGAAATTAGCACTGTTGCCTGAGCTGGGCATTGACCAGAGAAGTAGTTAACTTTCATTTAACAGTAAATAGCACTGTATGCAACTGGTAAGTTGTGTGTCTAGGTGCCCTCCCACACTCAGAAGAATCCTATTAGAACTTATTTTACCTAATAACGTGAACCTCCAGAAATGTTTTAGAGGGAACAGCAGCTGGAGACAGAACCTGAACTTGAAAGGTGCTCAGTGTAATGAGAAGGAAAGGCAATTACACAGAATAGCTCTGGGGAACTGGGGCCAGTCAGTGAATAGGAAATAAAATGTGCATCGTGGGATAACAAAGGCTGGAGTTCCCTGGGCCATTCTCCCAGGCCTGCAGATTTTCCCCACATCCTCTGGGACACAAAATAGTTGTGGGTGTCTGTCACTGTCCTAAAGTTGCAGGGCAAGAGACTCCAGGGTCTGGATTTGATGTATCCTGGATTCCTGAAGTCAGTTGGAATATTGTACTCATACACTGCCACGCTAGAGTGTAAACTCATGCACTGATGCCTTACCTACCTCTAAATAGTCAAAATGCTGCTGTCATTTGTATTAATAGTAAATAATGACTTAATTCCTCAGACCTCAGGAACGTGTGTGACAGTTTCCAGTCGGCTCTGTGTGTAGGACAGACTTTGTTCTCACTGCATTACATGACAAAGGAAATGCACATGGATAGAGCTTCTTTAAAAACCAGGGATGTGATAGATTGGTTTGTTCACTGTTTCTTGTCCCCAGTGAAGTCTGCAGCTGTATTTCACTCTCTAGCTCCTGGCAGACAGCTGGTAGTTCTCATATGCAGACTGTGCAGTTCATGGAGTCACAGTAATGTACAGTGTTACAATAATGTATATATGCTCTTTCCAGGTTCTGATTGCCAGCATCATGTGCAGCTATAACAGGGAGGACTGGACTGAACTTTCAAAAATGGCTGAGGTAATGGTTTCTAAATGTGTTTCCACTTTTTTTTTTTATTATTCTCCTTGAAAACAAGAGCTGCTGTAAGGAATTTCTTGAAAGAAAAAGATTCAAAGTGAAAAATGAGAATTTAAAACATGTACATTATAATTTGTTTATTCTGTGTTTTCATTAAAATGATGGAAATGTAAATTTAAAGGAAATCTGTTCCATAAAAATGATCCCTTGGATTTTTAAGCAGTACCTGGAAAGCCTTTAGTCTTTGAATCTATATACTTTTTATTTGCATTTTAAGCAAACCGTATATTATGACAGATGCCCTGATAAAATTTAATTCTACCTTTGAGAGCCTAACTTGATCTTACCTTGCCTAGAGGCACACTAGTTTGACAGCACCAGAAGAAATTTTGAATATAAAACTCTTGAATATTTAAAGTATAAAGGGCTCATTTAATGCTATTCTAGTTTTAATACAGACTTTCAAAAATGATAGCTGGGAAACTCAGCATATATAATAGCAGTCACTAGGCTTTCTATAATATCAATCCAGTCTTACAGAAATGCAAACAGACTATGCACCCAAAGTTTCTATTCAATTTGAGGAAAAAACTATTTAATAACATGTACCTGTGTCCATAGGGAGTCGTATAAGAAATACTTACCAGGACTGCACTAATTTCATTCAGAAAGGTATCTATTTCTGAATGGAAAGCAAAGTTGTTATGTTTAAATTGCAGTGAGATTTCCATATAAAGTATCTAGAGGAAATTAAAATATGGTGTTAACAAATATAAGCAAAAAAATTTACCTTTTTGTTATTGCTAGCATTAGCTCAGATTTAAATGTTTAAATTATAAATATGGTTTTATGTATGTATGAATAGAGGTGTAGGTATTTTGAATTTGTGTTTTCATATGGTATGGCAGAATGTTTGGACATCAATGTAGCTTTAATCAGCATCCTAAGCCCTCCTGTGATTATGTTGGTTGCCACTTCTTGATTTTCTTTGAGCATTTTGAACCTATGAGGAAAAAAGTCACTTTGGGGACTTAGGGAAGTGACATTAAACATTAATTATTAAACATAGCTTGGTGATCTTCAACACTATTTCAATTTATACCTGTATTTACCTAATTTACCATGAAATCATATTTTGGAGTCTATGCTTGACAGGAGTAGTGCTACTTTTAAACTGATTACGATGAATGGCTTTCTTGTGCCATTTGCTTCTGGATTTTTAAGCTGGTGATACTGCTGTCCAACTTTAAGACACATATTTCCAATCCCTGCGTGTATTTATGTTACCCCTTTAGAAAAAACGTGGTTCTTTAAGTGCAGTTAATGATGTGTAACCTACCTGACAGAATGTTCTTCTGGGAAGTAGTTGCTGGTGTCTGCCCTGTGGAGAGCAGCACTAGTTTGGGGCGCCCTGGGATGTGCAGCTCAAGAGCAGGGATGTTTAATCACACACGTAGGACCCTACCTGGGAGGTAGGTAATAGATGTGGCTTTCACAAGAGCAGAAACCCCAGCAGGTACCACGGTGTCTCAGCAGGAGGACGACCTATTCATCCAAAAGGTCAGCCTGTCAGGGAGGCCGACAGCCCTGGCACGGCCAGGCCCGCGGAGCCGGCCGGAGCAGGGAGGGTTCCTGGGAGTGATGGATGGCTTCTCCCTGCTCACACACTTCGGGAGCTGCTGAACCATGGCCACACAGCAGGAAAAGTTACTCCAGTTCAATAAGCAAAAACAAAATGCAGATGCAGAACAAAACCCCAGTTAGAGCCGCTGTAAGGCAACAGGAGGGATGTTGTCAGGCCAGAGCAGTTCAGAAAGGAAGAGGAGCGTGTCTTTGTGCTGCCCTCGGACAGCTCGGCTCCTTCCCCTTTTAATTGTAACTAATAGAGGGCAATGAGCAGGAATTAGCATGAATCATATGTTTGTTTAGGCTTCTTTTAATTGACCTCTTGTTCTTCAGAAGCAAATTTATTTAATGACAAAAGCTATGGCACAGTACAGGCGACTGCAGAAAATTTGGAGACTGAATCCATTAAAGCAAAAAGGAAAAAATTATTACTGAGTTACAGTTCTTCAGAGCACAGCAACACCTGTGTATCGCTGCCTGCCAAAGCTCTTAGTGCTGCTCTTAGGCCCTGTAATTGCATTTAATTTTTTAACATTTTCCAGAACCAACTCTTTATTCTGCTCGTATCTTTTTACTTTGTTTTTTACTCTAATTCCTTAAGAATCTTTGGAAACGACATCAGTTTTTGAAGTTTTTATCTCTAATGATCAATGCTTCTTTTCTAGGGTATGATAACCATAGCTTTTTCTCTTAAAAAAGAAAAATAAGTCAAATGTCTGAAGAAATCTATTTAACATGAACAGTAAATGCTACAGGAAAGAGTACATTACTTGAAATTAATTTTTCATTTTTTGTATTTTCATATGATTCATAGGTTGCTGGTGCTGATGCGCTGGAGTTAAATTTATCATGTCCTCATGGTATGGGAGAGAGAGGCATGGGACTGGCCTGTGGGCAGGTAGGACTCTAACCACAATCTCTTTAATGTCTCTCCAGCAATCCTGCACTGTCACATTGATAGTTACACCTCAGGGGGCAAGACACAAGCAGCAGATTAGCAGCTTGAGATTTTTAGGTTGAATGTGTTTAAATATTTAGTGATGAGGAAAAAAAAGGAGCTGAGAATGTACAAAATGGTTAGTTTTGCTGAGAACAAAAATGCATTATGTATTTGACAAGGAATACGATGAAAACAAAAAATTTCAAAAAAGTACATAGACAGAATTTGTTGATTTCCGTTTCAGTGCCCTGTAGATGTCTTTTAGACCACAAGCTAGTAATTACTGCATATATCAGTAATGATTTTGAAGAACATGAGATACACACACATTCCATTTCACAGTCTTTAACATATGAACCTAGCTGTAGTTCAGAATCACAGAAGGGGCCATACATTTTTGTAGTACCATGTGCAGGTAACACCTTCTCTTATAGGAACCTGTGTTCTGTAACCTACAAATTTCTTGGTTTATGTGGCTGAGATTGGAATTATCCATGCCTGATGTCTCTGCCATGTAGAAATCTGTTGCAGAGTTTATCGGTACATCCTATGACTTCAGTTAGGAGAATGCGTGTGGTTTTGCTTCTGAAAAGAAAATATACACATACAAACCCTAATTCTCATACTAATATCCTTTCGAAGTTTGTACATTTTTGCATGTTTTGGTCATGGTTTGAAATTCATTTTGGCTCTGAAAAATACCCAAATATGGTGAATTACAAGTATCTGAGAAATCTTGGTTCACATTCTTCCAGAAGAGATTATTTCTAGAGTTTGACTGTCAAAGTTTCCGAATTATGAAACCTGTTTGATTTATCATCTTAATACATTTTGGGGACAGGGAGAAGAAGAGGAGAAGGGGGATGCAGAGTGGGAATCATTATTATATACCCTAAAACTGACATATTGTTATTCATCTGGCCCTTTTGGCTAGTAAGCATCTTAATTCATCCTCACTTCCTCAGTTAAGCACAAAACTTTTGAGAACTGAGATGCAGTTGGTTAACTAAACCATTTACTTTCTAAAAGTAGGGATGCAATAGGAGCTTTAATCAGAGCAACACTTCAAGTGGATATACTTCAAGTATAGCTTTATCATAGCAATGCTGTCAGGCACTGTGCCCTGGGCATTTTATTGTTTTCTGTGAACAAAATTATGCCAATCTGGTCCATGCTGTAGATTATTATTTTTAATGAAAGTAATCTGGATGCTTTTTATGGCCAGTGGTCATTTACTGAAGTTATGATTAAAAATGGGAGAGAATCATAAAAGCCCTCCAGGGTAACACTAGCAAAACAGTAGTAGCTATTATTAATTTTTTTCCTGAATTGGATTTAACAGCAATTTGCCATTTTAGCCATCTTTGTATGTTTTTAGAGAAATTCCCTCCCTTCAGTCTGCAGAGCATAACTCAGTAGTTTGGCATGTCCCTGCCTGAGAAGGCAGGATGCTGTGGAAGGTGCAGTCTGGTCAGGGAGAGCCCTGGAGGTTCCACACAGAAGCTGAAACAGGCTCCTTTCAAGCATGGGGTTTTTTATGTTTTTAGGTATATGTTATTTTCAGCTTTCAGTGGTTGGAGTAATGTATGCATGTGAAGTTGCTTAGATGTGTAGTCAGTGGGGAGCTGTCTGGCTACATGAGTTTTTACATATCTTTCAGCTATTGTAAAATCAGAGAAGCAAATGCAAAATCTGAGCACTCAGGGCTATCGTGTGGATTTGTGACTCTCCATGGAAAAGATCAGATCCATAAAGAAAGAAGATTATTTTACATATACATATATGTTTTTATAATAATAAAATTTCTGTCTTCCCCATACAATATGGATAGTCTTTGGAATGCTTAATATATACTACTCTCCCTTAAACATTTTTCTGTGGTTTTTTAACTGTCTTATCAAAATGAGAGCTCAGAAAAGAATCAACTTCTTTAGATTAATGAATAAAATAAGCCATGTTTAGAGAGCCAGATCCTGATGCTCTTCCTCAGAGTTGTCGAAAATTAAATTATAATGATTTTAAATGTAGATTATTGAAGCAAAGGATGGGGATAAACGGGATTAAGTAATGATATGTGCAACAGGATTTATCAGTAACCCTTCAGGGGGCTTCCACATATGGTGGCCCCTGGAAGCCACATCAGAAGATACAAAAGTGCTAGATAGTATTTTGGTTTTTTTAGTATTACTTTTTTTTTCCCCCCCAGAGGTGAAGTGAAATAGGCCATACACGGGTGATGTGGGGAAGACAGGGCTCAGATATGCTCTGGAAAAAAAACCACCACTCAGTATCTGAAGTCAGGGCATGAGACTTGGAGAGGCAGAGCAGCTTTCCTGGTTGTACAGTGAAGCAGGTTTTCTTAAATCTTTTTGATAACATAATCCATGTCTTCATAGGAATTTTTTTCAAGGATTAGGTCTCTTTCATGCCTAAGCACATTAAATCCTCAGGAAACTACAGAAATTGCTGAGATGAAGAATAATGGCAGAAAACTCTGTATTTTTACTATTTATAATGTCTAACATGTTCTGCCTTTTTGTTGTTGTTTAGAAAAAAAAAGGGAAAGGAAAGGTTAATTACACTGTCTACTTTTTCTTCTCATCCAATTCTTATGGTGTGCCTACAGGGTAAGTGTAGAAATCTGGGAACATCAGATCTGTTTTTTCTCTATCCTGTTTTGTTATCTAGTCTCAAATGCTTTCACTGTTTTATATCAACTACAAATTTAAAAAGATCCTTGTATATCCAAATTATATATATAAAAATTGGTACTAAGTATGGCTGTTTGTTTTATACTGAATTACAGTTCTCAGCTTTTATTTGATTTTAATTCCAAGTCATTAGTGCAGACACTCTGGCGCCCAAACAGCGTAGCTAGCCAGAGGGTAATATTAAGAGGCATCTGTATTGCTGCCAATAAGTTACTTAAAGCTGGTTCTGTATAAAATGTCAATTATATTTACTAATGCTGATTAATGATAATAAAGCTAAGGTCTGTATTCTTTTGTAACAGTCTGCAACTGTATAAAAGTGGATATAATTAAAAATTGTAAGAGAATATGTCATTAGGTTTACCAGCACTAAAGCACAGATTTTCTTTTGATCACATAGCCTGTGTGTACAAAACATTTAATAGTAAGCATAAAGACAACATAGCGAAGAGCAGATTAATAAAAAATGAGTGTCACTTGCCCACTACAGTTCGTTGCTGTAGTAATTTTAGCATAAAATTATGAAAATAATAAATCAAGCATATGAGATGCTAGCACTCACATTTCAACAGCTAACTTGTGGTAGTGTATTTGTGGTGCACTTTTTGTCCTTCACTGGAAACCATGCAAAGATGTTATAATTTTACTTTTTTTTTACTTATCCTTCTAAAAAGTGGCATTGACTATTCTGAATTATTAATGTCATGTGAAACCAACAAATTTAAGTGTTTGTCGTTTTGGTCTAAAGGTCAACAAGTCTCTCCAGCTGCTCTGCCAAGAATGGATAGTTAAATTGAGTTGGTAATCTGGTTTACTTTGCTACAATGAAACCCCAGGTCTGAGAGCTGTAATGTGCATCTCCCAAGAAACATTAGAACAAGATCGATTAGGACAAGTAACACCCAAAGTCTTCAAGGTTATCAGTGAGTCTCCTTAGCCTAGTGGGCAGTGAAAAACAACAGAGGGAAGGAAAGAGCAGCCTACAACTACCTGAGAGGATGTGACAAAGATGCTGCAAGAGTTGCTACCAAGAGGGGAAGATTATTCTCTGTCATCCCGAATGATACAGCAAGGGGCAAATTGCAGGCTGAATGTTTCAAATTGTGCATTAGGAAAAGAATTCCCAACAAGGTATTGCAGATCGGGAATATGTTGTCTGGTGGAGCTGTGTACTCTCCATCTCTGGAGTTTTTAGGGCTCAGGCAGGCAAAGCTGTGGCCAACCTCCCTGGTGGTGGTGTTAGTCCCACTCTGAGTGGGACCTTCCAGTTCCTGCCCTCCTGGAGTTCATTCAGACAACCATTTCTGTGAATTCACCCTGTTCAATATCTAACCAAAGGCACTGTATTCTTTGTACCAGGAATAGGAAATGAGTACTGGATGAAAGGAAGCGCAAGGACTTGGGTGTTCAGTTGAAGTGAGATAATCAGTATGAACAAGGTCTCAATTCAAAAGCAACTAATCTCGTATTCAAAGATCTCAGCCTTAGTGCTATAAGCAAATATTGTAAAAGTTAATAGCATCCTGGCATATAACTATTACTCATTAATTAGTCATAGCTTCTAACCTCCAAAATATAAAAAATCTTGGCTATCTCAGCATTTAAGCTCTAGGTTTGGGGAATTATTTGATTTTTTTTTTTATTTTTAGTTCATATTGAAGAAGGAATGTATATGTCTCTTGTGAACACTGAAATCCAGATTCTGGTGGTTTAACCATTCAGATCATACGTGACATGAACTTGCTTTGTGGTTCTTTTCTTACCTTTATTTTCATTTTACTTCAGTTGTACTTGCTACAGTCTCTGCTGCTGGCTGTGCTTATGTTTATTGCCTGCAATTAGGAGACAAGTTTCATAAAAGCCTACATTGCCTCATTCAGAGGACGACAAATCTGTCAAAAACAAAAAGAAAAAAACCCCAAAGCCCTGGTTACTCTGTGAAGATGAGAGCTGACTGCATGGCACAATTAGATTTGCTCTGCTGTACCTTGGAAATGGGAAAGATGAGGCTGCTTTTTAATTGAAGTGCACAGCATAGCATGCTAATTCGCAGTTGCTCTGCCAGCAAGGAGCTTGAAGTATTTTAAATAAATGATGCCCCAAACAGAATTTGATTATATCTGTGTTCATGTGACATTCTACTATCAGCCTACAATAATATGCTGGTTAAGTATAATTCATTGAGTCCTGCAGGCAGTATTAGTTCTCGCTCTTCTCTTCTGTGTAAGTTATTGCAACAAATTAATGCGAAGTACAGCAGAGTGGTGCTACAGGGGCTATAGCAGCAGTGTGGACATTGACACCCAAAATCCAGTATAAACCAGCATGAGGTGAGGTTCGTGTTGGTGTTTGCAGTGGAGTTTCAGGATTCATACATCTTGTTGTTCTCTTGCATTGGCCACTTTTATCCATTTTGGCTGATTCCTCAGAATATAGTGCTAGATAATCTCAGTGTCTTTGTGTCTGCCACTGCTCTCTCTTGCTTTGGGGCATTTCTTGACCAAATGACCTCTTTCAGTCATGTTTCTCAGAGTCCAAACTGCTTCAAAGGCACTGTAAGTTCCATAAAACTGGGTAACTGGGGTGAGGAGGGGAATTGCCTTCTGCCGAAGCAAATGGATATGAAGAGGAGCCTTGATAGTTCAATTGAGGGAAAAGCTCAACAGGGGCAAGAAATTCAGTTCCGGAGAAACAAGGATTCCTTGGTTGAGGGGGTGATGCTGTTACTCTGCAAGTGCAGGGATGTGCTGCACTGGGCATTGTTTTGCTGGGTGGGAGTCTGGGATATGAAGGGAGAAGGGATGCTCCTGATTGCCTGCTTCAACTCTAACAAATGTAGACCTAAGCACACTTTTTCACAGGTCAGGAGATGTGTTTTGTGGACTTATGTTCATGTCCCACACTGATCATGGTCCAACATCATCCATCACAATGATAATTCAGTTTTATTGTTTAACCTCTTTGGATTCGTTTTCAATCTTCTCTGTTGACAGATGTCTCTTTCTTCTCTTTTTCTATTCCTTCGTTCTTCAGAACTCTCCTCATAAACTAAACCCTTTTGCTGAGTTACTTTCAAAGTAAAAATTGATTCAAGCGCTATTTCACTGGAAATCTGAGCAGGAGAATCTTGCTGTCTTTATGGTCACTCCTGGGTGGGTGACATCATTCATCTTCCTCCAGTACCTGAGAATTCATTTGTTTTCTGTTGCCATTGCAGGATTCAGGTGTAATTAAACGTTGTGATTTAAATGGATTTCTTGCATGGGTCCTTTATGTCCTCATGTATTCTATCTTTTAAAAGGAGACAATACTTAAGAATGAGGTACGACAGTTAATTGGTGTTTTGTCTAAAGAATTCTGCTTTTTATACACTCAAGGAGAAATGAATTGAAATGCAAAGTTTAATAAATTCATCATCAGAACTCTATTCTGTAATTTCATATTGTGGTTTGACAACATTTAATCCACTGTTATTGCTTTGAAGGATTTCTAATTGAATTACTCAAAAGACAAAATGGAAAATAAAAAGGGATTATAAATTCGGCAATAATGTTAACAGCACTACCAACTTGCTGGAAGTTTTTAATGACATGCTATGGCTGTTAATAAGGTTTTAAACACTGTTTATGTGTGGTGAATTATATTTATGTAAGGAAGGCATTCTCTACAAAATGTATTTCCTTAGCAAATGTAAAAGCAATTCTGTTTCCTTGAAAATCATGAAGACATGAAAGCAATTTGGTTTACACTTATTTTCAATCTTACAATGATGGAAGCACTTCTGCTGAAATTCACATTGTGGGTGACAGATGTCACAGAGAAGGTTAGTTTGGTCACAGTATCAGTGACCTGGCATTTTTTGGCTGTTTTAATGACACTTCAATAGCCTAACAGCGATGAAGTATATAGTGAGTACTTCCCATAAAGGAACAACCCTTTTTTTTTTTTCAACCAAATAGCAATCTGTGCTTGTTCTTGAGAAGTTTTCAGGAGAGGGAAGTAGAGAAAACTTGAGCAAATGCCCAGGCCCTTTGGATTGCCTTTGGATATGTGATTGCACCATGAGGCATTGCAGTTTTTTGTAACCATGATATCTGATAAACAGGATTTACTGGAAACAAAGTGATCAGCAACAAATAACTGTGCAGGTAAAAAAAAAGATATTTTAAGATTGTTTATCTTGGTGCACATTAATAGTATTTCTTTCTATGGTTTCAGTATTATGCCAGTGTTTGATGAAGTTAACTAGCAATATATTAACTAGTCTCTTCACTGCCTACACGAGAATTTTCAGGATTAGACTCATATTTATTTGAATTTAGCCTCAGCTCCTAGGAAAGTCAGACAGTTTGTTGGGAAGCTTGCTCTTTACAGTAGGCCAAATCTGAATACATGCCCACTTGATGACCCTTTTAAAACTGAGTGGCAGATTCTTCTCAGAGCATAGGTTTTAAATTCCCTAGTTTCGTGTTTCAAAGGTTTATGCTTTCCTCAATTATTTAGTATTTTCTGCCTTATTATTATAGGAAAGGACAGAGCTTGCCTACCTGACCACAAGAGAAAGCTATTTGTAGCTGCAGCCTTGACATATTCGAGTTCTGTGCTTCCCTTTAGAATATTTCACGTATGACGTAAACCTAATCAAACCCTTATGCCTTCTAGCAGGTGACCTCTGCATGAACTAAAGAGCTGAAATATTATTTAATCATGCTGCATACCACTTTTTACAATGCTATGAGAAACATTCGTTTGACTGGCTAGAAACAGCCAATATAAAATATTTTGTTCTGTCAGGGGTAAAAAGGCATTTTTATTAGTCAACATTTTACGTACATCAGCACTGTTAAATAAATCTTTTCAGCCAGTGTGTTTAAGAAGTTTACTAAAGGTAGATGTGCAGTTTCATGTTTTCCACTTGGAATATTTAAGCCCAGTTGATATTGGAACAAATAATTCGGTAATTTGGACTGCCAATCTGTGCATCAACCTTTCAGGCCAACAGTTAGTGATCTTTATTCTGAAAACCAAAGAAAATCGTCTGATTCTAATGCTTTTAATATTGCATTAAAATCAATAGCTCTAAATACTCATTGCTAAAATTTTAACGGACGTATCACAGTGAAACAAATGGACAGTTTTCCCTACGATGTAAGGTAATTTTAAACAAATATAAAGTGTGTTTTAGTTAATTTTTAAAGTAGAAAGTTTTCTAACAGAGATGTTTCTCCTGGTTGCTTGGAATAACATTTTTAAATTAAAAACAAATGAAACAAACCCCAAACATTCAGAATAAGGAAAATAATTATGGCTCAACCACCTGCACAGTGAGAGGAATCAGTTTTCAAAATAAATTCAGTTGTTTTTCTCTTTGTGCTGGAGAGAAAACAAAAAGCTTTTCTGTCATCTGAAAAGGGAGTAATTATAAAGCTGACTAAAGGCAGCAGCCAACCTTTCAATTCTCAGTTGTGCTTGATCTTGACATCCCTCTAATTGTTGTTCTTACTCCCTACACAAATACATGTTTTTTACTTTTCTGTACTGGTCAATCAAAACTCTCCAGCTCATTTTTGACCTTGTCCCTCACGCAGGTTTTCAGTCATGAGGTGCGGCATTATCACAGAAGGGATGTAGGAGTGCCATCCTGCTAATAAGATGCCCAAAGAGGATCTCCCACACAGCTCTTTGATAAATGTATTCTTGAGTTTGGATGCTGACCTATGTTAAAATTGGCAGCTTTTAGATTAGATATGTGAAAACCCATTGGAGTGGGTTCTTTTTGTTTAGCTTATTTTTCTCTGTTATTTAACATAGGTTAAGCATCATTCATTGGCACAGCTCCAGTAGAATAGTACAATAAACTCTGTAACAAGTTACTTTTCCATTTATTTTTAATAAAGTAAGGCAATCAAAGTTTTTTTGTCTTGTGCTTTTAGCATCTTTCAAAAGTTCTAATTAAAGAGCTGACATAGGGAGAAATACTTGTGATTGAGAAGGAGAGTAAGAAAGAAAAGGGAGAAAGGGATCTGCTAAAACTGAAAAAATTATTGAAATTCTGATTCTGTAGAAACCCCTTATGTGTCTTTTAAGGTTTATTTTGTTATATGCTTTTAAATTTAAAGGGGTTTTTTTTATGTACACCAATGTGTTCTTTCAGTTTTTCAAAGTAGTCTGGGAAGAGTCCGTGACTCCTTTGAGAAGTAGGAGCCCCAGTCTCTTGTTGGCTTTTCTCAGTGGCCACTATTATCTCTCTCAGTATAGGTCTCAGTATAGACAGGGTCTCAGAGTTATGACTTCTCAGTTCAGCCATGACCAAAACCATGACCTAATCCAGAGGGACTTGATTTAGCCCAGTGACACATTGATATCACTGGAAGAAAAGGAGAATCTCAATTAGGCTCTCCCGAGTGGAACTTGCAGTGACAGATCTGAAGGAGCAGCTGATCAAATTTTGACACCTTGCTTGCAGCTTTGCTTTAAATTAATAAAGTCCAAGCATCTAGGAATGGAGCTAGGTGACAGGAGTTTTTTAGTTCTTATAACTTAGCACAGGAAAAAGAAAGTTGAATCAGGTCTCTCGATTCTCACTTAGATTTTTACTTTGGCAAAAACATCTATGAATTGGGAGTCATTACTCTCTGTAAGGTTTGTGTTTGTTGGGTTTTTTTAATTAAATTTAAAGCTAGAAATATAGTCTTTACATGGTCTTCAAGTGGTAATGTTTTGACCTAATTAATAAGTCTATAACCAAAAGAAAAGATGTGGTCTGCAAAAATGAATGGGAATTTTCCAAGCTATACTTCTACATCTTAATATGCAGTATTTTGTAAGCAAAAATGTGCTTGTTTCACAAGTATGACATGCTTAGTTATGTAAGTCATATGATATCTTTTCAGTTTAAAAATATTAGGTTTTGTTCAAATTATAAAGAGAACATTTTGCTATGTAAGAACAACATAAATGTCTTCATTTACTCCATAGACTTTTTTCAAAAGACTTTTTAAAGAAAGGAGCATTTTAAATTGTGTAAGAGAGTAGAAAATAAGTATGTCCTTGAATTAAATCAGTGAACAATAGTCACAATGCACATTGTTGCTATGGTAGTTTAGTTAAATGGTAACTATGTGGAATTTGCTTAATTTTTCTCCTCTGAATCTCTGATCTTTTAGAAATGCTTCCAAAAACCCCACCTCTACAATCTCCCTTCACATTGAAAAGACCTGTTGTTTCAAAGTGCAAGTTAATTAATAAAAGCTGGTGGCTTCAGTGGGATGAAACATTTTTATTCTCCTACAACAAAATATGAAATTATTCATGTTTGGATGTTTTGAATTTTTATCCTGAACAGGATTTTCATGTACCATTTTATAGAAGATATTTAATGAGATTTTGGATTTTGGGGAGTTGGGTTTTTTTTTTATTTGGCTAAACTAGTACACTTTGGATCTCATGCCAAAAAGCATTGCAGTATTGACTGGAAAAGAGTCCTGAATTCTATCATTATCTCTAAAAGTTAATTGTCTGGTGCTGGTTTCACATCACATCACATCATGGATTCTTGCTGGGGGGATATAAGCTCTCAACCAGCAGCTACGTTTTTGTGAAGCTGACCAGGCTAACCCAAAGCCTCTGATGTAATTTAGGCCAGTTTTTTTTAATTTTTCCTAATATATATAGAGAGCTTCACACAGAACCGTGAAAACTGTTATTCCTGCCTTAGGTTAAACTGCTTCATTTCTTTCTTTTTGACAGCTGCGGTCAATAGATGTTGACCAAAAGCTGTCAAATTTCCTGAGAAATGAGGAAGAATTTTTCACTGCAGACGAGAAGCGGAGAGTTATTCATCTTCTATCCTGGGAAATCCTTCCCTTATTTTGACAGGCTTTAAACAAATTGTTAGCTTTAATTAAGTTTGAAATGGGACAAATGACCCACCTAAACTGCTCCTTTCTAGGATGTAACAAGGCAATAAAATTAACCATGAGATTCTGCAATGGTGATTCCCTACAGTGATTGACTGTAGTTCTGTATTTAGGTACTGTGGACATTTTGTGTAGGTTTCAAGACAGTTTTATGAAGGAAATGTTGGGCCTCTCATAGGAAGAAGAAATAGCTGTGTAAAGGATAAATAGTAAAATACACACAGACACACAAACATATATATGTGTGCTGAAGGCTACAGATACTGATTTGCAATGCTTTAAGCTGGAATTCCCATACTTCTACTTTTTCCTCATACTGTAATGAATAGCAAAGGAGTAGTTCTTCACACACAGAGTTGGGCTTGTTTCATTGTTTTGTTTTTTTTTTTTTTTCTTATTTTTTGTTTTGTTTTGTTTTTTAAGTTATGATTTTCTAATGGTTTTCTGGATCCATATTTAATCTGGAAAAGAAATATGGGAAAGATATGTTTAAAGTAACAGTTTCTCAGGCTAGTATGCCCTCATTCAGTTTATGGGATCTCTGTAGAAGATGCAGATCTACACATTGAGCTGGTAGATTGGATTGAATATGTGAGGGATCTGTAGAAAAGATCATTACTCACTTTCTAAAGCTGCTCCAAATGCATCCTGCCCCTGCTTTTCCACAGTGCAGGTGGTAGCAGGTAGTGCCACTGTGATGTTCAGGGGGAGAGTAGGGTGGTCTAGAAAGTTGACCTGCTGCATGGTGGTTACCAATAAATGGAGGAAGATCCTCTTCTCCTTTCTAGCTTTTTAGATGAGGGTGCGTTTGAGTCCTCTTGAGCCATCAGACAGCAATTTGACTGAGGATAGGTTTAACTCTTGCGCAGTACACTGTTGTTGAATGCAACAGTGAGAGTAGTACGTGTATTAAATTTAACAGCTGAGTCTTGCAAATTCTCACCCAGAAAGCTTTTCTTATGCTGCATCATTCTTGTAATCATAAAAGCACTCCCTCCTTATCCCATAGCTATAGGTATTATTTGAAAAATCTTTCTCCTGCTCAGAATGAGAAATTAACTGTAGAATATTTTTATATAAAAAATTCCTGCAATGCTAATAGATACAACAGGAATACAAGATTTCTTTCTGAAGAGCCAGTACAGAAAGAAAATCGGCCATGAGAAGAATGTTCCAATAAGGAACTTTTGGTGCCATTTGCCTACGCTTGCCTAGCTATATATAAGAAATCCCATATCAGCTTCATGTGAGCTAAATTAAAAAAAAAAAAAAAGACAAAATAGGTCCTCTGTAACTTAGAGTCAGCAATTAAAATTGCAAACATGCTGACATAATCCATTATTTAGCCATAAAACTCGTAGACAACAGTATACCTCAAAATAGTCTTGTGGCCACCAAAGATTTGATGTGTATGAGGAAGATTAGGCTTACTCTTGCATTAAATAGAAGAAAGTATTTTAATTTCTGAAATTTTGTTGTTTAGGTTGTTGTAGTCAGTGATAGATGAGGTTTAAGGACTTTACATGCAAGGTCTTACTGCACCTTACAACACTCTGTGCCCTCTAGAGCCTCCCATCATCACAGAATAATGGACCAGCACAAATCATCAGCATGAGGTGTGGTGATAAATCCAATAGGTCTATGTAATGAAGCCTTCATACATGTGTAAAGTCAGGATTTTGTCTGAGAAAAGTTGCATTTTCATTCTTTCCAGAACTCTACGTATCCCTGTCCTGTTCTTAGTGAGACAGACTGCCGCCCTTATTTAGGGACAGCCTGAAAATTGCAAGATATGGTCCACTTTCTGTAGTGCCAATTAGACAAGATCAACTAATGTGCTGTACTGAGTATTAACCTTTCTTATGAAGCTCTTGGGGAAAATTCTGAACAGGTTTGGGGGGTTTTTTATTACATGTTTCAGACTGCTATTTGTATTCCCTCTATATATATGCACACAGGTGTATGTACATGCACTCACACACGTGCTTCCTGAGGAGCATTTGCATAGTTAACGCACACATTTGTTACCCTAAAGTTGTTGCAATTCCATCTTTTGCATAACTCGAATGCTCTGAAAATCAATTTAAATCCAAATATTAAAAATATTTCTGTTCTTAATGTGTAAAGTATCTCATGGTTTAAGGTCGTCCAGAGAATCAGATGCAGTTTTCTGCCAGACAAACCTTTTCGAGTCCTTATGCAAATGACTTTTGCAAAACTGGGCACCAAAGCAAGGTGAGTTGTAGGAGGTGCACCTCAGGCTGACTCTCCTTTCTCCATTTATTAAACAGGTATAATAGTAATTATGTACCTCAGAGAATTGTAAATATTGTGCAGTAACAGGATAGTGCAAAAAGGAGGGCCCTAAAAGAGCACTGAAAATAGGTCACAATAAAAAAATTTCCAAAAATCTGCAGCCAGACATTTCCATGGTAATCTCATCATGGTTTTGTTTCTTTCCATGAAACACAAGGAGAGGTGACCTACTCTGTGCACAGCATTTTCACGCTGCTTTTTAAACATGCAGGATGTATCTGCCTTGGGGGTGATAGGACAGGGGATTCATCTCATTACTGATGCCAAATGCAATCAGTAGACAACTTGCTGCTTTAATTTCTGAGGACTTATAGTTATGGTTGTAGTTAAGCTTATCATGTGATCATTTAGAAAAAAAAAGGTGAATAGTTGTTTTTCCTCTAGTATATCTACCCATTGGCAATGAGTAGTTAGGATTAAAAGCTTCATCTAGCCCAAGGCTATAATGAATATTCAGGAAAAATGATTCTGTACTGTTGCTTAGGGAAGTAAAAAGACAACCCCTGTAACATTCAAATCTCCTGTGCCTTTGGAATAAACAAGCATTATTTGATTAACAGGAAGACAGAAGACACGCTGATGTACAGCTTATACCAAAAGAGACTTTATATGGTATTAAATTACTGACAGATTCTTGTAGGTACAGTGCATGAATCAATATTATATTTTAGCCGATGATAATTTTACCAAGCTTTTATTTAGATGGAGTTTGTTAAAAAAAAAATTAAAACGCAGCAGATAAACAAAGTGCGCTGGCAATGGATGTTGCAGTCCATTGGAGCGTTTGTTCGTTCTTCCACATTGACGCACAGTGCAAAATTATGCTACACATTCTGTTACAATCACACTGTATCATTGTTAATGAGAGAACCAACAAACCCAGTTATGTGTAATGAAAGAAGGTAATTTTTAGCAACGTGGTAGACACTGAACCAAAAGCAGCACAATGCTCTACTAAATTAAGCAGAATAATATTTTATTTAGTTCATATTGTTGGTTTTGTGAATACAAATGCCCAGCTGTTTTTACAGCTAGTAACATTTTACATATCAAGGCTTTTAGAAAATATTTCTTGACTATGCAGGCTTTATCCACCACTTTATCAATGATAAAAGCTGCAGGCGCTTTCATAAACTTAGGTTGGGGTAAAAAAAGATATTTATGTCGTATTAGCACTGACAGTATGTTTCATAATGTGATTTACTGGCATCAAGATTCAGTCTTTCACAAGTTATATGCTCATCCTTGAATGTTTTATAAATCCAAGAAAGAATTGGAAAAAGCAATTTGTGAATTGGGGTCAGTCTTTCAGAAATCCAAGTAGATGGGAGGTTCTCGATCGGTTAAATGAATTAGGCAAAATGAAGCCTTGTACTTATCTCTTCAAAAGTAGTTTTTTGGTATCATGCTACTCACTTTGCTAAATTTGTGCCTGAGTTTAAAACTTTGCTGAATGGGACAAATAATTATCCTCAGAAATCTGAGGTTTTGAGCTGCATTTCTTTGGTCAATGATTGCATTTAGAAGTGAATTCTCTATTTCTAATCACTTTAGTTTTCTCAAAGTTGTGTTCTTGTGTAACCTCTGCAAATTGGTCTTAGTCTAAAGGCACGCAAGCTTCTGTGGAGAGGTTGTGCACAATCCAGTGAACTTCCCACGGATTATACAAATGTAGTTTATTCATTTCCTGTGAAAATTTTGTCCAGTGATATCAATATCTTCTGATTTCAACCATCTGATTGCTTAGAATGCATTTTTCCAAGTCGGAAAAGTAGGAATACTATATCGGCGGATATAGTAGGGAATTACGAATTTTATAAACTGGCAAATAACTTCTCTTAATGATCTAAAGAAGAAAATGTGAATTAAAGCAAAACCAAGTGAGGATATTATTCCTCTTTGTGAATACATTAGTTGTCTGTAGAGCACAAAAGCTCTGGTGTTCTCAGCCAGTGACTTCATGACAGAAATCCCTCTGGCAGCAGGGACAGTCAGTCTGTGACCACTGGGCACTCCCAGTGTCACTGCTGGGACTGGAGAGAGGATGGGCTGAGGTGACTCTCTTATGTTCGCTCCTGCACCAGGACAAGTCTGAGCAGGAGGGTCTGGAGGCAGAGCAAGGAGAGAAGGAGGAGGAGGGTGGAAGAATGCATCATCTGAATGTTCCAGCACAACTCCTTTGTAGGACTTGCAACTGTAAAGGGAAGCAGCAAGATACATCACGTTTGTGTGGCTTTTGGGTGTGGCACAAGGGTAAACTGACATTTTTTAAAGTTAGCCAGCATTATCTTCATACAAGATTTAGTTAATGTCCAAATTAATTGGACAAAACATTATGGGGGAAAAATAACCTTCACAAATACCTGTTTCAGTTCAGATTTGTCAGAGTTAATGGGAATCCTAATTTTTTTTTTGTATAAAATTCCTCACCTTTCTAATTACTATCAGTAATTGTCTCACTATGCAACAAAACACTGTTTTAGCTTCTGTTTCGTTTTTCAGTGTTTACTCACTAAACATTCCCTTTATTTTTTCCCCCCTTGGAATATTAACTGAAATAGGATGAAAGACTTTACCTCCTTCACTTCAATTTTTGAATTATTTTCCTATTAATTTACCTGTGATTTTATGGGGACCAAAACCAGGCAATATTCCAAGGCCGATACAAGTGAGCGTTTCAAAAGGACTTTTTCAAATCATGTGCTGTGCAATCAGATATTTAAACTGTCTACTAGCATGAGAAATAGAAGACCATTCCATTGCATTAATTACATTAGTCTTGCTGTGTGAGAAGTAGAACTGATTGAAAATAATGATCTTTACTTACTTTCAGGGGAAAACACCAAACAATTATTATTTATTACAAAAAACAAACTAGTTAACTTGTCTTAGGTGGGATGAAAATTGGGGTTTATGAAAGTCATCTTCCAAAAAGTTATTCAATCTGGTTTGAAAAAATTTATTTTTGAGGCATTAGTGTGTGTTGGAGTAAGAATTTTTATGGCAGCACTATAAGCACAACGAAGTCAGCATAATGAGTTATTTGGTGCCAACATCATGAACATTATCACAAGGATTTCTAAGGAGAAGAATTAACATAAAGGATATACAATTCATGTCTTCTCAAGGGTCTCTCATTTCTGCATTGGGCCTCAAGGAAGCTCAAAACAGAAATGACAATCAAAGCTGCAACTACTTTCATACTGCTGGTGCAGTGTTTCATACATGTTTCAGGGTGGGAGATCACCATTTCTATTGGGATACTAGAGCTAAATCTTAAAATTTTACTATTCATCTCAAGCACTGTGTACTTTCTAGTAACACAGCCTGTGGGGTTTTTGTTTGTATTTAACCGTTGGTGTAAAAAGGAAAAACGGCACGGGGATATTTCCTTTGTGTTCACTAGACTGGCAACCTTGGTGTCTACTGGATTGTTTTAAATTAAATTTCATTTAGTCTCATCCCATTCTCAGTTACTACATAGCAATGCAGCTCTCTGAGTTTTTACAATATCCAAACGGGAGAAGATTATTCGTATATGACAGATTTAATTATCTGAGAGGGTGATAAAGACTTAGTAAATGTAAATAATTGCTGCTGCACTGATTAACCTACCCACAGGTAATACTTGTGCTAAATCTTTTAATGGCACCATTCAATTTTTAACTAGAACATGCACCATGTTCTACATGCATCAGTATTGCAAATTGAAGAGCATTATCAATTGCCCACAGAAAAATAAAACAAGAGTTACATTGAATAAGAACCCTTGTAGATGCCAGATGCAGGTGTTAGTTCCACTGAGCTGTCCTCAGTGGAAAGGGTAGTTGATTACTGTCTACGTGAGATGTATTCCATAAGAGAAGTAAATGACTGGAAATCAGGAAAAGCCAACACTTGAAGATTTTGATTTCTGGCTTTAACAGAGAAGATTTTGATCTTTCATTTACACTATGGCCATCCCAAGTTATTCTCAGAGTCCAGAAATGCTGAATTGCATTCTGATAGCCCTGCAACCTCGATTCATCCTTGTTCTGATCAAGGCATGATCAGACAGTGCTTCAGGTTCACAGTATTTTATGGGATACTGCTTGTTTTTAATGTACCTTACATCAAGTGAGACATTGAAACTGGAAAGTAATTTTTGAAATAAATGGGTAAAATAGTCTCTGTCATCCAAAATGGTATTTTCCTCTCTCTGGGAAGGTAACATTTTGTGATATCTTTGTCTTCTGGAAAAAAAAAAAATCCTTTTTTTTCCCACAAACTAGCCTTTCTGTAATGGATTTGCAGTTACTTGGTGTGTCTGAAATAAGTTAACTAATGAGATGAAGTTCAGTTCTGATGTGCAATTTCACAAAATTGCAGCATAGCCACTTAGAGCAAAGTTTTCTATTTCCTTAATATACCTTTTGTTCGTATTACTTTTAATTATGTTCTATATTTATCTGGTCTATTTGAACAGGATCCAGAGCTGGTACGGAACATCTGTCGCTGGGTTAGACAAGCTGTTCACATTCCTTTCTTTGCCAAACTGACCCCAAATGTCACTGATATTGTGAAAATTGCAATGGCTGCACAGGAAGGTGAGTGACTCCAGTGCACAAGTTGTGCAGATTTACTAATTTGCTGCATGGGGTAAGATAGGAACGTTACTGGAATAATCAATAACAATAGAAACTAACAGGAAAATACTTTGATGTATTTAGAATAAACACAGCAATCAAAGGTTTCCTAATTTTGTTCATGCATCTAGAAAAGAGCAATATATGAAAAGAACCACATTAGATGGTTAACAATAAATTGTATAGTGTTTCCCTACACGCTTTTAGTTCTATCATATTTATATGTTTACCATAGCAGTGTAAATCTCCTTATTCCTGTATTTAGTAGTGAAAATGGTGTGTGTGTTCTGAGAAAACAAAAATTCACTACTTGAAGCTTAAAATACAAGATGGCAGCAAGTAAGTTTTCAAGTAGGTGTATTAGTCCATCATTTAGAACCATGGTAATTGTTTCTTTGTCACATTGCTTCTTTTGTCTTGCTGCACAGAAGCCTGGAGGAGATGGCCACTGTTTTGGGGTACCTTCAGGTGTTGAACAACTGCTGTAGCAGGTCGTGTCCCACACAGCTGAAGGGCAGAGATCTGTTTGTCAGCCCCAGCATTTCCACATGCTGTCTTACAGCCCTTACAGCTCTTTCAGCTGATGCAGCCTGTCTTGAAGATACAGCTAAATTTATTAGCCCAGGATCAGTTATAAGGACCTTTCTGTGCATTCCCTTGCAGTTTGTTGCTTTTGCTCTCCAGCTGTTTATTTGAATTTCTAGTTATTTCAGAGTTTCACAGGTTTTCTTTTGTATTTTATCCTCTCTCGTTCTTATACACATTTCACAAAAACCAACTGACCTTTTCTTTCACAGGTGGTGCAGATGGTGTTACAGCCACCAACACTGTGTCAGGACTGATGGGACTGAAAGCAGACAGCACACCTTGGCCAGCAGTTGGTCGAGGACTGAGGACCACATATGGTGGCATGTCAGGTAGGTGTTGCCCTTTTTGATGCATGGTACTTCCTTGGAGGCTTTCAAAACATCAGGAGGTCCTTGTAGTGGGCTAGAATATCATGTCTGCAGTCGCACTGAGTCCTTAAAGCTCACTGCTGGTCAATGTTTCTAAGTCATGACAGATGGAACAGATTAAGTGTGAAGGCTCTTGGGTTGCCCTTTCCTTAATGGTAAAGCACTGCATCAGAATACTGTGATAGGGTCACTGGAGAGGGAAGGAAATCTCTTCCCTCGTGACCCTCGCTTTTCCTCAAATTTTTCATCCTGTCACAATTGTCAGGCCCCACGTTAGACAGAGGCTAATGAAAGGGCATCGCAGGGGGAAATATCAACAATCCAAATGCAGTGTATGTTTCATAGCCCAGTCTCCGGCTTTCCTCCCTCCTTCCCACTAAGTGCACCTTTTCCAGAGAGGTTATTTCTGCCTCTTCCCACTGTGGTAAAAATGATAGACAGCATTAGGCAAATATATGCATACTTTTGTAGCCTATTTCTCAAGATATACAAGAATATCTTGTGTAGCCCATATTTTCAAGT
The DNA here is from genome assembly GCA_008694505.1 of Cyanoderma ruficeps. Lineage (NCBI taxonomy): Eukaryota > Metazoa > Chordata > Aves > Passeriformes > Timaliidae > Cyanoderma > Cyanoderma ruficeps. The sequence goes on from VZDJ01001247.1 coordinate 8,283,142, forward strand.
TCAGCTTCACAGTTTAATTTTCAAACCAGCTGCAAAACTTTTACACTCCAGTTCAGTGCTGGTGCACACTAATGTATTAATCTATTGACCCTGTGAACTCTGTTGCTGTGACAACATAAACTTGGCCCTGCAAAGACAATACTGTGAGCTTCTTGGCTTTAGTGGTATGGAGATTAGTCTCCTTGGTGATGGAGGTAGCAGTAAATATACATAAAAGAAGTAATAGCATCCTCCCAATTGAGTCAAACACTATTCTATTGGATCCGCCTCCTACCTCACCCCAAAAATGTAATCAGAGGAGACCAGACAGGCAAAAATATGCTTTATTTTATGTGATTGGTGTTATCCTTAGAGAACCATAGGAAATGTAGCAAAAGATGACTTTTAAACAAACTTTAATTCAGATGAGTGTATTCAGTGGCAAATTGCGTTATTGCCTTAGATAACTACATAGAATTTGGAATTTTTTAGAGAATGCTGAAAAGTAAGAAGGTGATAAAAATCAGAAAAAATCATTATGCCTATCCCATAATGGTTTTACAGTGACAGTCCAATAAGATGTTATATTTTAATATTATGCAAAATGGGAGAAAGAGGAGAACAAGAAGAGAGCAGCTACAGCCCATTTCAATTTCTCTAGCCTGCCATGTTGACAGGAAAAGAATAAAGGAGGTCACAGTGGGTGCTGTGCATTAAAAATTAATAAAAGAACTATTGCAGTAGTATTTTATGTAAGTAACACCATTCACATTTTCTCATTTAAGTTGCAATTTGTGAATATTCCTTCCTACCATAATTCTGCCTAATAAAATCTATAAAATGGCTGCATTATGAGAAGTGTGTCTATGTCTCAAATTTGAAACATGTATGTCGTGTAAATTACAGTGGTACCTGCATGCTCAGTTCTTAGCAAGGCTGTATCAGCACATCTGTAGTTTATAATACTAAATGGACCCAAGGAAAAGTTCTTTCTTTATTTTATATATATATGTGTGTTAGTGTGTGTAAGTGTACATTTTTTTTCCTGAAGTTTTATACGTATCAGAGGGGATGGAAAATGACATTTTAGGATGCACTATTACCTATGACGCAAATCTGCTTATTTTAAAAATATTTAAAATACTGGAAGTGCTGTCAATTTATTGTATTTTGAAAGAATCATCACTGGGTCCCAATCCCACAGCTCCTCGCACAAAAGAAAGCCACAGAGCCAATAAAGTCAATAGCTCAGCAGCATGTTACAATACTTCCTGCTCAGCAGTCAGGTCTAGCAGTATACAAATTTCCAAAAGCAGGAAAGCAATTTTAAATCAGGAGAGCTAGCATGCTTACAAGAAGACAAAAAGTGGGAGAGCGTGTCATCTTGTCAGAGCAAGGGGCAGGGTGACCATTCTTCTGTTCCGGCTGTGCCGTGGCGGAGACATGTGGCCTGCAGCCAGACACTTGACCTTTCCGTGCTCTATTTCTCCTGTCTGTGGAATGGCAGGAACACCACCTACATGCCCAAAGGCTTGGTGGGAAGTGCTCTGTGGTCTTGGCATGAAAGTCGCTTCACAGCATAACATATTGGGTTTCTATTTTGCTGAGCGTAAATCTGTTTTGTTTTATTATCTGATAGAGTCAGTAAGTTTTTGTTGTTTTTTCCAAATAATTCCTCTCAAGAGAGAATTAATTTTTGAAGTGAAAGACAGCACTATTATAGAAGCAATAAGTCTGGTTCATTTTCAGCATGTTTTCCCAAAGCACAGCTGGTTCATTGTTCTGTCGTGCACAAACCTAGGGCAGATACAGCACACAGCCAAGCTGGATCAGGCTTTCTGGATTTTTCTATGTGCATATATTCTGGACTAGCAGTGATGCTCACATGGCTCAGAGGTACAGAGAGTGAGGCAGGAGCTCCTGTCCTTCAGGGTGCCACACTCAGGGTGCTGTGTGGGTGAGGTGAGGTGGGAGCTGGCCCCAGCCCTGCGGGGGTCTCCGCACAGGATCCCTGTAGGTGTCCTGGGGAGGTCTGAAATGACTCAACACTGGTGACACTCAGCATTATCCAGCCCCTGTATCTGTCTGCTGGCAGTGACCAGGCCGCGGGACGAGAAGTTCCAGTGTTCTTCAGGGATTTATAAATTCACTGTGCCCACAGTTTGTTAGGGCAGTGCAGGTTGCCTTTCTCCAGGGGAGTGCAGACTCCCTCCTCTGAGTTTGATGAAAGTTTCCAACGAAGAGCAAATAACAAAGATGTGTTAATACCTGGCCCAGCAGCTGCCCCACATTTTGACTGACAGACCTCCCTGTCCTCCAGTGTTCAAAAATGTCCTTCTGTGTGGCCATGTACTGAAAAAATATTTTCCATAGAAAATTTCCCCTTGGCCTCTTCATCCCTTCTGTTGTCTGCCTCAAGTAGAAGCAGCTGTATGCAGGAGGCTCATTCTTCATTTTTCTAAATGAGCGATATTGAAGCAGGAATTTGTTTTTATAATTTCTCTTAAATTACTAAATTATAGGTAGTTTCCTATGATTTATCTAACATACACAAAATCATAAGAAAAAAAGTTGATTAACATCTTTTCCAAATCCTGAGGTGTTTTGAGAACAGACTTCTGTCTGGGTTTTTTTGAACATTTTTTTTAAAAATAGTTTGAAGAAGGAGAGACTTAATGAGATTACTTTGAAGCCCCCATTTAGTTTTGAGTTGTCACAGTCCATGTTTCCTTGCCAGCCGATGCTCGGGCAGTGACCTTCCTGTTTTGATCTAATTTGATCAGCTGAAAATCGCTAAGCTGCAAGAGGCATCACTGTTTCCTCCTTCCTACCCTCCTGTTTCTTGGGTGGTTTTGACAGGGAGGGATCCCAGTATCCCAGGTGGATGTTTGACTACTAGACTGTAGGATTAGTCTCTCTCTTCTCCACTTCCCTGCAAATATTGAATTATTAATACAAAGTGAAACAGCTCTCACAGGATACACACTCGTACTAGCACAGCCTGCTGACCTGCACATGAGCCTGACTTGGGAGAGCCAGGTTTAAATCCCAGGTGTAAGCCCAGGTCATAGCTGGGCCCCCTGGATTCAAAGTTTACCCTACAAATATTGAGCATTGCAAAATCTCTAAGGTTTTTATTCTTCTTTTACCTGTATCCTGCTAAAAAAAAAAATCAGGAAAAAATTTGCTTTAATTTTGATATATTGTTATTTTCTGAAGAAAATTAATTTCCAATTTGCACTGTGGAGCATTGGATGGGTCCAAAAGCTATGGTAGCCCTGCAGATTTTTGTGGCCCTGTTATCTGAAAAGACATTGTATTTAGAGGATCCCCTAGTCTTCATCCATTTTTTAAAATAAATTTACAAGAACTGCTCATTACTCAAAAAGCCTAGTTGTCCTAATGAACTCCATACAAAATATGGTTAAGGAAATAAACCCTTATAATGAAAGCAAAAATATTAAAATTAAGATACAGTTTTCAAGCTGTATAGCTGTTACATGTGTTTGCAGCATTAGAGACAGTTTGATTTCCAATATGAAGATTTTAGAATGGATCTAGCAGGATTTCAGGTTTGAGAATATAGAATATATGAGATTTGATTGTGGCTTCTTCCTATACATGGGCCAAGTATTTGCAAGGTTTATTTTTTGTTTATTAAAAAGAGGGCTAATTGTGAGGCTTTTTATCCTCACAAGGAATAATGACCTCTGGCTCTAAAAGAGATGTTTTAGTTTATATAAATACAAATTATTTTGAAAATGCTTATTTTGGTATTTCATAGATACCAGAATGAGTTGCTAGGTTTCTCAGAGAAATGTTAATATACTGTCAGCAGCTTCACAGTTCCCTAAGATTCCTTTCCTTGAAATGTATTTTAAAATATTTTTTAAAAAAAAGTTTTTTTCCATGAGCTTTCATACTGTGTTTCCATATTCCAGATGTGTTTTATAAATGGCATCACATTGCAGCACAATGGGATATCTATTGCAGACAAAATAAAGCAGAGCTTCTGATTGAATTTCCATGGTTTTTTGTTCTTTGTCATCTGTTTGTTTCTTTGTTTTTGTCTGGAAGCCAAATCCTTAGGGGATAAATTTATAAAACCATACACTGGACTTAGCAAAAACTTAGGTTAAAAGCAAATCTCTCCATGGTGCGCTCACTATGTATTCTTTTAATGCTTTGTTTCAGAAATATTGTAGTATTTTACAGTAGCAGTTCAAATACCTCATGTCTGTGTGCTGTTACTGCCTTGTCCATTTATTATATGCTGTAGTACTTCGGCATTATTTGCAGAAATTTATTGTACAGCATGTGCAAGTACATGTGCTTGTTTTCCAGAAAAGAGAGATTCAGGAAGCTGTGTGTTATAACTTCATAGCTGCCCACAAGGGATATCAGGAGAGTATCTAGGTGGTGGATTCAGTCATTAAACACAGGAATGTGTAATTATTGGAAACCAGCAGAGACAGTTAATTTTACTTACTTTTTGAAGTTAGTGGAGCTGTCTGGTTTTACAGAAAAACACTGTCCAAGAACAATTGTGACATTTAAGGGAGTGCTTTTCAGGAGTTATTAAATTAAAATGTATATTGACATTATTAATAGAGGCATATATTCTAATCTGAAATGTATGAATTATATTGAAAGAGAAAAATTTGAAGTTATAATAATAAGGGCTGCCTTTTAATTTTAATTCGATGACACATCATTAAAAGAAAAGTGAAAAAACCAACCAAGAGCATTCACTTTACTCATCACAGTTCTGTCAGTGACAGTGCAGTGTGGATTTTGGTCAATAGAAATAAATAAAAAGCTGCCCATCACTGGAAACAAAACAAAATGTATGTATGCATAGGCACTCCTGTTTAGTATAAATATTTACCAAGAGTTAAAGACTATTTACATTAACATATACTTATAAAACAGTGTGGAAAGGGGTGAAAAACAAATATATGCCCTAGTACAATTTTAATTTTGTTTTATTATTCCTGTTCAATGTAGCTCAGCCATTAAAAGCCCTTATTTGCATATATTATGTCAGGATTCACAAAGAGTGCTCTGTTTTCTGTCGTGTCCTTGCAGCAGTCTGATTTCTCTTAGTGTACTGCCGTCACTGGTCTATGCAGGAGAGATCAGAGCCCTAATAATAGATTTTTGACAGGGAGCTCGCCTGCTACCTGCCCTACACAAATCCTCACTGTTCATGTTTGCTTCATGGCGACAAAGCAGACAGAAGGAAAATGCCAAGTGCTGAGTTTGAGGTACAGCCCTGCCATAGCTTGACATTTCAGCAGAATAGCAGTTTATGAGATGCATAATTTTTCATCTGGGACTCAGCTGCCATTTTCATAGAGGCTTGCAGCTCATCGACTGACTGGAAGTAGGGCAAAGGTTTACAGCATAGATCAAGGTCTACATCCTTCCTATAGCTATTTAAAAATAAGTACTATTCTCTAGATAAGGTCAGAGAACTAAGCATATTTTTTTCCATTTTTAGTATTTTCTAGCCAATTTTGTTCCCACAAAGAAAATACTTTACACTTTTAGCACAGGTGCTATTTGTAGTTGATTAAAAATGATCATAATTGATTTCATCCACCAAAAGATTAAATGAGTCCTGGAGAAAGAATGAAGGAGGAATCTTTACACAGAGCATTTGAACAAAGCTCTGTTTTTTCCTCTTACTTTGAAAAAAGCTCATTCTGAGCTCAAAATAAATGAAGAGTCTTTACTTCTTAAGTGTAATTGGTTTGTGGTTTATTATTGTTAGAGATTGGATTTAAATTTTCACATTCATGGACATGTACTTGGGAAACAAATGCAGTGTAGGTAAGTGAGTGTTTAATTTAGAATTACACATCTCTGTGAGCTTCAGTAACAGTTCACCATGTCAGAGCCTCATATAGAACAACGGTACAGTACATTGGATTAATTAAAGAAGCCTTGCAGAGAACTGAATTCTCAGTATGTCAAGATTTCAATTTTATGTTAAATATTTTCTAAAGGCCAGACCCTTAAATCTCAGGGGCTGTACCAAGCAGTGAGCTGTGAATTTAACCATAGGCTAACTGCTAATGATAAGGAAAAGAGTCCAAGTTGAGGCAGCTGTAATACAGTCATTGGATTAGGCTATCAATCACTCGGTTCCCTGAGGAACAGGCAAAGACGACAAAACAGTGAAAAGGGAAATTAGGAAGGGAGGGCATGACTAGAATGAGATTCTTCACCAAATGTATCTGTTAGTTGGCTGAATCCCCCATGCATCAGACAGGAATGTCCAGCACTGCTCTCAGACTAAAAGCCAAGTATTCGTTCCAAAGTCCTAGAAAACCATCAAATCACCATTAACTGTTGCCGTTCTGCACAGGCTGCTGGAAATGCAATTGGCTACATTCTTCTGGTTTAATAGCCTGTAATTAGGGTAATCTCTAAACTGCTGCTGTTGAACACTCTGGATTTACTGTTTATATCAGAGCTCATATAGAATATGTACAGTTGAAAAAATTCATTTCACAGTTGATTGGGGATTTTTAATAAACAGATAACTGTTAAGCTATGGAGTCTTTACTCATGGCAACCAAAGGCATGTGTCAGAAAGCAATTCATATATAATCATAAATTCTTCTCAGACATAATATGAGAAAAAGAAGAGAAAATCACTATACCAATCAATAGATTGCGGGAAAAGGGCACAGGGGAAAGTACATGAAGGTTTGTTCTAGGTGCAGATAGATAAAATGGGAAATCTGTTCAAATAATGGTATAGATTAACATGATTAAGTAATGAGTGCTCTCATAGTTAGCATCTTGAAGACAGTCAGATTAACAAAGAATGGAAATGAATAGAGAAGGGAAAAGAGATGTCAAAGTGTTTCAATGCAGGTTGGCAGACCAGGGGCTTGTATTTAAACCTGATTACAGTGAATGTACCACAGGTAAACTCTGACCTGATGAGGAGGTGTAAGTCACTCAGGAACAGAAAATTTTTCATTCTGGTAATATCAGCAAGATCAAACCCGGTGGTGGTGACTTTGTCAGTGTGAGTTGATTGTCTTTCTGTGTCTGTCAGGTCTGGGGAAAAGGTGTCTTTCTCTTATGGTCATGTCTTCTCATTTTGAGCAAAGACACACCAAAACCAAAATCTCTCAGAGTGTCTTTGTGTCATGTCTTCTGGAGATTATTGTGTTTAAAACTGAAATATTTGTGTTTTAAGAAGATTGCTATAATTAATTTCAGAGGTCATTTAACTACTTTCAGTCTCATGAATTATTTATTTGAAAAGTACTTGGCATTTAAGTACTTGTCAGTTTATGTACTGACATGAAATGAAAATTCTATCAAAATTTTCAAATGGACATTACTTTAAATAATAAAAATCAAGAAAAACTGTGGTGAAGTCTACTGCTAGGCTTGTTTGCCATTAAGTGTCAGCCGGTCTCAGTCTTGCTCACCTCTTTCCACAGATAGTCACAATGAAGTCAAAATTTCTTTTGATCTCAAAATGATGCTCAAATGAGGTCTAGAGACTGTGATGGCATGCAATATAACTCTCCAGCCTTTCCTACCACTGAAAGTCTACTACTGACTACAAAATTTTGTGTGTCTAAACTGAGAGAACTGTGTGCCCTGTACTGTCCCAGTGCCTGGTTGGAATGGTTGCTCTGGCTGGTGACCTTTCTCTGGTCATCACTCAGTTAGAGTTGGGCCAACCTTTCCTCTCTCAGCATGCAGGTAATGCACATGTACATCCTATCACTCTAGAACAAGTGGGTTGGCATGTGGTCATGGGCTGGAGCACAAAGGAGATGGTTCCAGGTGGTAGTGTTCAAGTAGGCTTGTAGGTCTACAAAGCTTTGTTGTAGCAGTGTATGTATATGATGGATTAAAACCTGCATACTTGTTATGAAACTTTAGGGAGCTTCAGTGTAGGAGGCAGAGGAAAGACCTGACAAAGGAAATAGGGTCCCAATTGATGTGATTTCCTGTTAATGTTACAAGCTCCCTGTTGTTGACTGTTATAATTATCTTTCCTGCTGACTTGTTATTCCGTACCCTCAATCAACAGCGGGGTTTGTGGTACAGGTGGTACTTAAGAGTGATCAATGAGATAAGTGCCTTCTGTGGAAAATATAAACTGTACCTGTCACTCAGAGCAGAAGCTCTAGTTTTAATCTCCCCCTCCCCCCCCGCCCCCCCCATAAAAACCCCAAAGCCAAACCAAGAATCTGGTAGAATTTGTAAACATTTCTGAGTAACAATTGTATCAGTAGAGGTCAAAACCCCTGAGTTTAACCTGGTGTGTCTCAAGCATGTTCATTTTTTTCAGTATTATTTTGCAGATTGATTTGTTCTAGTCACCAAGTATTGTAGAGCCCATCTTTATTCTGTGGAGGGCATATTCTCATGTGAAGAATAAGCACATCTTTGCATTTATGAAAACAAATTGCATCACATTTACAGATTAAAATAGGACCTAACAAATAATTAGCAAAATTACTTCTTATTTAACATTTACTAGCCTGGAACTTCTTCCTGTTCTTCCTTCTCTCTGTGGGACAGCTGTGCTTGCAGAATAGGCTGACTGACTACTGTCGTGTCCCATCACTGTGGGGATCCTGCTGACACAACACCCCAACTTCTCTATTGTCTGTGAGCTCCTGCCTCTGGATCAGTAGCCTCAGTAGCTTCAACAGTTCATGCATCTCTGTGAGGATGTTGGGGCTCTCACCATTCCCACCACCTACAAAGTGCTCGATTGATGTGTTTTGGAAATGGGTCACAAAGTGTCTTGAAGAGGTTTCACAGTGACATGGAGGTGTGCTTGTTGTGAATAATCCTGTTGCAGGATATTTTGACAGTCAGATACAGGGGTTTAGAAAAAAAAAAGAAAAGAAAAAAAAAGAAATTATGGAACTTGGAACAAGGTTAAACCCAAGGTATTGGTTTACACCAAACAGCAGCAGATGGATGTACTTACCTCATTAGTGCTGCTGTCCTGCTTCTATGTAGCCTTGAAAAGTTCAGCCACTGGTTAGCTGTGATTTATTATGAACTCACCAGGGAATACATCTTTATTCACCTAAATCCTGCTAACATTCAGTATTTTTTAGTATGCTGCTTGAATAAGGAATAAATCCTAATGCCAACTTCACACATAAAATACAGAAGACAAACTAGAGCAGATTTGTTTAACTGGGTAGATCCTGGGTTTGTATTTCACTGGGCATCACTTCATCCCTAGTGAATGATTGCTGGAAGCATTTATAAATGTATTTCACAACCATCAGAACTTTTTTTTTAACCTTTCAAAAGAATACTTCTAATACATAGTAGTCAGCTAGGGAATCTGCATTCTAATGTGCCTTTTCATGCAAGCACCTCATTGTATACAATGAGCCGTATAAATGTCTTGCTCACACACAGGATATACAAACATATCCTACAAAATCTTTTAGGAAACCTGCTGTAGGAATTCAGTTTTCCAATTTATGATCCATTTGCAGTTTCTGTATTGCTGGGTAATTTAAATGGTCTTTCCTATTAACATGTGCCGTGTAACCGTCTTCCCTAAATTCTGTTTAAATCCCAGAAGACACTCGTAGTCAGGGATTGAGCCACTGTTATTTGGGTTAAGTGAGAGCTGAGGGAGAACTGTTGAGCACATTGTCCCGCCGTTTCAGAATGAGAAATTCATTGCAGACACATAGAGAGGGTGTTTTTAATGGCATGAGGTCTGTCTATAGAATGAGTGGTACCACACCTGACCCAGCACCAAGGTAAGGTTGATGCTGTGAAGAACTTTGTTACAGGCAGCTCAAAATGAGGGGAAAGCTGTGTGGTTTTTGCAAACAGGCCTGTCAGTGAAGACTGTGTAGTGTCTGTTCATTCACAAATGTTTCATGGCCCTATTGAGCGACCTGTTGGTTTCCAAAAGAGTGTATGGTTAGCCCATATTTTGACTGGGCCAAGCTTATCTTACTCCTGTCAACTGTTGTTGTACTTATGCCATTGGGGCCACATCAGCTGCTCACCTGTTTGAGTACTCCCATACTGGCAGTGTTTTCACCAGTTTCTGGGTATATGCCCACTCAGGAGCTGCTTAGCTTTCAATAGTGAGTACTCAGAGAAATCTGATTCCAGGCACTGATAAATTTTGTGCACTTGCAGAGAAGGTGCTGCCAAACAATACTCGTGAGAATCTGTTCTTTTCTATATATAAGAGAAATGTCTTCAGAATTTGCTGAAGGTGGAATTTGAAGAGTTCTGACTTCCAAGGAAGATCTGGTGGCACTTTACTTTCTCAAGAAATATTAGGAAAAGGTCTACTATGTATTACATTCTGATTTATTGGTATAACAGAGAGGATGTTTGCATCTTTGTTGTTTATAAAAGCACTCTAGATGATCAGTTCTCCACAGGTATCCAGAAAGGAGGTAAACCTTGCCAGATGTAGGGAAGTCTTGCTCCGCCTTGTTGTGGGGAGTTTTGGTATGGAGTTCCCTTCTGTGTGGGGCTGGCACACAGATTTCTTTCTGATGTGTTTATTTTTCTTTTCTTTCAGGCTTAATATTTTACAGCTCTGAGGACATCCCCAGCTTACTATTGGAGTCAGATAGTGTAAAAGGGTCAGATAGTGTAAAAAAGTCACTCTTAGTCTCTTTTCCAAGCTTGGGCTTTTCCAGGGCTGCCTCCACTGTCCTTTGCTATTTCTTTCTGTTTCTCAAAAATGAGATGCACTGAGCCAAAGGTTAGCACAGAAGGCAGGCAGCACTGGTGCTCTCTTCTGCCTGTGCTACCTGCATTGCTCTCCTGGGCTGTGCCACTGCTGCCATGTGTCCATGTGCAAGAGTCCTCTGGGGTGGCCCAGAGAGGCCAAGCTCAGAGAACACATCAGATGGAGGCAGAGGTGCTAACCAAGTACAGCTGAGGGTTATCCCCTGAGCATCAGGCACTTCACTAGGAGGCTCCTAGGCTTCCCCTTCATCCCTGTAAGGAGTCAGGCATTCTCAGAGGTGGCTTCCTGTCTTGCTCCATTGATGCATCAGAAATTTGAGGTTAGTGTATTCCTTACATATTAGTATATGTAGTGCTGTCAAATGCCTAAGGCAGTGTGCACCTACATTTTGTGGTGAAATCCCAGTGGTTAGGCAAATAAACGATGCAAGGTTTACTGGTGCAGCTTATATTTTTCTTTTTTGAAAATGCAGGTGTATGTTATTTTATCCCAGTCCATTTTCTAATCTGATGTTACAGGAGAAAGTGGTATTTTTAAGCTTGGCATTAAAATATCTTCCAATCAGGTAATGTAAGCATCTGGTGTCTTTATGTATTTTAAAAGCCCTAATAACAGCATTGAAATCCCTTAATGCTGTTTCTCACTTTCTTGTTACAGCAGGTATATGGCGCACATCTTCTGGTTTAAAAAGCTTGAAACAAATTTCAGCAATTTAATCTCAGTGTTAGAAAAAGGATCACAGCAGCTGCTATAATATTTTGTATTTATGCTAGTTTTTGTAAAGATTCATGACATGCTCCCTGGGAGCTAAATATTGACAAGCATGCTCTGGCAAGCAAGATCAAGCTTGGTGAGTTAGCACAGCTCAAGACTCTGCATTGACACTGTAACCCAAGTCTGGAAACTATTATCCTACACAATTTATTTTGGCTTTATAGGTGATACTGTCCACTTGAATTAGAGATTTTGCTGTATTTTTAATACTGTAACTGTGGATTCATATTTGATTTAGGACCTTGGTACTTGGAAGGTTGGTTATACATCTGTGTTTGATGACATCTTCAGTAGTGTATTGTGTATAGAATCACAAATGACAGAATAAAACCTACATGATTTCAAACCTACAAGCCAGAAGTAAACATTGAGCATAAAATAATTTTAAAATCCCATTTATCTTTTAAACTGTAGAACAAACCATGTCCTAAAACTGTGAGTCTATGAAAGCTATTGATCAAAAGTGAAGTTTGGACATGTGTTCATTATGGGAGGTAATTTAGAAGATTAATTTTTGGTTTTGTTTTGTAATTTTTTACTAATTGTAAGAGCACCACGTTTGCAATGCTTTTAGTTTACTTTTTGAATTTCTGAGTAAAGAACTTAAGCCAATTTGGGCTTCTAGTAAACTTGGCATATACATTAAATTGATTACCAGATGCATTGTGCAACATATGGCATTGTACAGCCTTTGTGTGCTTCATAGTATTTTCTTAAATTACCATCATTTGTTTTGATTCCAAAAATGCACTTGTCTCGGCTTTCTGGTGCTTTGGACTTAAATGCAGGCTTTCCAGTGCTGAACAGATGTGTTAGAGTTTCACTTATGCTTTTGTGAGTCTTCCTCTTCGAGTTTTCCATACACAGTATTATGTCAGTGATAGCTCATGCAAATGGGATATCTTCATTTTGGTATGTACACTGATTGCCTAAAATAACCTTCAGAATTCCTAGGAATTCTACATAACAGAGAAAACACAGAAGCAACATAGTTTTGCCCGAAGATATTGCCCCCAAAGTGAATCAGATATGTTTTCTTTTTGGTTAGAGAAAAACAGGAAGGAAGGAGAAGATAATTCCTTTATGGATGCCAGCAACAGTCCGCTACAGTCCTTTTCACAGTATGCTTTTGTGAACCCCTGCCATTTCCATGCTTGACGCTGTGGTGTGAATGGGCATAATGCTTCATCCATGAAAACACAAGGAGTAAGGTGCTTGGCACATTAGTGTGTAATTTACTTCTGAGAGGAGACCGCTTTGTTGATTTACAAAGCATTCTTCTAAAAAGTTATCCTTTAAATTACGAACAGTTTTAGAGAAAAGGGTAGCAGGAGACAAGGGATTTGTGACCAGGAGGGCCCACTGCTGCGTCTTCTGCTCAGGTGCAATTGCTCTCTTTACACACATTTCCAGGCCTTCCCTTGCAGTGTTGTTATTCTGGGAGATAAAAATATTATACTTTTGTATAGCATTTGGGTATCCTCTCCTAGAAGGCGCTGTGCAAGTGCCAGGTACTGGTGCTGGTGTGTGTTTAGCAGTAGCAGTGTGTGTTCTGATCCGTGTTTTAAAATCAACAAACGCTTTGTGGGCCTTGGCTTTCTGTTAATTGGCATTTACTTTGATCACTGAAGACCAACAAATGCAGTTTAGGAGTTGTGTTGCTACCATTTTTCTTCAGTAGAAGCTGAGGGGATGAGTAAGTACATCAATTAAGTCCTTTACTCACCCTCTGAGCTACCCTCATTGGATAATTAAAGTGATCTGACAGAGCAATACACTAAATTCCCTTGCACTCCCTTCTGTTACTCTGAATACATCAAACAAATGAATATTTAGGCCTATTAATGCTGTTATTTTTTATTAATGCAGAAAGCAGAGTAATGATATGGGTATAATTTCTTCTTGAAATCAGCACTGAGTTGTGTGACTAGTCACAAGCAGGACTGATATAACCATGTTTTAATTACCAACCCTCAGTAATATATCCAGAGCTAGTAAAGGCCCCTGCAAATAGGGTTTCGTCTTCCTTTATTCCACAAGTAGTTTACACAGCGTGGACAAGCAATTATTTTGCTTTCCATTACAGCAGTGATTCTTCAGCTTTCAGTACGTTCTCAGCTAAAGAAACGGCATGAAATTTCCTATAATTGTGAAGGTTATAAAAAGAAGAAAAAGAAAACAAAATCTAAAATTGTCATCTGTGCATGTTTAAGGCCTCAGCTAAATCCAAGTTATGACTTCTCTGTTATAGGGGGTCTTTTTCCTTCATGGAAAACTAAGGTTTGTCCTGTAAATTTCATTAAAAAAAAAAAATCAGAATATGCTGAGTTGGAAGGAACCCCCAGGGACCATTGAGTCCAGCTCATAGCCCTGCACAGCACCAAGAGTCACACCATGTGCCCAGGGGTATTTTCGAAATGCTTCTTGAACCCTGTCAGGCTGGTGCTGTGACTGCTGCCCTGGGGAGCCTGTTCCAGTGCCCAAAAACCCTCTGGGGGAAGAGCCTTTTTTTAATATCTGCCCTAAAAAAAAAAATAAAAATTGAAGTGTAAGGAACTTAATATTTAGAAACTTATGTACCTAGTTATGAAACCATAATTATAAGAAAGCATTCTTCTGTAATGAGCACTACATATCTGTCATACAGTGTTTTAATGTCTACAGTCATTATTAGCTGAATATTTCCATTCTGTGAGCAGCTGCCATTCTTGAAACTGATTGATGTTTATGAATAAAGCACTTTTATTATGTGTTGCCAACTTCTGAGGACCAATCTTATAACCTACACTGCCTACAAAGGAGTGATGATACCTGCTCTTTCTGGAACTAATCACATCTGAAGAGAGTGAAAGGCTGAAAACACTGTGGGCTTTTTCTGGAAAACTTTAATTGCACTGTAGACTATTCTACTACAAAATGGTTGTAGTGTTTTGTCTGACATGGGGGGAAAATAATTTTACAGGAAGAGACATGTTTGAATATAGGCAACTAGCACTGTGAAATGGCTTGCCTCGAGGCAGTGAATTTATTTGTGAGCTGATGAAACTGTGGTCTCAATTTTTCATTGTCTGGGTGCAGAACAGTCTTCTGATAGGGTGTGCTGGTTGCAAAGTCTTCACTGACCTTTCATTAGTTTGTTTTGTGGGTTTGTTCTCTGTCCATTCCAGCCAACAGATCTGCAATTTCAGAGAAGAAAAAGTGCAAGAAAAAGAAAAGAGAATACCCCTCCAAGTGTTTATCTTGTGAAGGCCACACTGTCTTGCTAGGGCCTAGACAATCTCTAATCATGCTTTTAAAGTTTTTCAAAGGAGGAAAACTGTAAGAAAACATTACAGGCAAGTTAGTACTAAATATTACTCAGAGAGAACTCGAGGTTTGTGGAGGTTTTGTGCATATTTTGTGCATTATTTAAGTTTCTTCATCCTCATCCTGCCTCTGTCCCTTAGAGACAGATCTTTAAAGGCATACTGCCCTTTGGCTCCAGCAGGAGCTACCAGAAAATAGGAGCTTCTTATGCTTTCCACCCAAAATAAAGCAGAGAAAGAAACTGATGCTAAACATCACTGGCCTATAATGTTATGTTTGAGCTCAGCTTGTAGGAGCAAGTTCAGCTAGTTGGTTCAGTTGGTGCATTTAGATTAGTGTCAGCTGCTGACACTAATCTAAATGCGTCAACGGGAATCCCCCAATTACTATATTTGTACTTTGGAAACTACCTAAAGATGGAAGATTGCTGCTCCAAAGACCCATCAGGTTCTGTATTAAAATTAATAAGGCAGGTCTTGAGCTGAAGAATCCTCCTAATAAACTGTTTTCTGCACGTAGAGTGAGAACCCAGATGTTCTCTATCTCATAATTTGATTAGAACTGGTCCTGCAAAAATCACGTCCCGTGCAGCCCTCAGTATGAACAGCTCTAAGTTTTGCTCTTGATCACATAAACCTTTGTCTTCCCAGATGCTTTTGTGTCAGAGTCAGAAACAGCCAAGTGAAATTCTCCAAAGCCCCCATGCTTTGCTTCTTTTCCCAACCGTACCCTGGTAGCAGCAGCCTGCTTCCCAAATGTCTCAGAAGACTCTGATATGGCCCTTCTTTCCAGATAACGACATAGCCCACCAGCTTACAGACACATGCAGATCCCCACAGTCAAGGTAGGTAGTTTCCATTTATTGCTGGGAGGAAAAAACGTGTCAAGTAACTTCCTACTCATCCTATGGCAAGCAGAGTAGGGCTGTGTGCTTCAGCTGCCTTAGGTATAGCTATCAGTTCTCCTACTCTTGGTTGTGTGAGTCTTGAGAAATGAGAAGTGTTGAAATAAATGGCTATGATACACATAGTGTTGAAATAAACATTTATTTTAACACATTGTATGTGATGAGCCATTTATTTTAACACTTTTCACTTGAAGTGTTGAAATAACAGGTTTTATCAGGGGACGTGTCATCCACTGTTTTATGTATATGTGAATATGGAAATACATCTACTGAATGTGCGTGTATATATATACTCACACAGATTATATGGATATGTAATAATAATAATATGGTAGATGTGTATGTAGACACTAATGCGCAGGCAAATACAGTGTTTCCTACTCAAATTGAGTCTTTTGTCTCACAAAATTTTGTGTTTGTGACATATTTTTAATATATCTGTGTATCTATAAATAGATATAAATATATTGGTACATAAAATTCTTTATTACTAGGTGACAGCAACTGGATAAGGCAGATAAAATAGAGGGATAGACAGTAAAATAGATAAACCTCAAAATAGGACAATGATTAACATGAGTTATGTAAAGCAAGAAAAGAAGCTGAGCTGTCTGAGCTTTCTAGTTATCTAGACCTGTTTTTTTTAGTTTGGTGCAGTTTCTGAAGTTCTGCTTCCCTTTCTGTGATGGGCTTCTTAGGCAAGCAGTTATTAAACAGTACAAGGTATGAGTCAGGTTTTGTAAATGACCTGAAAAGTTGTTGTACTGCATTTTTCAGTAATTTTGGCTTTTTAAATACAGTGTAGGAACCTCAATTCCCTTCTCAGCAGGCAGTCACATTTCTTCCAGTGTGTCCTTACTTGTATTAAATTGCCTTTTTGTGATTAGAATTATGTCCATGCTAAAGCACTGGCACAGACGTGTGGGCATACACACACGTCCTGGTTCCAGGGTCATGCTGACCGTGGTGGTTGTTATGGAGGTTAAAACCAGCTCAAACAAAGGTAGCACTGCCGAGGCTGACAGAGGCAAGGCTACCTTTGAACAAATCTGTAAATAGCCAGAACCATTTCTACCACACTTCAGGTTAAATGTCAGTCTCTGCATTGGAGTAAAAGGGCAGCAAGACCTACCCTGTGATAAAATGAACTGTGCACATCTTTTGAGGGGAAGAATTTTGCAGGAACTCATTTGTCCCTTTGTGATGGCTGCAGTGATCTTGTCTCGTAACTGGGCAGTATTTTCTAATTGGGCTGTTCGTTGGCTCTTAGGCTGGTCCTATTCACGTGTCCTTTTCCTTGTATTATGTCATGAGCTTACCCTGACTATTAGCACTGTTTTATTACCTTTTCATTGCTGTGGTATCATTATTTGTTTTATTGATCAGCACTGGCACACTCTGGGCAGCAGGCAAGGTTTCTCCTGGCCAGGGGAGGATTGCAGTGCAAAAGGTGCCAGACCTCCTGCAGCACCACCAGCCTCACCCCACTGGAGCAGCAGACTTGGCCTCCAGGTCATGGTGGGCAGCAAGAGCAAGGCAGTCAAGGCAAAGAAAGGGCTTCCTGAGCCAACCAAAGAACATGGAAAGCATTCTGTCAGTTTCCAGCTCCAAGTGAAACCAAAGTAGAAACCATGAGTGAAATTAAATAATGAACGTTTGATGAATTGCAACAGAAAATGCTTTGCTAGGTTTCATGCTGACAACCAGAAGTATCGACTTTTAGTGAATCTGTAGTTTTCAGTGAGAGAATGACTTTGTTAGGAAATGTTTAACCACTTCTTGCAGCATTCACAAAACAATTCGTATCTGTCCTCTTGGTTTTTTCTGCTGAAGTTCGATATGAGTGAAAATTCCTCCAGGTCTCCATGGACAAATAATACTTACAGATAAGAAAAATGTAATTTTTCCCTCTCTCTGTCTCTGATTCTAGCCTTTTTTATTTGAGAGAATTCTCTGTTGAGTACTAAACATTTATTGAATGAGAACTCAGATGATTTTTTCAATTTTTGGCTGAAATAGCATAATCATTTTTATTAATTCAAAAATGGTAAAATTAAATCCTAAAAAGGACACTGATTTTTCTCTGTGATTATGGAAATTCAAACTTTTTTTTTTTTTCTATTTGAGTCCAATTTTTTTAAAGGAAATATGAAGCAAAATCATTGCCTCTTTTTTCCACTCAGAGGTTGGGTTCAATTCTGTATGTATCAGAAACAGAATCATATCTGATGTAAACTTTGAAATGAAGAGGAAGGGTCAATAGTTATCAGAAGAACTATTGACACACTATCAGTGTATCAAGATAGTCACAATATGCTGACAAAAATCCTCTCAGTTGATATAGTTTCAAGAGCCTGCTGTAGCAGAGTTAGATAGAAGTTGTTTTAAATCTGCAGAAGCATTAACTTTATTCTGAAGTATTGTGACAGTCTGACTTCTCTGTAGTCAGCAGAACCTTTGCCATTAATTTGGTAGAGTTGGTACATTGCCCATCACGTTGCCAACTTCTGAATAACTTGAAACATTAAGTAGCCATTGGTTCTAAAGTATAGGCTGACTGATGTAGAGATATTCCATAAAAGATCTATTCCCTCAAATTCTCCAATGCCACATGAATAACTAAAATTTTTGGCTGGAAATTGCCAGAGCCTGAGTAAATAGTACATTATTGTTAGGGATTTTGGCAAATGGCTATTAATGAGTAATAATGGCCTGAAGGACTGACCAGGCAGGGAAATAGATACAGAGCAGTGAGAAGAGTCATCTCTGGATCTTGAAGAAGTGCTAGGCTGTGCAATATTTAAGCTGTGGCAAGGTCCATTCTGCTCTTGCTTTCTGGGAACTTCCTGTATTTTTTAGTGCACTAAATATTGTGTGTCCCGTTTGCAGACCTCATAACAAGTGTGGATAGTCTTTCTCTCTAAACACGTCTGTTCATTGGGTTTTCTTCTGCATATAAATGCACTCTGTGGTCATTTTGAAGGATGTGTCTGCTACACTGTTTCATTAAACTGCCGCGTTATCAGGTAATTGTTTAAACATAATGCCATAGCACTATCAAAAGGAAAGGTGAGCTAATGGCATTTGCAAATGTCAGGGATTATCTTAACACTTTTATTATAGTTTATAAAAAGTAGGTTCGGGGCATTCCATGGCAATTATTTCCACAGAAATTGGTTATTTAAATAAATTGCTAATTATCTGGATATGACAGTATTGAAAACCCTGCTAATGAGATATTTGATAAGTGTAGCTTATGGTGGCCACCTACAGGTGGCAGAAAGAAAGAACGAGCAGAATAATTGCAGTCGGAAGGGATGTGATGCAAATGGTTTGTGTGTAACTTGCAAGTTTCCCTGGACTGTTTGCAAATGCAGATTAAGTAAAGTACTTTGCCAGTATTAGGCAGGATATACACTATGCAGAAAATGTCTTAACAAAGAATTAGGTTTTCTGGGCTTTTTTCCTAATCTCCAAACTTCCTTATCTATTTACCTTCTGAAGAATTGGACTGATATCTACGATGCCTGAACTTTTCCAGACCATTTTCCTTGTATAATGCTTTTCACCCAAACTGGTCATTAGGTTTTTTTCTCATCAGCATGATTCATTTTAACAGTCTGGGAGATAACCATGTCAGTTTTCTTCCAAGAAGGTATCTAAAGATGGAGGAAATCTTACTTAGATTTGAGGGCTTACATTTTTTAGCAGCAGCCTTTAGTGGTGACCTATTAGTAAAAAATTATGTATCAGCTTCTACTTCTTTGTAATACTTAGGCTCAGTGGTTTGAGTCTCAAATTTGTAATATAATATAATGCAAATTTAAAAATAATTTTACTTGAAAATGCACAGAGTGGGAAGAATTGACCCAAATTCATTTTTATTCCATCTGGTATCCATAGATACAGCAATTTTGTTTGGGTTGACATACTATCCAAGGAGAGTTTGCTTTCCTTTAAAATCTGTTTCTATTGTTCATAGAGAGTTTGATAAAGACCATTGAGACTGTTTCAAGATTCAGTCTCAGTAGTACCAGTCTGAATTGACTCTGTTGGCTGTTTTTTAATGGACCTGGATCATCTTTACTTAAAAGCCTCATTAGAGCTACTGCATGTACATTGAAAACTTCAAACTATCAAATTGGTCCAATATATTGCAAGTGAGAATGTAGCCCAGTACTCAATATGTCTGAGATTATTTTTCTCCCCTTGGTGAATCACCAGGATCAGAAGACCTGAATTGTTTCTGCTAGGAATTCTCAAAGCTACTGAGTTGCTTGAAACTTAACACCAGGCTTCTAGAGGAAGGTTTGGCTTTCAAGCCTCAATCTAGTGAACAGTTTTGGTTTTTCACAGATCAGTCCTCTCAGGACTCCTAGTATTTATGAAGTCATAATGAAATGTGTTTCTTCTGGCATTGGTAAAGGGGTTTTTACTTCCTAAGGAAAAATAAACAAATAAATAAGCAGGTATATTATCTTTCATCAGTTTGTCCTCATTCTGGCTATCCTCAGTGGACACGAGCAGCTCTGCCTACCTGTGCTGATAAGGGAGAGACATTTGATTGATGTATGTTCTCCTTCTCCTTCATGTTATGTTTTTGCTATTGGATTTCCTTGAGTGATAGTCTGAAAAAGTCTTACCTGTTATTTAAAAAAAAAAAATGTAGAGAAAGCCAAAGCTCTTCAAAAAAAAGGTCAGGGACTTTAACATCTTAAAATTATTTTGTTGTTTATGTTTTTCTATAATAGCAAATATTTTTCCATAATTATTCCATAATTAATGAGATTTCAAATAGTAACTTTCAACATGCAATAGCTTCTCATCTCCACAACGTCGTTTTCTGTCTTCTATTTTTATATCTCACTCTCCTGCCTGAAGTCTTGATAAATTGACTTTGTTTATTAAATCTCATTATTTTACAGCAAGGTAAATGATAGCCACATCTAGCATCTGGTAGCAGCTGTAGCACTCCTATCAGGAGAGTACCATATCAGCAGTTTCCTCAGCTACGGGTGCTTAACTAGTGGAATTACAGATTCCAACCTGTCAAAGTATGTGGTAGATGCTTATTTTTTAGTATGTGAGCTGTCTTTCAAATGCATGCTGGATTTGGGCCCCAGCTTCTAAAATACCATTGGCTTTATCAGAAAACGTTCTGCAAATTCCCACTACTACTTACAGATATTTTAAAATTTGGCATTAAATCTCCTTTATTTCAACCTTTTAAAAACTCCTTCTCCACACATCTCTATAATGAAATTTATTATCTTCCTATGTACTTGTGTGAAAATGTAGGAAAACAGAGACTGTTAATCAAATTGAGTGTTCATTTCTTTTTTTTTTTTAATTTGCCTTCTTTTTTAATAGCTTGGCATTACTATTGTTTCTATTGCTTGCATTCTTTTTTTTTTTTGCTTTAATCTGGTAGATTGTTTCATCATTTTATTAGGCAGTAGGGTCTCTATCACAAGCAAATCACATTGTATTCCAGCCCAGCAGCTTTTGTTGTAGATGGGGTAGCTTCTGAACTGTTGATGAAAAAATGTAAAGAGAACGGCTTCAGCTTATGTTGTGCTTGTTCCATATGACAGACTAATAAAAGAAATGCTGGGATGACCTTAGTTAACCCTCTGATTGTCATTACATCCATTTATTTACTCTCATCAGAAGCACTTCTGAAATGTTTTTAAATTCATTTGGGTGAATTATAAATGAATGGAATACTTTTGCAATCATACCAATTTATCACTAATTTACTAATCATCAAATGTAAGTAATAACTCCTATTATGAATATCAAATTCATCTAGTACTAAAGTACCTATGTTCCGTAATAAACTCTAAATCTCATTGCTAATTCTGCTAGACTTCATTGAATCATATGCTTGATTTCTTTGGGCTGAATGAAGGCCTTTCTGATTACCTATTGTGCTGAAACCTTAAATAAGCTGTGATTTCATCCTTTTCCTGTACTGACCATGTACAGAGACAGTCATTTAAGTGAGAAGGGGGCTAATTATATTCTGGGAATATTTTCTAGTGGACTATCTTTGCTACACAATATCTTTAAGGCCGAGGGTCTACAAGCCTTTAAAACCCATTGAAAGCAAACTCTTAAGAGTTACACATTGGGGTTAGAAGTGTATAAACCTTCATGCCTCAAAGAAGATTGGGAAGACATTTCCCTGTAGCCACATGTTTTCAGAGTTTCCAGTGTCTGTATTTTTTCACCTTTCTAAAAAACAGCTACCTCATCACAGTGAGAATCTGGAGCTGTGCCAGCCTGAAAGTAAGTCTGATGCTTACTTCTAGCTTCAATTTAAAAAACTGAGTATTTCAAGAATTTCCTGAACTGTTTTTGATGAGATTACTGTCCGTGGTTTTGGCTGTGTAGTAGTGTAGTGTATGTTTTGGCCTGTATGCCTTCCAAAAGGCTTTATTTGTAAATCTGTCAGAGCAAACATCCTTTTTTTTTCCTCATTTCTGTAAGACTGGACCATTAATTATGTCATAATATTTGCTCTTTGGACACCTAGCCGTCATCCTCTTTTAAAGAATTGTTTTGTTCCTTTCAAACACTTTACAATCAATCCAGCCCTAACAATGGGAAATAGTCCCTAGTGTCATTGGGAAAGTTCCTGTTCAACTCCAGATGCTTTCTGTGGTCTGTTCTGTTTGGATCTTAGATTCTTTAAGGCAGTTTTGGTGAGATTTCACATTTTTATCTATCAGGCCCTAGTTTTCCTGAAAACGTATCAATAGCACATCTTCGGCTACGCTGTCCCTTTAATATGTGTGCCTTTCATATGTGCACTTTATGCACTTTTATGTACATAAAGTTTAGTTGCTGTTACCTCATGCAGTACTGAGGGGGAAAAAACTGCTTGACAGTCACAGCCATGCAGGTCCTGTGAGAGTCATGTGCCGTGTCTTACACTATTGTTTCCCAGTGATGGCATCAACTTATCCTAAAGCCTCTCTAAGTTAAGTAGAAATTTTAATAATGTGGGAGTTATCTGCAGAAATCCCAACTAGCCTAAAAAATTACTGGAAGTGTCATCTATCTATGCTGTCCATCATTTAATGAGCACCATCTGTAGGCATATTTTTAAAACTTGCATGCCATCAGTAGATATGAAATACCTATCCAAATATGAAGTGTAAAGTGCAGTGAAATGGCACTTTTAAACAATTTTTAGTTGAACATACTTAATGAGATATTTGCTCTTACTTGGACAACATTTAGGTTCAAAAAACAAAACTGATTTTTTATGTAGAAACATAGATCTCGTTATCTACAGTGTACTGTATGATAAAGTATTGCTTTCTGTCTCACACGTTGTTAGTCTTTGCTTTGAGCATCAGCTAAAATGTTCAAGCTAGCTTTGCAGTTTTTTTTTCCAAATGTTTCTGCCATTTTCTGTATTCCAGCCGCATGCATAATTTGCTGTACAAGTGTTGAAACCACTTGAAACCCACTTGGTGTTAGTTTATGAATGAATATAACCTCTGCACCTCAGAATTAGATGTCAGTTCCTGATGTTGCTGTACCATGAGGGCTGTGGAAGCTCTGTCAGGGTCAGTTGGGATGTTACTAACCTTGTGTCCTGGTTTGCTGCAGGAAATGCAATCCGGCCCATCGCCCTCCGCGCAGTGTCCGCCATCGCCCGCGCTCTCCCAGGATTTCCCATCTTGGCAACTGGAGGCATCGATTCTGCTGAGACTGGGCTTCAGTTTCTGCACAGTGGGGCTTCTGTCTTACAGGTACTGTGTCTTTCTTTAAAATCTTAACGTTCAAGTAACTGTGATTAAGATCATAATGTATCTTCCTTTCAAACATTCGGATAGTGTGGAGTTTCTACCCTTAAAAAGAATTTTCATGTTTTTAACTTCATGCTGCTTGCTAAGAGACATTCATTTCACATGGAGGAGGAGTTGCCAAAAGAAAGCTTTGGATGTTGCAATAACAATCTGGGAAAAGGCTAACCATGATTTTGTTAGTACTTATTATGTCTGGCTTACATGATTTAAAATTTAAACATCTCTCTCCCTTGTCATACAGAGTTGACACAGAATTAAGCTTGACCCATCTGTTCTTCCTGTATTCTCAGTTTTTCTTTGCTGCAAAGAGCCTTCTCAAGGTGAGCAGGCTTCCAAAGAGCACTACGTTGGTCTCACAGGGAACCAGGTTAAAGTAACTTTTGTGTATCCAGGCACCTGTGTCCCTTAGGGATGTTATTGAAACAGGAGGTGTAGCACTGCACCCGCTGCATGAGGCGCTGGCTGGCGTGGGACTGGAGTGAGGTGTCAGCTGCATTCAGCAGTCACGTTTGCATTGCCTGAGGGTTGGTTTGAGCTGCTGGCTGCACTGGCATGGTTGGTTAGTCCCTGTCCTGGAAGGAAGCCTTGGTGGCCTCCTATTACAGGCACCAGGAAATCAGCGAAAAATCAGCCGCCTACCTGCTCTACCAGGCACGTCAGGGCACCACTGCAGCATATATGTTAGAATGGCTGAGGAGCGGGTGGTCTTTATGTTATATTGTTCCATTGTAGATTGTTACATCCTGGTGGATGTTCAGCCCCTTTATCTGTCGCTCCCACCATAGACAACAGCAGCTGTGGGTCCTGTAAATATTGGCTTTGTGTCACTCCATGGGATGACTAGAGTGGTTTCATTCCCACAATTCACTTTGACATTGAAATTAGATTAAGTGTGACCATCCTTTTTGCACAGCTACAGTGACTGCTGTGATTAGTCATTTGTTTGCTATGTTTCACAAAAAAAAAACCCTCAAAAAAAAACACGCCAGCTCAATATTTTGGTTTGGTTGGGTTTTTTTAATGCACATCCAAGTTAGTATCTCTGGGAGCTGAAGCAGAAGGCTGTTCCTTTTTTATAGGCTTGCTATGTTCCTTGGATTTATTAATACCATTTCCTTTTTTTTTTTTTAGTTGTATTAAAGTGATTCAAACTTTTCTTTTTCGTGGACAGATAAAAGATTGACCTTTCTTACACAATTGTCTGAGAGCTTCTTCCATATAAATACTAAGTAATGGTGCAAATTACAGAGCAGCATTTGTCTACAAAAGAAATTATGTTTGGCAAGGAACTGTTTTTAGTGCTCTAGATGCAATTCATTTGTTATTGCTAATAGAGCTGCACATTTGATGGCTCTGTCTGCAGCAATGTTACATGATCTGAACTACACAGAATGAAATGATTTTCTGTTCTATGTCTGCTGTGTCTGTTTCTGGATGACTAAAAATCGAGGGGTTTAATGTCACTTCTGCACTTCTATTTTATATAGACTGTGTAGCTGTTTGGTTTTTATTCTTTTTTTTCTTTTCCTGTTGGTTTGTTCCAATGAGAATGGGAAAATCTGAAATATAATTTCATGCAGACATCTCAGTCAGTGCTCAAGAGAAAGACTATCTGATTTACAAGTCATTATTTATTGTTTTCTTTTTAGTAGTAATCAAATTCTCTGAAACTGACATCCACAAATGACTTGGATCTATACGGCTCTTTTGCCCTTTACAGAACAATGTCTCTCTTTTTTCCCAGACATTTTTTTCCCAGAGATGCTGAAAAACCTCTTATTTTGTCCTTCGGTTTCGCCAGTTTAACTTTCGTCATCTCTAGAACTGATTTTAAACTACTCTGGATCAAAAATATCCTCAGTTTGAGTGGCTTATTTCTGTTACTCAAAAGTAGGAAGTCATTTTAACTAATCTCAGATAAATGGATTCTAAAGTGGCTATGTAGGTAAGGATCTGAACTACTTGAATTGAATCCATTTTAAAATAAACCTTTAGTAAGCTTCATGCAAGATTGTAGATACAGGCCATAAGTCTTTCCCTCACGATCAGAAGGACAGATGGAAGGGAGAAGGAAATGAGTAATCGCTATAGAAAGTCATAGAAGAAATGCACTTATTGGGACTAGACTGAAACGTATTTGCTTCTCAGATGAGATACATTGTGATAGACAGAAGACAACCTGATCTTCACAGGTCATCTTTGGACCCCAATTAGGATTATGAGAATCAATTCCAGTATTTTCCTTCTAAACAAGGTCATACAAATAACTAACTAATATTCTTTTCCCTGAATCCCAATCTCTCACATATGTCCTTGGTATCAAATGCCCAACTCTCTACTTCAGCAGCCACAGCCTCTGTTGCTTATAGCTTTGACATTCACTTTTGCTTTCTCAGTACTGACATACAGAGTGAGTACAGAATCTGTAGATAACATCAAATAAAGTGAGCTACTGAATGATTCAGTATTTAAGATTCACTGCATACAAGTCCCTGAGTTAAGCAGGTAGAAGCTGGGACTGTACCGAGGGAATTCTGTGTGTGTCCGATAGCCTTATCTAAAGTATTTGCTTTGGATACTGTTGGAGGTGGTTTTGAAGAGACACTCAGACTGACACAATACTGCACATTTTGTGATCTGACTTCACATTTCCAAAGCCATGAGGATGCCTTATGACTGATCCAGAGGAAGGAAGCAAGCAGCCTGGGCTTTGGCAGTGACGGGCTGACCTCTGTGCTCAGCTGTGCCAAAGACGCTTAAAACTGGCTTGTGTCACTGCTCTCACCACCCTGATACCCAGCAGTGCCTGAAAAGGGTGGGGATTGTCAGACCATCCAGCATTAAACGTGGTCCCATACTGCAGAGTAGCACAGGCTGTACTGATCTATCCATGGATCCCTGCTCAAGGGACTGGGAGAGCAGCACTTGCCTGGCCACTGGGCTTCCCTTCTATGTGTCCCAACAAGAGTCCTGTGTCTTCTCTGCCATGGGAGCGGGACATTCATGGCCTAGGATAGTAAGGAGGCTTTATGTGAGTTGATTTAGAGGAAAGGTTTATGAATAATAAATGTTCTTCCATTAAAAGCAAGATCAGGTTTTCCTCTTCAGATATTTCACCTGCAATCAGTTCTCCATTATTTTTTCCAATTGCTTTTATTTTTGAAACACAGGGATTTATTTTCCATTTGCAAAATCATTGTACACAGGAATGCAAGTCAGGAGTTAGATGATAAGCCATATTTTGCTGTATGCCATAACCACCTCAAGTGGTATTAAGCAGGTACATTAGGAAATGATGTGAGGAGAGAGTTTCAGTAATCAAAATATGTTCTATCCCCTTCTTTAGAAGATGGAGGGCAACATCTTAGTATTGTTACTCACAAAAAGGTTTGGATGTAAGGATTTTTGCAGCAGGTATGGAAAACAAACTAGGTTATTGTAGTCCGTAGTAGCTGGGCTTAAGATTTTATGCAGCAATTTAACAGAGCATTCTTCCTCTTTATGGACTTCACAAACACTTGCAAAAAGGCTCCACTTGTTTTTAATTTCTCATAAAAAAAAAGATGTTGAAACATTTCAGTTATTCTTTAGCTGATTCTATAGCAGCATAGGTTTTTTTTAACATACCTGAATCTACCAACCCTTTTTCAGTATAGGTATGAGATTAAAAACAAAACAAAACCAAACAAACAACAAACAAATAAAAAAACCCACAAACCCACAAACCCACCCCAATTTTAATTTTGGAGCTCCAGAAATGTCTAGAAGCACCTTTCTGTGGTACATGTCATTATTACAGTTTTCCAGTAAGGCTGAGGTGTTTTATTTCTAATTTAAGCTTTTTTTAAAGCCCCAATTAATCAAAATTAGATGTATATCAATTTTTTTGCATGTTTTGCAACATACATGTGATTTACCATGTCACACTGATGGTTTGTTAGATTCTTGCAAGGTTTTGAAAGAGACATACATTTTTTAAAGTCATCTTGCTGCAGGAAATTAAAATGGGAAACAATTATGGAAAATTCCAGCGGAAAGAGAAAATGCATTATGGAAAAAGCAATAAAAGCATAAAAATATTAAAGTAAAAATCACTTCACAGTAGCCTGTATGATTCAATTGTAGATCAATATTGTGTAGTTAATGCATTAGCAGTAGAGCATTAATTTGCAATTACAGCAGGTGATCTGATCCTCTGTGTTCTGTCCATTGACATAAATGACCTTTTGTTGAAAGAGATTCTGTAGTCATTATTTCTAGCAGATGTAACTAAAAAAAAGAGGTAGAACAAAGGGGTACTTTCTAAAGTATACTTGCTTCATGGTAGAACCTTTCAGCATTATATTCTGATATGGAAAACTTTGTTCATCTGGAATATTGCCCATTTTCATGTAAAGAATCTGGATTCCTTTTCAAATGAATGTCTTTTCTCACAAAGTATCAAGGTCACACATGTCCTCCATTGCAGAGGTGGATGTCTCTAAGGCTTTCTGCCCAGCATTGATTTAAAATCCACTCATGGAATGCTGCTTCTCAGTGGGACAGCCTGTGGCTTTGCCCTGGGCCCTTTTTCACCTTCATCCTCCCTCATCTCCCTCTTGTCCTGGCTGGGATGCAGTGCCTTGCAGTGCTGTTCCTGTGGGCACTGTGCTCCTGTCCTCACTGTGTTGTGTTCAGCCCATGTGCACCTGCTGCCTCCTGGCCCTGCCCTGTGACCCTCCTCATCCCTCAGGCAAGGGAGGAAGGTGGGAGGTGTTCCCGCCACAGGCAGAGCTGTCATGAAGCTGGATCTGCCCTGAGCCCTTCTCTCCTGCCCAGCACCAATTGTGGGTGGGACCTCAGGGATCTGAGGAAGAACAAAACCATTCTGGAAATGGGACAGCTCATGACAGGTAAGCAATAGTGATGACTTTTGCCTCTGTAAGATAAACTCTCCCTCCAGCATGGAACACAGTGGTTTTTGTGAGACTGCTTGTGGATTTTTAGCGTTTTCAACAAGCCTTCTTGTTGGTACCTCTTTGGAACAAAAGTCTCAAGGGATTCAGGACAATTTGATTACTATTTTTTCTTCAGCAGGCTTTTTACTGAAGCATTTAGCTGAGAGATTTTTATAACAGCAGGATGGCCCTTTGTGTGTGAATAAACAGGCTTTTCCATCACAAAAACGTGGGATTTGATCCATGAGACAGTATTGTTATTGTATTTGTGCAAATGTGAAACCCTGTAAGGAGCTCTTACTTTTTTTATGGCTACAAAACTGCAAAGTAGAGAGATCTGATTCTCCACGCACTTCATTACTCTTCTTTTTAGTCTGTGTCAGTGTCTGTTGAAGTCAGTAAAGACTCTGATACTTAGTTGAGTGAGGATAAGATCAGGCCAAAAAATTCTCATCCTGGAATTATTCGTGCCATTTAATGCAGAGTGGAGAACTAAAAGACATACAAATCGTGGGAGTGCAGAGCAGGGGAGTGAGGGAGCTGGCCCTGTGTTACAGGTTAAGTTTCTACTGATAACCATTGGGGAAAGAATACTTTGTCTTGCAGTGAATAGCCATGATTTTGAATGCAGACAAAGAGTCCTTTGTCTTAGCCCTGTATGAGGAGAATGAAGTCGGGTGGATTGCTGCGAGTCTCCAACAGCCACAGGGTGCCATCGGTGTGGCAGAGCAAGGCTGTGCTTCTCCTGCCTGGAGTGCCAAGGAGCCAACTCTTCCTCTGCCCCGGCCTGTGGTTACCCCAGTGCACGGGGGGAGCACAGGCTGCAGGCTTTGCTGTGTGCCAGGCAGAGTGCTCCAAGGGCACAGAAACCCAAGAACAGGCACATTGGGCACCAGCTGGACACTGTGAGGTTTCTGACACAGGCTGTGGCTTTAGGGGTAGAAGAACAAAACCTTCCTGTACAAAACTGTGCATGGCAAAGAAGTTAAGGTGCTACACCTAATTCTTCTCTCATTATTAAAATTGATGAGGGAAGAATAGGTTGCTGGATGCAGTGTCAGGCTACCAAAATTATATGAGACAAGATTCAAGGGGTGATACTTTAGACCCACCAAGATTAAGAAAAAAAAATGCCACTTAAGGCGAAACCACTTTTTAGATGTAAGTCTTTTGATTGAGGTAAGTGTAGTCTCCTGTAGAAAGAGCAGTTTTTAGACTGAATTCCCAAAGAAACTTGATACATCCATTTGAGTATCTTCCATCACATTCGAGCTTTTGTGGCCATTTTCACTGAAATTTGCCAGAAGGTGGAAAGTGTTTCACTCCAACAAATTTTGAGAAACAGAAAAGGCCGAGGGGAGAGAGTAGCTGCATTCCTTCACTGTAAGCACAAGCACACTATGGGCTCACCTTTATCAGACCTCTGAGAACCCGCATGGGACAGCACTGTTAGGACTGTGTCAGCCACAGGAAAGGCTTTAATTGGCAGTCACACCTTATTAGACGTCAGAGAACCCAACCAGGAGACACAGAGCTGCTGGAAGCCAGATATCATTAGCTCCACTGCTCACAGAGACACGCACTGAGAAAAGTCTTCAATGGATACAGCACTGAATGGGGTGGCCGTTCTCTGCAGAGATTAAATTTGCGGTACATGCAGAAACAAAAGAGGGAACAAAGTGCTGTTTGAACATGTCGGCATAAAATCCTAAGAAAAATGAACGTGAAAGAGAGAAAAGAGTTGGGGCAGACATACCCAAGCATTCACTTCTGAAAACATTTCATTATTTACTATTTTTTTTTCCTAGCCCAGTGCTAATTACAGAAATTCAACCTGTTCTCAACTGTCTGTCTTTGCTAATAAAACAAAAAGTAATTAGAGGACTGCTACACTTGCTCCATTACAGATGACTGGGAGAGAAATTGCTAATTGATAGTGAGAATCTTCTGTGAGACTTTCTTTTAAAAGACATCAGAATTTGTCAAACAAAAACAATCTATAAAGTTTTTTTGTAATAGTTGTAAAAACCATCAAATTAGAACAGGTTTTCGTTATTGATTCTTACATATTATTTTGCCACTTTTAATGAAAAGTTGCAATATTCAAATCAGCACATTGTAAAGTTACAGCCTAAATTCAACACTAATAATGCCTTTTATTTTGTGCAGTTTTGCTTTAGTTCTACATTTTATTTGGAGCTGCTTTGGAGAATTATCTATTAGCTTTCCTTTATTTCTGCTCATTTCAACAGCTAGTAAATGAAGTCTGCATAGATAGGATTGTTATTTCATAAATTTGTAAGAATGAATTAAAGCTCATTCTGTAACAATTGCTATTTGTCATCCTCGTAATGAATTTTCATGCAAAATAGTTTCAACTATCACTGTATGGTAATAATTATTTACTAACAATTAGGTCTCAATTGAGCATCAGTTCAAATGCTGTCCTATAGCAGTCACTCCTGGACTCTGCAGGGGATTTGTTGTCCTGGGAACACTGGGTCTGCTCCCCTTTCCTGCTTTGCCTGGGTGTCTACCCTGCTTCCTTGGGTCTGGCAACACAGGGACTTTCAGAATTGAGACAATGGGAAGAATAATTGCTTTGGCAGTATGTTTTGCTCCATCTCTTCCAAGGATCTTTGAAAGCCCAGTACTGCTGCACCTGTTTTAATGTGGATTCACGCTACTGATGTGGATTCATGCTGCTGCTCTCTTGCACGAGCATGCACAGAGCTGTTCTCCATGTAAGTGAAGCACATGGTGTGAATTGACACCGAGTGAAATTTTGTTTCAAGTCTACAAAGTAAATGCACCATGGAAATGACTCTTCACAAGAGGCTTGGTTAATTGTTGATGAAATTATAGGCAAGTTGTTTTACTCAGACATGAAGCTAGCTCTGTTGTAGACTTGAGTTCCCTTGAGTACATGTGTAGGTGACTGGAAATTGAATCTGAAACTGTACCCAGCTCCTTGTTGGATATTGAAAATAAACAGAAGGCAAGATAAGGACAGTGGAAAATGATGTTTCTTTATTCCTTTCTGCCATCTCAAAATAATTTCTTAGGAAAATTTCTGTGGGGTTGTTTTGTTTGGGTTTTTTTTATGTTACGTGTGTTGTAAGTGCAGGGGACTTGTTTTCCAAAAAGGGAAAACGTAAAACATTCAATATTGTAAAGCTCTGCCATCAGAGAACTTCTTGGAAGCACTGTCAGTCATACAAAAAATACATGTTTAAGAAATTTTCCTTTTTGTAGCATAGCAGCTTTGTTAATCTTTCAGTTGGAGGCTGTACCTGGCAGTGAAAGGAAGAAAGGGAAAGCAAGCAGTGGAAGAGATTGTGCTCAGGGAAGGCACGTCCTGGAGCCCACACTGGCACAAGAATGCACTGCTGTGCAGCTCAGTTGGGGCTTGGTGCTGAGCTAGCTGCAGTTTGGTCACTGATCTTTTGCTTTTCCCAGTGGTAAAAAAAAGTGGATTTTCTGCCCAGGAAGGAGGGAGCAATAATTTTTTTCCTGTCACAGCACAAGCCCTCTGACACAGCTTGATCTGACTGATGAGGGGTTCTTTTATCCATGCAATTAGAACAAAGAAAAAAACAGAGAAAGCATTATTTTTCTAAGCTGACATTTTGGAAGCTGGCAGTACATTTAAGAAAGGGTTTAACTTCCTTCAATATCATGAGTTATATTGCTGCTTTTCTTGCTGATATTTGTTATTTGGACAGAGATAGGTAAAACAATCCCTAAGGAAATGTGGAAGTGGATTTTTATCTCCGACACGAAGGATTCGCAGGGTCAGAACTATTTTGTTCATATGAATCTCACTCTTCAATGGACACAGCAGCTGCTGCACAAATTCGTACAGGCAAGCTGATAAAGGATGAAAGTAATTTTAGCTGAAATACAATGTGAGAGTACTAGAGGGAAAGACTCACAAGGATGAGGGGTTAATCATTGCAGGACTGAATTGAGGTTCCAGGATAGAAAAATTGCTTTTCTGTTTGATTTTGAGAGGTCTGCAGCTTTCAAAATTCTGATCACAGGAGGATGTCCCTCAGTAGATGGTTCTCATTAGAATTTGTTGAAAATGTCTTTGTGGGAACTGTTTTTCATGGACAAATTTCTTTTAATCAAAATAGATCCCAAGTCCCCGCTGTGTCTGATTCAGAGTGTTCTGGGATGAACACTGAAGATCTACCCTGGATCTGTTAGGCATTAATGAGACTGACTATTGCCAGTGATGAGGAAATAGTTATTGTGTCACAGGGAAGTTTAAGCATGGAAAAGTTTTCCAGTCAAGACTGATAATCAAAATTCTAAAAACGTGTGGAATTAACACATTTAAAGAAAAAAATATTATTTGGGTGAATCAAATCTGTTTCAATCTTTTTGCAACATATTTTGGTTTTGACCTTTTCATTGCAATTAACTTGGATTGGAAAACAGATATTTTCAAGTTAAATGGAGCCATTGCATTTGATGTTGTCAAACAGCACATATTGGTAATTCTAAAACTCTTTTCCATGCGATTTTCATACCACCATTGTTTGCTGAAAAGCATGCTTTTCTAGAACTCATCTCTGACAATACACCTTTCCAAAAAAAAAAAAAAAGGATAACAGATCCACTTGATTCTAGAGGTGATGGTGTTCCTGTTGGCTTACCCTCAGAAAACAAAAACCTAAAAACACTGCAAACTGCTGTGTAATGTTACTTGATGACTTTTATCATAAACCACCAGATCTGAGTGACTTAATTGGTATCTGCTATAGAAAATTCTTTGGAGCTGAAGGCTATGGCTTGTGGAAATGGGTCAAATAAATCTACATCTACCTTACACAGCTGGTGATGCTGTCCAAGCAGCTGTAGAACCATTGGGAGAGCTGAAGGATTTCATTTTCTAGAACAGTACTTATAAGAGAGAGGTGAGACCTTTGGGTGTTAATAAATGAAATATGATGTGATATTCAGCATGTATTTAAGGATAGTTGTAGAAGCTCTATATGTGATTGGACTGTTTACACAAGGGAGTTAGTTCATCTGCTTTACAAAGCTATCATTCATTTTGTGAATCTGCAGTACAGTGATACAATTTGCTATACATGGCTGATTATGAAGCTGTTTCCCAGACTCCTCAATGCTCAAGGCATGTGGAATCATATTTGTTTTCTTAGGAAAGATGATCACGATCAGTGCTTTTATCCGTGTGTGTGCCCACCTACTGCATAAAGGTCCACTTTGTAGTTCCAAGAACTGACAGAATGCTTTAGTGAGATAAGAAAATATAACCATTCCTCTAGGGGTGGTTGACAGGGGAAAAAACCCACAGTTACCTCAGGGAGCCTTCTGAAAATTCTTGATTTATTCTGCATTTCCCCTCTCAAAGACATGGGATACAAAATTGCATCGTTCAGGGTCCCTTGATAAGTGCCAGTTTCCCACTCCTAAACACCCAGTTTAGCTATTTAGATCAAAGATACATTAATTGGCAGTGGAGAACTTAAGGAAAGGAAAAATAGATTTCAGTAGGCTAGGAATTAATGCATTGGATAACATTCCTAAAGGATCCCTTACAGGGCTCTTATCTCCTGCTGTGCCCTCGTGTGATAAGTGGCTAATGGATTCTCAACTTTTTTCTCCTCCTTCATCCTTGGCCACTCAAAACTGCCCAGGGTCACTGGAGAGCAGGACATGAGCTAGATCTCTCTTTCAGCTCCCAAAATCAGCTACTTTGAGGTGTCTCTGCCAGGAAGAGTAGCCATCCCCTTGGTGCTGGGGAAGCTTCTCTGTGAGCCTGTGTCAGGAGGCTGCTGTGGCTTCAGCACACTCTGGGGGGCTCTTCGTGCCCAGGTCAGCATTGTGTTGTCCTGTTGCAGAGAGGATCCAAGCTGTTGCAGAAAATACAGTGCTTATCCCATAAGCTTGTCTTGCATGGGCTAGAGACCTTCTTCTTCTTTTAAGTAATTTTCTTTAAATACTTTAAGTATTTATTATTAATTAATAAATAATTTCATTATTTACTGACATTAGCCTGTAGTTTTGATTAGAATGATAGTTTATCTCAAGATTGTCTGATGAAATTTCTTGAGGTATAACAAAATATGTGAAATACTTCACTGACTTACTGAGATCCACATGGCATAGGACTATCCAGTTCTTTTTTTTTTTTTTAATATAGATTTCTTAAGCCTTTTGTGAATGATTGCCTGCTCTTCAGATCCTGGAGTTATTAGCATCTTTGAATCTTTCTTCTGTGTGTTATCCCTCAAAGTGTCACTAGTAAGCCCGCCATTTATTAGGACTTTAAGTCTAGGACTCAGTAAAAAAGACTAGGTGGGCTTTTTTCCCCATCATTCAGACAATTCGTAGATGTAATATTTGAGTCCTTCAAACTGCTTTCTGAAAGCTGTACTAGACTCTGAAACAAATAGTAGTTCATTAACTCATGTATATTAGTTCAATCATAATGTTTTAAAAAGGCTATCAGCTATCATCCAATTCAATTTTGTGTCAATCCAGTATCTGAAGACTTGTTAAGTACAATCCCATCTGCTAACCTATATCTCTGGAGTCATTTAAGCAGCTAATATGAGTGAATCAAATCATTCCATCTGTACTATATCAATATTTTGGAAGCTTTTTCCTTTCACAAATTTGTTATTTAAAACAAAGTGTCTCGAGATTTTTTCCCAAGATTGTACCATGTTGTACCACATAAACCACTTTGTACCACAGTGTAACACATAAACCACTTCCCCTAATGTTCTTAATCCTACAAACCTCCAGCAGAAGTAATAATTAGAGAGAAAGGATAATTTACACATTTAACGTTCTGGTAAGTCGGTGTTCAATGAGACATGAGGAGGAGGAACCATCATTACAGAGGCAGCCTTTCCATAGACGTTGGTGTCATGAAGGTTGTACATGCAGAAACACCTCTCAGAGGAGATTTTATTTGTCTGCATGCTCTCACATTGCCGTTCTTGCCACATTATTATGAGCACTGGGTCAGACAACTTGTGCAGTGTCTGCTGCTTTTTGCTTTGGAGATCTGGGCACATCTAAATTATTGTACAGGGACTAGAAAACGTACATTTTCATTTCCATAGGCAAGAGCTGTGCAGCATATAGATGGTATGGACCAGAAAGATCTCCCTTTAGTCAAGTCAATTTTTGCTAGTTGCCTTTGAGAATAAATCCTAAACTATGTGTGTGCCTCACCCAGATTATCATTGTGCCCTTGCCCTCTAAAATAAAATTAGCCTTCTTAATATTGGCGATTCATATAAATACACAAGTGGGCACAGACAGAATCCTTCCTGAACCATCTTGCATTCATTCACAGCTTCAGGTTTTTTCACAAGAATCCCAATCAATAGAACCTAATCAAGAAAGCAGTAGCTTCAACTATATATTAAGTAATAGCTCAGGCACTCATAAATGTTTTTCCAACAAGAAGGTGAATCTATGTCTTCAATAGTTATCAGGAATATTTTTTAATAGAAAGCTTCTACAGAAAGATGATCAATGCTAAAATTGAAAATATATTACCATATAAAATAGTAACCCTTTTGTTTACCATTTGAGCCTACCAGTAAAAATATTTCAAGGAGAGTCAACCAAACTGGCAAAGCACAATTATTAATGCATCGCAAACCCTCTCACAGGTATCTCAGAGGAATAATAGTTGTTTATCCCTTTGCTGTGGTCAGAATATTAGAAATTGTGAAGTCAAAGGCCAATTTGTTAATCGAATGGCATTTTGAGAGCTATTTTATTTACAAATCCTGTGCAGTTTAGAACCAAAGCTGAAATAAGTCTTCAGCTTCTGGGGAAGCAAGATGGCATTCTTCTAAATGTTAGAATTTTATCATTTGAAGGGGAAAAAAGGCAAAAAGAAAGCAGCCAGTGAGACCTACGAATAGAAAAGCATTTGAGATCTCAGAAGGAGTTTAAATCAATGCACTGCCACAGTTACAGCACAGATGAAAGAGCCTGCTGTCTCAATTGCCAGGAAACTACTTAGAAACTCTCACTTTGATTTTTTTTTTTGGTAGTCCGTTACATTACCACTAAATGCAATATACAGAGACATCACTGCTTTGATGTTGCACAGCTACAACAAATGGAAACTAATATGGTAGAACAGTCAAGCTATGTGATTTGCATTTGTATATACAAATATATACCCATCAATCTTCTTACTTCTAGTCCGTGTATCACTGTTGCCCATCTGCCTCCTTACTGATACTTCTGTTTTCATAAAAGTGACAATTATTTTACACCCATATCCTGAAGAGAGATACATATATTTCAGAGGGGTGTAAAAATTAAAATTTTCTTCAAGCTATTGTCTCCCAGAACAAATTCCTCACTTGCAAAGCCTTCTAAGAGTGCTTTGAAACAATTTCAAATTGGAGCACAACAGCTGCCAGACATTACAGGATTTTTGTTCACACAGATCTTGTCACACCAATACTTACTCTCTTCTTGCAAAACAACACATTATTGAACAGGCTAGATTCTCTGACCTGCTCCAGTCTTTTGAGGTGATCTAGCAGTATATGAGATTATACACAATACCTCTTATTGGGTGAAAGTAGTGTAGGGAAAAACTGACACAACCATGTTTAGATCTGCATCTCCTCTGTGGCCTCTGCTGACATCCCAGCTATTGATGGAATAGAAATAATGCAGGTAGGGACTAGGGTTCATTTCTGGCACCGTCTTCCCCATCATCACCTGTCTCATAATTTCTGGGATTTTGCCATATAATAATGAGTTTATGTAAAAACTGAAGGTCACAGGGTAAGAGAGACTGCAACAGCCTGAAGAGGACTTCACTGTTTCCTCTTCTAGTGTTACAGAAAAAGATTTCTCCTCTACAAGATCTCCCGAAGGGAAGATGCACTGAACAGGAATTGCTTTACTGGGTGATCTGGCTGGAAATGCCTCAGGCACTCTGTCCAAATTCTGCATGGATTGCACATGTCTTCCACACAGTCCATCAGGATATGCCAAATTTTGGACAGGAACCACTTCCATTTTTGTAGAGAGTGAAACAGAAATAGAATTTAATGTCTGGATATTTTTCCCATTGTTTCTAGAAACACAGGCTATGGACAAAACTGAAAGCTCTTACACAGACAGAGCTCTCAAAAGACAGTGCAGGGGATTTGCCTCAGTAAAGAGTTCAGAAATTGGCATCTCTTTATTGTGTAATGATTCTGCTAACAGCAAAGGCATTTACAATGCTTTGTGACTGATGTGGAAGTACTTCTCACCAGTAGTGAACTTTTCATCAAAATATATGAATTAAAAGTTTCAGACCTGTGAATATTTAATAAAAATCTTATAACCTCTAAAAATTATTTTACACAATAATAATCTCCTTACAATTTACTCCAGTTCCTCGAGTAAGACTTGTAATGTCTCTAGATACTCTCACAAAGTTAAACTCTGTTTTTATGTTTATTTAGTAATAGAGCAGACTGGTCATTTCTTATGAAAAACATCAGCAGGGACTTCTGCGGGCCTCTCCCATCATTGCATTTTGCAGAACAGTTTTACTTAGAGCCTTAACCTGTGATTCACTTCACATCCCCATTCCCCAGTGAGATAATTTGGTGTATGCTTACCAGTAGAAAGGCAGGTATTGGGACTTTGATTGTCTCAGGCATGTCTGTATAGGTTAGAATTGTAACTTACGGTTGCAACTTATGCTGAGCAGTTTTAGATTTCAGAATACTGAGAGAACAGTATCATTGATCATGCATTGCATGTTGGCCTAGGTGTCTCTTTTGGGATATAAGGGATAATCATTGGAGTCTGGATCTGGGAGAAAAGGAAGGAGATCCAATGTTAAAAATTAAAATTGTAGCAATTCTACTACTGGGACAGAGCCAGGCAATGCAGTAAAACCAAGCTTGTGCAAATTTATCTCCCTGCATACTTGTGTGATACGAATAATACGCATTACCTGCCTCAATAGGAAAAATGCAGCACCTTTCTCTTCTACTCCCAGTTCTAGTCCAAAGCTAAAGACCAACACAAGCAAGACAGCAGGACGGCACTTGTCAGCAGTACAGCTGACAGCTTTGTTGTGACCTGGACGTCATTCTGTCCCATAGGATGCTCCACAGGGCCAGTCTCTCATCTTCCACAGAAGATACTTTCTACCTCAATGTTTCAGGTGGAAGGCTGGGTCAGTGAACAGCTGAATGTTAATTTACTCATTAAACAGATCCACTTGGATTATTTAGGATTAAGGGATATTAAACAGGTGCCATCCCTGCTGTGCAAAGCCCCAGCAGTGCTGCTTGCCAGAGGCTGGGCTGACAAACCCCATGAGCGGTGGATCCAGGCGTGCTCTGTTTTGTGTGCTTGTCCGTAAGCGGCTTCGGCTGCCCACAGGACACCGATCACTGCGCTGGCACAACACAACAGGGGTGTTCTCACTGGTGAAGTCTCAATGCTGTTCAGGGTTTTGCTTCAGGGGCTAAAGGGGAGTACATTTCTGCTGTGCTTGGTGGGTACCAGGCTGAGGCTGAGGAGAGGGGCTGGGTGGGCAGGGCTGGTTGCAGTTCCTATTGCTGCTCCATCGGTGTGTGAGGCATGGACAGCAACCCTTACACAGCACTTCATGCCTTCACCTCCTCCTGAGGTGGTTTAATAAGACATTAAATGAGAGGTGGTAGCAACCATTTTGGATACAGCAACATCTGGGCTGCAGCAGAGGGGGCTCAGGCTCAGCACTGAGCTTTGCAAGGGAGGCAAGTTCCTGTTCCCAGTGCAAGCAGCTGGAGCAAAGCAGGGGCATTAATGAGCCGTGGAGATGGGCCGGTTCAGTTCTTCTGCGATTTTTACGGATGCCTGAGTTTGAGTCTCACCTGGTCTATTGCCCTGCCACTTCTCTCGTGCTGAGAAGAGGACACAGTGTCATTTAAACTGGTGATTCAGAGGCAACCAGGTATGATGCTGCAAACCTCTCTCTGTGGTGTAGAAATTGTCATGGCTGATGGGTCATGGCGACCTTTTATCCTGACTTTGTTCACCACCTTTTAAAATGCAGCAAAGGCTTCTACACTGATTGATGGAAGATGCTGTAAGCCTAAAATACAAATCTCACCATCTGATTTGTGCAACATAAGCTCAGAATTTTGGAATTTGCCAAAAAAATGGCAAAACTATTTCAGTTGGGTTTGTATGTGTTAATGTTTGAAGTTCTCTTGTTCTAGGAAAGGCCCATAAACATAAGCACTTCCTGTTATCCCAGTGAAATCAATGAAAGGCATGTCTTTGGCTAATTATTCACATCACTGGGCACCATAGTCATAAGGTTTCTACAGAAGAGGTGGATTGTTTGAAAACTCTTGTTTGTTCTAAGCCTTTCCATGTCATGTAACATTTTTCTTTAGCGCAGAGATTTACATTTATCTTAAAAATTGCATTTTGCCTTCAGTTCTGGAACTTTTCTGGCTTTCCAGGGAAGACAAATAGTGCACTGCATATAGAATCACAGGGATCAAATAGTTAGCTCTTAGTGTGTTATTATGCTCCACACACTTTTATATTATTGCAGTTCATAACACTGCACCGCAAGCTGGAAAACAGTAAAAGCCTCTTTATTTATAAGGTTATTATAGGTATCCTCGGGTGTATCTCATGTGTATACATCCTGTCAAAATATTTCAAGATTTTGACAAAAGTGTCTGAACTTGTTTCAAGTGACATGACATGGCTTTTAACTGCATTTTTTTTTCAGTTTTAGTATTTTTAAGAGTAGATAATAAAAGTGTTACCTGTGCACTAAAAAAACCCAGAGAATTCCTTGCTGTACAAAAAGGTTTCAATAAGCATCAGTGGAGTTTTGCAGTTAAAAAACCTGTATGGAAAGTAATTATGATGGTCTCTATAATTGCCATTAAAAAAAAATAGTCTTGAAGCCTGTGGAAGGTATAACAGACCTAATTAATGCCCACACTGTTCCTCCGTAGAAACAGATTTTTTTTGTAATGTAAATGCACTGCATAGAAAATGTTATTGTGCTTATTTTATAGTTTGCCCTTATTTTTTTTCAGCAGTAGTATATGGTATTTCCCAATGTGATGTGTACCTGTCTTCAGGACTGCAAGTTGTACTGTCATTTCTGAAATGAGGAAAACTATATTTCCTGTGTTTTTTAAGTGTTGATGTCAATTATGATCTAAAGTGTGTTTCCACATCCAGGAAGTGTGGATGTGTTCGTGCATGTCTGTGTGCACCAATTCACATTCTAAAGTAAGTGGCTATTTCATTGTTGTGCATGGAGTCAAGGTATTATCAGGAGCATTCATTTCAGCTTTTACAATAAAAGCTGAATCAGAGTCTGAAAACACTGACACATCTGGAATTTCAGAGCATTTCCAGGGACTGATAATTAATGGTACTCAATCAACCCTGCACCTCGTCACTGATGACTGATTAGAGTTTAGCTAATGAGAAGGCTTTCAGGCAACAGTCAGGGATTTTTGCAGTTGTCAGTTTGGTTGGGGATCTCTGTGGGTTTAAGTCTGAGCTGATATCCCCAACATACTCTAGAAGAACCCATGTAAATGGTCAGACAATTTTTTGCTGTCAGTAGTTTTATGTTTACATATTAAGCTCTGCAGGTCAGCGATCACTGCTTTATATGTTTATAAAGCTATATTACTATTTTTGCTTCCAAAGTATCTAAAATAAAGTGGCCTGGCCTCCCAGTTGCACTGAGTGGCAGAAGGGGATTGTTCTGTTCTGTGCCTGGCAATGCTCATCCCACACTAACAGGTCAGTTTAATGAGTGCTGTTTGCTGAGACACTTCCATTGGATCCAGATTGATCTCAGCTATCCAGTGGAATGGCAAGAAACAATGGGCACAAACTGAAACACAGGAAATTCCATTTAAATATAAGAAAATATCTGCAAGGGAGATTGAACACTGAACCAGGTTCCCCAGAGAAGTGTAGTCTCTGTATTTGGAGATATTCAAATCCTGACTGGATACAGTGTTGGGTAGCCTCCTGTAGTTGACCCATTTCTGAGCTGGAGGTTGAACAACAAGATCTCAAAAGACCCTTTCTGGTCTCAACAAGTCTCTGGTTCTGTGATTTGCTAGGATGGGACCTAACTGGTTATGCCTGTACTTCCTGAACAGAGCAGGCTGGGGGATACCACTGAGTGTCTGCAGGCAAAGCTCTGAGCACAGGTGGTGGTTTGGCAGTGTGCTGGCGTGCTCAGCAGCGGCTTTCCAGCAGGCACATCTGGGGCTGGGCTTGCAGGTTTATCTCTGAACAGCCCTCAGGTGCTGTCCAAGGGCTGCTGCTGGAAAGTCTGGGCATAACTGGTGTTATAGAGCCCTTTCTTTTCTGAACTGCACTGATGATATCGTGATACAGGATTAAGCAGACAATAATCCTCAATTCTTTCCTAGTGGCGTTGCAGGAAGGGTCACCTGATAATCAGTAAATCCAAAGAGTTTGCTAATTCCATATGCTTCTCTGCCAGAGATGCTGATAACTCACTTACATTTTGTAGGTATGCAGTGCGATCCAAAATCAAGATTTCACTGTTATTGATGACTACTGCACTGGACTGCAAGCTCTTCTTTACCTGAAAAGCATTGAGGAACTTGAAGACTGGAATGGACAGAGTCCTGTAACCATCTCCCATCAAAAAGGAAAACCAGTACCTAGAATTGCTGATCTGATGGGAAAGGTATGTTGTTTTATTGCCATTCCTGTATAATAACACTATGTCTTGGTTTTGAATCTAATTCTATAATCATTGTATGCAGTTTCTGCTACTTACCTTGATTAATCACTGCTGCTGTCACAATTAGTCACCAAGTCATTTTCCTTCTGAATATTAACAAACTTGAAGGCAAACTTGAAATTACTTGATATGGGCTAATGTTTTTACTATAAATATGATCTCTTCACGTGATTCATAACATCATGTCTTTAAAAAAAAGTATAGGATGTAAAATTACAAATGCATTAGAACAAGTTCTGGAACTGCTTGTTTTAATGAAACTCAACTCACTTCAGATTGATCCTAATATCGTGCCAGAAGTTCCTGGGTGTTTCAGCCGGGGTGCAACAACTCAGGAGACATGCAAAAACCCTCTAGCACTGGGTCTGACCAGCTGAGACAGGTAGTCACAGACCAGCTGTTAGCTGGAGCACAAGGTCAGGTAGGAGTGGTCCTTTGAGCACCATACCTGAGCATCTTGTGGTCTCTCATGTGTGCTGATGCCCAAACCCTCTCCAAGACAGGGACACTCTAGGTGAGGATCGGTGACACCAGACAATTTATTAAATTCTGGAAGATCATTTAAACCTAGAAAGTCTGTGATGAAATAGGAATGTAAATGATGGTCAGCATGAAATCCTAACCTCTGGACTGTCTTCCCTCTCTGCTCTAGTAGTTCTCTGCTACAAAAGCATTTTTGGAGATTTTTGACAGATGCGATGGGTTGCAGCTGCCCCAGCCCTGCTCACCCCTCCACCAGGGCACCTGGTGATCCATGCTGAGAAGCAGGGAGGTGTAACTGGCTTCCTGCTGATGCCCGGCTGCCTCCTGCTCTAAGCAAAATACCTGCACAGCAGGGAGGCCAAGCTTTTGTTTCTGGTTACTAGAGGGGATCACTTTGAAGACTGATTTCAGTTATACATCATGCCTATTGATTATCCTTCCAAAAATCTGATGTACGACTGTTGAAAATGTTGTAAAAAGTAAAGAATTACAAAAGAATAGGATTTGGAGTGTCAAACGCCTCCAAAGCTCTGCTTATCATTGCTGATGACTGGAATTGGATTTAGCAGGAGATTAGAGACTCCTATATTGTTGTTGTTCTCTGTGGAGCTCTGAAAATTATAACATTACCTTCAAGGAGGAAAGACAATCCTATTCCTAAAGCTCTGGATAATACACTGCTTAAAAATAAACCAAGATATAAGCAGTTTCATTTTCATCTACTTATGTTAAGCAGTTAAACCAGGCTCAAAGGGTTATAGCTAAACTTCTTTCCTTTAACACCTGTGGAAACCTGCCTAGCATTTCCAACTCATGTTACAGATTTGTTGTAATTCTTCTTTAAAGCTGCTCTCAGTGTTCTTTGTATTTTATTAAAGAGACAACCTTTGTCAATGCTTCTCATGTCCTTTTGAATGAGGAAAAAAATTTAATTTTTGCCCTTTTTTGCTTGTCACTACATCAATAATTAAAAAGGTTGCGTGAAAATATGCTTTAAGGAAGCATTTAATAATTCAGAGAAATCTTAACTTGAAACAGGTCACATGAAAAAGAATAAAAACAAAGCTCTATGTAATCTTGTGTGGCTGGCTCTGTTAGACATTTAAAAGATATACAGAATATAATTGATTGTGTATTCATATTAACACTGAATTATATCATTGTAACATTCCTACTAAATAATAACATTTAAAGTTAAGAAGGCTGCATCATTGGTAAGCTATTGATACATTTGAGGTATAAGCTCAGGATGGCTCTTTGTCCAGGAATGAACATTCAAGGGAAAAAGAGGAAAAATAATATAATTTTGGTGACTGGAAATACCGTGATAAATGATCCTACTAGGGGCAATCAAATACAAAGACTTGATATCATTAATATTTATAATATCCTAATTAGCAAGACTGTGCCTAAGCAGTGTTATTAGTGTAACTAATTATGTTATCATAAACTAAGTTTGCAGTATTGTAGGAATCAGTATTCTTACTTTCATAAATTATTATCAATATTGGATTTCATGTACTTGTGCCTAGTAAATTTAGTTAAGTACTGTAGTTTCATCTCAATTCAAACACAAATATCTAACTTGCTTGGCAGCAAGTCAAAATACACGTTTGTGAGTCTCTTTCTAAAATGAAATCACTAAAAAGCATGTCCTTACTCTCTGTTTGGAACAGAGAAAATAGCCTATTGATACATTCTCATCGATGAAATAATATGTGGGAATGTATATGTTATATATAAAGTAAAATGTGACAGTCAAATCCTGCCTTACAGAAACATAAGGAGCTGTCCCAATTTGTGTTGGTATATACCATGAGATGAGTAAGACCCCGTGAGAAGCTAAACAGCAATTATGGATGAGCATTTACATTGAGGGGAGGGGGGGAAAA
The DNA here is from genome assembly GCA_008694505.1 of Cyanoderma ruficeps. Taxonomy (NCBI): domain Eukaryota; kingdom Metazoa; phylum Chordata; class Aves; order Passeriformes; family Timaliidae; genus Cyanoderma; species Cyanoderma ruficeps. Next base: position 8,327,773 of record VZDJ01001247.1, read on the forward strand.
GAAGTGAATTTGCTGATTTTGATAGGTTGTGGGTTTGGTGCAATAGATTTAAAAATATGCAGGAATCATCCTCCTTTTCGTTACAAGATTACTATTATTTTCAAATAGAATCACAGGGATAGGAAGTTCAGACATTTGACATTTTAGTAATAACGAACTGAGGGAGAATTATTTTCACCAGCATCAAGAACCGTTTGCTTTCCGATTGTATACAAATTCATTGAGCCTCTACCAGTTCTAAATATATTACAGATTTAGGAGCCGTTCTTTTCCCGGATAAGTATGTTCATAATGGTATCTGTTTTGATTCACAGTGCAATATTGAATGCTGATGTCTGTATTTTTATGTAATGGTGGACTAATCTTTTTATATTTTATTTTCTATCCTGGTTTCAGGATCAAACAGATGCTGACTGTAGAGTGTTGCCACAGGAGAGTGACACGGTGGAGTTTTGTCATAAAATATTGTAGCATTTGATGACCAGAGTAAGCTAAAAGATAAATACCTTCTTCTAAATGGTACACCTAACCTCCAGCTGAAGCTGTCTTGCCATGCAGTCACCAGATAAATGACAAACTGAACAGTTTTCACTGTCAGGTGTTACATTTATCGCAATAATTTCCTTCCTAAACAGAGAGAAAACTGAAAGTACCGTGCTAAATACTGTAATATAACAAGCAATTAAATAGCAAGCATAAAATACTTTGGCTGAAAAAGATATTCATGTTGATTAGTATCTGTTCGTCATTCTGCATTAATGAAACTAATACTTCTGATAATTTATAGCCCTTGAAATATCAGAAGCATCACAGCACTGGAAAATATTTTGAAAACTTGAGTGCTCTTTTTCTGTTTTTCACTGTTGCAGAATCTATTTATTTTTGTATGTAGACCCTAAATTTATCATCTTTGAGCCAGCGATATTTATTTTCTGATAGTCTTTTCAGTAGTTTTCTTCCTTTTGCTAACACAGCAGTTGCTGCTGAAGCCATTGTCCAGGATGTGACCTGTGGAACTGCACTGCCTGTAATAGGAGTGAGATTCCTGGCACTTAGAAATGCCAGCCTCGTTGGTTTCCACTCACTGGATGATACAGTATTCCATAGTTCCACCAATTTTACTCAGTCTTTCTTATGGTTGTAACCATATCCATAACAGCTCCAAGCCCAGATGCTGTGTCAGACTACAAAGGTGGCCAAAGCCAGAGCTCTGGGCTTCCTTCATCATTGCTTTTCAGATGGTTTATTGAGTTGGGGTTTGGTTTTGGTTTTTTTCTGTAGGAGGACCTGACACTTGAAACCTTGGCACAGATGACTGTCATTAATATCAACTCTGAGTCACCTTTGCATGGAATAAAAGTTGTCAGCTTGTCTCAGGTTTAATCATGGTGTGCAAATCTTGATGCTGAGATGAGAGAATGGCAAAGTAAAGATGACACCACAGTGCTTCTCACTGACTCCTTCAAGGAAGAACTTGTGTAAAAGCACACTTACCTCAGAATTAATTTAGGGCTGAGATCAAGTGCATGATACAGTCAGGAAGACAGTTAAGATGCAGTGCACATTCTTACAACCCAAAGTTGTTAGGGTGACTGCATAAACCAGAGGAAGGGCACCATTGGTGTCCTTACAATACAAGATTAATAGAATTAGGTTTTAAAATAATGTTCATTAGTTCCTCAGGAACTTACATGACCAGGAGCGATGAAGATAACTCTGTTCTCCTTAGGTATCTGAAAAAGTTCCAGTATTCCCCAGAGGTGCAGTTTGATCCCCTGTGTGTCTCACTGAGGTGCAGTTTGATCCCATGTGTGTCTCACTGTCTCACCTTGTCTGTTTGTTACAGTACTCTTTTATTAGTTGCTCACTGATCTTAATCCAGGGAGCTGAAGTGATTATGTCCCAGAAATGCACTGGTGTCAGCTGGTGCTCACAGAAATGGTACAGTGTGTCTCTGTAAAAACTTCCATTTATGTCAGCTATAAAAATCATACTTAATGCAGTGGCTGCTATACATGCCAGGTAGCTAAACAAAAATCTGGCCATGGATTCAGTTGGTAGGCGTGGGTTTATAGGAAGAGAGGAATATATATGGATGTTTCATACTTTGCTTTCAGCACCAGGAGTTATGAACAAGTGGATTGACCCTGGATGGGTCAAAGTAAGGCTCAGGGGATAAGATAAAGACCCAGAGAGATCACTCGCCAATTATCGTCATGGGCAAAGCAGACTCAGTTTAGGGGTATTAATTGAATTTATTTCCAATTAAAATCAAGGCAGGATAATGAGAAGTTAAATCTTAAAAACACCTTTTCCCCACCTCCCTGGCTCCTTTCCAGGCTCTCCTTCCTCCCCTAGTGGCACAGGGAGACAGGGAATGGGGGTTGTGGTCAGTTCTTCACACGCTCCTTCACACAGGAGTCCTTCCACTGATCACTGGATCAGTGCAGGGTCCCTCCCATGGAAGACCAATTCTCCCCAGACTTCTCCAACATGAGTCATCCCCACAAGCTACAGCTCCTCATGAACAGCAGTTCCATGGGATGCAGTCCTTCAAGAATAGGCTGCTCCAGCGTGGGTCTCCCATGGGTTCATGGATCCTATCAGGAAACCTGCTCCAGCATGAGCTCCTCTCTCCACACGTCTGCAGGTCTATTCCAGCATGGGCTTCCCACAGGTTCACAGCCCTCTCTCAGGCATCCGCCTGCTCCAGTGTGAGTTTTCTCCACGGGCTGCATGTGGATCTCTGCATCCCCATGGACCTCCAAGGGCTGCAGGGGCACAGCTGCTTCACCATGGTCTACACATGGGGCTGCAGGGGAATCTCAGCTCTGGCACTTGGAGCACCTCCTCCCCCTCTTTCTTCACTGACCTTGGGGTCTGCAATTGTTCCTCTCACATGTTCTCCCTCCTCTCTTCTCCAAATGCAATTACCTCTGTGCAATAATTTTTCATTCCTTCTTAAATGTGTTATCACAGGGGTATTACTGTAATTCCTGACTGGCTCGCTCATGGCCAGCTGTGGGTCCATCACTGGCTGGTGTTGGCTCTGTCAGACATAGGGAACCTTCTAACATCTTCTCACAGAGGCCTCTCCTACAGCTCCCCCTGCTACCAAAACCTAGCCTCACAAACCCAATAGAGCTGTTTCATCCTCTTTCCCATTAGCTAAAACTTGGACCTGAAATACGGATTTCAGCCAGACAAAGCCTTTTAAGTATAAGGCAGTATTGATCAAGAAACCTCTTAGTTTAGGATATTATTGGAACTTGCATGAGCACACTCAGGGGCTCTTGCTGCAAATGCTTGTTGGGTTGCCCAAAAACAATGCTCTGCCAAAATATGTCTGCACCGTTATCTGCAGGCATATGAGGAAATTAGTCCTTTCCTTCTGCTCTCCACTTAATCTTTCAGCTGATAAAAGACCTCCACAGGCATTGCTTCAGATGAGAGAGAGCCTGGTGGTTCTCTGTGGGGTATCACCAGCAGAGTTTTGGGGAGCGCCAGCAGAGCAGACTCTGCACCCCACTGCACAGGGCATATTTACCAGGTTTGCTGCCATTGGTGAACCTCCCAGCCTTTCAAGCTGAGTTCAATTATGAGTCTGACGAATTTGTAGGAAAAAAAAAGACCACTTTAAAATCTTTTTTTCTCCTAATTGTTCTATTATGGAAGTTTATGTTGTGATTACCTACAGCACTGTTTCTCACAGAGAGAGCAGGTTATGTAAAATGTATCTTCCCTAACGGTGAAGCCATTTGCAGTAGAAATGTATAAAACAAAAGGAGCTAGGATTATTAAAGTGTATTTAAAGTAGTTTAATCTTTGTGGGGTTTATATGTACTGTATGCTAAATTTGCTTCGAGCATGGAGTTTAAAGTTTCAGATGCACAGGCAGTAAATGTGGCTATTAAGAAACCATGTATTCACGTTAACTCCTTGGCTGTGGCAGTTTTAGTGCATTCACTGCTGGCAGTGGACATCAAGCCAGGAAAATCCAACTCCTGATGCAAAAGGATTTAAAAAAAAAAATCCAGGCACTGCCAAAAATACATAATTCTTTTTTTGTACTCTGCAGTTTGTTTTACTTAGGGAAACGGCCTGGTCATACCCTGCAGCATGCATTCATTACAGTGATCTTTGACTGGCAGATGCAGAGTAATAAGATGCATATTTTAGTGCTTATTATAATACCCTGTCCAAAAACAACTTGACAAATTTGTGATTTCGACAGTATCTCATTTTGCTGGCTGCAGTGCTCTGTGATTGCCTGGTCCACGTGGCTTCCAGATTATGCATACCACCAATACTGCTCATTAAAATGGCCACAGTTCACCAGTTTCGGTAGCTTGGAACGAACTTGGAATGAATTATTATACAACAAAGAGGCTGCTGTCATGCAGAACAAAAGACAAGCAAAAGAGAGCTTCGGCTTAATGAGGCTAAGTGAGTGTCTCCCCTGCATCACCAGCTACTTGACGGCCTTTGAGCATGGATTTTTTTCTCCACAGGCCAGAACCTTTGGTCTATTATTTTGTGTTTATGCACCTTGAGGCTAATATACATTTTAATATGCTGCACATGGAGAAAAAAATCAGCCATTAGATTAGAACATGTGCACTCCCTGTTAAGTTAATGACAGCCGAACATAGAGATAAATTTAGGTTTTCATATTTAATTATAGCACAGTGCAGTACGTTTAGCAAGGATAAATTGCACTATTATTATGCTTCATTTTTTTTGACATCTTTTCATATTAACCATGCACACTTACCCCCACTTCCTCCCCAGTGTCACACATAATGTCTCTGTGCATCATCCTTCTCTAACACCATTAATTTTTTATTCTGTACCGTTGTATATGTATTGTTGTATTTGTTACTTAGGATTAGCTTGCTAGCTGGATAAAACCATTCAAAACATCCCTTGTGTTAGGTGATCTACATAGGCAGTAGAGACAGAAAAGTTAAAAAAAGAACTGGCTTGTGTGGCCAGAAATGGCTTCTCATTCTGCTCCCAGATTAGGGTTCCCAGCCCTTCTTCCTTGGATGCTTTCAGTGTGGTGTACACTGTCTGACTGCAGAGTAGCCCCTCTCTCAAGGAACTGAATTGCAAAAAAACAGAAGAATAGTGTGTGGAAGGTTAAATGAGTTCTAAAGCAGATTGTACTTGGATAATATTAATACAGATAATGCCAATGTTAATATAAAATGTCTCTGTAACTGTATAAGAACTAAACCAGACCCAATGTTTTAGGTAGTATGTGGCATTTGTTGGGGTTTTGTACCTGTGTTTCCTCTGTTTGTCAAAGCAGTTGCTCCAAGAATGACATCAGGAATTAGGCCAGACATCAGCCTTTTAGAAGACAACATGAAATTAAACATAGAGGCAAGGTGGCATGCAATTCAGTCTTTGAATGTTCTTATCAAGTTTAATGTGAATATTTGATGGTTTTGTGCTGCCATGGATTTGATGGTGGTGCTGGGCTATTTTTTATTACCTGAGAGAGCTTTAAGATTTGCTTTCAGCTGTGATCTGAGCTATTCATGTAGCAGTAGTTTGTGAAATATATGTTTGCATGCTTCACAAAATTAAGGAAATACTGCTATTTTCCAAAGTGGATTAGAGCAGGTAATAACTCACAGGAAGAAGATTTTCCTCCTCCCGCTGTGTGTATAAGCAAGCAGAAGATATTATGCTACAGGCTTATTCCTAGATTATTCCTTATTGGTTAGTTGTTTCGTGACAAAAGACACTGTGGCTTGATGACCAGAGGGTCATGACAGGAATAATAATCACCATATGAAAGGGTGTCTGGATCTGGGTGATAAAGCATTCCTCATCACAATCAGTCAGCACTTGCTGGTGCAAGAATTTTCCTCAATGGCAGAGATCAGCTTTTTCATATTCATTGAGAGCAAATTGGTATCTCTCTCTTTTCCTCTCCCTCTCCTCCCTCTTTCTCCAACCTTCAGTTCTGTACCAGCTTTTACTGCCAAAGAGTATTTTCTTTGTCAGGTGAAGACAGATTTTGGGGATGTTTAGGATGCTGCAGTATTTCTGGGATTTGTATTAGTTGCTGAGCCTTACTCTTTGTGTCCTCACAGAGTAAAGCTCAGGTCAGTAATGATTGATAGTTAATTGTCTGCAGTTCAAGCACGAGAAAATGGGTTGGCAATTAATTTATATGTGCAAAACTCTTCTCCCTGATTTTGTAAGTGCAGATTTTGATGCAAATTGCATTCATGAAAGCAAGGTTGTGGCTTTCAAAATGTAAGCTATAATTACTAGTCTGAGAACCTGATGATACTAAAATCTTCCCCTAGAATCTACCCCTAGTGAGAGAAGACATTTATTAACAACATTGTGTCTTTCTAAGCAGTACTTTTAACCATCTTTTAATTCATTAAGCCCTGGTAAAACGCTTGATATTGCATGAGATGTAGTCTTATGGAGTTGCAGGCTGTATCCTCCAGACATCTGGATGGCTTAGAAATATCTGTGCAATCAGAAAGGCCTCTTCTCTATCTACAGGTAGCTATTATTAGTAAAACCCGCTTTTATTTATGTGTTCCCATTTTGCTTATGGTACTAGTCACAGACACACATACCGATGTGCAAGATTGGACTTCTACCTTCTGAAAGAATCATTATCCCTTTAAGGTTCTCATCTAAGAAACCCGTATATTTGGATGCCAAGGTACTCTGTGGGCCACAATGTCCGTGCAAGAAAAGTGACAAATTAAGAAGGTGGTATTGGTCATAGACAGCAGACATAGAATTAATTTTCAGCCTGTTTTCCAAGAACTCTTTTATTCTTACATTAGTTTTGAGAGGAAGTTTGCAAGAACATATCTTAATTCTCTTAGGAACAGATTTGACCCATAAGAACAGCCTCAAGTGTAGTTGTATGCATATGTATGAGACGTATAAAAGGAGTTATTTATGGGGAGAGGCTAAAGAAGCTAAAAGTCCCAAAGTGTCCTGCCCAAATGATGCCTGTAAACATAAGAGGTGGAGAACTCAGTGATATCCAAATATTTGGAGTTTGCAATCAGTGAAGAAAGGGGGGTTTTCTGATGTAGACTGAAAACTCAGAACTGAGTCTGATGAATTGAATTGGGCGGGGGAGGGGGAGGTGGGAAGTGTTCAGGAAAAGCAGGAGAAAAATTATCCTGATTGGAAGAAAAGTGTTTTTGTAGAAATGATGGAGGTTTCCTGCTGTGCTGCTGAGATTAAAGGTGGGGAGGACTTTTAAAACTTGCCTGCATGGAGTCTAATGGAAGTACTGCTGGGAGAAATTTTGGGTTGCCAGCACTATGTGCTGGACTTGCAGACTTTTCCCGTCTGCACAAGCTAGACCCTTGCCCGTTCAGACACTATAGCTGTGCAATTGGGGCTACCCATGGAAGGCACTGGGTCCTTATGAAGTGTTCAGACAGTGACTTACTGTAAGTGAGTGGAGCTGTAAGTATCTAATAGTATGCAACTGAAATGTCTTTTTGCTTAAAGAGTAAGATCAGATTTAAGGAATATGATTATGACCTTTCCCATTTACTTTATTTTTTATTGCTATAGAAAGCCCTTGAAGGTTTTTCTGTAGTCTTATATGGTTTTGATTCAACCACATGGGTGTCTTTGCAGTCAAAGCTGTACTTCCTGAGTTTTTTATGGACAAATGGACTAAAAATGTCTTTCTGTTCCATTGTCCATGATTCATACATTGCCACAGGACAGCTGTCCCCAGTACCCGAACAGAGCTGGTGGCACACCACTTCTACATGGAGAAGTTGGGAAAAGAGATTTCTGCACTCTGCTGACCTATTCATGCTGCACAAAACTCATTAAGGCCCAAGACCTGTGTTTGGGTTGTTCCCGGGAAAAATTAGAGGCAGCCTGTAATTTGTTGTTCCGCACTGGGGCTCTGTAATAATTTGAAGTGGCCTGGCAAGGATTCTATTGATTTCTTGGGATCTCATTCAGGGTGATTGAACTTGGGTGCTCTGATGGTGGATGTTTAAGAACACCTACCCTAGCTGTTATTAAGAAGGTGGGTCTAATCCTCACGCAGGTAGGACCTTGTTTGCCCTTCGTTCAACTCATCAGACAAGTTTTAATGAAATAACTCCTTTTATATTTTATGCCATGGCTGTGTTTTTGATTTCCACACTTGTAACTATCCAGTGTAGATAAGTCAGTATATAACACATACATTGGTCAGGATACGTCACATGATATATCTGTTCTTTGATTAAACATTTTGTGTCTTTCCTGTTTGACTGTTTGGAATAATTAATACATTCTTTTGTATTACTGTGTTGTATTCTTTCCAAGATGATGATTTATTTATATAAAAGCCATAAAATATCTTGTTTTATACATTACGTCTGGATTCATGAGAAATGCAGACATATCACTGAAATACAGAGGTTTATTTAGATTCATCAGGACAAGGTCTTGCAGTTGAGTTTAAAGTAGTTGAAGTCTAGAACCTATAAATTATAATTATATTTATTTATATTAACCATCATTACAGCATAGAGCATTATATCCTAGCTGCTAATCATTACTTAATATTTTTGGAATATTTACTACTGCTACTGCAACTGATGATAATAATAATAATAATAATAATAATAATAATAATAATAATAATAATAATAATAATAATAATAAATATATGCCAAAAGGCATGTTTTCCAAATCCAAACCAAAAATCTGATCTAGTCTCTCCACCAAAAGTGTCTCTAGTCTCTTTTTCCTTGCCTTTACTGAGCCTTCTTTCAAATGCTGAGCACTTCTGACATTTTGAAATGTCATTTCAAAATTTTCCATTTGTAAATTGACAACCAGAAGACTCATTGTAAACACAGAAAGCTCTATAAGCACAAACATATCTATATTTTCCCTTCTCCTAAAAATGTATCACCAAACTGTAAAAAGCTCGCATACCATTTCCATTAGGCAAATTGATATTTTGAAGCTTCTAAAGTTACCAATTAAAACAGGAGCAACCCGAAACCCTTTGGTGACTGCAGCGTGAGTGTCCCTTTTGTAACCACCATTTCCTAAGGAGCACGGCCTCAGGGCCATTTTGGTTGGCCCAGACAGGGCTAATAGATGCCTCGCACTTCAGAACTCCCCTCTCTTTGTTCACAACAAAGTCATCATCTTTCATTTGATGGACTGCAGCCATTTTTTTATCAATTCTGTCATAGCTTGGTTTGGCCTTCAGTCCTTGGTCTGTGGGTGGGCTTTTGTGCCTGCTGCTGGATTTTGGACTTATTTACCAGGATAAAGCAGATGGAGGAGAAACGGTATTTACATTTTTCCACAGTACCTAATTTATTTCTCCGTTGTTTATTGCTGAGTTATTTTTGTCTGCGTAGTGTGAATAGTTTGCAGAGGTATTTATAACAACATCTCACTGATCAACGTGCAGACTGAAAAGCCTGAAAGTCTGCCTCTCTGTCTCCATTTAAAAAAAACATTTCCTCTCCATCCAGACTGTGTCTTTAGTTGCCCAGTTCCTAAATGGCAGTTGGGGAGGGAATGCCTCTGTTTTTGGCCACTGTTTTGAGTACTGACTCATAATTCAGCACACACTGGGAATATAATTTTTAGTGCAGATTTGAGCATTTTTTGAGATGTAATTAGGTGAAATCTTGACACAGTCTATTGTAAGACTCTACCTCTCCAAATATCCAAATACCATCCGCAGCTCATCCACAGGAAAAGGTGTCAATATAAAGTGTCTGGCTGGGTGAGCTCCCCTTAGGATTCTCCAGCACAAGGGGTGAAGTCCCCGACCATAAGCATTAGCCAGGATATGCACAGTTGCTACTGTGAAAGGGGCTGTGCCACAACAGAACCTGCTTTCAGTTTCAAGCATTGTGCATCATTATCAGTCCAGTACAAGATAATTCCATAAAGCAATTGCAGTGAAAACTTGGAGACTCAAGAATTACATCAAAATCTGAGCTCATAACTGTAGTGTCCCTGCCCCAGTCCCATAAGGGTACTTTAATTTTCTTCCTGTCTTGCAGCTCATAAATGTGCTTCTTTTGAGACCACACCCCAAATGCTGTTGGAAAAGGGCTGTAAAGTTTTATAGATATATTTGAGGGTATTATAAAAGTATAATAAAGTAAAAATACTGCAAAGATATAGAAATTATTGAACAACTGGATTAAAATTTTAGGCTAGGGATTGTTTTATTACATATGGATTCTACTTGGCTTTTACAATCATGAAGATATAGAAATTCTTTTGGAATTAAGAAAATTAAGAATTTTGATTTTAATGTACTGATTGATCTTAATGTAACAATTTAATTCAATTGTCCTTGTAAACATTTGCTTGAACAAATAATTTTATTACATTGCTGAATACTATTCTTAGCTCAGTCAGTAAAAAACTCAGTTCTGACATTTACCTCTTGAAACTGTTTTTCTTGATTTTAGGGAGATATTTCTAGATCAGAGATTAAATGGTTTACTCATACAAATTCAAATGTTAAGTAATTAAGTAGCATTGAAATGAAGGTAATAGTGCAATAATGGTGGTGAGCAAACTGCAGATACTTTGTTTAATCTGAAATCAGTAACACCCCAAAATGTGTCCGCTTTCTCTGAAAATCTGGCAGAGAATACAACACAATTGTCCTCAGTAGTGCTTCTGTCTTTTGAATAAACCAAATGGTCATCTTGAAGGTAAAGGAGGACAGTAGGAAAGGCTGCTGCCTCGGTGAGTACCAAAGCTTACCTCCATTCTCACAGGCAGGAGTTTCTGAAATGTACAGTTCTCATTCTAATTCATGGGGATTTTTCCCCTCCAAAATCAGCTGGAGTTTGAGACATTTGAGCTTTTCCTGTGGTCTCTCACTTTCTAAGAAATAGTTACAAAGAAGTTCAAAATATTTCCAGGTTTTCTGTGCCACGGTAGCTCCACAGTGTCTGTTCCTGGCCCTCCATGCCCCACTTGCCATCCTGTGCCCATCTGGGAGATGCTCTGCAGCATAAACTCTGCCCCAAAGTATTAACCCTGCAGTGGGGAGACCTGATAATCCTCATGGCCAGGTCCTGGCCACTGTGTGTGACAGGCAGGACAGCCGTGAAAATTTTATATTGTGGTGTTTATCTGGGCTTAAGTTCTTGCGGAATTTTTGAAAGATAATATGTGGCTTAGTGATCTACACTGGAACCAAGCTGCGAGTTGTGAAGTGAGCTCAGCCAGAAAGTTCAACTTTGTTTGTGCCCCAGATGTCTTTATATGCATAAGAACAGTAAGACTTTTTTTAAGGCCACTGGAAATTTTTACTGTGATCTATTATGGCTGATGTATCTTAAATTATTCTTCAGTCCTTATCACAGCAATCAGAAACTTCAAATAAGGGTTGAAATGTGCTTTGCTTTGCTTTGTCTTGCTACAGGAGCATGTTCTTTTCTGCAACTTGAAAAAAAAGTAGGAAATCTTTTAAGACATACTAAAATACAGCATGAAACTCAGTGTTTGTATCTGGTCTTCATGGGGAATGCTTGAAAGGAATTGGGTTATTTTCCAGAGGGAACTTATGGCAGAGTGTTTGTGTATAAATTAACGGCAATGAAAGTGGTAAATTAAAATTGCGACATCAATTTCATTCTTAGTTCTGCTTTGCATTTCTATAGAAGGATTTATTATTACTGTGATTTACCTTCTACTAAGAGGTAGAAGAATGGAAAGTATGAAGTAGCAGCAGTTGTAATTATGTTCTGGAAAACTTCAGCTTGTTTAAAATGCTGCAGCATGTCTGCTCAGGGACTCAAGTTGGTGTGAGCACACCAGGCCATCCTCCCTCCATTTTCTAGGCTGGATTTCCAGCATTTTCCAACGGACCAGTTCAGATGGAAAGTTCAGCACACCCACTGAAGGAAAGGTCTACCTCCCATCTCAGGTGGAGCACTGACCTCCTTTGTTGCCTCCATTTATTTTCTTTCCTTTTTCTCCTGGCTCCCTGCGTGTGCTGGCAATGAGGAGTGGTGGTGTGGAAGCCCCAGATGAGCCATCCAGGCACAGAACAGCAAACAGTGTTTGGCTCTTTTCTTCAGCACTGTCAGTGAAAAGATCCTTCTGTGCTGAAACCCCAGGGAAGACTACACTCCATGAGTCCCTGCATTCATTCCTTGGCTTGCTGGATTTTCAGCAGCACACTTTTTATAATTGTGCTGTGTAAGGTGGCTTGATTGGCTTAGGGGCACGTACACAGCTCTGGAACAAGCTCTCATGGGGCCTCGGACTCAGGTAGTGCCTTTGCCTTTCCCCCTGGCAGTAAAAGGCGTTTTTCCAGCTTTACCTTCTCTGTGCAAAAGTGTATCTGTGTTGGTATTTGCTTTTGTTTTTGCAGGAAGGAAATTATTAAAATCTTAACCAAAACCAAGCAGCCTGTCCCATACCCAAAGAAGGAGAATGAGAGAGCAGGTGAGATGTGCAAGATAGGTGGAATTCATCAGTTAAGAGACACTGCTGGGATATTTTAGTGATGAAAGTAGCATGAAGCCTTTGCAAGGGAAGGCAACAATGTGAAAAAAGTGTCCATTTTATCTGGTTTCTTTGTTCCTCTGGAACAGTAACACAGACACTTAGAAACAGGCTCAAGGAACCTAATTAAATACTGAATGGAAATAAAAATGAGCTCACAGTTCTGTCCCCAAGACTCATTCTGTGAATATTCATTTTGCATTATTTTCAGAAAAACATAAGACATTATAATTCTCAGGATGTTTCTCATTCTTGAAGAGGGAAACTAGTGCCTAGGCTTTAAATATGATCCATACCCTCAGTAGTGTCATTGGGACCTGCCAAGTATTTGACATAAATCAGTTTCATTGTTACAAAAAAGGAGTCAGTGGATCTCTCAAATCTACTCATTTTTGTTGGGGAAATGTTTAAAGACTTTAAAACAAAGTTTTCTTAAGGGATAAACAATTGATAGCAATTTATATTAAAGAAGCTGGAAGCAATCATCAACAGTAAATTTTTATGCTGTTATTTCCCTTAGAAAGGAGCATTAAATCAAAATAGTATGATTTTGTGATCTATCTGTACTGGTGTCAGTATCAGTGTCCCTAATATCAGTAATATCAAAAAGGAAACTCTATAGCATCCTGAGATTTCTTTGTGTCCTAATTAAGACTACAACTGCATTTTAAAGAGAGTGAAAGGAACCCTGTGTGGTGTAAAGTAGCCATGGAATGGACAAACCACTTATTCCTGGTGCAAGAACTTGCTTTAAAGACTAGGTTAAAGATATAGCTCATTCTTTGTCTCAAGTTGCAACATTGTTCATTTTCTTGTTTTTTTAAAGCTGTAATTGTATTTCTCCTGTTTTAGGGGAAAGAAAGAAAAAAAAGAAAGAAAAAAGAGGTGTTCTTAAACCTGAGATAAATAACTCCGTACCATGACACACCTTTTATGATTATCATTAAGCTTTGTCTCTAGTTCCAGGTAGTCCCTTACGACAGAGAATAGCATTTTTTGAAACTAGTTGGATGTTCCACTGTTCTACTTCATTCTGCCTGGGCACTGACATCAGAAGTGGTTAGATTCCTATAGGCACCTAACTTCAGAAAGGAGAGAAATGTCTGTACTTCCAAATTAAATGTACCCAGGAATATTCCTAGGTGCTCAGGCCAGCTGGCACCAAGCAGCCTGTGCCGATGATCAGAAGCTGTTAGTCTCCAAAGCAGGTTGGCTGCAGGCAGACTGCCTGCTGGGAATGGCTCCTGGAGCATGCTGACTTCCAAAGCCTCTCCACGAATTGCCTGGGACACTGATAGTCAGCACAGGCCAAAAGCGGGCAAAAAATGCTGTAATGCTTTGTTAGGATAGATGAAAACATGCTTGTGCTCAGGAACATTCCCAGACACTGATTTACTGCTGTGGATATAGACAGTATCTCGCAAAAAAACTCTGAAGAGAAAAAAAAATACAAGTAATGGCAGTATGTGACTGGGCATTATAGATGGACAGATGGACACAGAAATGAGCTCTGTTAGATCTTAGTGAAAATTTCATTCAGAAAAAGAGTTCTAACAGCCTGAGGCTCCAAAATCAAGAAAACCAGTCAGAATTTTTAGAAAATCTCCAGAAATATCTAAGATATAATAGGATGTAATGTAATGATATAAATGTGTAACTACGACATACATATTTCTGTATGGTGTGAGTAGTATATATGTGTTATCCAAATATGGATGGTCTGAAAAAAATGGTAAGTCCCTGTCTTTCCCAATGATATAAAGCAGCTAACCCGTGAGTTCATGGCATCCCAGAGGCTGAATTCAGTTTGTAGTTGGGAGAAAGTTGCACTGCTTCAAATGAGAGGACCCAGAGGCTCTGTTTACATTAAGGAGTAGTGCAGACAAACAGGCCAGATAGGAACTGGGTTGCAGAGTGAAATGTTTGATGCTGCAGACTGGTGTCCACACCGTGTGCATCCCAGGTTTTCTTACTGATTTCTAGCTCTTGTCTGCTCTCATGGGCTAAATGCCCATTAGCAGCTGGAGCTCATTTCAGCTGCACCCCTGGAGCACACACTCAGGTTTCATTTCATCTGAAATAAAATGCAGTTTGTGCTCTCTGCAGCTGCACTGCCGTAAGAAGTGAGGTGCGGTGTGTGGGGACAAAGAAGAGATTCACGTCAGAGGTGTGCTCTGCTCTGAACTAAACCACGAGTGCAGAGCTCGTGCAGCAGCACAGCAGCAATGCAGGGCTCCTGGGCATGCGCTGAGGCCATCAGTGGAGTAGAGACAAGCCCTTAACTGCCCAGAAAAGGTTTGCATAGACAAGGAAAATTTTGTTCAAACCTAAATGCATTAGCACAAAGCAGAGAAGAGAAATCGACTGGTAATTGTCTCACATATGGGATTTTTTTGTATTGGCAAGAAGATTGCTTTGCCAAACCTTGCTTGCAGTAGCAAAAAGGAAACAATTCACCACATCAGGAAAACAAACTGACTCAGAAAATATAACTTTACTCATATCTGGCTTTGATGCACTACACAAGAGCAAATATAAACTTTCAGTACCGTTTGCAGAAGCATGAACTTTAAACTAAGAGCAGCAGCACTAAAGGAGGGAAGAGTTTGAATGCCAGCTGGATAGTTAAAATATCAGTAAATACTAGACAACAGAGACTTTGTTGGCATTTCCTGGGAGTCTAAAACTGCTGACAAAAATGTACAGCACAGAAACAATCAAAAATGTATATGATAGAAACAATCAAAATACCAGCAGGACAATGTTGATTACCAAAAAAAGCTGAACAAATTAAAATACCAGGAAGTGTAGATAGCTGACAAATACTCTGCTTTTAACTAAATGAAGTGAATGAATGAAAGAAGCATGTGATGAAACTGGAGCAAACAATTCATAAATGTTACAGACCGAAAGTCAGAAAACTTAGCTGGGCAGCACACTCTAAGAGCCCCTGTAGCAAAATATTTACATGGTGTTTTAAAGGTCTGGGATGTCTTCTAGGCAAAGAAAAGCTGGAAATGGACACAGCAGTGCAGCCAGGAGGGCACTTAATTGATAGAATGTCCTCAGCACCCAGAGAAAAAGCATTAAGGCAAGTGAAAGTAAGGAGAGCATATGTCTCATTGCTGAGGTTTTCCAGAGCCACAGGTCAGGTGGGCAGCCAGCCAGCTGCAGAGAAGATGGGGAGCTGTACATTTGCATAGTCTTTTAGCAATTTGACAAGGCATTACACAGACCTGCAGGTGGTAATACACTTTCCATCTTAAAAAAGTCTTTTCAGTCTCTGATGCAATATTAATATATTTGCATATGTATTAGATGGAAGAATTACAGACCATAACTACCCCAGTATCTTTTGAGCACTTCTTAGTGTGGATGCCAATGGAAGAAAATGCAATTTGATATCAAAACTGTGGTTGAAGAATGCCAACAGTATCAGCAAGAACTAATGGAGCTGGCTGGGATCACTGCCATAGCTGTATAGGTGCAGAAACAGAACAGCAAAAGCTGTAGCTGATCATGATTACATTCTCATCTACCTGCTTGAAATGACCAAGGCAATAAATCTAAAATGAAATAAAATGAGATGAAATTGCATTTGACTCCTGGAGCACTGGGATAATTGCTGACCTCCTAAAGGCTATTACCAAGCTCCTAAAAAGTAAAAAACATGCAGGATAGACTCACACCTGAAAATGTCAGTTTGAAGATTAGTGGGATTCATAAACCATCTCACAATACCTTTCCACACTTTTCAGATCTGTACAGT
The DNA here is from genome assembly GCA_008694505.1 of Cyanoderma ruficeps. NCBI lineage: Eukaryota > Metazoa > Chordata > Aves > Passeriformes > Timaliidae > Cyanoderma > Cyanoderma ruficeps. The sequence goes on from VZDJ01001247.1 coordinate 8,344,061, forward strand.
CTCCTGAGGTGATTACTAAACAAAAGCATGCCATGAATACAAGTGCTGTAATTTGCTGAAATCTTTTCCTGCATAAAGGAGCTGTACAAATACCCCACGGTGCAGCACTGCAGCTGTAAATGCTGAGACCATTACATTGCACAAGGAAGGGCAGGGGTGTGAGGCACACACGGGGCACAGCCCCTCCAAGGAGGCTTGTACATCACCAGCAGGGTAGGTGCAGTCCAGCTCAGATACACTGGAGTCATGTGTGCAAGTGAAAACATCAGTCTTTATGTTCTAAGGTCAGGAAACTATATGGCAGGAATACAGAGTGGCCATCAATTATTAGAAAGGATTTTATAAAGCCAGAAACTAGCACCCCCTCAGTAACCACAGCTTGTAGTGACCTGCCTTGCTCAGCACCTGATTGACACGTTCACCCCTGAGTTCTTCTCCAGGCTACTGTACACAAAATCAGAACAACTGAGCAGTTGCTGCAGGCGGTGTGGTCAGGATGCACCACCCAGGAAGTCCCGGTACCAAACTGCATTTGGACATGGTGGAGCCTAGACTCGTTCATTCATGCAAATAACCTGGGAACAAAAATTAGTCCATTTCTCATCACTGCTTCTCACCATTGTCATCTCCTTGCAGCAGATTGCAGTTTCCCCTGCAGTGGTGTCATGGCTTGTTGGATTGCTCTGCACACAGAAGGACTGGATATTTGGGAACAGACCTGTTCCCATGCGTGTTCTCTGGAGGCAACAAATGGCCCAGCCTTCCTGAGGAGAAACAGCAAATCCCTCCTGTGTGGTGACTGCTCCTGCCTTTGGAAGCTGCTCAGACTGAAGCTCTGCTACGAGCTTTATCCATTGAAATACACAGACCTCTATAAAACATGGAGAAAAAGAGTCAGGCAGACAGATGACATGGATTATCTATAATAACATAAATTATGTCATCTGTGACCTTTAAAGCAGCACTGCTGTTGTAGACAGCATTAATGTGGAGAAGCTGCACTAAGTAGAAAATTTTGTTTTCCTTTCTGTCTTAATGGTCAAAATGGCCACAGATGATTTGGTTTTGAGCTGTAGGTTGAATCACTATAAATATCTGGCATAATTTTAACAAGTGGAATTATGTGAAGAATTTATTTATTTATTTATTTATTTATTTATTTATTTATTTATTACAATTTAAATGACGATGAGATTTTTAAATATGGCAGATTTTTGAATAGCAACACTCTGTAGGGCTTGCAGGATCACTCACATGTGAAGAGGTTATCTTGTGGTTATGTTACCTGGAACTGGGTGTAGAATGGCTGGAGACAAGACAGTTTATTCAAGCAGCACAGTGTGTCCACTGTGCTCTTGGTTTCACTTTTCCTGGGAGGTGTGCAGCTCCGGGGATGAAGTCAGATGTGCATGCCCAAGGAGGGTGAGTGGGCTGTGGGCAGCCAGTGGGTCATGGCTGTGGTTCCCCTGGTCACTGCACAGAGGCTCAGTCTCAGTCAGTGTAACTCCCTGCATGTTGAGCCACATGGAGAAGCTTTGCAGGATCAGGACAGGAGTTTCTTTCCAAGTGTCATTTATAGGGTTTCTTGTGCCACGTCAGCCCTTTTGACCTGCAGAATAGCCACAATGAGTACACAATGCAAAGTGATAGGTAAAGTTTATGTATCTGCTTTCTTTATCTGCAAGGAGCACATGAGCAGTGAAAAAGGGAATGGCCTGTTCCAGCAATATGTGATTGTGGTTATAATTAATAGCAGAGGGCAAGCTGAATGCATATACTCACAGCCTAACTGTGCATACAAATCAGTGAAGTCTTGCAGTACCAAGATGATCAGAAGTAATTTTAAAGCTATTACAGTAATTTAAAACAAGATAGTTTTTAAAAGTACCGTGATATATGACTGTAATCTGTATTTCTAACAATTTGCATGTTAGATTTTTAAAAATCAAATTCTTCCTCTGATTGACTTGAGTGAAAATCTAATCAAATTAACATTTTAGAATATATGACCATTGTAATGCCATATTCAGAATATAATGATACTTTAGATACTTTAGCTGTTACAAAGACCAATAAATATGCAAGAGAGGCACTGTGGGGGACTTGGACTCTAATGACAACTCTTCTGGTTTCATACATTTGTTTTTTATATAGTGTCTATTGCTTCAGTACCTACATTTTGGTGTCTCCTCACTACTTGATGGTGATATAAGAAGCAGTTATATCAGTTTGGTGAAGCTCTCTTTTGTAATATATTATTTATATTTGATCCCTAATTTTGATGTAATATTAAAGTGTTTAGCCATTACTTATTTCTTTTCAGATCTGTGTGAAAGTTTTAATAACTTGAAATTTTAAAAATTATTATCACTTTCCTTTAGTGCACTATTCCAATTTTTTCATCTAGCTATATACTTTTTTTTTAATTTCATATGTTATGTGTTGCTTTGTCACATTTTCAAAACTGCTCAAAGGCCTTAATGAAACCAGAATAGCCAAACTCTTCATAGGAGATTATTCAGCATTGTCTTATCCTTTCTCTCTCCAGCTGAAGTGGGAGTTTTGACTATTGAGGGTAGAAGTACTTGTTATTAATGCTAGAACTATTTGTATTATGACTCTTAGCATGAGATATAGTGAGTTTAGGATATTGAGGTGATGATGAAAAGCGTTGTGTTATTGAATTTGAAGACTAAAAGGCAGCAGTAGGCTCCTTGGTCATAACTGCAAGAGTTGACTAGAGCTCTTTTGTCTGCACTGAATACTTTACATTTAAATTAGGATTGTGTGAAGTAGAGATGGAAGGATTACATGTGTGAGAAATGAATGAGGGAAAGTATTGTAGTCTGTGCAGGAGGAGGATAAGTGTTGTAGTTCATCTGCCATAAGAGATGGATTACAATGGATCTGAAGTGGAAGAAGGCTTAGATAGGAATTATTAGCAGTGGTTTGCATTTAAGTAATCTAATAGTTCAATAATATATGTATAGTTATGCAGTGTGTAGTCTACCAGGGAAAAGTGGAGTTCATTTCTAGATATATTTAAATTATATGCTGTTTACAGTATAGACATTTGGTAATAAGTCTGGAGCTTCCATGCAAAAAAATAGATCAAAACAAAGAGACAGGATAAACAAAATTCAAAACAAAAATCTGCAAAGGATCCAGCAGATGGGAAAACTGTAGCTCTTACCTCTTTTGGAAGGTTTGATTGCTAGCAGAAAGTACTTGACAGGCAAATTTGCAGCTGAAACACATACAGCAGTGGTGGAAATGCACTTTCTTTGCGCACAGGGGAAGCAGTGGTTATTTTACTGAGTGTACTGAATGCCTTGTAGAGTGGCTTTTAGAATCTCGATTTCTTCCAGAGTCTGGAAGAGGAGGTTGCTGGTTCCCCTCTTTCTTTAGTCTCCCATTCCCCTGAGAGCATGAATTTGGTGGGCAGTACTGGTTGGCCTGTGAATGTTTTCTGTGGCCATGGTGCACACACAGGCACAGGATGAGTAAGTACTGCACGGTGTCTGGGATATTTCCTCCAGGGGGATACTGGATTGGAGTGTGGAAAAGATGCAGATATTGCTCTTTTCATCTCCTCATGGCCATAGGGGTAATTTGCTGGGCCCTGTGGTTACGCTGAGTTGCTCAAGAAGCTCTTGAACAGATTGAAATGGGTCATACAGGCAGCTTCAATGCAGCTTCCTTGGCCCTCACAGTTCTCAGACAGGGTTGTGCTGCTCCTGGTACCCTGACCCAGCTAATTTAGCACAAGTGGAATTAGCAAACTCAGCTTAATGCTCACCTTGCTGGGTCAGCCGTGTCTGTGATTGAGAGGCTAGTTGGTAACAACTATAGCAGCAAGGATATCCATGCTTTCTCAGAGTTGTAAGAAAAGATTTATTCTACCCTTTTAATAGTCTGGCTGGCATCTCTGAGTCTTCTTTGAAAGGGCCTAGAAGACACACAGTTCTAGGATTGCTGGAGTCAATCCCATCAGTACCTGTAGCCCCAGAAGAGAATGGTTACATCCAAACAAACATGATTTTAGCATTGGTCTCAACAGCTCAGTTACCAGCTAGCTTGGAGAAGGTAGATAAAAGTATCTAGCAATGGCATTTTCCATGTAATCATGGAATTTACAGCATTGATATAAGAAGTGCATAAACTGAATGTATAGATACGTGTACAAATGGTATATAGATACACATGAAAGTGTGAATACTGCACTGATTATTTTTACTTATGTATCAGTAAAAGTAAAAAATCTTGTTTGAACAAAGTTTTTTCCAACACTAAGGCTCAACAGATACTGATTCCTGTTTCCTAAACACATTTGAATACAGTTATATATGCTTGTCTGACAGATATTTGTTAATAGCCATTCTGCTGACATCTTTTTTATGCTGCTGCTTAGCTGACAGAATTTCATCTGCATAAATGGGTGGAAAGTCCTTTCCTCACGTGTCCAACAAACTGGAGACAAAGTGCCTGCCAATGTTTTAATTTCTTTTCCATGTTCTGGTTAGAGAGTGAGAAGAATGCTTTCACTCCACAGTGTCATGAATATGGTAATCTATGGAAATCACAGAAAGCAGGTACTTAAGTTAAGCACATACTGTACTACAGGAATCCCTGATGAATTCAAGTCTCTTCTGTTTAGAGAAGATGTTGTTGTCTATTAAGTGACAGACTGCCAGATGTTCATGAAGTAGCACAGTAATGTGTATCAGTATCTTCTTTTCTTTACCCCAGAAGGTAAAATTTTCTTTATCATCTATGTCATCCTGGCTTTTGATTGTAAATGTCTAAGCTTGCTTCAGATATTAACTCTTTTTTGTTTTATTGATGAATATTTCATTACTTCAGTACATTTGTAGAATGTAAGTTGTTGCTGCACTATAGTAAGCCTATAATCCTAAAATCTTTTCTCTCACTTGGTGTGTATAAACCAAACATTTGAGTTAGAACACGAAGAATAACTCATTTCTGATTTGGAGCTAGAAGAGAAAATTATGGCAGTGTTAGAAAAATTACGAAAGGGGAAATAATTGTTATTTTAAATAATATTTTTATCAGCACATTCAAGCATGGCACTGTGTATCTCATGGTGAGGTCATTGCAGTGTGTTTTCCTAGAACACACATTGTTGTTCTGTTTAGTCTCAGAGTTACTGAAGGGCTAGGGGTTAGCTCACCCACTTTAAATAATGATGATTTAAAGAGCAGGCAGAATAGTTGAGTAACTAAGTGCAATGGTGTATATACACACACATTGTGGGCAGCAGAGGTTACAGAACAAGTATATGGGCAGTAATTGCACATTACTGAGACAGTGCTGTTTACCAAGCAAATAAAAGTTCCAAGAAAAAAGGAAAACAACTGAAAGGCAGAGTTCATCTTTTTCTGAATAATTGTTGTGTTCTGTCCTTTATTTTGATGGCATTCCCACATCATTAAAGGCACTGATGCCAGAAATACCTCAGCTCTAAGAAACAGAGCCACAAGAACCCTTTAACACAAGGGACAAAGTCCTTGTGGCTTCTTGCTAATACAACTGTAGCAGCTCCAGGGGCTGTAACAACTGATGTTGGCCCAAGAAACTCTGTCAGGTGGAAACTGATGGAGTGAAGTGTCCTCTGCCCACCTGCTGTGGGGGGGACTCTTGCAGGATTCCCTGCTGGAGGTGTTGACATGAACTCTAGTGCCAGCTGGATGGCTCCTCCCTGCCATGGGGTCTGACCACGCAGTGTATAGGACTGACAGAGAGAAAAGCAGCTATGTAAGAGGATTTAACTTTGAATGCCTGAAAGAATGTCTAACAGAATAAGAATTCGCAGCTTCACTTTCCCCATTGCCTCACATTGCTTTCATTAGTTAAGCCGCTTACCCGTGGGGAAGGATTGTGCAAAATATTCTCTCCATATATCTATGAATATGAAAATGTGTGTTACTTGCCACCTTCAGAGGAACAGAATTCAGCTGGTGGTGTTATTGTTGGGTTCTGGGTTTTTTTATTTTATTTTCCCAGAAGGAACACAAGCTACCTTGACATTGTGACAAGATTTTGTTGTTATTACTGGTGCTGCTCTTGTTACTGGGACCTTGTGTTTTCTTTCTCTCTGGAAATGTTGGAATCATGTTTCACTGTATTCTCTGAGAACAAGGAAGAAAGCAGATACCGTTTCAGAAAACTTTATAGTAATCTATGTGTTGTTGTTGTTGTTGTTGTTGTAAAGTTGCAAGAGGATGGAGGCAGACCGATGCTTGGAAATTGTAGCACAGTGTAAAATATGAATGTGCAAGTATTACATATACATGCAGTATGTCATAAGGATCCAATTATATGCAGCCATTTTGAGCACATCAGACTTTAGAAAGAATAAATAAGGATTCAGAATCAAGTGGGGGAAAAAAGATTAAAATTGAAATTCCTTTCTCTGGAAAACTTTATACACCACAATTAGAAGTTTTCCATGAACAAATGGAGGTTAAACATTACTAAACCCTTTGTACTGAGGACATATGAAATTACCTATACAAACCTGATTTAAATTCTTGTATCTCCTGGGCAGGGCAACTGTCTACCTCACTTAAATGTTAATGTTTCCCTTATGTGATTGCCTTTCCATACCATGCTCCCACGTTCAGAGATCCTGTTTCACCTATTTTACTCTCCTCAAAGCTGTTAATTCGTGTCTGCAATCTCCACACCTTTAACTGTGTCTGAGGTAGTCACTTGGCTTTTTAGCCTCCCAAGGTGTTTCACTCTCAGATTTTACCTGCCTTGCTGTTTGTCTCCCCAGTTCTCTGAGGCCAGTGAGAAACTTTCCCAGAGGCCAAGGCAGCCAAGGGGTGAAGCCCAGTTTTTCTGCTCATTTGCAGAAGAAAGTGGCGTTTGGGGAGGATAGTAAAACCAACCACAGATCAGCTGTTCTTCTTAGGAAAGGAGTAGTCAGCACAGATTTATGGAGGGGAAAATGACCAGCTTGGTAGATTAGAGGGCAGTAGGTGTTAGCTTTAGCAAGGCTTTCAACACTGTCTCCCAGAGACAAACTGGTGGAACGTTCTACTCTGAGCAGGGGGTTGGACTGGATGACCTCAAGACATCCTTTCCAATCTCAACCACTCTGTGATTCTGCCAAGGTCATTGATCACCTTTTTCCTTCCAATCATTTGGAAAATTTGTATTTTCTCCTCCTTTATTCTGTCCTCTGAGGGAGAGCTGTTGGTTAAGATATTTCAGAGAAAGATCTATTCAGAAAAACAAGCCATAGAGAAGAGTAACCTCTTGTTTGATTTCTAAAACATGCTAATGCTTGCCACTATGTGGCAAAGTTTTGCTGTGACAATTATCCATCTCTTTACATAGCTATTAAATATGTGGACCTTTGTTTGGTGCATCTCTACTGCAATCAGTAGAGAATATTTCAGCAGTGCAATTTGTACTCTCTTTAAGCAGTTCCGTTTGTCAGATATTTTTCAGTCTTTATTCTTACTATCATCTATTTTTGCTATGTGCAAGTAGAGGCTTCCACAATTCAAAAACATAAAGTACATGAAATAAGACAATTTGGCTTCCATTTAATTTCCAGATTCATGAGGGACATTGTGTAACTTAAAATTGTTTACATGCTGACAGTGAAAAAGAAGTATTGGAGAATGAACACATACACACCTTCAGACCTTAGTCTGGAGACAACACTCAAGTATAGAAGGAATGAGATAATTCCATTCAGTGTGGGAAATTCACGAGAGAAACAGTATTTTTTAAGTATGTTGTCTCATCACTAAATGATACTGCTACCCAAAATGTCCATTAGCCAGTGATCCCTAGAATTATTTATGTAAGTTCTTCCTTTATCTTGTGACCACTTTCCCCCAATAATCCTTTAGTTAAAGTTACTGTGTTCCAGTGTTCTTTTTGCTGCCATCTCATTAGCATACACTTCAAATCCACTGAGTACTGTAGGAGGCTGTTGCTTATTTTTGGTTTATGACTTTTAACTGTGCATGGTGACCTGACCCTGGCTGGATGTTAAGTGGCCACCAAAACTGCTCTATCACCCCCTGCTCCTCAACTGGACAGGGGACAGAAGATATAATAAAAGGCTTTTGAGCCATGGCAATCAGGTTGGTTAATCATGATTTTCCTTTGGAGAATTCATGCTGACTAGTTCTGATGACCTTCTTGTCTTCCCCTTGCCTAGAGATGGCCTCCAGGATCTGCTATTCCATCCCTATTCCAGGGTTTGAGGTGAGGCTGACCATCTGGTTGTTCCCTGTGTGCTCCTTGTCCTTTTTGAAGACTGGTGTGACATTTGCTTCCTCCCAGTTCTCAGGCATCTCTCCTGACTGCCATGACCTTTGAAAGATGATCGAGATGGCAACAATCTCTGGCAGTTCCTCAGTGCTTGTGAGTGCATCCCATCAGAGTCCATGGACTTGTGGATGTCAAATTTGACTAAATGGTCTCTAGCCCAATCCTCCTTTACTAAGGAGACGTCTTTTTTTCTCCAGATGTTCTCCCTGCTTTCCTGGGTCAAGGATTCCTGAGGGCTGGATTTGGAAGTGAAGACTGCAAAGAAGGTGTTCAGTATCTCAGCCTCCTCTGCAACCCCTTGCAGGGTTCCTTTTCCCATCCAGTAGCAGCCCCACATTTTCCCTCGTATTCCTTTTGCTAGTGAGGTATTCATGTTATCCCAGAGGCACTCCCACCGTTCCTGGTGGGCTCGGCCCTGGCCAACAGCAGGTCCCTCTTGGAGCCAGCTGCTCTTGGCTCAGTCAGACACAGGAAAAGCCTCTCCCAAAACAAACCCCTGTAGCCCACCACTACCAAAACCTTGCCATGCAAACCCAATACACTGTGCCAGCTGAAATCTGTGTCTTTTAACAGTAGATGGCATCCAGCCCCTTAGGAGCAGACAGATCCCAAATAAGCAACTCATGACTACATCATGGAGACATACATGGATTTTCCCAGAGTAAGGACCAGATCAGTTTCCAAGTTAGAAATAAAGTTGGGGTCATCTGATGCCTGTTGCACTGCCCTGTTCACCAGCTCGTTCTGCTGCATAGGCTCCTTGCTGCTGTGCCCATAAAAATTGCAGCAATCTGTAATAGAGGATTCTCTCTACTTTCAGCCATTAAGAAACAAGCACCTTTTTTAGTTCATAGTATGCTCAATTACCTTTAGATTGATCTGTGAATAAATTATAATCAAAACAGACTTACTCACCTTAAAGCTCTCTGGCTTAAGGTTTCATTGTTGATTCATTAAGTTGTCAGTTCTCTATTGGCAGGGTAATGCCTTTTTATATCTGAATAGAGACAGGTTTAGTGGAAGATACTGTTATCTTTAAATGGGCAGGATTTAGGTTTTTTGGTAAGAACCAATTCATCAATGATTTATCCCTGGAGAAAGTACTGAAACAAAAATCACAATGTTGCTGAAGATTTATACAGTTCATCAGTTAAAAGGCAGCTTCTGGAAGCAGAGGTGGGGGGAGGATTTGGATTTTTGTTTTCTTTCTGTTAAAATCTCCAGCAAAATATTTCAAGCTTACGGTTTTTTGATTTTGCAACTACAAACAATGAAATAATTCCACTTAATATATTTATTTAGACTCCATTCTTGATGTTATCCCTCCAGTAGAAACACATTGAATTATGTCTATATAGAGACAGATGGATACAAATAATGCAGCTATAGACATCACTGATACAGATATATAAGTAGACAATTATCTAATTACTCTGCTTGTTGCAATCTTCTAAGCACTTGCTATGCTCCACATATTCATATTAATTGTTTTTCTAGGCAGATGTTTATATGACAAAGATACCAGTGTATGGAGAGTTTAGTGACACTGGAATATCTGGAAAATAAAAAAATAAAAGTACTGTTTAAAGATTTCAAAAGCAAACAGAGTTAGACACAGCAAGCTCTGTGCTTGTGCTTTCATTGGGAGTTTTGTTGTTAAATTCCCCATGTGCTTAGGAAATTGTCCCCTATAATGAGTAGAGGTGATTTAATTTTAAAATTAATTCAATATCCATCTCTTCTGCAGTTATTTCAACATTTTCCACTTTTACTGTATCCAGTAACATACTTCATTAAAATATTTTTTGCCATTTCATATGGCCTTTGACTGCAAATTGTTTGAAACTGCAGCTCTGAACGATAAGCAGCCTCCTCAACATTCCATATGTCTGTGCATTACTCACAAGGGCAACCATCAATAAGTCCTTCCTAAGCTCCTGAGGCTATATTTTCATGTATTATTTATTGCTATAGAAAAGATTGCTGGTTTTCAGTGTTGTTTAGTGAAATTTGGCTTGGCTGCTTGTGAACTACTAGGCCCCAAACACAAAATAAGCAAGCCATTTGTATGGGCACACAGTCACCTTCTGTGGAGTCACTGGAAGCTCATTGTGTATGTGTCCAAGCTTGGACCAAGCGTTTCCTTAATTAATTTAAATTCCATTTATCCAAATTCTTCATTGAGAAACAGCAGAACACAGCAGATATGAAGGCTGGATGACAGTTTTCTAGAGTAATCATAATTTATTTTTAAAATATGTGTATTATATGGTTTAATTTAACTGCACACATGTCATTACAAAACATCTGAATTATGGAAATTAAGGCATTGCACACATCTCAAAACTCCTGCTGTACATTCCAGCTAGCAGCCTATGTTAGATATAAAAATCTAAATACTTCTATCTCACAAGTATGAAAATTAATTAACCTTTGCAATTCACTTTTCACCTATACACAAAAAATAGATTTTTTTCCCACACTTTTCCTTAGATCAGCCATTTAATTTCAATATTCTTAGTGTTTCTGTCTGTGGAAATTGGGAGATTTGGCATATATTAAGAGAAAGGAAAAGTAAAGGTTTTATTCTGCAAAGATTTGGATGTTGTTCCCAAAGATGATCTTCAATCAGTCAAGCTGTAAACAGCTGTCTCCTCTCTCTACTACTTCAGTTAAAACCTCAGCAAAATTAGCTTTACTACCTACTCTCAAAGTCAGCAATTCAATTCCTGGCCAGACAGGAAAGAATCCAAAAATGCTTTGTCATCAGGTCTCTGACCCTCTCAAACCGAAGTTGTTGGCATCAGCACATAAATTATGGAGAGGAAATAGTTCCTCAGTGGCACAGCGACTACTTATTCATAGCCAAAAATGTATTTCTAATTGATTCAGCGTAGTAAAAATACAAGAACCCTTCTTAGCAAAATTATTAATTTTTAGAATTCTGCAAAAAGTTTTAGGTTTTCTAAAAGTCATACAGAGAATCCAGTTTATGTGTGTGTGCTTTAGAGCCCATTGATTAGATTGGAATGAGACAAATTCTTCCTTCTACTCATTTTTCTGTTTGAAATAATTCTGCTTTTGCTGCCTTATTTGACTTCAGTATGTAAGGCCACCACCTTACTGCTGTTTGCTGGAGTTCTCAAAGCCTGATGTTAAGATGTCCTAGAACATTTCACGTATAGCAACTGCACAGAAAGGAAAGTTTGATGCCTATAAGGAGCCCTTGAACATGTCATGCAGGAGCAAAGTTCCGATTGAACAGACAAAATAAGAGCCCTCTGCCAGTAGGAAAACTCAAGCCATCCCTACATTTGAGACACGTGGGATGCGCAGCACCCCCAGTCCTGCCTTGCTTTTGCCCACACTGTCACTGTGACCCAGAGCAGGGTTCAGTCCCAGCCTGCAGGAGGCACCTCTGGAGAGCTGCTGGACATGGCAAGGCTGGAGCTGACCTGCTGTTAAAAATGTGTTGAGACCACAAACCAAATCTCAGAAGCAGGGGAGCGTTTCAAGGACCTCACCCTCTGGCTGTATGCTCAGAGTGCCCAAAACCCAGCAGTCAAGAAAGCTTTTGCTTGTCATAGCAAGAAGTCAGAGGTGCCAAGGTTGGGTATTGTGACTGACGGAGATCACTGAGGAATTTTTCTCCTAAGGATTAGCAGAAGAGCAGGGTAACCTCTTCTGGATTTACTTCATTTTAAAAAATAATAATTAGTAAATTTTTAAATAATCTGGGGTTTAAAATTCACATTGAAATTCCCTCTTAAAAAATTGATAAGCACAGCAATACTGTATCTTGTTTGATATGCTCTTTGAGGTTGTATTATTAGCGTGAATTAATGCCAGCAGCTGCTCAGGCTATGTATCCCCTGTTACTACCTGCTGCTTTCTGCAGTACTGCTGTAGCTTCTGAACAGGCTTGAGTTAGGTGGATAAAATACTTCTGCAGAATAGTTTCAGGGGAGGAAGGGCATGGTCTATTGCATCAAGTAAAAGTCCATTTTTCTACTATTTTTCACTCGCCTAACTCTGTGATTGTGGCACACTACAGTTGTCCATATCTGTTCCAGGTAAGCAGCAGAATTATTTTTTTTTTTCAGGAAGATGAGTGTTTTAGGAAATCTGATCCAGCTCTTTCATGTTCTTGGGTGAGACATGAGTTTTGCAATTCAGTGAAATCTTCCTCTGGAGTTTGCTTATTTGGGTTCAAGGACTAAATGTTGCAGAAAAGATTGCAAGTGGGACATAGAGGAAAATTAGGAGATTATAATACGTTTCAGTTCATTTGGTGTTTGTTAGCCTTACTTTGACAGGTCAAAACAGCCTTCTGTTATCACACTGCCAAATACATATTTGTAAGCTTTAAAAATATGTATTGATTTATTCAGATATTGATATAAATAATCTGAAATACTGGTTGAACCCTTCTATGTAAACTGATAATTTTATGATACCTTTCCACATACTATAAAATGAAACAGAAATAAAGTTATGTGTTTGAATTATTTAACATGATACATTTTTATATATAAGCAAGAATGCAATGGGGAAATAATAGACTGTTGGATGCTGACCTGCAATTCAGCTATTTTTCTGCTGTGAGATATTAATATTTTAATATTCAGTATATATTTCCAAGTCAGATCCCAATGTTCATATTTGATTTTTATTCACTTCTCACTCTGGTGCAGTCTTACTGATTTCAATTTCAGCTTCCTGAATAAGAAGCAAGTTGCAGTCAGCATGGACTTTAGATCTCACCCTTGGGATCAGACTCATCTTTTTACTACACCTGCTTACTAAGCATAATCCTGTTTACTGATTTTTGTTTCAGAAACTGCCCAGTTTTGGGCCTTACCTGGAGCAACGCAAAAAGATAATAGCTGAGAACAAGATTAAACTTAAGGCGCAGAACATGGCTGCTGAGCTTCCTGAGGGAAAACACTTCGTTCCAAAGAAGCCCATTCCAGCAATCAAGGTAACAAAAAATACATGCATAAGGAGTGATAGGCAGTTGACATGCACAGTCATTTCTAGCAGTTTGAGTTGGTTATTACTGCTTTTAAGCTTGTTAGAGGGCATCAAAGACGACTCTTTATGCAGACTTTCTAGCTTTTAACCAAAATCGATGGGAAATGATTTGTGATGCACATGTGTAGGTATTTCCCTAATGTCATTTTTCAGAATGAAGATATTCAGGCAATGGAACAGTAGTTGCAGATCAAGCAGGCGTAATGCCTTGAAGAACAAAGCAGAACTGTTTAGAATTTCTTTCAGTTTGAATGCTACAGTATGAGCTGTTTTGCATGATAGCTTTTGATTACTTGCACTGTGCTAAATGCCTCCATCCCTCATGTAGGATCGATGGCAAAGGCTGGTGTTCAGTACATAAAAAAGCTGTGTCATAGGTTTAGAGATTGAACTTTTAAAGCTGGAGAATGTTTGTCTAAGTAGCTGATCCACCATCTACAATGAGTAAATGTCAAGGTAAAAATAAAGCCTGTGACCCTTATCTACTGCATAATCTATACATTGAAGCTTTTCCCTTCTCTTAGGTAGTCAATAAATATCAATAAAATGACACAGCAGGAGCTAATTATTATAGGTGTTCATTTTAGAGCTTACTTAAATTTCAAGTCTGAATAGGAAAAAAATTTTTTTTAAAATCAGGATTCTCATGTAGGCCATTTATAAAGCAATATGAAAATTATATCTGTTGACCTTGTTGACTGTCTTCTTCATATATGGGAGAATATCAGATATCTACATGATCAGACATGTATGAATTCTTGAAGAAATAAGGTCAAGCACAAAATTGAACATAAGGTGTGGCTCAGGAAACCACACAATTCCCAAGAGAATTTTGCAGTTTACCAATACATCCAGTATACCAAGCTAGCTGGTAGGATGGCAGAACCAGACAAGGAGAAATTTTGAATCATCTTCCTGTTTAAGTTAATTAGTTTGCTGCTTCTGTAGACCTCTCTCAGGTTTTTGGATTGCTTGTTTTGGTTTATGTCATGCTTTTGAAAATGCCTCCCCTCCTCTTGTGCTGAGGTTCCCTTCTATATAAATATACAAAAAGTTCCAAAGAGCAGCAATCTACTCTTTTTTCCTCACTATGATGAGCAATTTCAAAGCCTGTTTGACCTCAGAGGTTTCATGGTTCTGTTCTCCTTGCAGGGAGAGTATTGATGTAGGGAAAAAGAGAAAGAAGAAGCAACAGCCAATAACTGCATTTTCAATGAGATAGCTTGCTTCTGAAAACAGCAGAAAACCAAAAAACTGATAACCATCCAAAAGCAAATAAACTGAATGAAGGGGGAAATTTAGCAAGAGGGAAAAACAGACATGAAGACTAGGAAAAAAACCCCAAAAACATTAAAAAACTGTAGTCAATCATTTATCATGCCTAACTCCAAGTAGAAAAGCAAAAAAAGAGCCAAGTAGTAGGAGATAGATTAAAAAGAAGAAAAGAGAGCCCACTGCAGGGAAGAGGAAAGTGAATTCCCCCAAACACAAACATTTGCTTACGCAGATATTGAATACTTCTGAGTGGTGTCTCAGGAGCCTCTCAGCCAGGGAAATGAGGGTATCATCTCCCTCACCCCTTTGGTTAAATGTGACTGAAGCCATTAGAAGAAGACAGGCATTCCCAAAGCTGACTCCTGGCAGCCTTTCAGTCTGACCATCTCTTTCCAAGGGAATGTTCTCACCGTAATGACAAAACCAGCAGTCAGAGGTGTTGCACTGGGCTTGCAAGGTTTGATGGAGGTGGGGCTGCAGGCGTGGCTTCTGTGAGAAGCTGCTGGAAGCTCCCCAGGGCCTGACAGAGCCACTGGGAGCCAGCTGCAGGACAGATGTGGGTCTGGCCAAGGCCAAGCCCATCAGCAGTGGTGGCAGCGCCTCTGGGATAATGTGTTTTAAAATGGGGAAAGAACCAGCAACTGCAGTCACAGGGAGGAGTGAGAATATGGCCTCTTCAGGGATCTGCTTGGCAGAGGACCCTGAAATAAAGCCCTGGAGGAAAGAGGCCCCAGAAAGCTGGTAATATCCAAAAATCACCTCTTCCAAGCTCAGGAGTGATGCACCCCAACAAAGAGGAAGTCAGGGAAAAATTCCCAGAGGCCTGCAGAGATGTTCAGTAGCTCCTGGACAAAGTCAGAAAGAACAAGGAAGCCCTCAGAGAGTGACCAAGATGATCAAACAGCAGGAGAACCTTTCTTACGTAGGCAGACTGAGAGACTTGTGGTTGTTCAACCTGAAAAAGAGAAGGCTCTGGGAGCACTCTAGTCCCCATTTCTGTACGTAAAGAAGAGATAGGTGCCTTTGAAAGGGCTATGACCCCTGCATTGTCTGGTTGTATTTTTGCTACAAATTTCTTGATGCCTCCCTAAAATTTCCTTGTCTGTCTAATTGGCTGTTGTGTTGGTGATATGTAAATTCCAACACTTATATAAATTCCACATGCTGTCAAATTGCCATTTATTTGTCAATTTAAAACCCCTCTGAGATTATCCAAAATCTTTTCCCATGACTTTTCTCTTTATTTCCTCTATTTTTCAATATTAATTGAAGCTGCATATTTTGATATCTGGCAGAGTTGTTTATTCTTTTCTCACTTGTCTGTAATATTAGAAATTGTGCTCTATGTGGGTATGTGCCCTGGATCTTTTCTTTTCAGTTGCAGTTTTGTACAGCTCCCACAGATATATTTGCCTACCTCAGGTTGCCTCCTTATTGCTTTAATTTCTTTCCTTCTGTGTTCCTGTGTTTTTCTTTCTAATAATTTAGTTCTTTGTCCTTCGGGGCCTATACCACAATATTCAGTCACCATTTATCTGCTTATTTTATTTTCTACTTTTTTTATTCCAGAAGCTTTGCGGTAGAAATTGTTTGGTAGTTCAAACATTCTGGCATAACTCTCTTGGCTAGGGCATGACATGCTGTTCCACCTGCTGGAAAAATATCCACAAAATATGTGTTTGAAATACTTTTCACCCATGTTTGTACAGGTACATTTACATGGTCTTTTGCACATACTTGCACATGCAAGTCTTTTTTTGCTGATGTGTAAGCATCCATTTAAAAGCCAGCACTGTGGGAGGCATTAGCCACATTTAGTCCAATGCTGTGTAAAATCTCTAAAAACCTCTTGAGAGGTGAGGAATATTGAAGTAAGGACAGCTCTATTTTGCCTTAACTATTTTTTACTGTTTGGATCTTTCCTGGCATGTACCTGTGTGTTTAACATGAGTAGTTTTACCTTGTGCTTGCCTGCTTGGAAAAGACCATATTGTAATCTTCATCATAAATGTGGAGATGTTGCATACTTCAGGTAGACCTATGCATGTGTCTCCCCTAAGCTATGGGACTCTAAGGCTGCTTCTTCCAAGTTTATACTCCAACATCAATCACAGAAATAATCTCCCCTGCGATAGCCCATAATGGTCTTCTCCTTCTCCTCCTTCTCCTTCTCCTTCTCCTTCTCCTTCTCCTTCTCCTTCTCCTTCTCCTTCTCCTTCTCCTTCTCCTTCTCCTTCTCCTTCTCCTTCTCCTCTCCTCTCCTCTCCTCTCCTCGTTGGTTCCAGGGCTTGACCAACCTCTCAGTAAAGAAATGCTTCCTAATGTCCAGTGTAAACCTCCCCCAGAACAGCTTTGACATTTTTACATGTCCTATCACTGAATACCAGGGAGAAGAGATCACCAGCTCGCTCTTCATTTCCCCCATTCAGGAAGCTGTAGAGGGCAAACTACAAACTAGACCAGCCCAAAGTCCTTTGCTGCTCCTCACAGAACATTCCATCCCATTCCCACCTTTGTTGCCCTGCTCTGAACAAGGACCTTCCCATCGTTCTGAAGGGCCCAGAGCTGCAGGCAGCCTGGTGGGGCTGTGGCAGTGCTGCACACAGTGGGATGGTCGCCTCTTTGGGCCAGTTGTGCCATGTTTGCTGCACCCCAGGACAGGGTTTTGCCCTCTGGGCTGTCCGGGCACAACGCTGACCCACACCCAGCACTCCCAGATCCCTTCCTGCAGAGCTGCTCTGGTTGTATTTCTGCCTGGTGTTACTCTATCCTAAGTGCAGAATCTGGCATTTGGACTTGTTAAATTTCATCCCATTAATCATTGCCCAGTGCTCCGGGGCACTGTGCTTCTGTTGGTAAAACTGGAATGACTGAGTAGTCCACATCATGGCTGATTAATTAGAACAACAGCACTACAGTAGTTGTGGGGGCTCGTTTGTTTGCCTCTGATCAGGACAGTTCCATGAGCAGTCCAGTGGTGTCTCCTACCCTGTTTTCTCTTGCAGCTTTCTTTAATCTAGAATGTATCTGTTGGCAAGATTAGCAAAAGTTACTTACTTTGATAAGCTGCTTGTCAAACTGCATTTTTTCACTGTGATGGTACCTGTTCATCTAGTTTTATAAAATACCTACAAGTATCTTGGAATGTAATTTAGTTTAAATGAAAACTTGTATCAAGTCTACAGTCTTCTGGTTCAAAGCTTTTCCTGAAACACACTCAAGCATATTAAACAGCTTCATGGCTAAACCAGAAAATTGAGACACTTTGTTTTGCTAATATTTTACCTTTTCTAAACACTGATCGTTGTATTCCAACCCTTTATTTTTTGCTCTGTTTAACCACTTCATGGCTAGTTAATTTCAGAGCTCTCTTGTGTCACAGGCCTCTGTCAGAGGCCTTGTCAAACATTAAAATTACTGGGATTTTGGTTTCTTAAGAGGGTTTTTTTTTTTTAATTTATTACTTCACAGTCTTCATAAAGAATTGTGATCGATACAAGAAGCATAATTTTCATTATAGAAACCATATTGAATTATGTTACAAAGGTTCATTTAAGTGGACAACACTCACAGCCATTCAGTGTGATTTTGGGGGATTGTCCTGTGCACAGGCTCATTGGAATCAATGATGTGGGTCCCTTCCAACTCAGGATGTTGTATGATATAGTATGATTCTAGGATTTGAATTATTTTCTAAGGCCCACTTTAGTTAGTACTGCAGCTTTATACTGAAAACAAGGCTTAGAGGTCACTAAATCCCAGAGTAGTTTTAGTAACCTTTTTTAAGTATTGGCAAAATGTCTGTAATCTTTCAAGAAAAGTTAGTTTTGTGTATTTTTATAAGCTACTTTACTGTAAATTGACCTTGATCATGTACCCTCAGATTCTGGCGACTTTTTATTCCTTAATCCATAGTTTTATTTCTAATATTTCTTCTTTTCATCTCTCACTCTCTGACCTTTATTGCCGAAAAAGATCAGGTGGAAGGCAGGTACCTCCCTAATGTGTGTTCCCTTTGAGCTGCTGTATGATGTGCAGCACCTGCACTGTGTATGGCTTTCTAATGAGAGGCCTGTGATGTTCATCATCTCTAAAACACAGTGTGGTCTTCTACAAAAGCATCTGCATGAAGATGGACACAGCAGGTCTACAAGGACCAGAGCTGAACCGTGAATTTACAAATACAGGTTTACTAATATGATGACTAATGAAAAGCTAATCATCATAAAATGGTTGATATATTAACATTAAAATGTACCTATTGTAGAATTCCAAAACTAATATCCTGCTGAACAGATCTTCTCCTTGTGTATACTCAAACCCACATCTGCTTAGCTTAGTGACAAAGAGAATATTTCTTCTGTATTCATTAGTAACATAAAACTAATGGATTCTGCTCTGATTCTCTCCATAGCAACTGAATTCCCTAACAGTTCCAGCTGCAGAACTACATTCCTTTCCCAGTTTTTTCGGTATGGTTATGTTGAGGAGGACGGCACCACAGTAATCAAACAGAGTACTCTAGGTCCCTGCTGTGGCAAAGGTGCAGCTTAGGACCAAATTTAACTTCCAGTTTGGGTTTGTTTGGTTTGTTTTGTTTTTTAAATTGCTGCTGGTAATGCATAAGCCAGAAAGAACACAGCTTGACTTTCAGAACCTGGCTTCTGTTTGCAGGTCTGGCAGTTGGCAAAAAAAAAAAAAAAAATTAATCTGTAAACAGTGCAAATTTGATCCAGAGGCCATTGAGGTATACCAAGTTTGGAATCCCATAGTGCCATTTTAGATGGTTGCTTTTTGGAGTAAAACTGCTTTAAACAGTGAAAGCTGATTATTTCTTGCTGCACTGTTTATTTTGTTCCAAGCATTTGTGATTTGATGAAAACAAGAAGCTCTGAGATGCTGTAAAAGAGTGCACCTGCAGAATATCTTTTAAGTACCATTGCTTTTTTTGCCAATAATATCTTGAAACTTTGCAAATGAATAAATATACAGTCTTTGCTTGAGAGAAAGAAGTGATTAAAAGACACAACACCAGTGAGTGTAAATGAGCAGTAAATCATTGACACGGTCTTTTAAAATCACTTTCAGGCCTCTAAAGTGCCATCGTGCTCCCTGTTTGGGATTCTAAGTTCCCAAAAGTATATTTTTGTGAGCTGTGAGAAGTGAGACTTGGTTAAAAATGCAGAAATCACAATGCCTTATGCATTGTTTATGTTATTCCCTTTGTAAATTTGTAGCTAGAAAATCAATTTTGATCATGTTGTTTCAAGCAACTATTTCCTGAGCTATCTAATGCTACCCTAAACCTTGGACTGTCTCCCCCATCTCCTCCAGCTGTTTCCCTGGAAGGGCCTTAACCACCTCACTCCTTTCCCATTTAAAAAGCCTCCTTTAATTTCCAGCTTTGAATTTATTCATGGCTGGCTTACAATCGTGTTCTTGTGCCAACATTGTCATTTAACTTAAAAACAGCCCTTTTTCCTCCCTGATGTATATATATAGAGAGAGACATTATATTCCTGCTCTGCCATCATCTTCCTAGGCTAAACATCTTGTAAGGTTCTTTTTGTCTTCTCTCATAAGCAAGACAATCCATTCCATGGTTACTTGAGTAGTACATCTCTGCAAATCACTTGAGCTCTGTGGGTTTCGTTAACATCCAAACAATGGTGTGAATCCAGAACCTCCATAAGAAAATTACCCATGCTTTTTAAACATATGGGTTTTTTAGACTGAAAAGCTCTTCACTATCAGCAATCTCCCCCTGTTGATACTTCTGCAACACAGGCAGGCAGTGGAAAGCTACTTAATTCTATATTTTGCAATTTTTGCATCATTTTTTTAAATTCTTGAGCACACAGCTCATCAGTTTTGGGTAACATGCATTTGTGCAGTGGAATGTTTGGGGGCTGTATACACACAAGAGAGGCTCAAGGACACTTAGTGTTGCTGGGGCCAGTAGATCACACAGACACGTGTATTTTGAAACCTGTAGCAGGTTCAAAAGACAAGGCTTGTCAACAGACAATCCTACATGAGACTTGAAACAAGCTGGAGATGAAGTCTGCCACTGCAGTATTTCAGCTGACACAGCAGACTGCAGACACCTGAAAACTCCTATAAATCCATGAATATTTCTGAGTAAGAACTGGAAATGAAAAGGTGGGGATGTAAGCAGTTCCTAGATCACATTTGATTTAGTTACTGTAGTTCATCAGTGGTGTCACTTCGTGTTCCAGTCTTGTTCTAGTAAAAAGCATTAGCTGAAACACTTTCATAGTAGTTAATTGACCTTTTACAGTAGTTTAAGCAAACAGATTTTACTTCAAATTTGCAGTGATTTTGGACCGTGCACAAAATCAGCTTGCACAGCTCAAGTGATGAGTGTTAACTCATTAAGCTGTGATAACTTGCTCACAGTCATCTGTCCACGCTCATCATGCTGCCTTTAGCAATGTGCCATAGCTGTTTTATGCTGAAAGAGCATTAATGTTCTCTGCATGTTGCTGAGAAGAACTGGAAGGCTTTTAGCATTGAATGAATGCAACCAAGGTGTTTCACATGGCAACAACATGGAGTTTGGCAGAGAGAAAACATTTGAGTGTTTGTGGAACAAGGAAACAGTACCATTTGCCAGTCTTTCTTCCTGGGAATAGGATTTTGTTGAATTTTCTACCTAAACAGTCACTAGGAGCAACTTCATAGATCCTATGAACAAAGAAATTTGTCTCTTTGCATAAAGATACTATTGCACAAGTGCTGAAGACCAGGTAGACTTAATTCTTCCAGACAGTAGTGCTGGGTTTGCAAGTTCTTAGGAGACTAGGAAGACAAGGTTGGACTCATTTCTGCATTTAATTTATGTAGCAGAGTTTTCCTTTTTGGTGTATGCTGTGCTGACATACACCTTTTGCAGCACTGATATGTAAGGTGGATGCAGCAAGTTCCTACCTGTGAAGTTAACAGATCTTGCAGGATTAGACCCAGAACTTACTTCTGTACAGCATTTTCAATAAACTGATGATCATATCATTTGTGCATCTTGCTAAATAGAGAAGAGTTGTTATTGTTCTCTCTCATTTCTTTTCCTTGCCGTGGGTTTTTAAATCTGTGCTAGTGAGAAATGACCAAAGATTATGATTATAGCATGTCACTCCATACACTCCATTTTGTTCTTTGAAGTTTCACCCAATCATGGTAAAACAATAGCACGTGCAAAATTGAGTACTAAATGTGTAACCTATTTGTAAAATGTGTTTGTACACAATGTATACTTCTAGTACTGCCTACATTCAAAATGTGCCTCTATGGAAGATTTGTTGTATTTTACAGGGGGTATGAAGGCCAGCCTCTTGGAAATTCATAAAAAAATCCTAAATATCATCAAAATGCATGGCCAAATCTTCCATGTTAAAGTAGTAGAGAGCACTCCAGTGCAGCTGTAGAAACTGACTAGGTATCTTATAAATGAGTCGATAACTTCTTTTTTTTTTTTTTTTCCCTAGGATGTAATTGGAAAAGCACTGCAGTATATTGGAACATATGGTGATCTGTGCAACACAGAGCAAGTTGTGGCTCTGATTGACGAGGAAATGTGTATCAACTGTGGCAAATGCTACATGACCTGTAATGATTCTGGCTACCAGGTAAGAGCACAGCTGTAATTAGCAGAAAGGCATGATGAGTTATCTTTCTGCTGCTGGGAAGAAAGAATTCACCTTCTGTTAATGAGCAGGTGGTAAAAACAGATGCCTAAAATGTTGAATTCAAAGCCCATCATGCTCCCAGGCTCTGGCTCACAAGCCATGCTGGAACACAGCTGGTCCTGGGCTGCACAGACCACGCCACTGTCACAGGGCCCTGACTCCAACTGCGGTTCTTTTTAAGAGGAAGAAAATGAAGGAGCCCCAAGTTGAATGGCAGTAAATGTAGTTCTTGATGGTTTTCCGGTACATAGTGGAGAAAGGGAAGAACACATCCCTTCCAAGGGGGTGCAGAGAGTCATGGGCTGGTCTTACTGCCAAATGCTTTTTGAGAAACCTGATTCTTGTTCCCTCAGAATAACCAAACAAATTCAAGTTTCGGGCAGATGGGGTTTTGTTTTGATCTTGATTGAGTTACAAATCCTTTCTCCAGGATAACTGCCAGGGTTTTAAAGCAGCAGGTTGAAGCTTGCAGAAATCATTGTGACCAGAAAATGGCCCAATTTTGAGCTGAGGCTCCTGTTTGCAGCAAAGTATTTCTCTGATTGCTCAATACGGTAGCAAGTTGTATGAAATATATCAGCATGTCTAGGTGCCATTCCATGCTATGTCCACTGGAGCTGGTGGACTGGTCTGCAATAAAAAAGACAGTACAGGAGGACTCATTTGCTTTAAGAAAATCAAAATATGGTCTAGCATAACTTCCATGGAATCAAATGTGCAGGAAATAATTTCTACAGGAATGTTTCCATACATTTTAGTCTGAGAAGAACTTGTCAAAAGCAAACACTTCAGTTGAACACCAAGTGTCCTTTGGATACCATGAGTTTTTGTTTGCCTTCAGTTCAGTCTAACCAATAATAGGTCTGATGACTTGAACTGCATAAAGTCACAGAAAGAAGTCTTCCATTGCGAATCAACTGCATTTGAAACAAGTATGTCAGAGCAAAGGTTTTTTCTGCTGATACAAGAAAATTAATGGTGTATTTATACCAAAATAGATTACTACAGTAGCCTTTTAACTGTCTAAATTTCTTCTTGACGTTGCAATCTTCACCTTTCCCCTTACATCAGATTTCTCAGGAGATTTATATTTTTCATATAACCCTCAGAGAGCAAGAGATTGGGTTGAGATTTAAACCTCAGTTTTGTTTTCTGTTACTGGAAAAAAAATCAGCACCAAAAGAACCAAAGTTTAAACCCCCAGAAGGTTTTTTAAGCACAAAAGAAAAATGCCTTTTCCTTATTTAATTAAGGAAATTGAAAAGAAATTAATTGAACAGAATTGCAAAGGAATTCTTAATTGCAAATAAATCAACAACTCCCCTCACCTTCAAAGGAGCATCTGCTTTATGCTTCCCTTTTTTCAGAAATATCCATGCTGGTCTACACAGCTGTCACCTTGTATGACTCCAACAGAAAAGCTTTCCTTAATTTAAAGTCAGCACTGTAGTCCTGACTTCCTCTCCCTCTTTGAACTCCCTTTCAAGATGTGCATTGTTGTTAGGGAGAAAGAAAGAAAGGAGTCCTCCTTAAATACTCACGATCCAGAGCTCTCTTTGTGCTCAAGCTAAAGTAAAACTCAGACATCCAGGGCAGTTACTACAGACTTTGTGCCCTTGCTGGTTGCTACAGCAACTTCTGTGCCTTCCTAGTACTGAAACCCCAAATGCTGCAGATCTGGCTTTAGGAGCCAACCTGCAGCAGCACCAGTACTTCTCATAACCTCCCTCCCCCAGATGAAGACAGTGGTCAGGCAGATTTGCTTGTTTGCCAGAGTTCAACTTTCAGGCCTGATTTTCCCTCCTAAACTCTTCAAAGCGGGTATTCATTGTTTCTGGTGCCTTTTAAATTTTTTTACTTTTCTGGTCTTGCTTTTTAGATATTGACACTTTGCGGTTGCTTTTGTTTTTGTTTTTAATTGCCATTTCCATTACAAGCAGGAGCTTATATCATTGAGACTGCAACGGTTATTTCACATTCAAATACACTTATCACCCTAATTGGTAATGAGGATTCACTGCATGGAAGTGAGAACTAAAGCAAGCTCTGCCCGCCCCGAACTCTGATAGTCCTTTCAGAGATTTGCAAAGGAAAGTAATCACAGGAGGCACAATGAGCTGTGTTTTTCTCTGCTGTTTATTAAATTCCATTGTTTATCCTGTTGTGCTGAAAGTAAAAGTCAAAAGAATGCCTTGTGATGGGCATTGCGCTGAAGCTGTACAGGTGTGGTCTGGTGTCTCCTGTAAACCAATAACCCCAGCACATCGCTATCTTAGGAAATATTTCCATCAAGGAGAAATACCCTCTTGGAGTTTAAATATCATGGAGCAAACTCCTCCTTTTGTAACCAGCCCTTGTGGCCTGTGAGCTTTTGCCAGAGTGTAATTTGGCCCACCTCTCTAATTTCAGTGTCTGGAGAGGGGTTTTTTTTTTCATTCCCTGCCAGTGGAACAGTTGCTATAGCTGCAGTGCAGAATCACACCAAGATGTCTCCAAGTGCTGTAGCGCAGGAAACGCAGACACTAGGACGGGAGCAATTCTGACCTTTCCTGCGCGTGACATCAATAATGTTTGTTGCTGGTTGCAGGCTATCCAGTTTGATCCCGAAACCCACCTGCCCACGGTTACTGACAGCTGCACGGGCTGCACCCTGTGCCTCAGCGTGTGCCCTGTCATCGACTGCATCCGCATGGTTTCCAGGACAACCCCCTACCAGCCCAAGCGCGGGCTGCCCTTAGCCGTGAACCCCGCGCGCTGAGCGCCTGGCCCCGCGGCTGAGGGGAGCTTCACACTTGTTTGATGCAATTGATTTGCTTCCTAATTAGTCCTTGCAAATCTGCTCCTATAAAAAAAGGTAATACTGATAGCTGTTGCAATGAACGCCGCTTTCCAATTACTATTTTTGCGACAATTAAGTTTCGAAATTACAGAAAGGTGGTTGTGGCTGTCAGTTGTCCACTGTTTGAAGTGTAACCTTCTTCTTACCGTTCATGCTGTGATTTCAAAACTTCTCTGTAGACTCTTTAATCTCTGTGTATTTTCTGGCTGGAAATATAATTAAGAAAGCATTTTTAATGAACTACAAATCAATGTACAAGCTAACTGTTTTCAAGGAGAGCATTTTGTAATTAAAAATTACATTTAGTTTTAAAACAGTTTCTTAGAAGATGTAATTAACTACATAGCATTCAAACAAAGCGATGTGGCTTCTATTTTTCTATAGACAGAAATGAAAGGGAGTTTAAAATAGGATTTAAGAACTGGATTAATCACTTTCAACTACTACAACATATGGTAGTGTATTTTTATAATCCTTTCTAAATCTTTTTCACACTAGTCACTTTATAGAATAAATTTGCTTTGCACTGACACATGCTGGACTCTTCAGATTTGTGTGTTGTATGGGTGGTTTGATCATTACTTTTCCCCCCTCAGTGAACACTTGTAACATCTCTGCAAACAGTTAAAATGGCTTATTAGGAACTCCAGGTTGCGTTTCAGGATTCTGAGAAGCAACAACATTTTTTGCTCCAAGCCCATCCTCTAAATAACTTTTTAATTGTGCCAATTAATGTTCCAGAATGTACATGTTTCAGGTCAGAGATCTGATTGTGTGCAAACGGACCACACACCCTGCAGGCTGCGTTTGCCAAACACAGACACACAGGCAAACTGGCAAGGTGATTTTCCCCAGTGCTGTGTATAGTTCTAGCAGTTTCGCAGCCAAAAATAAATACAGATTCATCTGTCTTACTAAACAATATCTCAATTTTAATCCATTTTTCACTCACAGTAGGAACTTTCTAATATGAACATATTGCTGTCTGCTTTACTCCACTTAAGAATATAAAGCCTTTAGTTTCATAACAATAATAAATGATCTATCAGTTCAATTTCTTATGCCATATATTGTGAGCAGCAAAAGCTTTGATTAAAAAGATACCCTGGCTTTTGTTTCTTGATTTATGAATTGAACACTGAATTATAAATAAATGTTGAAACCAACTTGGGTTTGTGATTTTTCTTTTTGCGTTTACTAAACAGATTTTCTTTGTAGAGCCTTGTCAGCTGATGTTTCATGATCTCTAAGATTCACTCCAGGAACCATTAATGAGTTAATTCACATGTACATTATTCCATTGATTGCCTACAGTGCAGAGTGTATCATGCTCTTTGCCCCTCTCTGGCACCTCCTTGTGTGCCTTTGACTTGCCTTCCTTTTGCCTTCCTTCCCCCCACACACGGGGTGCACACATTTGTAAATTTGAACATTTTCAAGTGTCATTTCATTTAGTGTCTTTCCTCCACCAACACTCTTCTGCTGGTGCTTTGGGCTTGCTTGGCATGCTCAAGTCCAGTGTCTCCACTAATAATTTTCTCTTCATATTTTAATTTTCATATATATCATTGTGGATTTTTCAGACTCAGATGAAACAGGAACAGACAGTCATAGTGCTTTGAAAATATTTGCTTGCAACTTCTTTAAAGCTTGCAGTAGTTTCTTATCTTACATGAGCTACTGTGGACTCACAGGAAGAACAAGTTGTTTTGTGAATGTCAGTGACAAAGTTTGGAGAGTCTCTGCATGTACTGCTTGTTCCTCTGCTGAGGAGCTGCCTAAGAAGCAGCATGCCCTTGAGTGGGGCAGAAAAAGACATCAAAATCAGATGGCCTGAAAATAACATTTTATGTTCTCAGACAGCGGATGCAAGGAAAAGTAGCTGTCTTCTCCCAGGCTGTTACCATGTACTTCTTATTCCACCTCCTGCCTACCACGAGCCCTGTGGGTGAGAAGTGCTGTGTCACCTGTGGCTGAGCAGGGCAGCCTCTCCACGTCTTCTGTTCCTGCATCCCCAGACCCAATTATCTTCCTGTCCTGGAGGTACAACGTCTGGTGGTGTGGTGTCTTTCACACACAAGACAATGCCAAGAGACCTAATTTAAGTATCTAAGCACAGGTACCTGATGAATGTAGCAGCAAAATCAGAGCTTTTCCAAGAATATTCAGTAGCCACAGGACATTCAGTATTCCACAATTGCTACAAAGTAATCCTTGGAGAGGTAAAGGCATTTTTTGTGAATCAAGACTATAATCAAGATTATAATTTGTTTACTGAAGAAGGAATAATGGTTATGTTATAGACGCCTCTTTCTCACTACCCACCCTCTGCCCCACTCTTATTCTATAAAGTCAGTTAACAGTTTCAGGAAATGCATTCCCAATTTGATTTGTTTCTAACTCTGACAGTCGGCAATAAATCTGTGTGTTGCTGGAACTCAGAGAAATCACCACATTTAGGTCTCCTGCAGGAATGTCTTAAGTCATCAGGGTAAGGTGAGGTGTAAACAGGCAGGGGAGAGAGCCACAAAGGACGTATTTCTGGCATTTATATGTTTTTCACATAGGTCTTGGGCAGTCATCCCATTTAGTGCATTTAAGAGCCAAGGAAACAAATTAGAAAAATCTGGTTTAGTCTGCAAATTCTGTATCCAGTTATTAAAAAAGAGATACGAATTTTCAAAGTATAAGAGGTTCCAAATTAAGCTCATATATTTCAGTGATTTAGTTGCACATTTAAAGAATTATGTATTATTAAAGAGATGATGGTTGACATCCTCCAACCCTAGGCCTTGCAGTTTTTAGACATGTTGTGCTATTGATTATTAATATAAAATACCGTAAACTATATTTGACAAATTAAATTATTATAGAAGTGCCATAGCTCATCCTCTGGTAGCACATTCTTATTCATATCATATTCCTGAACAGAAAATGCTCCCCATGTTTAGTGGATGCTCTGCAGGCCAAAAATTACTGCCAAATATGCTTGTGTGAATCCCAATGCACCCATACATGTTCATTGGAAAAAAGAGATGTTTTGCCTCGCTAACAGACTATATAGGCAGTTTGGGTTTTGGCCTCTAGGATGAACTGACAAAATATTTCCAAGGCACTGGATTGGCAACATTAATAGACACATTTAAAAAATCACACAGGATTTTTAAAATACATAATTTCCTGATTTAAAATTAATTTGATCTCGTAGCAAAATTAAAACTAGTCTTTGCATGAATCTGTTGGGCAGCCTATGTTTCCAGTGTTGAAGCCCCTGCACGTGTATACTGCTCCTTGCTCAGATCCTTTACCAATTGCTAGAGGAAGCCTTTTTAGCAGCCATCCATTTGCTCAGTTCATAAAATCTGGCAGGAGCAAAATGTAAGTTGTCCCCCTAGAACTGCTGCTCCTCTTTGTTGTGTCCTGGAGGACACAGAGCCCTAGGAGAGGTGACTTGGCAGCCACAGAGTGGCTCAGTGTCATTTCTGCAGCCTCCCCACCTTCCAGTGCCTACTACTGTCACCTTTGGCTCCTCCAGCTTTGTTGTCTTTAAGCCTTTTATCTCAAGGTGGCAAAAGCAACTGCTAGATTCAAGGCAAATTATCCAAACCCCAGCTGAGTGCCATCAACCTCATGCCTCATAAAACCGCTTTGTTTAACACAATCCAAGAATATAGCCTTAAAAATAAAACGTTAAGCATAGGTATTTCCTATAAATAAGATCTTGCCAATGCCCTCAGTATATACGTTTCATTTTTTATCTACTGTAACATCGGGTTGGACATGTTGTTAAAATTTTATATTTTTCAACGATTCCTAGTAGAAAATATTTTTTAGATGAAATATTTATTTTTATTGGCAGAGGTTTCACTTCACCAGGCTGCTCTACTCCTTTGATGAACTGTGGAAGATAGGTTTTCACTGGCAACATCTGGCAACCTGGCAGACACTCTGGGCAGCTGGATTGGTAACTTCAGAGTTGCTTCTGGGTCTTTCATATAATTAGTCTGCTTATGGGCCATCCGGGTTGCTTTGGTTTTGTGGTTGCCATTTCCTTTCTTTTCTGAGAAATTAATCTTTCCAGTTATTACTCTGGGAGATCAATTTTTAATAACTCTTTTTCAGGTTAGTCTGCTGGATCTTATGCAAACATCCACACTGGCCTTGCCCAGGAGTGGAGATCCTGCTTTTATCCCTTCCTTCTTGGAGGTCTGAATCTGCCCATTGTGATTTTTGTGATGTGGGAGTAAATCTTCTCATTGCTGTCAAGCAGTAAAGCTGGAGGTCAACTTGGAAAGTCGACCTCTGCACAAAGAAAGCCTTAAACTATCCAAATATTAACAGCAAACACACACATGCACTCTTCCCTTCTAGCTTAAGCACACTAAAATTACCATGAGGAAATTCAATTGTTCCTTTTCTGTAAAAGAACTACAAGTTTCCCATGGCACACCTATGAGGATGCTAGGACAGTGCATGGGAGTTAGCTTGGACTCAGTCCTGAGCGGAACAAAGTCATTTCTGCTGTTCAGCAACTGAACACTGTAGCCCTTCAGTTTATCTATCCCTTGACAAATGCCAACAAACCTCTGAACTATCGGGGTTTCTTGTAGTGCCGTAGAAATACCAATCCCCCCATGAACCCTCAGCACTGCAGGGTAATATGTGCAAGTAAGATTCCTCATGCTCTGCAGGGAGCTGCCTTTGCACCTCATGGCACGGCTTTCTCTGCAGGGCCACTGCAGCATTGCCTTCTAGAGGCGGAGGTTACACAGAACTCATCTGCCTGCACTGCATGGGCCTTTCCACATATATTGACAACCAGGACCCTTAAGGGCAGCAGTTTCTCAATGAGCTGTTTCTCATTTGGTTTTGAGGTACTGTGTAAGGTTCAGGAGAATCTTAATAAATTCCTTTCATACAAGTTGACTAGAACAGTGGCAGCCACTGATCTGCCTTGTCCTTTTGTAAGTCCAGACATTTTACTTCAGCATAGTGATGCAGTTAACGTTGCTCCTCAGTGTTTCTGCCTCCAGTGGTGAGCTCTCTTTTATTGCATTTCAGCAAGAGGCAAGCAGTGTCAAACGCCTCCTGGCCAGCTCGAACTCACAATTGCTGGTTAGAATCACATGCCACTGACTGGAGCTGATTATCATCCTAAAGGATATTGTTCTCACCTGTTTAGTCTAGAGACTACTTACCATCACAGCTTTTACTTCTGCCTGTTGCAGACAGTTTTAGGCCTCAGCACTGAAAGCTTTATGTTCAATTGTTGAGAAATTATGTTTCTCATGAACATAACTGCCAATCTCATGCAAACCGGATGGCCTGCAGATAAAAGTCACCCATGTTGCTTGTGCAGGTGTACGAGGCTGAATTTTGTAAGTCTGTGTTCAAAAGGGGAGTCAGTGAATTCTGTCTCTCCTGTGAGTGTGCTACATTGACCTGTATTTGTCACAGGCAGAGTGAGCGACGTGATGTTTGGTAAATCTCACTGTAACAAAAGGGAGCCAGAGGAATGGAAGTGGCCCTGTGCTTGGTGAAGGCCTCCAGCCTGGTGAAAGCACTGGGGCTGGGCAGCTCCATGACCCTCCCCAGCAGCTCCTTTCCCAGGGAACCCTGGCTGTGCAGAGCTGCCCCAGGCTTCTCTGAAGGGCAGAGTGGACTCTCCTCTTTCCTTTGCATAGGCTTCAGTAATTACAGTCTGTTCTCTGCCTGTTGGCAAGACCATGCATCACCCTGTCCTTGCCTTTCACATTAAACAAAAGCGAGCACTGCAGGATTCCTCATTGAAACCTTATAGAATTATTGTTTTTAATCAAAATCACATGAAATGCAGGAGAAAAGAACATAAAGTCTATTTTCCATAAGGTGAAATAGCTATCAGGATGGTGTCTGGGCTAGTGCTGCAGTGGTTGCCCCTGCAGGCACCTGCTCCCTGACTGTAGGAGCTGCCCATTGTAACACATTTGCTGCTTCACCATCACACACAGAGCAGCCTCGTTAAAGTGTCCCACACTGCACTCTGTGGATCCTTTCGTATAACTGTGCAGAGGTAAACCCCTTGCATAAGTTTTATGAGGTGCCACAACATATATGCTATTTTATGCTACTAGCCTATTTTATTGCATTAGCTTCAGGATTTGATGCAAAAGCTGGTGATATTGAAAATACACATCACTCCTATTGTGGCTAAGAAAATCAGCTTTAGAATTAGAGAGACCTTGTATCTGGCATTATGTATGGCCCTTTAGCTTTTTAGCATGGCTGTTCCTTGTTGCTATAGCAACCAAATTAACCATTTCATTAATATAATGGAATAAAACACATTTATTCATTTTTGCACTCACGGGTAATCCACATTCAGCTTTCAGCATACTTGTCAAGCTGTGCCCCTTTCACCTCTACCCCAGATATTTCTTCATCATTGCCAAAGGGTTTCTGTTTGTATTTTTCCTTGCTGGAGAGAGAGTGAGCTGTTGGTTTTGAAGAACGTTACGGTTTTTGTAATTAAATTTACCTTCATTTCATTGGTTAGCTTCTGCTTAGCATCCCTTAAGTGGAAAAGCAGACTTCACAAGCAGCATTTGGTGCAGAGAAGAGGTGTTCTTCGCATCAGAAAAGAATTAATCACTTGAAATAATGAAACCTCACGCCTGTGATCAGCTTGTAGGCTAAATTTGGCATGAGGTGTTCTACAGTAAATACTAACAGTACTCAGCTCTGTGTGCTGCCCAAACAGTCGTGTTGCTGTTAAAAGCAGATGGAGTGCTACACTCTTTGTTTACCTTGGGTTTAATGCTTCCCAAGCCATGCCCACATGCCGTAAGGGTTATTGAAATAAAAGTTTAATTAAAATAATATGTCTGCTCATCAGGAGAAGGAAGCAGGGTTGCTCCTCGTGTGTGGCACAGCAGGGGCAGTGACAGCCCTGCCCGCATTGCTCTTCTGAAGTTCTGCCATTCCCAGTGCTGTGCTTATGCTTACTCCACAACTCTTCAGAGGCCTGGGATGAAGTGGGGCTTGGCTGAGACCCCACAAGACCCAGTGCTCCCCTTGGCAGCCAGGGATTTGGCCAGCAGTAACCAAAACAGACCCCACGGTCAGCTGGAAAAGCTCTTTGTAACATGCTGTGCCAGGTAGCCATGGGGTGACAGAGGTGTAGCCAGGAACTAGAGATGCCCTCAGGTCCAACCTTGCTGTCTGCCAGTGACAGCACACACCACAGACACCCCAAACTGAGCCTGCTTTGCAGCAGTGATGGGACACTGAGTACAATAGAGGCTCATGGCCATCGTTTATCTGACTGTCCTTCCAGCAGCTACCAGTGCAAAATGACACAACAAATTTCAGCCCATTAAATCTATCATTATTAGCAATTCCACATCTGAGCTCATTATAAATGAAGTAATGTGTCTGATACAAACAGGGGTTCAGTTTTGTTTGTGTTTAATATAACTGAGAAGTTAAGAAACTAAGTTTTACTGGAAACAGAGCAGATGTGTAAATGATTTTGAGAAATGGGTTAATTAACTTTGAAGGTATAAACCCCTTCATTAAAAAGACAAGGCATAGGAGTAACAGCACAATAGCATATTGCCTGCTATAATATTGTTCATTCACTGCTGTTTGAGTGAATGTATAAATCATATAGTCTACAAGGGCTAGTAGAGTCTGTATCATTCATATGTGCTGCCTTCCCTACCTGAATTAAATTTTAAGTGCTGCCTCCTAGGCAATTCATTGTCTAAGAAATGCCCAAAGACCCAGAAGGAGAAAGTTGTGTAGCTGGCAAGGTGAAAGACCTACCCTGGACAGAAAAAGCCTGAGCACAGAGGCTGTGTGCGCATTGCAGATTGTGCTGGCGCCATATTTGCCTCATGCCTTCGTTTCTCTTTGTATATGGAAAGCATCCTCTGAGCTGTCTNAAGGGAAGGGAAGGGAAGGGAAGGGCCATCCCACAGCAGCACTGCTGCTGGCTCACCTAGGGTTCGAATCTCAGGAGGAAAAGCCAGAACACGGCGCTGCCCATCAGGTCCCGACAGCCCGCCCGCCCTGCCACAGGAGCTCCCCCTGTCCTCAGCCCTTCTCCGGGCAGCCTGGGGAGGGGGTGGTGCGCTGCAGGGCAAATGTTTGACACGTCACTCCTGGTGTCCCCTCGCTCCCGAATGCCACTTCCAGGGCAGCCCTCGGTGCCCCTCGGCGATGACCCCGGGCCGGGCAGCGAACCCGCGCCCAGCCACAGGGCTCGGAGGGAGAGAGATTTGTTTGTCTCGGATGCCTGGCTTCATCCCAGTTACCCGTAATACGGATTTGAGGTTTTAAAAATGAATCATTTAGCCACGGTCATCTCCCCACAGCTCCCAGGACTAGGTAGCGTTTCCTTTTGTCCCACTTGAATAGCAGCACGCAGTCAGGTGCTGTGATACCAATCACAGTATATTCCAACTTTCCAATGGTAAACATGGAATGGGAGGCAGAGCTAGTGCCAGAGAGACTCCAGGTACCAGAATAAAATCAGCATCGTAAGAGGAGAAGAGAAGGTTTACAGCTACCCAAGGGTGGCTGAATTAGCCAGATAAAGCTAAAAATAGATTGGAAATATATTGTAGCCGAGTACAATTTGGTATTACTTAATCTGAAGTTGTATTTTGCTGCAAGGCATATAAACAGTGCTTGTCTGCAATATATGTGAGTGTGTATATATATCTGCTTTATATATTGCACATTCCACATATAAGTCTAGACAGATGCTAATTATTGCTAACAGTTAAGTTTCTCTTTCTAATTATGTCATGTGAGACACTGATAAAGGCTGGTTACCTCCAGAACTATCTCCAAAAGAACACGTCAGAAGCAGACAGATCTTAAAGCCCAGCTGGGGAGAGAAATGGTGTTAGAGGTACTGATGGATGCCCCCTCAGACCCGCAGCAAGAGCTGTCTGTAACCACTGGGTTTTGGCAGCTGTGGGGGTATGAGGAACAGCAGGCAGGAGATTCCAGCAGCCCCTCCCCAGGGCATGAGAATACCTGCTCTTCAGCACAAGACTTGCACATCTGCTCTGCTTTCAAGGAGTCTGTTCACAGGCACACAGAGAATCTGTGCTCTTCTCTGCACTCTGAGAGCCGCTCTGGGATATAATTCATCTGTGCTGTGTCTTTACACACCGATACATACCCTCCCTGCCGTCAGCACCAACCCAGACGTGTCTAGGCAAGGTCCAGGGAGAGGAAGGGGACATTAAACCCCAATCACACAAGGGCCCTAATCGCACCAGAGTGGAGGTACTATGGTTCTTTTCCTACTGCAAGGACACAGCCTCAAAACCTGCCCCTTGGGACAGTGAGAATCCCTTGGGGTTTCTCTGTTACAGGAGACCCAGGCAGATGTGGTACCTTGCCCCTTAGCTGGTAAGCCACAGCCTGTGTTGCCTGAAAGGTCCTGTCCAACAGCGGTTCATTATTTTTCAGGATTCCCATTGTTTTTATTTCAGAAAAAAATACATTGGCTTACAAGAGAATTCCTCACACTAGATTGAGAAGCACATTCCTGTAGGGCAGACATGTTTTGAGGGGGTGACAGGCACTCATCTGCCCTTCATTGCTCTGAAGACAGTAGCTCCCTGTCTCCTCACTTTTGCACATCATGGCTCAATGTCATGTCTGGAAGCTTGGCTCTGTTTGAAAATGGCTCCTCATCTCTCTGCCTGTCTGCTCTGAGCTGTGAGCAGAGTGTGCCAGAGCCCAAATGGGCCCTGTGGTCCAGCGTGGTGTGTATGCAAATCCTTCTCCTGGCTGGCGTGCAGTAATTACCTGTGATTATTGCACAGTTCAGCTCATGAGTCAGCCTGGCATGCTCACTGCCTCTGAAACATCGCTTCACCCTGCACACCTTTCCTGACCTTGCACATCCTATTTCTTTACAGACGCCAGTGCCTTCTGTCAGCTTTACACATTCATCACACCACTCGCTCATTACTGCACACCCCAAATCAAAATTAAGGTCACCTAAAGCATTTTCAAAGCCCTGAGCTGTCTCAGGGCAGGATATCTCAATGACTCCCTCTGTTCTGCTAACCCTCGGCAAGCAGCCAACACCGCTGGCCCCAGCTCTGCTTCTTTCAAGCCGAGCCCCCAGCCCTGTCTCACAGCAGGCTCTGAGCTGCTCAGCCAGCCATGCCATGGTGACAACTGCAAGCAAAAGTCTCACCACTAAAAGTTCTTATGACACATCCCAGATTTCTCTGACTCAGCTTTCATGCAGGGATGCCCATGGCATCAGCCAGCTGATCCTTTAAACCTGGCAGAAAAAAAGGAAATTCCAACAGCCCATCCATGAGGTTGAGTTTCTCCCTCCTCTCCTCAGTAGTTCTGTCCTGGCCTGTCCATGCACTTGAAGAGCAGCCTGGAGTCATTTAACGTTGCTGGTATGGTGTGAGTAACACACCAGGTGTTATTACAGTGCCCCTTTGGTTTGCATATTAGTTACACATCATGCTTACCAACAGGAACCCTGTCTAGATGAAGGTGGGCTGCCACTGGAGATGAGCAGGGAAGCTTGGTCACTGCTGCAGGGCACCAAGGACACAGCCTAGGGCTGCCTGCCGACTGGTATGGGAAACTTGCTTGGTGACACCACTGAGCAGCCTCTGTAGCATCTTCCATGGTTGCTGCAAGGCGTAAGGATGAACAGCACCCTGTGAGCCCAGCCTTTCATTCCTGTTTGGTTTCTGATGTGGAATTGAGCCTGGTCTGAGGCACAAGTCACTCCTTGGTGTTCAAGTTGTTAAATACATGTGTTCCAAGGGGGCTCCCTCACTGCTGGGAAGGCTCACTGTAATTAACTGTGACTTGCTTAGAGCCATAAACTAGGCACTGCCATTCAGGGTAGCCTCTTGACACCCTGCAGGCAGAGCACACCCCAGCCATGTGTGGCAGGGCAGGAGCCCCATGCCTGCTGCCTTCCCCACAGCAGCAGGGTGGAGACACTGGCTGGGGGAGCACAGGGAGAGGATGCACTGGGAGAAAGAGACCAAGGCACATGCCAACCATTTAAGAATTTTCCTGACAGCCAGCTGAAAAGATGCAAAACTTATTTCCCAGACATGAGTGCTGTGAATTTGGTAAGAGCTTGCAAGTTTTAGTGTTTACAGATGGCTTAATTTGACAGTCATAATCATTACAGCAACTACTAATCCAATGGGACCTAAAGACTGCCAGAAGAAAAGTATGACAATTAGAACAACACCCCATTCCATGAGTGCTCATAACTTAATACCATTAAAAACACCATCAGGTGCTCTAATACATAAGCATCAGGTGTTTGGGTAATTGCACTGCAGTTCAAGCAAGCACTAACACCAAGGAATAAATGGACAGTGAAAATCACACCTTCCTCTGTCCCTCCCCACCCAGCTCCTTGGCCACACAGCAGTCATGATATCAGGCTCAATTACTTTTAATCCATCGGAAAAATGTAACACATGAAATCTAAGGAGTAGCCACAAAGCACACAGCCAAAGAACCTGCCATGTGAAGACACATTCACAGTGTGCACTTAAAGATTTTCATTATTCCACATGTTCAAAACCCCACATCATCTGTGTCACCAAGGCCATAGTCACAGACTAAGCCTATGACTAAGTCAAAGAAAGGTGCCCAAACCAACCTGCACTGCCTGGCATTCACTAGTGATGTGAGTGTGTCCAGCTGCAGAGAATCAGCTGATGGGCAGTACCTGCTGTCCTCTAAAAGCTCCCGGGGGTGTCAAAGCCCAAGAGGCACAAGCACACACATGCACACACAAACCACCCTGTTCCTTTTTGTTTACTGTTCTCCATCAAGTACACTGGCTGCCTGTTTTCTTTTTCCAGAGGCCCTGCACTGCTGGATATATTCTTTGGACCCATTTTGAAAGCAGCTTCAGAAATCCTGTAATGTCCACATTATACGGATGTATTTTCCTTTGACATAGCCCCATCATTATCTATTATTCCTGCTCTTAAAATCCCACCTGCAAGGTCTGCTGCAGAACCTCCTGCTGTCATGGGAAAGGCTGATTGCGAAGTCACTTAGTAATCTGCTGAAGGCTGGGCAAAATGCTGCTGGGATGATGTTGACATGCTGGACTGGGACATTTTCAGGGGGCTGTACCTGCTGGGGCAAAAATCCCCCTTGCTGAAGAGGTTTTCTCAGGTTCAAGATGGGGGGGGGGTTGGCAGAAAGAAAAATATACTCTGCGTTTCTCTCATAAGTGTCATGAAAATATCTATTAAGGATGGAGGTGAGTAAAATCCAAGTTGAGGGCATTGGATCTTCTGCAATGAAAAGCTGGTTCCTCTCTAGGTTTGGAGTGTTGTCTTTCAGTCTTTCCTGCTACCTTTCCTCCTTTGTACCAGGAAGAATCATAGTCCTGTTTAGGTTCAGTAGTCACATAAGTGGGAGGTCTTACTATAGTCTCTGCACCAATTAATAGTTAATTAGTGATAAGAGGAAGAGGTGCAATAATCTATAATGTGTATGAAATCCAGCATTTGGGTGGATCTCCCCAGAGAGCCACAATCAGTGAACACTTATATTTTGAAGAGAGATTAGGTGAGGACTCCTCACTCCAGCAAAGCAGACTGCAGCAGAAAAGGCTTAGTTTCTCTTGCCTTTGCTAGAAGATGTTTCCATCAGCAAGAGGGGAAAACAATTCTTAACTGCCAGAACTTCAACATAATAGTGGCAGTAACAAAACAAGCTCCATTATTAAACTAACTCTTGGTAAGAGCCAGATGATTTCTACAGACAATTTTACATGCAACTGCTAGATGTAATTTGAAGAGTGAGTGCCAAATTGCCATACTAATTATTTCTGGGCTGATGTTCCCTCTGTGACATAGTGGCATTTGGAGAATGGGGACTAACCAACAAGTGAAGTGCTGAAGTGGGAGATCACTAATAGTGTTTCTGAGAAAGAGAAATATAGCAAATACCAATCTCCCTCTTCATATGCTCACTCTCAATTTGCACAGAGACAATTTAATATGCTGAACTGTTCCATCTAGTTCATCTCTATTTCTGGCAGCCTTCGAAGCAGACGGCGCCCACCCAGCCCTGGGCTGAGGAAGGTACAGCTGAGGCTGGGGCTCAGGGGGGACCCTGGCCTGGCTTCCACTGCCCTGGAGGACACAGTTTGCTTAAACCTCTGGTGTGCTGCGGGGAGGGCTGGCAATAAACTCACTTAATCTGGTCTGTGAGCAGTTTTGTGTCTGCCTCCATGCCTGCTCTCTGACTAGCAGTTTGCTCTGAGTCAGTTTTTCAAATTGGATACTATTGCACACTGCATAATGTGAGAGGGACAAGAAAAGCCTGCCTGGCATACTATGAATTTTTTTTTCTTTCTGTTCATTTCTCTGTCATAGTTTCCTTTTTTGTTGTTGATGCAGTACTTTATCAAGTTTAAGCAGCATAATTTTAGTCTGACACTACAGACATTGTGTTTAGTGAAAAGCAATGGGAAAAGAAAAGAGTAGGTTGGCTTCAAAGACTTCTAGATCATATTTTCTTCTGTTAAAAGAACATTTAAATGTGTTAAAAAGATTAATTACTCAAAGTAGAATACCCATTTCATATTTGATTGGAAAAAATTAGCAAATTTATTTAGATTTTGAATATCAAAATTTGATGGATGACAGTGAAATTTGGCCAAGGAAATAAAGGGTCCAAAGGATAGGAATGTAAATTGTGTCTGCTAAAATGATGATCATTTGCCATTTGCCGTTGCCTTGTGCATTACTGTAGCAGAGACCTTGGACTAAAGGAGACATCTGAGCTATTCCCAGTGGGACAGACTGGATGGATAGCACTGAGCTGCCATGAAACCACCACCACATCAGCTCTGCATTGCAACAGCACTACATGGACAGAATTTAATTTAATTTACATCACCATAAGATCACAGAGATCTAATGGATTGTTTAAGTGTGTGGGATGTCAGAACTGGTGACTTAGAATACATCAGCAAATACAAGCCTGTCTGAGGCCAGGTCTGCACAGTGCATGTCCAGCTCTCATCCAGCTCTCCCCAGGGGTACTCTGCCTTCAGTGGGAACACCCCAGGCCTACCCTGCAGAGGTCTGGGCCTGCTCTCCTAAATCCCTGTTTGGTTCTATGCCTTTTGGTGCTGTTTTTTGTGGGAGGCCCCTCTAGAGAAGCTGTATGCAGCACACTGAGAAAATAATGTGGAAATGCAGGATTGTTCCTCTGAAGACAATGACTTTGGTACCAGGTTGCTTTTTCTATTCCCTGTATATTTTTACTTAAACTCATATCTAATATAATCCATCCCAGGCAAAACGTGTTTGTTCAAGGACAGCACAAACACATGCTGTCAGGTGTCTCATTCCAGCTACATTTATTTAAGGCTGCATTAATTCCCTTCCCTGCCCATGCAAACATCCCTTCCTGTGCCTCCAGCCAATACCCTGTGAGGGGCTGCAGGCCACAGCAGGTGCCCACCATCCCGGGGTGCTGGTCAGTGCCTGACCCCCTCAGGTCACAGGAGGGGCTCCACATGCCTTGCCCCACCTCCTGCTGCTCCCAGGCAAAACCCAAAGCTCACACCTCTGTCCACTCCTGTGCCCTGCTGCCCAGCACTGGGAGCATTGCTGACAAACCTCCCATTGCTGGGCACAGCACGTGGCACCTCACAAATATTTCCAGCTCTAACCACAGTCAGTTTTCACCAGAGATGATCCTTTGAAGCTCATTACATCCATTTGCATCACATTCCTACAGCAAGGTGCATTACTCACAGAACCCGTTCCCTACAGCAGTTCCCTACTAAAAGGAGAAGCCACCACCTCCTGGCATGGCCCTGGCATGCTGGGACAGCCAGCACCACTTACATCCTCTCTGGTGCTACAATTGGTTCAGGATTGCCTCAGACCAAGATGAACTCAACAGTGGTTTAGTCTGTCCAAGGCTAATCTCATTATGAGTAATCTTATTTACCACATGTACTGGCCATAAAACAATTTTAGCTGTTAACTCTTGCTCTCCTCACAAGCCAGGCTGACAGAAACACACCAGATGAGTGCCTGTAGTCACCTAGCACATCTCCATTCCTAACTTTCACATCCTGACATCACATCTCACTGACAGGTTGTAAACATCTTCACTTCCAGTGTGGATGCCTTTTGTGATTAAGGTTAACCCTGCTAGGCTCAGCATGTGAAAGACTGTTCTCCGCTGACATCTTAAAAATACACCTAAAACACACCTCCCTAATGCCTCTCCCACTCTGCGTCCATGGACTGATACAGCAGGGATGTGAGGGGGGACTGTCCCACACAGCTGCCACCAGTCCCTTCAGTGAGATTTTGACACCCTGCTGGTGTATCCATGGACCCCACGCACACACACATCCAGTTACAGGCGCTGCAAATCCTTCTGCAGGAGTGTCCACTACAGCTCCAAGGAACAAGACATTTGGTATTGAGGCTGAGGGACCTTCTAGAACCAGTTTCCTCTTTAAAAGACACCCTCTTTCCTGTTAAAAGACACACAATCAAGGGGAAACATAATTAAACAAGAAAAAACCAAAACCATCTGTTCAGGGATGTCATCACCAGCACTGTGACATCAGCTCCAGCTGCCGCTCCACCAATACCAACACCCTCCGTACTCAATTGCTGTGGATTTGTCCAGGTCCTTGGCCAATACCAGCAAGTATTACATAAATATTCCACAAGACAACCTGCTGCCTTCTGCACTGTTTCCACAGACAGTACAGTAAGTTAATTTCCACCCATAATATTTGAAAATACCTTAATTATGAACTTAGCAAATCTGCTTGTTAATGCAGTTTTCCCTAAATTATTTCATGGTTGAGTAAGAATTCAGTCATTAAAAAGTAGTAATGAACACATAGAGTGAAACAAAGTGGAGGCCTTTGAAAGGCTGCCTTGCAGAGTAAGGGGAGGAGAGAAAGGTCCTGTCTCTTTGGGACAAGCTCTGATCTTAAGCTATAGATTTGCTACTTCTAACGTTGCCTATGAAGAAGTGCTTCAACCCTGTCTCTCCCCACCCCAGCCTGCTCTGCTGCTGGTCCCTGAGCACTGCACAACTCTTACATGCTCTCTGCAGTGGGGATCACCAGCAGATTTAATGCCATGCAGGATATTACCCACTGCAGCACCAGGAGTTGAAAGGACAGACATAACCCAGAGCACCAAGAAGCGCAGCTGAGCAATCTGTGCCATGGGGTAATGCCCAGAGCTGGGGCAGTGATCACTCACTGTGCCACACACTAGTGCCACCTCACCAGATGTCTCCTCAGGGCAAACCCCTACCCTCCTTTTCCCACCTTTGGATGTTTTGTCCAGGACTAGTCCCAAGGGTAGCAATCCCAATTACAACCCATCAGCTGTCTTCTGTTTCTCTAGCTGTTTGATTAGCGAGAGACTCATGTACCACTTGGGTCTCATACTACCTTCCTCAAGCCCTCCCCTCCCTGATCAGACTTACAGGTGGCTTTGAAGGACACAAAAGGAAATGTCACTGCAGTCAGAGACTGCAGTCTCTGATCTCACTGGGCACGCTACAGGGGGTAAGGTGGTACTCACACACATGGGTCCATCCTTCAGGCCTGCTCATTGTTGTACTGTTTGATGCAGACTGGAACATTTCTCTAAACAGCCATAAGCAGGACATGTCCAGGGTGTAGGCAGAGCCAGGGAACACATCCACAGACAAATCCCACCCGTCCATTGCCTGAAGCTTCTTGTTTTTTAATGCATTAACAGGGACACAATCGTATCTTGGAGTTTCTCCAGCTTTGACAAATGCAAATACTGCAGAGCCTTCAGTCCCTGATTGACATAAGAAATTAAAATCAGAGAGCAGTTGAGTTATTAACCTCTATACTGAGCTACTTTTAATTTTTTCCAAAATTCTGCATGTAACACAAACAAATGGCAAGGGTGACTGGGGCAGTGATTACCAGGGAAATATTGAGAATTAGTGTTGGAAGTTTAGCTGTAAACCCATCCTACAGAACTTGTGGATTGAAATTTAGAAATAGTTTGAAAAATGCTGTTGTTTTCAAATAGTGGAGACATCATTCTTTATACTCTGTTTTATGCATTTGTATGCATCAAACAGTAACATATCTTAGTTTATACATTTTAAAGATGTCATTCTAAAGGATGATGAGAATCAAGATGTATCTATCAGATACCTCGGGAATCAACTGTAAGGTATTGAATAAATTGACAAAAAATGGTTTGGTTTGTATATAAAGGGTGAAAGGATGAGTAA
This sequence comes from Cyanoderma ruficeps, assembly GCA_008694505.1. Lineage (NCBI taxonomy): Eukaryota > Metazoa > Chordata > Aves > Passeriformes > Timaliidae > Cyanoderma > Cyanoderma ruficeps. The sequence continues at coordinate 8,386,532 of VZDJ01001247.1, forward strand.
GTCCCCATTGTTTGCTACTGTTCTAATCATCCATGCAATGGAGACAGAAGACAAGGAGACAAAGGTTCAAAAGTCCCTCAAAGCATCTGTAATTCCAGCTATAATTTGAAGTTCTAGAGTCTTTTTTGCAAGAGAAAAATATAACAAGCTCTGTGAATGTATCAAAAAGTTTTCTCTATTACAAATGCATTGCATCAAATTTGTCTCCATTTCTTTCCTTCATCTTCAGCAAGGAACTCAGATTTGCATAGAATCAGAATTGGTCATTCCCTTCAAATATCAGCTAGATATAAAACACCAGTTTGGTTTTTTTTACCATCTTATACTCCAACTACAATTTTTCATATGTCTTGGTCTCCACTGACTGATTTGAAAAAAAATCTGGATATTTAAAGGAATTATGCTGCGAACTACCATGGCTTTTCTCTGCAAGTGCTACCCCCCCACATCCCCCCTCCCATGCACTCCCTGTTTGTTAGCTATTCCAAGGTAAGCAGAAAATAAACAATAACAGAAGTGGCTCTGGCAAGTTGCAAATGAGTTCAGTACTTAGCATTCACTACATTGATGCCTTCCCCAGGTGGAATGGGAAATGCAGAGAGAGTGATGGATTTGTGTGGTGGGGAGGGCAAAGGAAAGGACAGGGCTTGCTACAGATAAAATTTTTCTTTTAGAAATTCAGAAATATTTCTGCACACTGACCATTACAGCCCTGCCACAGTATATGAAATGAAGGTTTAGAGATTACTAGGTGAATCTCGTGAAGATGACTTTCAATCTTTAAAGGACTAAACATAGGGAGAAATTATCTTGTGTACATTACTACCCTGGCATCCCTCACTCATAAACAACACTTAGGCATGTGCTGCTCCCTGCCAAGATGCCCACTCAGCATCCCAGATCTGAAGAAAAATGTTTGAGAAACAGCAGGAGTAAACCAGGGACTGACTGCAGAGTCGGGGCTACAAATGAGTGAAATAAAAGAGACCATGATGAGATTCAAAATGTAGGCCAAGCCTATTCAGCTCTTGCAATCAAGTGTTTACCGTCTGCTGCAGCATCATTCTGCTCCCATCCTCTTCCCCTTCATTCTGAACAATGCAACACTTCAATCTTCTTTAAATTCAAGGACACCAAGTCCCCGAGTGCCCCTCTCACTAGCACTGAATAGGAAAACAAACCTGCCCTGCCTTAACAGCATCTTGGCTTACGTCAGTGATGCAGAACATATTGCTTCAAATGCATACTCTTCTAGGGGTGCCATCTATCCATGCTGACAAGAAATAGAGCGTTCCTTGCCTTTATCATGTCTGAGAGAAGGGAATGTGTGAAGCAAAGCTGAATGTGTGAAATGCAAATGCAAGCCGCTACATTCCAGTCATACATTTCCTACATTGTCTGGGAGCATTGCAGGGCTGTGGCTTGGGGATGCTGATCCCCCAACAGATGGCACATCAGCCCTACCTACGTAGGAAACACGCATTTCTGAAAAAGCCAAAGGCACGAGCAACATGAAGCATGTGAGGGGGGCAGAGCCGTCCCTCCCATCCAGAGTCTTGCATGTCTGGGCTGGGCATCACAATGGAAGCTAAAGCAGCCCTATCCCAGGTGTTCTGTCAAAGCTGATATCTGCTGTAAGATTAAAAAAAATAACAATAATAAAAGGGATTCTTGGGGGGGTTTTAATTGGAAAAACCTTTTTTTTAATTCACTGTTTGGTATTTATAGTAGAATGGGGAGATTTGCATCCACACTTGTTTTACATACAAACACTTCTGCATATATGTATTATGTGAAGTCCATATACAAGAACAGTTTGCCACATCTAGGCAAGGTAGATACACACTAGTACAGCTGGTGTCACAACAGCTCTACTGACATACCTTGTTTTGGGCCAATCTGGCTATTTCTCAATAATAAATAAACCCTAACAAAGCCTTGTTCTTGCTTAACTACATGCATCAGGCATGGCATTACTGCATATGTTTAAGACAAAAAAAAAAAATCACAGCTGAACTGAACCACTGATGAAAACACGGAGTTATAAAAGACCTAATCTGAACCAGCTCGTTTTTCTAGATATTTCCAGTTGATGACTTTATTTTAATGCATACTCTCTTTCCCAAAAGAATTTGGAAATACTACTAAGTCCTGTGTATGACTTCAGTACCATGGGACTTTACAAAGACATCGTGAATCACCTGAGAAGCCATTGTAGAACAGCCTGGACTCTTTGCTGGGGCCCACTTGTATCCAGACAAATATCGAGGTGACACCAGCATCAAGAAGTAGTAGCCATGTGGACACGGCCTGTTCCTCCGGAAGTCGCTACGGTCTCTTTGGAAAATAGGTTTTGTTGCATGAACTAGCCATGCCAGGAGTGGCAGGAGCTATGCACTGAGTTCTCATCTTATTCTAGGATGCTGTGGCACTGCTTGTGCTCCAGCTAGAGCCTGTCCCAGAGCTGGAGCAGCTGTGTGGCCTTTTTCCCTTGCACACGCCCTGCTGCTCCAGGGACACTGTAAAACATGCTGTCCCTGAGTGATGGCATCGAAGATTGCCACAGAGCCTGTGGTAATTTGATATCTTTGTGCTATTTTTACTGGCAGACTTATTTGAAATTGGTTGGTATAATTGAAAAGTCCAAGAGGAGGAAAAGCTGCTACACATCCGTAGCACGAGTATCTAGATTGAGCTTCCTTGAGAAACTCAGTAGTAGCACCACTATGATCGCTGAAGAAATTTGTATGAAGATAACTTAATTATGTTAAGGTATTTGGGGATTCAAGAATTTTGCTGGTGACAGCCTGAGAAATGTCAGTCATTTTTATCTAGTGGATAATATTCTATTTAGTTGGTGAATGAAAAAAAATGAATGACATTGTCAGTGCTTTCAGAATTTTTTCTGTGATATGTTTAAAGTACTTAGTGCATGGAGAGCCAAGAAACCTGATGCAACCTTGCAATCTACAAACAACCAGTTAGAAACAGCAGATGAAATGGTCCAAAACCTTCTGACAGAGCTGACTTGACTGATTTTACCACAGAAGGTTGGTGAGGTCTTTCTTACTATTTCTTACTCAGAGCTGCAAGTATTACAGTGCCCAGCAATGTGCTTGTGGCGTATTTTCTGCATAACTGCAGTGATCAGTCGCAAAATACTTTTCACAATATCACAGGCATACTAAACAAGCATAACACTAATTTTATTACTAAAGCCTGCTCTCCTAATAGATGTCAAAAAAAACCCCAAAATCAACCACCCTACAATATTGCTGATCTAAAACATGATCACTTTTTTATTTCCCAATGCTGTTGGTAGTTACCCTGCCTTGGCCAGTTTGTAGCCTTTTGGATGCTGAGCTATAAAAGGAAGGCCAAGAGGCAGGACACAGGCTTAGAAGTACACTGCAAGAAGAAAAATGGGTGTCAAATTCAAACCTTTAAGGAAAGCTCTTTCATCTACAACATAAAATGAACAGGACAGGGCACTTATCTTCCAAATTTTTACTGATTTGTATCTGATGTGAACTGAAATTAACCTAGGAAAGGGTTGCACTGTTTCACCTGGATTAGACTGGTCTACCCCAAACACATTTGTTTATAAACTAAATTTATTCTGTTTCCACAATGAAGTTTATTCCTGAAATCCAATTAAAATGCAATCAAGGGGGAAAAAAAATCACCAGTGGTGTGGTTTGACACTCACCAAACACCAGGCACCCACAAGAGTCCTTCACTTACTCCCTCCTGCTACATCATGCTTGCGTTACCCCACATTCATTACATTTGTGGGGCACAGCACCCTCCCGAAGCCAGCAGAGCCACAAAGGTTCTAAAATAATAAAACAAATACAAATAAAACAATTTTTAAAAACAAAAACAAACAAACAAACAAGAAAACCACACCACGTTAGGATGCTGGGTTGGGCTGCCCCTCAGCACTGGGGACAGCAATGCCAGAAGGATTTAAGGAGCTCTTGAGGAGTCAGCGTGTGGCTGCATAGGCCGATTAGCCTTGGCAGAGATCCAGTGATGCCAGATCCAGGGTAATTTTCAATACAAATGGAAACACAATGCAGGAAGCCACAACCCATCTGTATGAAAAGTTAGGTCTGCAGAGTTTATTAGTCTGGGCTCCTGGCCACAAGAAAATACCTAATTTGCTTCTGGACTGCAGCTGGCCCTGGAAACCACACAGGAGATTGTTGCTGGGCTATGTGTAAGCACTGGGTAGGTGTCACCTTGATTATTCTCTGTTATATGTATCTTTAGGCAGGACAGGCTGTTTTGCACCAGTAGCTGTCATGATGCTAATTAGTGCAGATAAATAAAGGATGAGGTGGGCAAGCATTTCTTACATTTATTGTTATACAGATGAACTGTAACTTTAACTGTAATCATGGAAAAAGGCCTGTGTCCAGTCTGACAAACAGCTGGACAGCCCATCCCAGGGGGGAGTGGGGGAGCACAGGGAGTTAAAGAAGGATGCTCCACGGGCCCAGGGGCAGAGGAGGCCATGCTGCTGTCCAGCACATGTGGGCTGGAGAAACCCATTCCAGGAGAAGAGGGGTTGTGCCACAGGGAGCCCACGGTGCCCACACCAGCCACAGTCACACCAGTGCACAGGGCCCTCTTTTATATGGCCTGGAAATTAGCTGCAGAAAGGCAAAAAGGGGATTATTCAACATCCTGCCACAATTCTGGGAAAGAGAGCACATCTCAGGTTTGCTCCTCCCTTCCATTAGTATGCTGAGAAGGTGCAGAAAGGATTCAGAGCAGTCTGGCCTTGAAGGGATGAGACCCATGTTATGCTGTCATAGAACATTAAAGCACTGGGTTCCTGTTGCAGATGAGGTACAAGTTAGGTCCCACATTGCTCAGTCTTGACAGGATTGTGGCACTTTTAAACAAGACCAGAAGCAAGATTTCAGATAACATGGAAGCTTCAGTGTCAGAAGTACAGGTACCTACTAATTTAAGTCCATCAAGGGCTGAGAATCTGCTCAGTGTTCATTTGGAGGAGCACAGGTTTAACAGGTGGAGGTGCTCAAAGTGGGACTGAGGTGTACAGGAAATCTGGCAGTACACCCAGTACATCTGCAAACTCCATCCTCGTGCAAGTCACTTACTTAAACTTCATTTTTAAGCTCAAACCCTCCAGTATCTCCCTGTAGTGGAATTTGAATGTCATCATCGTAATAAAAGACACACAAACCAAACTAAATAAAACAACCAAAAAACCCACAACCAAAAAACTGAACACATGAACTGCAAAAATGTGCATTCCGCTTCTCCTGTGTGAAATCTGGGCACTTGGTGAGTTTATATGTTCCAGTCAGCTGTGCAACAGAAGTGCCAGCAGACATATAACCCCCAGCTCCACAGTCTGGGCATTCTCAATCCAGCAGCAGCAATCTGGAAGCAGGGCCATGGCAGCAGATTCCCTGCACTTACGGACAAGTTTGCACCACTGATGGTATTTAGAAAATGTGCTTATCACACAACCTTTTCAAATATCCCTTCCAGTTCCTGTTTTCTTCTTACCTGTGTGCCTGGTGCAGTCTGTGCCAGGACCATGGTGCTGTGTGGGTGGTAAGCCAGCACTGATCCTGTGAGGCCTGGAGCTCCCTGGGAAGGCTGGATGGCAGTGGGATGGCCACACCTTCTGCTGCCCCTCTCCACAGCCCTTTCCACGCAGCCTTGCCCGAATTTCCCAAGCTGCTGATCTCCATTCACAGCCCCATCCATGACTCCAGGCTGATGGGGGCAGAACAGTCGCTTTCCTACAGAAATGGGTGCAAGGAAACATTTTTCCAAGGAGACTTTCCCCCCTTTTTTTAGACTCTGCTTCTATGGGAAAGCATGCATAAAGCTGCAAAAGTGTTAAGCAGTATCCCAGGTTACCTTTTAACAGCAGAGCATTACCCTCCTCTTTCACCCTTCTCTTGCAGTCCTCAGAACACCTAAAATTAACACTGTCTGTGGTGTACCAAGACAGAGAAGCTGTGTCTCACATGGTGATGGACTGGATTACTGCACTGACTTTTGTCTGCATCAACAGGCTCCATGTATATCAGGACATGGTTTAAAAGGAATGATCATCTTTTTAATAGATCACATACTGAGTCACAAGCTACATATTCAACAGAAAATCAAGCTAATTGCTCACTTCTTCTGAGATATCCCTGAAGGATAATCGATGTCTACAGAGCTGTTTCTTAGTTGGAAACTAAATAATTAAGCTGAAGAAATGCATTTCTCTTTCAAGTTCCTCTCTGTATTTTCTTTTATTCTTCTTTGTACCAAATACATCAGAATGAACATAAGCTATTGACTTTAATTAAAAATTAAAATTAGCTCTAGTTTTGTTTTGTTAAATCCACAGCTCAAAAACAAAAGAGACTATCAAGACAGAAAGAGAAAACAGTTCCACCTTTCTGCCAGTTTCCATCCCTACACACTTACCCAGCAAATTGTACACACGCCACGCATCCTCTTCTTCCTGCATGTAACTCAGGAGTCTTCAGCAGGATTTGCTGTACTTGGGATTCAGCTTATAACTACAGCTGTGTGGAATATAAAGAAATGGGCACATTTCTGTGTGTCCACAACATGATAGATTTGTGAATCCCCCAAATTTGATAGGAATCTTCTTTATTAATTTAACCTATTACTGGCTAATTGCTTATGTACTGTAAATCTGCAAAGGTCAATCACCAAACAATAAGAAGGTATGAAACACTAACAGGTCCTAATACAATAAGAATGTAAATCAATAGTCTAAATGAAGCCTTGTATTGCCAATGATGCATGAAAATGTATTATTGTCAGGGACTACGAGCGTGGGTTTCTTTGAAAGCAATAAAATAAAAAGCCATGTCTTTTGAGAGGAAGACAGTATAAACAACATCTGTAAATACTGACTGCACAGTGAACTTTTCCAAAAGGGCAGCTTCAAGAACTCTACTGAAAGATACTTTCTTGCACAAAAAGTAAAAAGAGAAAAAGTGCTGATACAATAAAGAAATACTTGATGAAGGCTAACTCTGAACTATAGGAAAGTAACAGAAGAACAAGTTTTAGATATTAAATACTGCATTTTAAACAAATGTAAATATCTACACATTAAACTTCAGAGCTGTTCATAAACCTGCAGCCTCACTCCAGACAGAGTCCTACAGCTAACTCCATTCCAACAACTGTGCAAGAGGACAGAGTTACTGCAGATGTGCACAGCTGTAGGAGGAAGCAGACCCCTCACCTGGAGGCTCCCTGAACTGTATTGCTGAATACCCATTTAGAAAACCCCTGTCTTCTTGAGTTTCTAAGTGGTTCAAATAAGTGTTAAGGAAAAAACACTATTTTTAAACCAGCTCTTAATTCTAAAAGGATGCTGAATAGTGTTGTGTTTGTAGGAGCAATTTAGCTTTATTAAGCAGCCTGCCACGGACCGGGTGAGCTCAGAGAAGCTCGTGCAGTGTGCTGCAGCAGCAGAAGTCAATCCATCCAGAACCTGATTACTGAGAGCTGAGCTGACCCTATGCTGCAAGGAAGGGTGTTACACACTCACCCCCCAAGCCAGAATCCCACTGATACTATTGAAGGAATTTCTCATGGCAGCAGAGGTTTGGCAAATACACTTCTCAAAATATTGTTGTGTTTCTCCATTTTCATTAAAATTCTATGCCAAACTGCCAATTGTGAAGGTCATTTCACTTCCACGGCATTGTTGGAATATATTTTACAAGCAGTGTAGACAGCACTGACTGTGAAATCTGTATTTCTTATTTTCCTGCTGGTAGGAAAATAGAACACTTAAAATCAGTTGGGAACCTGAAGAGTTAGACCTGCTACAGGCAGGTCTAAATTGCTATTATAAAAAGGTCCATTAGCAGGTTTGATCTGAGCAAGGAGGGTGTGCTAGTTTACCAGATTAGTGTGATTTCTTCCCAACCAAAGTCTGCTCATGAATTGCAGCAGTATTGAATTAAAGGAATCTGGTTTTAAGGCCAGGCATGGATACTGGAAACAGTCATATAATAATCGACTCTTATGGTTTAGGGAGAAGAAAAGGAAGCATTATGCTTTCTGAACATTTCCTTCCTCTTTATATCTTCAGATACTCTGCTTTTGCTAAGGTCATTGCATGAATTTAAGATACACCATTCTGGAAACTAAATTAGCTCTCATTTACTGGGAAGTTGAATGCAGCCAGACTAATGGTGGTGCAAATATAATTGGTTCCCAACATGTGTCAGTGTGTATACTCCTTAAGCCACGGAAAAGATGCATTATGGGACTAATTTTTAAATGTTAATGGATATTGGATGTTTGCCAGACACCCAGCTGTGCACAAAACATTGAGATGGTAAATAGCTCTTGATCTGTTTAGAAACAAATTATAATGGCTGTTTGGATTCCACATGACTGAAGGCATGGTAACCAGCACAGGCTCACAGACTGACCCTATTAACTGCACTAAGGGGAATGCACTGATTTTTAAAATCAAAATAAGAGACATAAAATAAGGCTATTAAGATGCCATTTAAATTATTTTAGATTAATATTAAACAAACAACATCTCAACAACAACCTATGGGTTGTTGGCACCTGTTACCATTGGCTACATGAGCTAACTTACTTAGGGGACTTATTTTTTGCTAGGTTTCTTTGGGAGGATGTAAAAAAGAAATGCTTTGATCACACAATTAATTTGATTCTAAAGCTGAGGTCTGAGTGAAAAGCTTACCTTCACTTATAGAATAAAATCTCTCCTGCCACACATCAACAATAGGTCTCAGTTAGATGCACCAAGGAATAAGATCTCTCTTAATTTGATATGTAATCTTACATATCATAGTTTTAATTTAAGGTCTACAAATATCAATATTTGCAGGAAATTCCTTACTTGAAATGTCTTACTAATTGCATTCATTTGGTCAGCAAAGCCCAACAGGGAATTTTTAATCAGCTGGATTAGGTGCTTTTGATTACTATACCGTAGCATTAGCAAAAAGCACCATTTTGCAAGTGAAAAATATACTAATTGTCAGCAACACAGGAGAGTTCTTTTCCATAAACCTCTGTGTTCAGCAGTTTGAGACTTCTTTTCACAAATAAACAAGACTGTCACATGTATATTAGGAGAGCTTCCCCCTTTAAGATTTTGCTGCTGAGTTTGAAAAATTCTGAAAAAAAAGCCTTCATGTCTAGTCCTTACCAAAATTTCACCATCAATCCCCACAAAAACAGTAGGCAATTCCAAGCAGAAGAGTACAGTTTGATTGGATCAACAGGGAATGACTCGAGACTGCCTAAGAGCTGATTGTGCAATGTCATTAAATCACAGACTGTCAATAACGCAAAATTTGTACTTTGGAATTGCAGCTTTGTATCTTGAATTGATTCTTCTTAGCATCCATCCTGTAGGTTGGTTTTTAGCTGGGTGCTTTCTGCTAATTTTGGTACCTTACCCGGCTCACTCTCTGGGGTCAGAAATATACTAAAATGTATTAGGAAGGAAGCCTGAGAGTCGCTTCTCAGAGTTCTTCAAAATTCATTTTCTCTTTCTCAAAGGAATGTTGCTTCCTCCAGATGTAGACCATCTATGAAAAGAAAAGCATCCTGACCATTAGGAAATGTGCTATTCTTAGAGGCACCATCAAAGCCTGTCAAAGGAGGATATTTTTTCCTGACAGCTCCAAAGTCTTGATCCATTCTTACAGGGTAAGTATAGATCTTGGAGGAACGTTATCCCTACTGCCAATTTCAAATGACAAGAAAATGAGATGATACAACACAAAGCCAAAGCACACACCCCCTTCCTCAACCCTGCAAGCTGACAAGCCACAAGAGGAGGTGCGGCCCCATGGAGTCATGGCCAGGCATTCTGCCACCCCACTGCGGGCAAGAGGGCATTGCTGCCATCCTCAGCCTGCACAGCCCTGAGCACATCATCCCAGTGGCATCAGAACACCCACAGCTGAGGAGTTTTTCTCTCCCAAATAGTCCAGGCACTCACAGGGTAGGAACCACACAACTTTGACTTCTCCCTGCCAGCAGAATATGAGAAAGTCTCAGCACTGTCTGCAGCTACAGAAGTACTGGTGAAGAGTCTGGGTTTGGACATATGAGCTTTGGTAGGGAATTGGTCTTGAGGTGGTAACCAGGTCTCCTCTGAGATTCAGGGGGGAGGACTTTATGCCTCTGATGCTGCACTGAGAAGATGTGCTGTGCTGCCAGCTCGTGCTGCCTTGACCAATGTCAACAGGAAAATCACAATGAGATGAAGTCCCACAAGAGCAAAATGGGTGAAAAGAAGCTTATTGCTCATTCCTCATCCTGGCTGGAGGTCTAGGAGTGTGCCCACAGCCACATGGATTCCACACCTTTATAATGTGATAACACCATCCTCCTGCAAGCAGACAAACAACAGGAAGTTCACTTTCCTAGTAAACCACTGACTCAACATCAGAATTCAGACAGCACAACACCTTCAAGGATCAAGCTATAACTTCAGTTATGTTAACATAAATCTGAAATAATTCTGCTAAGGCTGGAGAATCTATTCTTAATTTTCAAAAGCAAATGAGAACAGTCTGACCAGCAGCATTCAGGGTTTGAATGACCTACATACAAAGTGTGTTTTTGCAGATACAGAGTAATTTCATTAGACTACCCTGCAAAATCTTTTATTTGCATAACTTGTTTCCATTTCTTTTTAGTGTAATGAGATTTCATGATGAAAGCCAAATACAATCTAGTATAGCAAAAGTGCATGTTACACTGATCCTAATAAGCCCAATGAAAATCAATAATGCTGCTAGTTCCCCTGAAATCAGCCTACATAAGCTCCAAGCACCATGTTCTGCCTAGAGCAGAGTATTAGCAGCTTATATAAGACAGATATTTCCTACCAGAAAATCTGAAAACAACCACAGTTGAGAAAAAGAAAATAAATCGCTGTTACAAATACCACCAAAAATTTGGGATCATTGCCTCCTGTCCGTAAGGTGTGGATAAAAGATCAGTTCCCTTCTTAGCCAGTCACCAGCTGTACCAAAACTCTGTGCTGGCTGCAGCCTGCACGAGGGGGAGTCCCCACACCCTGGCTTCTCTGTGCCCTGCAAAAGAAAAAAAATTGTCCACCCATTTGCTGAAAAGGGATGAGAAATTTTGTCCTGAGAGAAGAAGCCCCATTTTTTGCTGGCATAGAAGCAAGGGTAATAATAACACTGGGGGAAAAAAGTCAAGCCCACTCTATCAAGGGGTGGTATTAAAAATTCAGGCAACCTGATGCAATGAACTTTGCCAACACGCATGCATCATCTAGCATATTTCACTCCTTCCGCTTGCAGCTTGCCCTGCATTCAGCAATGGGAAATGCTGAGCTAAGAGGGGAAGAGAGGGCAGGTCTGAAAGCAAAGACAAGAAAACGCAAATGTCAGAAGACAGAAACAGACAATTCATCTATATGTTATACAGTGTATCTGAGAGCTATAGCCATCATTATGGAGATTTTCCCTCTGCATGTATTTCAAATAAAATCCTTCTTTGAAGTTTGCCTCTTCTTAAATAAGGTAATAAATGTAGGAAGCTTAAAATATAATTTACATTGCATTAGCAGGCTATTTTTTATTTGCATAAGAAAACATTTCTCTGTAATGATCTACCTTATGAATGACCTGGGGAAATAATTTCAGGTTGCTTAAAAATGCAACCATTTGTTTCTTATTGGTGAGTTCAATTTCACTAAAAGTTATGGAGTGAGCAGCAATTTGCAATATTGGATAGCCAAAGGTGCATAATTATTTCCAGTTTACCATTAAAATAATATTTAAATAATTCAGCATGCAGTTGCTTTTTTCTTTTAATGATGTACTATTAGCAGGTTGGCAGATTTGCAAGAATGAGGCATTTTATGAATTTTTTGAATTAGGAAATTCTTACAGAAGCAAATGTGAGCACAAGCTTTTATTTCATGTAACGTTTGCATTGTAAAGTCTTCCCTCAGGACAAGAATAGATTGAATTTTTGCAAGTGTACAACTTCATGTAAGTAGCGTATTTGTATTTATTTACCAAATGTAAGTAGGGTAATCCTGAATAAAATGATTGCATATAGGAACCACACATAGGTAGCATATAGCCAAATGTGCCATGGATACATCAGAGATGTACTTCTGCCTTCCACAGGGGGATGGAGCACGGCTCGTTCTGCCTGGTTCAGAGGTTGTAACAGCTTCTGCCTGTACATCACAGGTGTACAGCACTGTTGCTATGGAGACAGGCTCAAATGAGCAGGAAATTTCATTTTGATAAAGTTCTATTCTTGGGCAGAGGAAGAAGGCTCTGTATTCAGCATCGTATACGGCATTTTTTGTTTGGGACGCATGTTCTGTAAACAACAACAGACTTGAAGAGCGAGTTGCATTTTCCCTCCTGATGCCAGCACCTGAAAATATCCCCTTGGAGCGGGTGGTGCAGCTGGGAACATCCCTGCACACGGCCGTGCCCGCACAGAGAGCAGCAGCAGAGGGGCAGGGGTGGGCGGCGGCTCCCGAGCTCACACCGCCCGCATCCCTCCCCGGGATCCAATGGCCACAACCAGCGGGGCCCGAGTCAGCTGAAAAGTGGGAAATTGCAGCTGAAATGGTTCGTTAAGTTTTAACTTAAGTAAAAATAGTAATATTTGTTAAACAAAGAAATCGAACTTTTTAAAATGGAAGATCTTTTCAATGTGATAAACCAAAACAGTGGTTTGAAAAGAGTGAAATAAGATATTTCCATTTTTCCCAGTTCTCCACATACCAGGATTTATCAACCCTATCAATTCACTAGGGCTGACAGAAATTATCTAACCAATTCCACAGATCAGAACCTGCATTTTTCAGGGGAAAGAGGATTTGACTGAAAACTGCCTCCCAATTCTCTTCAGTAAGGTGAAAGCAAAGACAGTATCACAGTGTGGAAAGCATCTGACAGAGTTGCCTCTTCTTTTTCTTTAACACCAGCCCCCAGTGGCACCTTCTGCCCCCCAGGGATGTTGTAGGGTGGGGATCCAGTAGGGATCCAGGCATGGCTTTCCTCAGCACCTGCCCAAGCCTTGCAAGCCTCCTCAGCCCCGTGTGCGTTCCACCCACAGAAGGAACAAAATTTAATTATGGGCAAAGCCAAGGGGGGCATTAAAGCAGGAGTCAGGAACCAACAGAGCTCTGGAGGTGGCACAGGGCTGCCAAAGGGCAATGGAGCCCCTTGCCTGAGTCTGACGGGAGAAAAGTTCACAGGTCATTTGGCAAAGAAGGATCAGGAGGTGTTTTTGGTGGTGGTGGTCTTTTGTTGTTATTTTTGTTTGGTGACTTGTGGTGGGTTTTTTCCTCTTCAGTTTAAATCTCAGTATTTGAAAGCTCCTAGCTATTTACATCTAGCAGCCTTATGCAAACAGCCAATATATGAAGACCTTTTTGGGATCATGGGAATTTTCTCTGCTCTAATAATTAATTTAAATTATTAAAAATAATTTAAATAACAAGGAATTCACTACTACTCTTAAACTTTATGCAATGCCTGGAAAGTACAGAGTATTAAGAACCTTTTACCTCAGAAACACCTTTCCTTAATATAAGTAGTGTCTCACTCAAAAAGCCATGGTGAAACCAATTCTGCTTCTGGCATACATTAAGTACTAGTCATTGCTGGGAAGGCCTGTTGGCAAAACTGAGCCCTTAGCTATCATATGTCTTTTCCTAAACTATATCTTAACTTCCATAAATAACCAATGAAGTGGAATCTCCTTTTGCACCTCAGTATTTTGTTCTTTTATTACAAAAAAAAACCCCAAAAAACCTCTTTTGTACCATAACAATACCACTTTCCACAATAAAAGACAAGGTTTAGCTCCTCCCCCATCCCCTCCTGCACCAAGCACCTAGAATGCAATAAGATAAAGAAAAGCCAAGAAAAATGAAAAATATAAATACTTACACTGGTAAATTGAAATACTTATTATCTTGGGGGGAAAACCTGTTAAGAAAAATACCTGAGATAGTGTCAGGCAGTGTGACAATGAAGATGTCACTACTAAACAGGACTCTTTGGTCCCTTAGCTGTCAATAATTAATACATTATTTACACTTGCACATTCTCATTTCCCAGCTTTCAAGATTTCATTTACACTCTGATCCTTTGCTTAGCAGAAAACTTAACATCGTTGCGACCTTCTTCTTCCTGACACTATACACCTATCAAAGAGAGAAAGAGAGGAGCATCTAATATGTGCATTTATTAAAGTAGAAAGCATCAGTTATTGGAAGAAGTGACAAATGCCAGTGTTGGCCACAATAAAATGGGAGTGAACCAAATGCTCCCTAAGAAAAATCAATTAGGAAACCATCTTAATAATACTATTTGTGGGGGCTCCAGCATTTGCATGTTTTGGAGAAATGTAACTGAATGTTTCTAATTAAAACCCAAAGGAATTAGCAACGTTACAAAAGCCACGCCACAAACTGCAGACAACCTTATGTTAAAGATATACCATTTTGACTATCTGAAATTAAAATACTTTGTTAGGTTGAAATAGCATTTTCCTCATCATGCTGAGGACATACAGCCATTCCTAGGAGAAACAATGTCAGATGGTCATATGAGATGTAAATCACTGTTACATCACAGTGTACATAAATGTACATATTTATTTAGTATAAGGATATGCAAACTACTAGCATAAAATTTAACATATGTTAAAACTGTGCTATAAGCAAGGATTGCCAGAACATAGATGACTGCGATAATCCTTTTGAAGTCAGTGCCAAGTTTCATGTTGAACTTAATTTTTCTGTTTCAAAAAACAAGTATTCTGGACCTACCCTGGCACACTGGGTCCAGACAGTGGATGATCTTGAATTGAGAAAAATCACATAAATTTGTAATTTGGGCTCTGAGGAGATTTTTCTGTTGACTTCAGTGGTTTTTGGAGCCTGTCCTCAGTGCAATCAGAGACTATTAGGAGTAATGGCAGCAATAATCCTACTCCAACTGAGGAAACTCTGGGAAAAGGAGATAACCCAGAGATGCTTTTCCACATGCCAAAGAAGTTACTTTATTATTTTTTGGTTGGATTGAGTTTTTGGTCATCATTTAGAAGACCTTCATCTAAGTCTATAGGATTGTGAAGCTCTGATGTTACTTTCTGTAACTCTGCAGAAGGTGGCTGTGCTGTCTTAGCCAAGCAGGCACTTCCTCCAGCTGCAGTTTGTCTACACTGCCAAAACAACTGGGCTGCCTTAGGCAGAAAAGATGATTTCTACAGCATGACAGGCTCAGAATTAACCATACCACTGGCTCCCTTGCTCTCTCCAACCTCCTCTGCCACAGTTCTTACACTCCTCTGTGGTGGGGATGGCAGCCTTGTTAGTCATACAGCGGCCTGGCTGCATTTGGCACTTCCTGAAATTTCATCTCAGGAACTGTAATGACAGAGAAAACACAGACACACTGGACAGCTTCTGCAAACTGCTGTACCATCGCCTTGGTCAGCTTCTGCAAACTGCTGTACCATCGCCTTGGTCAAAAGGAGCACACCAGCCAGGAGGAGGCACTGAAGTGATGCAAACACTGTCCTATCTAAGGCTGGGCTTTGTCACTGTGGACACGGAAATCCACCTGAGGTGAACTTGAACTTCAGTTCACCTAGGCACAAACACAACAACCATCCAACCATAAATGCCATAAAATCATTGCAGTGATAACCACCTCCCACTTTCTTCTTGTATAGCCAGCATCCAGCTGGTACTGTCAAACCATGTAAAACAGGGAGGTCTGCATTAACTATTATAACCAAACTCAGTATCGCATTGATGGATTTGCCCTTGCACAACATACTGACACCAGTTTGTGCAGTCCTCTTCTCCTTGTCATCAGCTGGTGATCTCCAGCTGGCACTGGAGTGGGCACATGTTATTGCACATGTGGTGACTGTTGCACCCTACATCCCTTTCTCTTCCCAACCACATTTACAACAACAGACTGCTACAATGCCATAAAAACAAAACAAAACAAACAAACAACAACCCAAAAACTCACCCAAAATGCCACAAACAAACAAACAAACAAGTAGTTAATATTCAACAGAAGGAAGTTCACGCATTATTTTGCAATCTGAGAAATTAGTGTCAATTTCTGCAAATAAAAATTTCCAGGATGACTTCTTGCATGCCAGTTCTTAGTCAGGAGCACAATATATTGGTTGAATTGTGATTTCTTGTTAACAGTAGAGATTTTATAGCAGAGGCCCTGGCATTCTTTATGATAGAGGAGCAAACACTACTACATCCACTCTGACATAAAAAATAATCATTTCTGGAAGACTCCATCACAGTGAAAATTCCAGATTGTTGACTGGATCCAAATTGGTGAGTACCCAAACTATGCCCACATGCCACCCAGTTGCAAGATCTGTTCTGAATGCCTGAGCTATTAGGGGAAAATGGTGTTTATGAGGTGTGCCAGATTGATGGCACCTGCATGTAAATTCTTCTTTGCTTGCCACACAGCAAATACACATGGAAATCAGAATGAAAATTTCCCTCTGCTGTCCCTTTCTGTAAATGCCTCCTGGACAAGTGATGAGCCAGCTTTACTTAATGAGTTAAGAAAATATATTACCCTCCCAGTGCAATTGTTCCTCAGTTCTATTTGCTCTCATTTTTATGATTAACAGAAATATTAGTTATTACAAATGAAGAGTTTTGCAATATGAGTAATTCTGAAGAAATGTTGTTCAATCATCAACTACAAGGGGAAAGTCTAGCTGTCACTTCATCACCATGCACCCCTTTGTGAGAGAACATTCTTTTAAATGTAGCGTAAGATTACTGCTCCAAAAAATGACTCCAACACAGCTGAACAAAATGCTGTAACGGAGTGCACGGGTACTTACATATAAGCAAATTGTGTGGGGTTATGGATGTAGTTAAGCAGAGGTGTAAACAGAGCTGAATTCTAAGAGGGGAGGTCTATTAATGCTCTTCTCCAAATCACAGGCTTTTTCTTTTTTTTCTGTTTTCCTTTTTTTTTTTTTAATGTTTTGTCTTGAAGATAAGAGGAAGCAGAAGCAGCTTTGGTTTTATATGGTCAGGCTTGCTGCTTTTGATAGTTTTGGAACATAGCTGCTGATACATTTAGAAAATACAATTTGGCAGTGTCAGCCCACGCTGTGTGCCGGTCTGTCGTGTGGGGGTGGGGACGGATAAGGATCACAACACAAAATGGGAACCATGTGTAAAACCACAGTAACTCATCTCCAGAAGAGAAGTTTATGTAAATTACCATTAAAGCCTTTACTCTTGTTTGCTGATAAATTTATAGACATTAGCATCAAGGTAGCAATCAGGATTCATCAGCTTTACTTTTTTATAACCTGTTAGTCTCTGATAACTTCTCTCTTCAAGTGACATACTGTAACATTGTGCAGTATTAAATGATATGCACAAATAAGTACCTAATGGTAGATTTAAAGATGTTGCAGCAGTCCAAGTTCTTTCATTTTCCTGATTATAATGGCATTTGCATAATGTATGAATTCAAACATTATTGCTGTTAAATAATGCATAAATATTCTCTCATGCTGAAATACATCTATTTCCTCTCCATGAATTATTTTGAATGTATCATTCAGTTGTTTTTCTACTTAAAAATGTAGTTAGAACTCTGCATATATCAGTATTATGACTGGAAGAAGTATCATCACAAGCAGTTGGCTAACACTCCAAACTGTAAATGAAGTATACATTATTAAATGGGCCATTCCTACCTTCTTCAGAAAGCATTATCACCAGAATACAATATTTAGCATTTCTGAAATGTCAGAAAGGAATGCAGGTACATATTTGATTATCTGCCATGTCTTAGGAAAGAAAAAAAAAGAACAACAACATATTGCTACCTGACCTGAAGGGAATATGAGCATGGTCATATATAAAGAGATAAATCTTTAAGATGGGATTGTGTGAGTTCTTGAACAGGTCTTTGTGAAACTGAGCACCTTCAACACCCATTGACTTCCAATCCCATATCCCCCAGGTGATGGACCCTTTTATTTATATTTGATTCTGTGAAATGTGCCATCCAGAAAACTCTTAGATAAATTCTGTCAACACTGTCACAGAAGTCAGTTACATCAATGACAGATGACAAGATAAATAAAAGGACTTCAGGATTCAAGTAGCTAAAGTTGAGCACAAAAAAATTTAAGCCTGTGCAACATTTAACCATAAAAATGTCAAAATGAAAATAACATAAATAGTGTGTCCCTCCTGGGTCTATAGCCCAGCTGAAATGGTGAAAGAAGGTAAGGAATGCAATAAACACACAAGGAAACAAAAACGTTCTGTCTATATACTTAGAAATGTGCAAATGAACTATTTGCCTGCTTCACCCTAGTGTCCTTGCCCCTGCCTGTGCCACTGCAAATCTTATTTATGAAATATCTGCTTTTTGCAACGCAGTGTTTAAATAAGATTTGAGTATTGACTCCTAATTGTGTTTCCTCTCTCTTTTCCCCCCTCTAAAATTGGTGATTCCTTTTTTAATTACTTTTTACTTGCCATGTAGACATGACTTAGTGTTTCAATTTGGACTCTAACTTGCTGGATTCTATTGTCTCAGTCAATTTTCTGTTTGGTGAAGGTAGGAAACGATCAAGTCTCCAATAAACACCATCCTTTTTTTAACATGTGTCATCTTTTACAATTTGTCATTATAATGCTAAAACATGTCTGCTTCATCAGTGCCATCACCATTACTTTACTCATATAAACCCACACACCTATACATACATATGTGCAAAGAAACCATTTATTCTGTCAAATAGATTTTCTGTCATTGCTCCTCCCTTTTCCCCTTTACTGCTGTCGATGGTAGAGTGGAAACGCACTTTTAAAACCTAATAAATTGATCCAGTGGTGAAATGAACACATTTTGCTTATTCTTTTTTAAAGTGAGTTCGTGTAAAATAGAGACCATTCTAAAATACATTTGATCAACTTGAAACTACAGCAAATAAAGCACAGAAAATGTAGTTTCTTAAATTCACTACACTCGTTAACCCAAACAAAATGACTGTGAAAATTCTTGTCAATTTCTAATGCACAGACATCTAAAAGAAAAGAAAAAAAGAAGTTGCTTCATAAATGTTTTACCATGAATAAAGTCCTTAATTCACAAGACTGGCTATTACTACACAGATTGACCACGGAGCCCTGAGCATATAGTTAAAATTACTCCAGTTTTACTCAGTGAAGATATTTTTGTAGCTGAGCTGTGATTAAGGAAAGGCCCCACCCAGATACAGCCTAGTGAGAATTAACTCTTCCTTTCCCTTTCCTGTGGGGTGTTCACTTTCTGCAGAGAGATGGCTTTTCAAACCACTTGACTCCTGCCTCCTTGGGAGCACAGCAGCACAGCATCCTGTGGGCAGCCCAGCTCTTCCAGGGAGCTCAACATCTGGGTAACTTTGCTCAGACCAGCAAAGTGCCGCACACAGGGCTAAGCTCTCAAACCCAGGTAAGGAATCTGGGTAACTTTCTCTTTGGGAAAAGCATCTGCAAGACCTAGCTGAGCTGGAACACTCCTTTTTTCACCTGTTTAAACAAATTGTCTTGATTCCCAGTGTACAATTAGTGAAAGGCTGGAGTCAAATGCGTTCCTAGAGCCAAGCTGCCCTATGTGATATGGGACATGCTGGACTTCAATTTTTCAAGAGTCATAAAGAAAGGACAAGGCAGCTGGAAAGATATTCACTCAAGCTAAAAACACCTTTGTTTAATTCACAAATGAATTAATTAATGAGGTATGAAACTCACCTCCTTATCTCATTGTGGGTTTGCTGTCAGGAGCAGAGGGGCACAGTTCAGAACAGTGACAAAAAGGAACAGCAGTGTACATTTGAAACGCTACTTCCTACGGGTCCCATGCTTTTGATTTCTACCTTTAATACTGATAAGAAGTGACAGTAGTTGGATAAAACAATCAAAATTGGAGTTGAGGAGCTTATAAACCTCCTGACACTTCAATAAACCAGAAGCCAATACAAACCTTAAAAAACCCATATATCCATTTTGACTCTGCAAGGCCACATAAAGGAGAACAGAAACACACTCGGAGGGCTAGAAGTTTATCTCCTAGTTTATTTTACTCTCATTTCATAAATTTTAAATAAAAAAAATAAATGCTAAATTCTACATGGAGAAGTAAAATCTTTTATAATCTTTTAGACAGTTACAGCCAGTTCTCAGAAGAGCTTTAGGCCTGCTGCTAAATGTCTACAAATCAATATTTAATATTTTGGAAGATGAAGTCTTAATTATCTATCTCCCCTTTAAGCATGAAACCAAGTCTCACTGAAAATACGACCATGTGCTTATTAACATGCCTTTTCCTGTGGGTCAGAGTGAAACACTTCCAAGCATATTTCTTGTTTGCCCAACTCTAATTTCACCTGATTTTATTCATCTATAAGTTGCTCTCGGATGGTTTCTAAAACTCCTGCCATAGTCAATGGCACATCCAAGCACTTTAGGCAAGGTTGTTGTTTCAGGTAACTCTGTGAATCAAGATTTGGTGTCATTCCCCAGTGTCCCCAGACTGGCACTTAAACCACACACTCATTCTTACATGTGTTTACATGACACCTCCCACCAGCACCTTCTGGCAGAAATCCTTCTAAATGACCAAGACTTTTATATAAGAACTTGTGGCCTTATGTAGCTAGTATGTATTTTAAAATAAGTTATTTAAAAAGGATAAAATCCCAACTTAGGGCACTAGTTCAACCTTGCAGCACAAAGGCACAGAAGGATGGGCTTCGTGGTGGCTCAGCCATGGCCAGCTGGTGAGAAACACCCCAGTGCATGTCCCAGCCAGAGCAGAGCTCTCCCAGGTCTTCCCTTTTGGCAAGCTCAGATATTGCCTGCTTCTCTGTGGCATGTGGGAAGCATTCCCCAGCTGTAAGCAGCTGCCAGCAGGAATTGCTGCTGCTGTGCCACAAGTGGGAGGCCGTGAGATAGGATAGTGTCCACAGCACCTCTGAGAACAGAGGCAGGCCGCTACTCCAGACCAGCTGGTGTGTGGCATCCTGGCTCCCTTTGAAATGATAACCCCTTGGCAAGGTCTTTCCATGATCAAAAAACATCTGAGACATCTCACAGGGAAGAAGAGGGGAAAACTGAGCCTTCAGGGCATCATACCTTCAAAGAACCCAGCTGAGCAGCCTGGCAGCCTGCCTAGTGCAGGGAGGGTTTCCCTGGCAGTTCTGTGATGTGCACACCTTTAAGTCTCCAGCCAGTTATTTTTATGGTGGCTTCAGACAAGTGGAGAGTATACTGAAGATGCAATGCTTTAGCAATTTTCATTTCTTTGAAGAGTTTTGGTGGAATGGTAACATCTTTTCGCCCTTTCCTATTTCGTACTTGTGTTCAGGCACTAAGAGAATTCCATTGCATAGTTCAATGACAATCACAGGTGACAGCCATCAGTGATGAATCCAAGAGCCCCATGCTGACTTACTCAAATTTCTGGCCAAAGGCTACTTCAAGGGATTTAATTTACTGCACAGAAAATTTCTTCAAAAGATTTTTTTTTTTCCTCTGGATGGAAACTGTCCTCAATAGCATGAGTGCACAGCAGCTGTATCAAACATTTGGTCCACTAATTAAGAGAACTAGAATAATCAGCTTTAAAGCTCTAATACCCATCTCTAAATACCTCTAAATGAATTCAAACTAATTTCTACACAAGCAGCAGAGTGCACTACTTGTTACAGGGACATGTCATATTGGTATAACTTGAGGCTTTTTCACTTTTTGTGGTTTTAATTTTGGGGGGGACAATCATTACCAATCCAATCCTTTACACTTATTGTCAAAAAAGAGATTTTTTTCTGGCAGGAGTAGAAGCAAGATCAGACCCTAAATACATCCCTTCCCTAGAGGACCAGGATACGCTGATGTGAGAGATTGCTTCAGCAAGCAGAAAAATGAGCTGGAACTTCTACTTTTGCTTTGTCCTTTGCATTTTTCATACTCTGTATTGACAGCTTCTAGATGTGCAGCATTCTGTGGCTGGTGATCCTTCCTACGCCTATGTACTTGGCTGTCTACAACCCTATTAACCTCAGATTTATTAGCTAGTTTGTCAGCCACTTACACTGTCAACTTCCCAAAAGGCAAATACATCCCTATGTGAAGATGCACCAAAAAGACAGTAATGGAAAAAAGCCCAATCCATCCCACCCTTTAAAACCATTTAAACAAAAAGTGAATATTCTAAATGTATTCAACAAAGCTTTTAAATTTAAGTCATGCTTTAAACACATGTAGCAAACTTCTGTATTGCTCTTACCTTCAGAAAATATTTTCTTGCTATTTTGTATTGCTGGGGAAGGGAATATGTTGACCTGTTGAAAAAGATCACAGTTAATATTTGGTGGGGAAGTAAGATAGTAATAATGAAAAAAGCTATAATAATGAAAAGATTGTTTTGTGTGATAAGGGTTGGCCATAAAATGTCTCTAAGGGGCATTGCCTTGTTTCTTGTACTTGAGACCCCCCTGTAACAACATGCTAAAATTTCAATGCTGGGTGCAATGTCTGGTGAATGGACACAGACTTGCTTTATTATCCACTCAGGAAAATGACTGTGACACCAAAGCCACATGTAAGTTCCTGAACTTCATAAAAACCTGACTCTGCATGCTAACTGGAGACTGGAAATCAGATCAGCAAGGGTACAGCAGGAGAGCCTATGAAATATTGAGATAGGTAGAAAAATACTGTTAGGTTTTTTTGCTCGCATGTAAGACAAGCAAGGAAACTTTATGAAAAGGTAATGAACACCTTATAGGCCTTCCTCTGTATAAATCATTGAACATTTATTATTTTAGGCATATTTCTGCAGTTAGAATACAGCTGATAAATAGCGAGTTCACCAAGAAACAAAATAAAAACATCAGTAGCCTCGATGTTGCTGAGGCTATTTTAAACAAAACCTCCTCCTGTGTTTTCCCTGGTGTGAATCTTGGAAATTCAGGAGGGGAAGTGTTTTTTTTACTTTACCTTGTGAAAAAAAAGTATGAGAATGCATGTAAACCTGGCTAAAAGGGAGGCAGTTTGGGAGAGGATGTAACTGGAATTTCAGCAACTAATGTGGAGTATCTAGCCATCCTATGTTTTATCTCCCCATGCCATCAAGAACTCAGTGGTAGCTATTGCACTAAATTCAAGATGTACTTGGGACAAACAAATAATTTGCAATAAGCTTAAATGAAAAACAGCCTGGCAAAATGGATTTTTTAAAGTGGCATGATATAAAAAGCACAACCAAAATAAAATCCATGACGGTCTACTGAAACAGTCTATTTCACTTATTGAACAAGTCTCTTATTTATTGAGAAAATAAAAGGAACAGAAAAGGGAAAGTAGAAATACTGGAAGTTTTACTGTTGTTTACTGTTGCAGTTTAATTCTAACAGATCTTCTCCCAACCGTACATTTTTATCTCAACACAGTCCTTCAAAAATGGGGGAAAAAGGTGCAAACACGTTTCTGTGAACTAACTGAGGTCTCTTTCCCTTTTTTCTCTAAATTTCCTTGTGAAGATGGTGAATGCACCAAGTCTCATAAAACACAGAACAGTACAAGCCTCAGACTGTCCTGGTAGGTGCAGGGTACCTATGGTTATTGCAATGATGGCTGTTGATGAATTCACAGTGTGCAAACCTAGTCCTCACAACGAGTAAGTGCAGACCATCCTGCCCCTTTGGAGACTTCTTACCTACAGGACTAATTTGTAGTATGTTAATTACCAGGAACACTCATTAACACTGTGATAAGCACCAAAGCTGCAGCAAGTGTGGTGAGGAAACCAGCACAGCCCCGGAAGGGGCCAGTGTGATCCTACACCTCAAACTTTGCTTCACTGGAAACTGAAAACTGGTAGTTTGGGTCAGAATTGCCAGTGGAAGAAAATGGCTTTATAAGCTGTTTTGTTGAGAAAGCTATGGAGAACAGACTAACAGGGTAATTTTTTCTGACTTTGGGGAATAAGGGTGAAAATATTTTTCAGAGAGCACTTTCACAAACTCAAAGGTTCTCTCTGGATAATAGGCTGGAGCTTTGTTTCTACAAATGTAAGGTTTCATGAAGCCTGGAAGACAAATCTGTGCTGGAAAACACTGTTTCTGTTAAAAGGCTTCTGAAGACAAGGTGGAAAAAGTGTTCCACACAGGGATGTATACAGGCAGATATTTTGAAGTGTTAAAAGTGCCATAGTCTTCTCCTTTTGTGCATGATATTTTTATATGCAAAGTATTTAAAAGCTTTTAAATAGCAAAGTCTGGCCCAGTACTTTCCCTGGAAGGTAGTCAGATGTGCAGGTAGAATGGAAGTCTGGGGAGTTCTGTTACATCATATCACATCCATGCATTCCTTTTCCCTTCTTCTATCTATTCTACACAGGGATCTTTCTGAATATAATAGGGGTAACGGTACTTATTTTGATTTGTGCTGTCCCATTTATGAGCCTTTTTGTATTATTTTATCAGGCCAACTCTTTCATAATGAGGTTGTGATATAAAAGCATTCTTCATTTCAAAAATAAATCACACATTATTAATTCTGCATGTTAATCTGATGGTCACTGTTGATAAGTATGTAACTATATTTTCTAAAAAATAAAAAATGCATTAATCCCCGTTTTCTTCAATTTATTTCTAAATGGTTACTGTATTTGACATTTGTAGCTACATACTTACAACCAGTTACTCTTCACTATTGTTTTTATTGATTGAAATGCCATTCATTTTTGTGCAGCTAAAAGAAATGTGTCTTAGCCTGTTTCTGTTTATTAAGATGTTGCAAGCAGGAATCTCACTTCATTTTTAAAAGCTCAGATAACACTTTCCTTGCATTTACTTCATATACACACTGTTTGAAATTCTGAAGAGAATTATTATAGAATGCACTCATTCACCTCTGTTGAGCTTCTATGAGCATAATGGCTTCTGCAATTCTCTTTGCCAGTAGTTATCCAGTGGTTTACACACTTTACACACATGTGCATAAACTGCAATACTAACTTTAAAACACATAAATAAAAGATTAATTGAAGAAAAGAGGAACACAAGGAATCTGGGAAAGTTAGAGAATTGTAGAATGCAGTTCTTAATTCCAAGCATCCCATTAGCATTTCTAACTTGAAACCAATCACAATCTCTTTAATTGCTGTGGCTTAATAGGATTCATTCCCCTCTAGTGATTGAGAGGGAGGATGTAAGACTTCTACTGCTACTGGATAACAAAGCAGATTGAAGTTCAGATTGCATGGCTCATACCCACTGATAATATGCAGTCAAGACATCATTAAAAAAAAAAAAAGATGTATTTTAAATGCTATAGTAGAACTTCCCACAAGAAGAAAATATCACAGTTAAGAAATAATAAAGAATTCTTCTGGAACATCATTAGAGATACAGAGGCAGATGGGTTCAGATATGGTAAGAAAAAGCAAAGGAGCAGAGTGACAAAGGTCCCCAAAGCTGAAGATAAAACCTACAACTTCATACTGCAAAAAACCAGCAAGATATTAAGCCCAGGAAATTATTAGTTCAAACCAATAAGCTTCCGTATTTTTCTACCATGGTAAGATTTCTGTGTACACCAAAATGATCAAAGGAGGAGAATTGCAGGAGTGGAGGCTGAGGGATGCCCAGTGCCTCGTAACCCAGAAGCTGTGAGGCAGCAGCAGCAGCGTTGGGGCTCCAATGCACTCCCACAGTAGGACCCTCCTGGGCACACACAGAGTGAGCCCCAATCAATAAAGGACCGAAATCACTAAATAAGAACTGTTTGAATGCTAATATTGCTTTAACTTCAGAGGGATAAAGCAATAACCATAACTGAGTTAGAAATGGATCATGCTATTTATTTTTCTATATCCACATTGGCTGTTGTGTACCACTATAGAAGTTTCTTCTTAACCTACTTTCTGATGCTCAAGTTTAACCACAGTGAAGGAGACAAATGATTGTCAATTCCTGATCCTTTGGAAAGTTATTTAAGTTAGCATAAATTCCTTGTGATCCATCCACGATTTATTAGAAGTTTGGAAATGAGTGTTGTACATCTCCTTCCTCCATTTGCTATCTTCTGCCAGCTGTATAAGGACTCAATAAAAGAGTCATCCATCCTCTTTTGTCAACCAATAGTTCTCTAGTCTCAAGCTATAAATGAACAGCACAATAAATTAAATGTTTGACAGGTAAGATGTATAGCTTCACAATACTCTGATCTATGTTTTTAAGGAGAAAGCATTGAAACCCAGCATTCCAGTTGTGCTATTGATTACTGCAATAATTGTGTTTAAATAAAGAATAAAGAATATTTCTTTTTCACCCAACCGTGCAAATTATTCTAATTCACAATCAAGAAACAATAAGAAAATAAGAGGCAATAACTTAAAATCAGGGCAGCAAATCCAGGTGGCGCTGCACACACAAAGACATTTTTTCATAATTAGAAGGATTTATAGCTGAAATGGAAAAGATACTTTTGGAAAACAGAGCGAAGAATGGAGCTTCCCTTGCTTTGCTGTGAAAAGTCACAAAATTAAGTCAGAGTAGAGAAAAACAGTTACCTCCAGAAATTACTTTAACCCTCTATCTCTGCCAGAAACCTCTCTTGACACAGGTAGTGTTGAGCTGCTTACCTCTGATGACTAATTTTGAGACTATGGTAGATGACTGGTTCAGATGAGATGTCTAATTTTTAGGCAGCTAAATTTAGGGGAGATGAATCACACTGAAGAGCTTGTTTAGCTGCTCTTAACAATCAATATCAAGACATGTTTTATTTGACCGTTGCCCTTCGAATGGCAAACTGGCCATTTTACCAACTCAGCCATGCTACTGTCGTGCTGTAACATGCTGTACCCAAAGCACTGAGCTGTTTCCAACACTGCAGGATGCCTCTAATCCGGGTTAAGCACAGCTTTCTGTATTTATCATCTAAGATAAACTGCAGCCCAGGAAGCCACAGATGTGGGCAGTTTGACTGGGTTGTTAGAATGCGTTTCAGCCAAGCCAAGAGAAGGAAATTTTATGGTTTAGTCATTAAAACCACTAAAGGTAAAGAGTCCAACATGCGTTTGGAGGAACTTTTATCCATGGTGGGTATCTGAACCTGCTCCTGGGAAACTGTGGATAAGAAACAGCAATGCACACAGCAGCTGAGAGAGAGGTGTCAACAGCTGGCACTCAGGCATGACCTGTAGTTCTAGGAATCAGGAAAACCTGTGCACTGTAGTTCTCCATTAGCTTTTAGGGGGAATTCAGCACTACTGGAAAAAAATCCTGCCCTGCATTTCAATGTCTTGAGGAAGACAGACCCAGACTGAGGGTAATGTCCTTTTCAGTGAGCATCAGCAAGTCCAAATTAGACCAAGATCACAAGTGCACACAAGATAACTACCCCCAACACAGCAGAACAGGGATGTCTTTTGTAGATAAAAAAGTCTGTTATTTCCATGTCCATCTTTCCTTGACATATGAACTTTCAGCTTCCAGTGCTGTGTGAAATAACTGCAATTTTCCTTCAAGTACCTATTAACAGTGATGAGCTGACAGATGGGAAGCACGTGATCAGCCCACTCAGCTTTCTTCATACCTGCCAAAACAATGATGCTACAGAATGAAACCTGCCCTCATCTTTAGATATTTTCTGAGAAGCTGGTGTGAAAACTTTTGGAACATCTGTAAAGTAATAGGAGAATCAGTAGCAAACAATTTGTGAGGTGTCAGCCTGACATTTGTTTCAGATAGTACATAAATAATGGAGATAACAGGAAAGTAGATGTTTTCTGCAATTTAAAGTTTATGCAAAGCGTAATTTCGAAGAAACTTTCCTCTACCAACAATTCACTAATCTGTCCGTAGGAGGCAATTTTCAAGTACTTCCCACACATAGACACAAAGATTACAGGGCTAGCTCTCTCTACTGCAAACCTTAGGCTCCTTTCTATTGAGCACATTTTTCTTGTAAAAGGAACTACAAAAGACTGAGTAATCCTCTGTTTTAAAAACAGCTTTTTAATCAATTTAGTTATCTGACTGGAAGGAGTAACAGAAAAAGAAAAGATCCCAGCCTGAGTTACCTTCTCCACCAACCACAATTTTTTCAAAAGTTCTCCCTGAAAACAAGACTCATACTCCCAACCTGACACTCCAGGAAAATCCTGAACTCCTGAAATCAGCTGGAATTTAGGGGCAGACCTCAGACTGGGTTGCATGGGCACAGAAAGGTGTGTCATGTGAACACGGAAGGTCTTATTTCTTCCTCACACCAAAGATGAGTTAAAATATCTCAGTTTAAGGTCAATGCAAACCATGCCACATTTGCACAGGTGGGATTAGGCTGTGGATACAATTCAGCTGAAGTGGAAAAGAGCTCTGAGCAGAGCATTGCCCTGGCCTAAGCTGCAGGTTTTACTTGCAGGTGAAGCAGTCTGGTGAGGGTTCACCAGGGTGCCCCAGTGCCACATTTCAGATTTAGGGGGCAAGCCCTAAAGCTCACCTCTTCCAGATTCACCTCTATCCTTCCTGCTCTTATCCTGTATTACCTAAAGAATTATTGTTTTAGAGTCATTTCAGTCAGAAAACACTGATGCACCACCAAGAAAATAAATTAATCTTCCAGAGCAGGAGTCTTCCCAATGGCCCAAAAGGGTTTCTTTTGGTAATCATTTAGCAACAGGGGATACTCATCTCTGCCTGTTTCTACACTGCCCCCTAATTAATCCAGTATAGTCTTTGTTCTGAAGTCATCAGAGATACAATAATTTGGCCAAAGGCCCTACCCTCACAAAATAAATCCTAGGCCAGATGGATAGCATACAGACCAGGTGCCAATTCTGTGGTGCTTGCATGGCCTCAAATGCATTCACTGCTCAATCTTCAGCATCTGGTACATCTGATGACCTCAACACACCAGAGCCTGAAGTTTAGAATGAGGTTCATGCAAAGTCTTCACACAACTGGCAATAAAAATGTATAAAAAGTATTCTAGAAAACCCAGTTGCTCCTAGGTTTGTTATTGGAAATAACAGGGTTTTAAAACAGTATCTGATTACCTCTCTAGATAAAATCTCTCCTGTTATCCTCCTAGGATATGGTGTTCATACTGTGTTCCTCAGGAGAAGGCAGGACCAGGTGCAAGGTGGCCAGGGATTTATCTGAACAGCATCACTGAGCCTCAGGAGCTTGTTTGGTGGCAAGATGACAAACAGTTGATAGAATGTGTGTAATGAGAATGACAACAGTGAGATTCCTGGGAAAAAATATAGAACACTGGGTGTTTGCTGCAATCCAGGGGTCACTGCAAGCTGCTGTTGGTATCTCTGTCTGTACTAGTGGGGATAAGAGCCACACAGATGTGCCACATGTGCTGTGTAAAGGTATCATCAGAGTTTCAAGAAGAATTCAGCACTTCTTAAAAGATAAAGTAACCACCATCTCATGTCCTACAATAGTAACGAAGATATTTTTCCCTGATGCAGAGCCTGGAAACCACAGTAAAAAGAAAAATCACAATTTAGAAATGGACTCCTAAAAGACTGCTCTCTTGAAGAGAGCTCAGTAAACCTCTCTAAATTAGCTTCTGAATAGCTCTAAATTAACTTCTATTCAGGACTAGATTAAGGCAGGCTAGGTTCAAAGATGCCCTATGAGAGAAAGCCACCAAATGGTGCTGCAATCACCCAAATAATCCACCTGGGACAGTCAGAATGACTGAAAGTACAGCTCAGACCCTTCCTTCCTCTCAGGAGCACTGCCCAGGTCTGATCTCTGGTCTGAAGAAGGGAAACCTTCATTACCAAAAGGGAGACAAGCTCTGGTGTTTATATGGGCAAGGCCAATGGCACTGTGACACTACCCATCTTCTCAGTGGTATTTCAAGCTGGTGCTCTGACTTTGGTAGGCACCATGAAATGTGCTGCAGCTTTGGGCTCTGGGGAGGCAGAGGCAGCTCAAGCACTATCAAACACAGGGTACATTTCTGACATCTGCTTATTTATTGTTTGAGACATAGCGGCACCATATACCTTTGCACTGGAAGCATATTTTAAAAATATGTATTTGCCTGTAATCTCATAATTCCTTAATAGCCTGCTGAAGATTTCCAGAGCATCGGTGCTATTTTTAGAAAGAACTAGTACCATCTTCATCTGAACTCCCAAATAATTAGATTACATTCACCCCAAAATATTCATTTTATATTCAGCTTCACAAGTTTTTTGCTGTATCTTGCAGCTCTTACTTATGGAGGTGATTGCTACAGTTTGCAATAAAATAGAGTTTTGCATATCTTGCCATACCTCGCCATACCTCTACCCATTCTTTGACCCTGTTTTGTCTGTCTTACCCTCTCACAAAATAAACAACCTGCCTCCAATGACTTTTTCCCCCATTGGTGCCAGTTTTGCTGATTTCTGTGCCCCAGGCTGGTATTTCTGACATATTTTCCTAGGCAATCCCAGCCTGATGTGCCATGACTGACAGGGTTACCTGGTTGCTCTTGGCCTTGCCAGACTGTTCCCTAGCAGAGACAGTCTTCAAAGATGAGGCCTGATCCCACTTCCTGGAGTCCTGTAATTTCATTATTCAGAAGCAGTGATAAATATATTGAAAAGACATCCTAACAGTCAGCTCTTTGAAACAGGATTCACTTTCAAATTGAAGTGGTAATTTCAAGAATCATATCATGTGACTAAGATTCAACTGAAGGAAACTCCACACTGTACATTCTACTTCTTCTGCATAAGAAACGGACACCTCTACTGTGCTACTTAAATCATGGAGGACTAACAATTGTGATTAGTGACTGATATTAGAAAATCTTCAGTGTTAAAAAGGATTAAGGCAATAGCTTCCTCTCACAGAAAACTGCCTTGGCATAAAAAGCATTCTGACTTGTTAATATTTACACACTGACAGGAAAATTTGGAATGCTAAATAATATAGATGGTCAGAACCTGCAGAAATGCAAACATTTTCATGAATATGTGCTGTAATTCCAGATTTTTTTTTTTTGTTAAGTGCCTTTTGCTACAACCATTTCCTGCTTTGAGTATGAATCACAGAATGTGCTGAGTTGGAAGGGACCCACAGGGCCATTGAGTCCAAGTCCTGGCCCAGCACAGTACCATCCCCAAGAGTCACACCCTGTGCCTGACACTGTCGTCCAAGTGCTTCTTGACCTCTGTCAGGTTTGGTGTTGTGACCACCTCCCTGGGGAGCCTGTTCCAGTGCCTGAACACCCTCTGGGTGAAAACCTTTTCCTGATATCCAACCTAAACCTCCCCTGACACAGCTTCAGGCCATTCTCATGGGTCTTGTCACTGTCACCCCGGAGAAGAGATCAGTGTCTGCCCCTCCTCTTCCCCTCACAGGGAAGCTGTAACTGCAGCGAGGTCTCCCCTCAGTCTCCTCCAGGCTGAGCAAACCAAGTGACCTCAGCCACGCCTCATGCAGCTTCCCTTCCAGACCCTTCACCATCCTTGTTACCTCCTTTGGACCCTCTCTAACAGCTCAATGTCAGTTTTTTATTGTGGCCCCCAAACTCTCCCCAGCACTGGAGGTGAGGCCGCCCCAGAGCAGAGCAGAGCAGAGGGGACAGTCCCCTCCCTGGCCCAGCTGGGCCTGGTGTCCCCCAGGAAATGCCTGGCCCTCCTGGCTGCCAGGGCTGACTCACATTCAGCTTCCCCTTGACCAGGACCCCCAGGTCCCTTTCCCTGGCACTCTCATTCCCCAGCCTGTCTGTACAGCCAGGGTTGCCCCATCCCAGGTGCCACACCCTGCACCTTCCCTTGTAGAACTTCCTAGGGGTGGTGATTGCCCTGCTCTCCCTCTGCTGGGCCTCCCTCCCTTCAAAGGAGTCAACAGCTCCTCCCAGTTTTATATCAATGTGAACAGATCTGTGTGTTCAGTGTCCTTTCCAGTCCTCTGCCCAGGTCATTAATGAATGGAGAGGGCTGAGAATGGAGTCCTGAGAAACCCCAAGAACAAAGAATACATCCAAGTTTATTTTTTTGCTAAAACTCATAATTGTATCATTAATTTTTTTTCTCTCCTATGAGTATGGAGCCTACCGAGATGGTAGCAAAAAAACCAAGAAATGAAATTCACATCTTAGCAAATAAAGAGGTGGGCATCCACAGAATAGTGTTTTCAATTGACACTTTTTATGTCTCCCAGCCCATGACCTGCCTAAAAGCAGTGACAATTTTCATACACTCGGCACTGATTTATAGGAACCAATCTTGGACATAAGAAAGAGTGAATAACTTCTTCCTTTTACACTGACACCAGCTGTAAATATCTTAAAGCAAAAAAAATCACCAAAGGAAAGCATCATGCACTTGGAACCTGTGTTTCTTTCCTGCTTGCACAATGATCATTTAAGTCTCTGTGACTTTTCTGCTGTTTCTTGCTCTGGGTTTTTGTTTAATTTTGAACAATTCTTTGTGTGAACTCAAGATCCATACCACTACAGTTGATTATTCTTTTCAGATGGTTTCCTTCACTAACATCCTGAGATTTAATTCTTGTTACAGTCCTCTCCCTACCCTGAGGAGCAAATTTCCTATTGACCAATACTCGGCTCAATTCTGATTATAATTGTAAAGGCACTGCACTGAGATTAAACCTCCTACTTCCACATCTCATGCACAGCAATCTGAGAGGGTTATTAAAATAGACTCCCTTCTGATCATCTCTGTAGACGTTTTAATCTTACATTTAGTGTTTTTATATCCAAACCTTGTTCCTTATCCACAGGGGGAAGGGAATTAATTGAATTGAGTGGGAGGTTGATTTGGTGGAGTCCAT
Organism: Cyanoderma ruficeps; assembly: GCA_008694505.1. Taxonomy (NCBI): domain Eukaryota; kingdom Metazoa; phylum Chordata; class Aves; order Passeriformes; family Timaliidae; genus Cyanoderma; species Cyanoderma ruficeps. Next base: position 8,419,469 of record VZDJ01001247.1, read on the forward strand.
TGGAACTGAGCAAAAGTATCTCTCATCTATTGAAAAGCATTTACCATGAATTCTAACAAAATAAGCCCATTTTTAAACTGCTCACTTCAAGGGGAAGAGTGGGAATTGTTTGTACTCTGTCTTTCCCCACTAGTGTTTCTATTATTTTTCTTAAAAGCAACACGGGCACCTGGGAAAAGATGATACAGCTGCAATGTATGGAGTGGAGTGTGGTTGGTTTTTTTTCCCGCTAATGTTATTTCTAATACAGAAATGTGAAAGGCTTTTCAGTGGACTCATGGGATGAGAATGGGCTGAAGGAGGCAGTGAGGTAGGCAGCTAACAATACTTCATTTTCTCTCTCTGCCCATTGCATGAAAGCAAACGGCCTGGGGCCTGGGCTCACTTGCTGATTTTCTCACGTCTTCTCATTTATAGGTGAAGGACAGAATACATAGCAATGGTAGGAAAAAGCATCTGCCTAAAGCCTCTACTCAAAATGTTAGTGCACAAACTGGAGCTTCCCTGCTAGGACTGTGAAACTTTCCACAAACCCCAGCACCTCCCAGTACACAACGTGAGTTGAAGTACAGACTACAGGGTTGCTTTGGAAGAGATGAGGATCATGAATTCTGAGCACATGGGGTGTGCTGATAGGTTTACTCTCACGACCTGTCAGCATCTGTGGAAAGATGTGCTCATCAGGAATGAGTCAAGATTTGCTTGAATCAAGGAAATGAGGACATGTAGGTGTCCCATATCTTGCACTCACACTGTGCATCTTCAGCAAGAAGGCAGAATATTTGCCATGAAGGTCGGAGACAAGAACCAACACTAATACTAAACACAGGGATACTCATGTGTCTGACCCCCAAGTCTGCAGCCCAAACTCAGAAACAGATCTGTTAAATCTCAATATCCTTCTATCTCTTTCAAAAACATAAACATGACACAATAGCACAGTATTATAATGTAACATGGACAGCAAGCTCAAAATCTCCCCTGCTTTCCTGGGCCATGTCAGAACTAATTAAATACAAGCCTCTAAAGAAAGTCTGGGTGCTTGCAATCTGACTAGAAATCCTGGGAGACAAGACCTTATTTTCTGCTAAGCTTCAGTGGTTGGTTCTGTGTGAACAGCATCAAATGCTGAAGCACAAGAGGCCCCTTGAATCAAAGTTCTCTCTAGCAAGTAACAAGGAGTCACAAGTTCATGCATAACTTCATCAGCAGTTCTGTAGCTTCTTGTTCTTCCAAATGTTAAAGTGCCCCTTACTTTTATTCAACCTCCTCACTATTTTCAATTAATTGCTTTTATTTACCAGATTTTACATTTGTTAATCTGATCAATATCAAATTAACCTCACCTTCAAGGTCATTAGAGAACATGTTGAAAGAAACTGCTTTAAGAGAACCCTGAGAGCGGCACGTACATTTTCCCTGCTCAACATTAGCAATCACCCTTTCTCCTGTCAATTGATCCTCTCTCATTATTAGTCCTTCCTTTAGTATAGCAGCAGATTTAGCAATCTAAAAAACTCAAACTAACTAGCAATTCTGCCATATCCCCTAGGTATCTTGCCTGAGAAACAGGCCCATACAGATGAGAAGGGACTGGGGCAGAACCTTAAAAAAACCTCCTCATTTGACTTTGCACCTCAATAAAACTGAAAGCTCTGGCATGTGTTTAGAAGCGCTGCTACCATTATTATAACTATCCAGTAAGATTTAAAGTGTGATTTTAACCTGTATATACATCCATAGGAAACACACCCTCAAACATTCCCACCCCTCATTTCAGCATTAAGACCATCACCATTACCTGGACATCTTGCTGGTAAATCTTGTGACATTCTGAACAGACAACAGGTCTTGCTCAAGTCTCCCATGGCACAGTCTCTGATGCACTTGTAGGTGAGGTCTCCTGGGCCAGTGCTCCATGCACAGGACACGAAGGATAAAGATGGTCCATCACAAGGCAGTGCTCTCTGTGCTCAGGTTTAGAATCACTAAGTCCTCCCAAGGTCAGTTGTGGCTGGAGAAGACAAAGAGTTTCTGAAGCTGCTCCCAAACCCAAGAGTTCCCAGCATGCTCAGACCTGCAGAGGGCCAACAACAGCATTTGGGTGCTGGGTTTGCCACAGCACCATTACACCTCCAACAAGCAAAGGGAGCCCAAAGCAAGAGCGTGGGGATCATTCACAGGGGAAGGGAGGTGCTCAGAGGACAAGGAGGCAGCAACATCAGGGGAATAAGGTACAAGGATGCAGTGCTGGATGGAGAATGGATCAGGACAGCAGGTTTCAAAACAAATCAATGTAAAAAATGCAAATGCTCCAAACTTGGGGCAGGTGCAGTGATGACAGGCAGGTGTTAAGGTAGACAAAAGAAAACCATTTATTTCATTTAAGGTTTGGTGCATCTAGGCTGAGATAAATGGAAAATGAAAAACGAGACATGATAGAGCAAGGGGAAAAGAGGTACAAAGTTTTAGAAAGAGTAAACCAAGTCTAGCAGAACTATTTTTTTTTAATTCAATTTTCAACCTGTTTTGACTTTAAAGAACAAAGCTATTAATACACTTCAGAAATTTAGTACAAGAACTAATCTACAGATACCTTTGCAGCATGTAATCAGCTGTAAGAATGACACTGCTTATCACCTTTACATTGTCATCACATATAAACAGAAATATATCAGTCTATTTCTGAAGAACCTCCCTTATTACAGCTCCTTAAAATATTCCCATAGTACTGAATCAATTTGGTAAAACAGCTTTATTTTTGGCTCATTTTCTATGACATCAAGATCTGTGTTAATATACATGGCAATTCTGCTCTAAGTAGAAATGCCACAATATTTTACTGTATTCATTACTACATAAATATGTAGATTTATGTGCATGGCTCATAAGTAGTAAATATTACCATTATCTGTCACCATAAAGCAGTAAAACCCTGGCTCATGAAGCACCATTTTTTTGTCTTTCTCCTCTTACACTACAGTGATGGGGCAAAAATCTGAAGGGTTTATTTGACAATTCTTATGGCCTTTTACAACATGTCTGACACCTCAAAGTCAAAGAAAAGCTTTGCTTTAAGAAACTTATGGCATAAATGTCAGCCCAATTCCATCATTTAAAAGCGAATGTAATTCTTAGCATGATTAACAAGGAACTAACACATTGTTTCAAAAGAACATGTCTGGAAACAGAACAGAAAAATATCGATAATAACCAGAGACTTCAAAAGAGCTGTGCCTGGTGAATCCTGCTTGGACCTAAAGCAGCGATGGCAGAAACACAACAAAAGAGGCATGATAGGCTAAAGGTAGGGGGTGAAAAAAGCACAACCCCCCCAAAAAAACCCCATGCAAAATAAACAGCATCCCAGAGATCATTAATCCATAATTATAAGTATTTTCTCCTCTATCACTGAAGGAAAAACATTAAGAAATAACGTTTCTTAAGCAAAACATTTCACATAGCCCATGAAGATGATGCAATCCATTCATTTGGCAGTGTGTGGCAGACCATTTCATAACATGTTGTTGTAAAGTGATGTGTTTATTATGTTAATTTATGCTACAACTCTGTGTAATACAGTATTTTAGTAATTATTAATGTCTAGAAATTAAAGAGATTCATATGGAGTGTTAGGTCAATAAATGTTGTGGTGTTTATTAGCTCAAGCCCTAGAGTAACTCAGTATTTCCACCTGTATCTAAAATCTGCGACAGTTCCACCTTTAGGACTGGAACAACTGTATCAGCATAAAGTGTTCTAAATATGAGATTTTGTTACATTCAGCTGATATTTGACTTCTGTTGAAGCAGGCACAGTTGTTTTCCCCCCTCCTCCCAGGAGTAGGCTCCATCTCCTTTAGCATTTCTGTAACCATTCAGTGACCAGGTTCAGTCCACCAAAGGGCAAAAAAATAACACCAAAAAGGGGAGAAGGAAAAGACAAGGCAGAAGTTTGACTTTTTTGGTAGGGATGCTGTCAGTTTAGCAGGTTATATCATGCAGATGAAGGGCATGAAGACAGGCATCAGAGCTGGCAGAAGATCCCAAGCAAGAATGGCAGGAGCAGAACTAATCCCTTGAATAGCACCAAGCGTTAAGAACAGCCCAACTGTAAAGTGAAAGCACCTCCTGAACGATTCCTGGCTGCTTTCTGCAGTGCAAGAGGAGCATTTGGAACACCTCCCGTCCTTGACAGCCACGTTAACAAAGGGATAGGAGAGAGAAATAGGTTACATTATTAGTACCAATATATTTAAAGCTATGTCTATTGTGTGTAGATAAATCTTTCATCACATTTTGTACAAGGAATCAGGTAGATGTACATGTTAGACTTTAAAAATCCAGTTGCAATTGTACAAGCATTAAGTATCTTAAAGTCAAATTTGGAACAAAGCTGACACCCAAAATATTTGAAACTTGTAACTGTTCCATCTTCCTTACTGCTTGAAAAGATTGCAAAAGAAGGCGCTTAAATGCTAACAAGTGTAAGATAGTTTGACATTTCACCAATTCTAAAATTGCCAAACACAGAAGAATAAGGAAGTCTGTAACAAATCTGATAACTCATAAATCAACCAGTTAAAAACATCAGCTCTTTATCAATAGGAGGAGTTGTTAATGTCACTGAACAATACAGTGGTGGCAAATAGGCATTCTGTTCCCTGACAGAGAAAGGCAATTTGATGTACACATACTTACTCAACAGGAGGTTTTGTACTATAGATTAAGGCAGCCCGAAGATCAGAGCTTTATTTGTGACAATTATTAATCTGTAAAAGTGAAGTCTCAGCTACATTCAGCGTCTTACATTATTTCCAGTTTTAAGTGAATCACACCTGGCCTCACAGTGATACACAGCTCATTGGCATAGTGCTGCCTGACAGATTGAAAAAAACCTTAAAACACTGCAACTTAGAAACTTGCAAATTCATTTTTGAAAATGGAAAAGGAAGAAAAAGTCTTATAAAAAGGTGTGCAAGGATATAGGCTGAAACTGAGAGACGGTACAACTTCAGGACATGTGCCCTGCAGTAGCCACCTTTCACACAGTATGTGCAGAGGAAGGTTTTGGCTACTTGTCTCATCTCGAGGGAGCTGAAGTTCTTGTGTAGCAATTCAGTATTTACAGGATTTGTCCTCAGCTTCATTTTCTTTGCACACTGAGTCACTACATCTGGATGAACTTTCTCTTCTCCCTAGGAACACGGTTTTGGCAGGGCAGATGTCTGCACAAGAGAGGATCTTGGCATTCAGTAGCAGTTGCCTAGATACCACTTTCTAAGTGCCAGAAGCCTGGACTCATTTTTTCCAGCACAGAAAACTAACGCCTATTGTTCCAATTGGTAATCTTGCAAGTTCACCAACATGTGCACTATTATTAAATTCTACTTACATAAATGTAAGTAATGTTTACTACAGAAATACAAAGTAGGGGTCTGAAAAACTTAACTTTTTATATACAAAAGCATTAATCAGAGCATAACATTAAGTTCCAAAAATACTTTTTTTAAAAAACGAAGCATTTTAAGTGCTTCTCTCTGAGTGTTACAAGGATGTTGGTTACTCAGGACTCAAGGAGGTTGCTACGTAAGTGAAGCTGAAATGAATAAAACTTTCAATATCTAATGACTTCTTACGAGGGACCTTTCTCAAAACAGACTGAAGGGTTCCCAGATTTTTCTAGGGCTACTCAGTGTCTTAATCCAAGAGCCTGAACTGCAAATAGCCCTAATCTCACTCTACAGTACTCATCCCCGAAGTTCTGAAATCGTGGATGTAACCTGCTATTGTTATCTAAGGATCTCAGAAGTGCTGAAGAGTCCTATAAACACTGAATCTGCAAGGCCTGAATTCCTAAGAACCTAATGCAGCAGCAACCAGGTTCTGCTTCAAATGTGATGGCTTGTTGCGGGCAGTTTAGGGTTTGTACTACGGTCCAGGTACACCAAGCACAATATATTTCCTTTCCAGTAAGTCTGTCTGAAAGCTTACCAAACAGTTCTAAGCCTAAGAAGGCAGCTGGATAACTGCTCGCAGCATAGGAAGAACCTTTGTACCTTTCTTTAGCTATGCAGGAATATGTAATGTATGTTTTTTGAAAGTACCCTGGGAAAAAAGCTTATGTTTTACAGAATCCCCATCTTTAGAAACTGAGGAAGCTGCTGTGAACTGAAAAAAGATGTGTATGAAGGGGTATATTACTTCAGTTCAGCAAAAATCCAAGTTTTCAAATGGCTCAAAACTTGGAAAAGTTAGAATTAGAAATGAAATGAGGAATCCCTTTCCTTAGGGTAACTTATTCAGAAGATCTGTGTAAAATTTATAGATCACAGTTTATACAAATCAACAGTCTACATTCCTGTGAAAAAAGTTCACATATTTTACCTGTTTGCTTTGAAAAGCAAACTACTTTTAAAGATTTCCAGGTATCCTTAAGAAAATTGCAAATAAATGTTAATATTGATCCGTTAGCAATATCACTTGTGCTCTATAGACTTCAATTTTGCTGAGCAACTCCAGTCACTTGCCAATGCTGATTGGTGTTGATGTGGCTATTCTTCCCTTGCCACAACTGACAGCACATGCCTTGGTGGACCAAAACTTGCTGCACACAAACAAGGTATGCCACCTGCAGGAAAAAAACTATTTAGAGTTCACCAACAGCAATGCAGAAGTGCTTAGTGTTACCACTCTCTAATGAAAAGAACAATTTTTTCAATTTTAACAGGATGGCACCACAAACATCTGTCTATAAGAACTATTTTGAGTGAAGAGCCACCAACAGGAAGAGGTTATCTACTAGTAACCACGTATTTTAATGTAACTACACTTGAAAGAAGATGAGGTTTAGCTCAATCTTCCATCTAAGACGAACTTAAAAATTACTGCTTTCTAAAAACCAAAGCAGACTTTTAAATTTCAGGAAAAGATTTAGGTCAAGATTATTTTTTCCCTGAAGTCTAGGAGTGAGCATGACAAAGCAGTGATACAGACTAAGGAAATTGTGTGACTTCGGCCATCAGTTTAAACAAGTTAGACACACTTCTGATCAAAATGGTTAAGGTCAACCAAAATTTGCTTAAGAACTGGAAAATGGCAACCTCTAGTTTATTTTCTATAATCAACAGGATTTCCTCTCTAAAAAGAGAGGAAAAAAGGAAAAGCTCCCTCATTTTGAAAGACAAACGTTGTTCACAAAAAGTTTACTCAAATTATCTAAGTCAATACCTGAAGGTTAATGTTTAAACAACAAAGCACAGCATGATGAAAGGAGTATCTTGTTGATGCAGCACCAGGACTCTTTACCAGCTGAGGATTGCCAGTGTTTTAAAAGTGGAAAGGCTGGTGTCCCACCACACAACAAATCACTGGCGCTTGTCAGATACAGCTGCCAGAAACCTTTCTTGCTTCAGAAAAGAATAGACTAGTCCAGCATGATTTCAGCTGCACAACTGAGATCTTTAAGGAGTGCTGATGCTGTCAGAGAGAAGCCCCGGGCATTAAGGAACTACAGGGAATAGGGTTAGCCCAAAAGACACTGGCGCACCCTGCCATGGAATACAGTCAGAAATTTTACAGTTTGTATTTTTCATCAAAAAATGCCAGTCCCCACATGTGTCACTTGATGAATCCCCTAACAAATCTCTTCCTGGATCCCACTAGCTCACTTTATCTAGCTCTTTGGTTAGCCATCAGTGTCAATCATCCTAAACTACCCTGACAAGTAGCCTAACCTAGGGCTAGAGGCTTCAGGCTTTCAGTCTTGCTGGCTTCCAGGGATGGTAAGTACCCATTCTAGAAAAAACAGCTGCCACAGCAGTCTGCATGCAAGTGCTAAGCTCTGACACCCCTGTACCTGTTGAGCTGAAGTGAAAATACATCACATTTACCTCACAAGCTGGACTACTTTTGTTCAGACTAATTTGTAAAATACTTCTACAAAATTATTCAGCCAACGTCTCACCTTGTCAATAATTTTTCATGTCTATTCATACATGGAACAACTGAAAGCAAGCTACTGAAACACCCTCAATGCTCCTCTATCCAATACTCTGCTCCTCCTGCAAAATATCCCTTCCCTTTCACTTCTCATGTCCTGTACCCAGTATCCCCAGGCCCCACCACGTTTGCTACCTCACAAGCTGCTGCCCATTAAAAGGGAGAAAACCATGTCTGAGCCTGTTTGAGAACTCCCGGCAAAACACAAGGCACCAGATCTCCTTCCCTTGCCCATAGGACTGAAAGTAAGAACTCCGACCTAACAAGCCCACTAATAACGAGGATAGAAACAGAAATGGCTTACTACTGGAGACCTTCATCCCCTCTGCCTGACAGGACACCAACCAAAGGGTACAGGAGTGACATGGAGGAGACAGGTTATCTTGGGAACAGCACATTCCCACAGAGATGGTGCAATTATACACACCTCATTTCCTAATGAAACTGGGCTAAAACTCATAAAACATGCAGAACTCTTCAACAGTACAAGTGCTATTTTCAGCTAAGTTTTCTGAGACATTTAAGTCTATCTGACTTTCACATCATTTTTTTTTTTCAAGGAAGAAAAGTTCTTTACTTTTCCTTTGCTGCCTGCCTGCAGAACCAATCAAGAAAGAATAGATTTTAAACATCACATGCTACAAACTCTGAAAGGGAAAAAACAAAGCAATGTAACCCTCTTCCAAGTTTAGTTTGTTGATCAGAGGAAAATTCACTCAACTCAGAAAACAACAGATATAGCAAGCTGTAGAATTTTTTTAAGGTGAAGCAGAACTCACCAACCTCATTTTGTTAACCATCCTCAAGACCAAACACATGCACTGGAGAGAATTTCAAACCTCAAAATACTCAGATTAAGTGTTACTAAATAAATTCTTACATTAAAGGAAAAAACAAAGTGAAGAAATTCTTTAAAGCTGCATTATTGCAGCCTATAATACCACAGTAAGACAGGAACTTTGTCACTAGCTCTAGCAAGCCAATGTACTACCAGAATAACTAATGGTTTATCATTCTCTATAGTTAAGATTGCTGCAGTCTACTGACTGACAAACTTTACCAAGGCCCATTAAGCAGTAAATACCATGCCAAATCCTATAGTTTTAGAAAAATTATTCCTTCTTCTTAATCTCTGTGTGGCTGTAGTCACACTAGCAGGCTGCAGCTGGTCAGCTCCCCAAGAAACCAGGAAGGTAAGAAATATTGAAGACATCGTGTATACATACAGATATATACAGATATAGATATAGCTATCTCGCTTTCTATACACACCAGGACTACAAGACATGGGACATTCTGCCTAATTATTTAAAAGAGAATTTTAAAAACTAAAAGCTCAGCAAAACTAAACTTCAGGTTGTCTCAGCATCTGGAATAGAACAAGGACTTCAGCCTCATCCCTAACACAATCAAACCTTTTGAGCAGCCTTGCTCACTGTAGCACCATTGATATTGGGAAAGTCATTTCTTGAGATGGGACTAGTGGATTTGTATTCCTGTTGGCAGAAAAAAAACACAATTCTTTTTCCTAATGTTTTGACAGAAGTACATGTTATCTAAGCACAGAATTAGAAAATTATCAGGAATAAACCAGAGTTTGAAATCACAGTGCCTTAAATCTGGAAAACAGCAGGATCTGATTAATCTTGTCATGCTGTAAGATACCAGAAAACATAAGGAAACTTATAATGAATTAAAGAAACTGTTTTTGTAAGATGGCTTATAAAACTAATTCTGAATGCAAAACTTTAAAAATGGCAAGTTACAAATAGTTGTATGAACTGTTATGCCTGCCAGGCAAAGGTGCCTAACATGTTAAATCACAATATACAGAAATACTTTCAAGTGTATTCAGTTAGCTTGAGGTTTCCCCCCAATTTCTAGTTAGAATGCTATAGGGTTTTGGGTTATTTAATTTACATACTGTATTTGCCACTGGACATTATGTGATCAAAGAATCATTTTTGGACTTCTCCAACCAATTTCATTGCTCCGCCAGAGAAAAAAAATGTAACGATTCACAAAGAAATAAAAATCAGCAACTGCCCTCTGACAAAAAACCAGAATTATTTTAAGAATCTGAAATTCAGTTAGGAGAATCACCATGCCTATTGTAGTGTTTTACTAACAATCTGAAAACTCACATTCTATGGAGTGTAAGAAGTTATTCATGAATCTTATTTTTAGTAAAATTTTAATAAAAGTGATGATTTTCACATTCTGAAGAGCTAAAAATACAGAAACTTATTTACATTTTGTAACAACAAAAATGTACAAATTACTATACAAAATGCAGTACCATGTCATGAAAAACAAGTTTTTGAAAGTTCTAGGAGTTAGGACATTACTAAGTCTGTATTTTCTGAAAAGATACCACTTTAAAGACCAAGTATCCATAACTGAACAGTGATTTTCTTCAGATTAATAAAAAATGATTTCATGACAATTATGACTGTCATTACTTTTAATTTTGGCTGATACAAATATAACCTCATAATAAAAGCTGCTGAATATATAACAAGTCAAACCCAATATATACTCTTTCCCTTGAGGTTTTTGCCACAGAAATTTTCAAAATGAGAAAAGTATAGAAACTTCTGTTTAAGGAAATAAGCCTGGCAAGAACTAGGTCACCCTTTTATAAACCCCTATATTTGTACACAATCAGACAGTGCAGATGTTTACAGTTATTTCAAAATTACACATATGGCAATCACTGTATGCTATCTGACACATGTTTTAGAGTGGAAATAATTCAGCACAAGCTGAACACACAGAATGGCAAATTTCCAGTCACATTTCTAGTTGAAACACGCAAGCACATTGATACACAAAAGGAAATCTGACACACTTTTATTTTAGAAAAATATGGGACATCATATTGTTCAGATGAAAAACATAACAGATCAGCTCAGTCAGACCCTTAACTACTGCTGAAATCATTGGAAACAGTCTCATCTGTGCACTTGGGTGCTCGAGTTGTAAAAAGATGCTGATTCACAAGCAAAGATGCTTTGAGTATGGATGAACAGGATTCTACCAGCACTTCAGATTGGGTGATCACTGCAATACCTAGAGTATAACTTAAATCATATATTGGGTGTAATAAAATGCATTTTATTGAATGTATTAAGACTAATGCAAGCCCCTACATTATACCATGACCTTCAAAAGCTGAGGGCTATTTACTGATTTGAAAGCCACCCAAAGGAAGACATCAGGTCACAAAGTATTCTGACATCAATGTATCTGCAGTGGCTGCTGTACTGGCAAAGTGACTGAAAAATGCTCTGATTTGAACACCGACAGCTCTTACCAAATGCTCCAGGATCATTCAGTTACTCTTAAATGGCAATGTGTAAAATCCTATTTCTCATCAAAAGAGAAAAAAAACCCACAACAATCAGTTCAAGGTAATATAAAGAAAAGCTACTGAAGTGCCCAAACTGTTCTAATATTCATCTGAACTCATGACTCTGAAAAGGTGAAGTATCCTGTTCTCAAACATGTATGGTCCATGGATCTCACGTGAAATCCTGTTACTTTCACTCATGAATGTACTGTATGATTAGTAGAAAATCTTTAGCAGACACAAAAAAATGAAAGATGAAACTTGCAGCAAGAGAGCATGGCAAACCTGAGAGAACTATTAGTGCATAAATCTGCTTAAAAACTAAAAAGATAGAAAGAGAGAGCTAACGAACTACAATAAAAGTTATGTCTTTAAAGCAGTAAGTTTTAACAGGGTGGGAAATGTTTAAATTGCACATAGGCCTGCAAAGGGGTAACTATCTGAAAACAGAGTTGGTATTTTTCACAGCGTCAGATTTATGGTAAAAAGCCATAAATAGTAGTTTTGAATATTATGCTTTTCCCACCCTGGCAGAGAATAAACATGAATTTAGAAGCACAGTAGAAGTGAAAAACAAAGAGGAGGAGAGATAGAAAGCAGCAGAGGAAGACAGAAAAGGTGAATACAGAGCTACAGAAGTGTTTATTGAGCATGCTACAGAGGTAAGCAGAGTACACACAAAATGAAATTAAACAACCATCAAACCTCCCAACTTTGTTAGAAAATTAATTTTTAATTGTGCCACTTCCAAACTATACTGAATTTTACAATTCTAAAGATGTAAAAACTCAACTAATAGAAAATATACATGACCTTTTCTTTTCTACATAGATAACAGAATCTATGAATCTTGAAACTAAGTACATCAATTTCAAAAAGTATTGGTCATTTAAACAGAATCAAGGTAACAGTTCAGACTGTCAGTGAACTGCTTTCAAATTAACTGGATCTGCAGATTCTGAGCCATGTTTATAGTAAAGTCAGATCAATTTCTAAATACAAAATATTTTGAAGAGATTTATTAAAACTGAATATTACAATGCAAGGTAAATTAAGACTAAAGGCACATAAACTTTGGTCCCACCTGGTTGTCAGTTTTAGAAAACTGCCACAAAATTTCCTGCAAGCATTTGCAGCAAACTTTCTTCATCATTGAAAAATACATGCACCATTTCCTGAACTAGCTTGACCAGTCTGTACATGCTCAGAAATCCACAACCATATCCCATATCTTAATTACAAACTAAAGATGGCAATATATATTGAAATGCACGTAAGTCATGTCAACTTCAAAAACATCTACGAAAAATATTCAGCCACAAACAAGACATTACTTAGTGCTGACATTTATATGATACATCCCACAAGAGTGTGTACAAAAAGGTTAAGATTCCACAATGCTTTTCACGTAGGGCTCAAAGTCACAGAAGTCACTTTTCGTCCTTTAAGAAATTAATAATCTGTACCTTGTTAATTTTAACTAATGCCTACATTCATAACTGAATCTAGACCAGAACAACAAAATACAAAAGGCCTTTTTTGAAAAAGAACACAAAGCAAAAATAGCAAAAATCAAATAAAATAATTTTACTCTTTGAGCGTAATGCATCTTATCCAATTAAAAAGAAAAACAAGTGACAAGCCAGCAGATAAAGAAATCTATCAAGCAGGAGAAAACAAAAACTTAACCTTTTTACACACCCCTGCCTAAACATATTTAAATTATCATGTAACAATGTGCCCCAGACAACCAAATTTGTTTTTTACTAGTTATGCAATTCCAGCAGTACTAATTTTCCTTTTTAAGGCACGTACGTTAACTAAGTTGAATAAATGTGGTATTAACTTGAAATCTTTTAAACAAAACAATGGTTTATCTAAACAACAGTTGAACAGCTGAATAGCAGTTAATATTACTGCCTTTTTTCTTTTTTTTTTTTTTTTTAGTTTTTTAAAACAATTGAGGAATGATAACAGCATGAAAAAAATAAAAAAAACTGAAGACAAACTCTGGTCCCCACTTTCCTGAACAGTCAAAAGGTGACAACACCAAACAATGCAATACACCTTCATTCTCTATCTGCCTTTTTAAATAGTTGACTTAGAGAAAGAAACTCTCAGATGGTGACTTTCTCCCAGATTGTAATTGTGGAGATCAATCAAAGCCTGAATAGCTTCTTCTACTGTTGACATCTGAAGAAGGGCCATCTTGTGATCTCTTCTGAAACAAAATAATGGAATTAGGAACTTGAACACTACAGGGGCTGTTCCTAATGTTTACTACCTGATATGTACTTTTTCTTAAGATGTGCTGCAAAACTCTGTTTTTAGAGCTATGTGCAGAAAAGCTACTTACTGAAAAAATTTAAATGCTTTCACAGTGCCTCCAGTGTTAGCAAACAATGTGCGTAGATCCTCTTCTGCTACCGATGGTCTACAGACAGGAAGAAAATGAGCATAAGCAGGAGATCACGAGTCAGTTCAGTGTGCTGTGATTCACATAAATATTACCAGCTTACTGACAGTGAACACTTACGGAATATTGGACAGATGAAGTGTTGCAGAAGGAGGGAATATATTTTGAAAGTTTTTTGAACCAGGTTTCTTGAAGCGATGCAAAGGTGAATTACCAAAATCTTTAGTCAGCCCTTGGTCATCAAGTCCCTCTCGAGGTAGTTGTACTGTATGATGTTTAGAAAGGGTGACCCGAATAATCTTTCCATACATTTTTTGTCCATTAAGATGGCTCATGGCTGAAAAAGACAAGTTTACTCAATTGAGTGCTCCTTTTCAATAGCTTGTGGTACAGCACACAAGCAAAGAAGAAAAACACTCAAGCAAATCAAAGGGTCAGTGTGCTAAAGGACTGGAATCAAGAACTAGGTCTGCAGACTCTCTGTCAATATTAAATTTTATTTAGGGATCATCACATTTGATTGAGCTGTTGAATTCGTTTAGGGTATTCATTCAGGTGCAGACCTTCTGGAACACAAGTGCATGCAAAAAAGATTTTGGATCTGGTGGATAACCAGGATAAGAGACAGACGGACAAATATAAACACATTTAGTTCATCTGATCTTACTTAGACTAATGGGAATATAAACAGAAAACTAATCTTACCCAGCTGTGACTGGTTTCCATCAGCCATCTGTATAAGGGCACTATCTTTCTTATTGTATAAAATCTTCACACGCTGCACATCACCATAAACACCTTTTCAAAGTCAAAAGTAACCCAAAAGAAGAAGTTCATTTTAAAGCCAGCCACCTAAGTAATATATTTTGACATATCAATGGAACATTCAGACAGCAACAAGATCACTCACTCCAACTCAACACACTCACAAATGAATAAAGGAGATAAAGATTTTGAATAGTGAATTTTGAAAAGAATAATTTCTGATAAACCCTCAAAGCTATGTGAATGATATAAAATTAAAGACCATGCAAAATATATTAGCATGCATTAAAAGAAAATCTGTGTCTATGGAGAGATTTAAACAGCAAAAGAAAAATAGCAAAAGATTTACTATTCAACTTTAAGCCAAAGTGCTAGCTACAAATAAGAATTAAGGTGAAACAAAAAAAACCAACCAAACAAAAACCATAAAAACAAAATCAAATCAATAATAAAAGTATAGTGCTAACAATAACATACCGAAGAGGGTAAACAGACTTTGGGGCGTAACCATCTTTAGAAGGAGAGAAGAGCAAGCAGCGTAAGACAAGAAGAGAGAAGAGTCGAGGAAGAGCGGAGATGAACAGATCATCCATAACGAAGGGTGGTTCCCGCAGAATGGTGAGGTGGTCATGGATCATGGTTTCAAGGCGGTTAATTGGGGCAAGTTGGTCCGAGGAACATTTTGTTCAAGCACAGAAGCATGAACATAGGGAATGAAGACGGGGAACACAGACAAAGATGAGGAGAAGGGTGTGACAGGGAAGGGCACGGGAATTTGGGTAAAGACAAGGAAAGGGAAGTTGAACACACAGGGAAAAGGATGAAATGGGGGAGGGAATACAGCAATGCAGAAGAAAAAAAAATAAGGAAGTGGGGAACAAAAAAAAAATAAAATATAGGTCAGTACATAAGAAATGCAGGAATTTGGTCAGAAAATGGTTGGTTTATGTACTGTACAAGAAAAACTGAGTAAAATGTAGTCACCCAAGACAAATATGGGTAAAGTACATTCATATCAAGAATAAACTACAGCATTTCATCTCAACATGAAAATAAATTAAAAAAACATGCAATAGAAATTTTAAAATTTAAACTTTAACTGCGTAAGCATGGCTGGTTATGAAATGCAGGCAAAATATCTTTCAAAATGGCACTCTGATCTAAGACATTTTAACATGCAAGACTGTGGATGACAAAACAGTACTGGATGATAAAAAAAGCTTAATGATTTACAGTGACAGAGGCCAGTTAAAAATGGAACAGCTAGACTGATACGAACTTCCCACATTTCATATCAGCTTTCACAGCCATCAAAATAAATGTAAAGGACAGTAAAAATGCAAAACTAAATTAATCCCTTTAGATTTCAGAGTTAGCAAGAAAGATACAGTTAAGGTGAAAATGCTTTGCCACCACTTTTTTTTTTTTAAGACAAATGAGTAACTGCAAAGAAAAAAAATTACTAAGAGAGACTGGAAGAGTGCCTCGTCAAGATCTTTGGGAGAACCTTCAAAGAAAAATGTGTTAGAGTAGTTCACAAAAATTAAGACTCAAACATGTGAGATACAAGCATGAAATGAAACAGCAAACAATTAGAAACAAAACAGAAATTCTAGTTCACATGATTACAATTACAAAAGAAAGAATAGTTGGTATTCAAACACATAGTAGTCACCAAATTTTTCTTAGAAAAAATAGGTAGCTGACTGTCAAAGGATATTTTGAGTTGTTAGCTACCTATGAAAAAGAATGTATTTAACAATGGTTTTAAAATAAGCTTTGGGGATTATAAAAAAAACAGCAAAAATACTTTTGAGCTTAAAATCCAAACGTAAGAGGCCAAATGAAAAGAAATTATAAAATACTGACAAATGAAGTGTGATTAAGGAGGGAGAAAAAAAGAGTAAAATTGTTTCACTTACCTCTTCATTTAAATTGCTAACCAGGAGGACTGTATTGCTACCAGCTGAAACTCCAGGCATTCCCACACGGCCAGCAGCAGCAGCTGCAGCTGCAGCAGCAGCATTTGGAATAGCCAAAGGACTCAGAGCTCCTGGAACAGCTGCAACAGGAAGCCCTAATTTTAAAATAAAGCATATTTTACGAAACACACACAAGTCGTTTAAAAAAAACAAGTTCCTGTATCAGTACTAGTGCTGCATACACCCCTCTACACAGCAGATAATCCCACTATAAAGTCATTCAAAAGGTTGTGAAATGGGCTGGTAAATTATATATAAGAGAAATGCAGAACAATTTTTTCAGACCAAGTCTGCAAAGTTATGAGGTGTAAAAAGTACTTTCTATTCAAATAACCATTATTGTGCAGCAAAACTGTTTCCACTGCACTCCAAAATGCTTGAAGTGTCTAGTTTATCAAGATGGTCTATAGTAAATGTTGATTAAATCAGTAAGAATAAACACTAATTGTGCTCTCTGCATCATTACATCAGTATTTCCCATTATCATTTGAGAGACATTCCTCACTTCAACCTGGTGCTTGACTAAATACCCAACAGTGCAGTTGGCCACGTGAGAAGAGGTTTACGTATCTCTCACAACCTTAGCCTGAGGCGGGGTGGCAACCTTCTGCATTCAAGACCCAACATCCTCTGTGGCTTTAGTAATCCAGTTCTCTGAAGAAGCATGTTACCCTCAACTCAAGCTTCAGCTGTGCTTTTATGTTTTCTTCTTCAAGGAAACTGAGACCCTGCAGAGAAGCACTGACTTTGTCTGCTCAAATCACTGGGGTATGAGTTGAGTGTGTTACTCCCACGATTCATTAAATGTTCTCGTGATACATATGCACTATACATGGTTTATACAGGAACAGTTTCATCATATTTAACCAACACTGAATGAGCACATCACACAAGGTTCAGTAGAAGAGCACTGATGTATCAAAATACTTCTCCAGGACAGTAAGGCATGACAGATCCCCACCTGAAGGAAACACAACTTTTTTTATACTAGGTCAGTAGCAACCACCTAAGTTTTAGAAAACGTCAAGCTACCAGGTCTTAGTAGAGCATACCCACCAGTCTTCTAGTATGTATATACATCTCTCCCTAAACCTTAGAAACTTAAATCCAGTCACGCATTTTTAGGAATAAAGGAATCTAAAGACTACTGAAGTTTTTATGGCACTTTCCATAGCTGGGCACAGCACAGCCAAGAAACTCATACATTAAAAGGCAAAATTCTACATAGCATCAGACTCTCCCAAGGACATTCTTTGGTCCCACTGAAAAAGTTAAAAAGCAATGATTAAACACCATTCCTATAAAAGTATTTTCAATTATTATCCTTCAAAATTGTCAGCAAGAATCTCAAAAAGGGCCATTAGTGGAAAGTGCTAACAAAGAATGCCAGCAATGACAGCAAGGGATAAAGCTGTGCAAGCCCTACGCACAAAATGTATTTCCAGCACAACAACGTATTTCCAGCTGTAAGACTAAATATGTAAATTGTGAGCAACATATATCAGTATTTGGTATTTTAAGTAGTCCTTATGTAAAATAACTTTGTTGTGGCTCAGTCTAATACAGATGTTGTTCACCCACAGCTTTCTTTTGTGACATCTGTAACTTTATTGTTTTGGGAGGGGAGGGGGAAGAGGAGGGAGACTATATGTATTGTTTCACATGTGAGGTAAAAAAACAGAAGAAAAAAAATTGCCTCTGATAATTCATCTGAAACCAGCTCATTTTGTCCACTAGTAATTTTCTTCTTCTTTCAAGTAACATTAACACTCATTGAATATTGTCCACTTTACAGTCTCAAAGATTTCCGAAACCTTATTTTATCACAGGTGAGGATGTAGTAGATGAATGAGTGATGATGCATGCAGGCTAGATCATCTGTTTGATTGATATGCTTTAAACTGATTACTTAGTATACCACAGATCTCATTTTTCAAAAAGGTCAGACAAATTACAAAGCCACAGCAAATAGCCGTGGAACAGAATTCCTGGTCTGTAGTCTCCACTGTACTTTGATTTGCCATTCTGATTTAAGCAACTACAAGTTTTTTAATAAATAAAAGTAAGAAGAGTTTCTATTATTAATAAGTTACCATGTAACACACTGCTTAGGACTTGGATGAAACCATTTAGAAATGTTAGTTAGTTTGACAACATGATCAACTAGTATTAAAATCTTTGTCACTAGCTTTATTTTGGTTTCCAACAATTACACATAACAGGTTTTTGGTTTTTTCAGGATATTAATGAAAACATACAAATCTTATATATCTTCTTTCTAGCCTTTTGAGGTCTTTTCCTCAATGAAGTTAAAATAAATGTCACATTATTTATTCCCTTCTGAAATGCAAATTGCTAATGCCATTTTCATAGTAGGCAAATTGAAGCTATACTAAAAACATATTATGAACTTCCATGAAAACCACAAGCACTGGTAATCATCTCAATGCAAGTAAGCAAAACTGATCGGGAACTGCTTTTATGAACCTGCTACGACCCCTTCTCATGGCTCCATGTCAAGTAACCACCATCACTTGTACTTGTACTGACTTGTTCCTGCTCTGCTTTGGATGGCTTTGGGGCAGACAGCAGTTTAACATCTCTGAGGAACAGCTTACAAAGCTACAGGAGTGACATCATGAAGTTACATTTACTGAAGTGGAGCCTTAACTTCATCCAGAAGGAAACCAAGACACATTTGGTTTAGAATTAGTGCAGATTAAGTACCAAGACCAACAAGACTTACATCCTGTCACTAAAACCGAAACCACAAAACTGTGTTGAACCTAAATCTCACTTTTAACATACAGATTACAGTATAATTTAAGAAAGCCAACAACAAAAAGTTTCACCCAAGTTTTGTACAAGTTTGCAGCATATAAAAGTGTAACTTAGGCAAAAGAAAGAAGTGAGTCCTTATTGCATTTTCTGTCAGCAATCTCATGATATACATATAAAAGATCAGCTACAGCAAGAACTTTTACAATGCCACAGGTCCATCTCATGATATTCTTTCTGAGCATGCAAAAGAACCTGAAGAACAGCACACTAAACTCAAAATGGGGCGCCACTCTTTCCTGGGGAATGCCTTCTGAGAATCACGTGTGAATAAAGCATAGCAGACATAGCATATGCTGAAGACATCCTTATCAACATTACAAAAAGAAATTCTACATCAAACAGAAGGAAACAAACATTAAGATTAAAAAATTAGGGGGGAGGTTGCTGTTATCATTCATAATTTATGAATGCTGTTATCATTCATACCATACTTAACACATCAGAGTCTCCCAACAACCGTAACTCTGAACTTTTAAGTCTTCCCACCCTTCTTCTTTTGAGTATCTGAATAAATGCAGCTATTAATTGTATGCATAAGCATCCATTCTGGTTTTTGGTACTTTTCTATCCTTTGTCCTCTTACTTACATCATTTACATTTTGTGCCTTTTTACACAGCAAGCAGCCCAGAATGAGAATTCTGTTCTTCCATATTCAAATAAGCACCATTCCCATTTTGACAATTATCCTAATGACTAAGGCACCAACAGTACCACAGAGTCTTTTTGTAAAAGTTTTCAGCTGTAGGACTCAAATTCTGTAAAAACAGCAAGAAGTCAACTAGAAAAAAATGAACAATAACAACAAAAAATCTCTGAACTAAACATCCCCATTTGACAGAGGATGAAGAGTTAACAATATACCAAGCTCATCCAACTGGCCATGAGCAGAGTCAGAAAATGTACCCACCTCCCTTAAGTCTCCTTTGAAACAATCAATGTTTTTACACAAAAAATAGCCAACATAATATAAAATCTCCACTGTTCATCAAAACAAACATGACCAACTTTACCAATGCTCTGAAAATGTTTCACAGCTGCAACCGGTCACTCAGGTTGTGTACTTTTGATTTTTCTACTGCTTGGAAAAAGTGCATGTATGGAGATCTACCCAAGGAGTACAAATTAATATATTTCATTAGTTATTGTGATTGTCATCTTCATAATTTTTTTAGAAATTATTTTTAGTACACACAAAAGAATGAGTGATTAAAATCAAAATGTTAGAAGACACTGTGGTTTTGCAGACAAAAATCCAAAGTATCTAAGTGACTTTCAGGTCTAAAGTAGTAGATCATAAAGTCCACTAAAGTCACTTAGATAGCTACAGAAAGTACAGTAACCCAAATTAAATATATCCATAGTAATGCAATGATCCAAGCACCTACAGAGTGTGATTTAAGCATGCCAAGCAAATTAAACCTGTTAATTTGATGCATACTGTAAGTATCATATACAAGGAAATACATTAGTAAGCCTGAGACTACAAAACAACTTCTCAGCATTCAAGAAAAAGTCATAACTAGAGTTACATAAGCAACTGCATTTGGCACTATTTTATAGCTCATGAGTCTTTACTCTCTCCTCTCCTAAATCCCTGATACTGTGGGTCTCATTAATAAGCAGCTTGACTTTGCTTTTGTCTACTTACTACTCATACCGCAGCCCCATGTCTGTGTTCTAGTCATTACAGGCTGACAAAAGAATTACTAATTGCCTCAAGGGTGTTCCTACAGCAGTCATCTCTATGTGTCAAACTTCTACATGAAAACTCATCCACCTTCCCAATCAAAGCATGAAATGAGAGATTTCAATTTTTACATTATGGGAAGTTAAAGGAGAAAAAAGGCAATAACCTTTAGCTAGTTTTTTTATGAGACTTTAGATTCTTACAGTATTTTTTGCTTCCCAAAACTTTTGCTGTAGCTGCAAGTCATACTGGAAATGTAAAGTCAAACACTCTGGATTTTGGGGGAATTGGCTTTGTGCATACTTTACAACAAGATTTGAAATGTATCCTTCAAGTAAACTGATTTCAGAGGAGCAAATACAGTGCAACATTCAGTAGCCCTAGCTACAATATTTCTCTCTTCCTGGGCTCACATCACTGAGTGCCTCCTGTCTTCCATAACAGAGAGCAGAGGCCCCTCTTTCCTACATTAACTCAAACTTACTTCAGTTTGGCCCAGACTGTACAAAAGCCCATGAAATCTATGTTGTTCTTATGTTTTCTTCAGAACAAAAATGGGAAATAATGAAAGAAAAAAAAACACAAGAAAAAGACTAAGTGGGAAGAACAATGATCACAATATAATAAATCAGCTTTTATAAAAGTAATGATTCTATATCTGAGTGCTATCACATTTTAAAGAGCGAAAGGTGTTCTCACCAGAAACCAATTTGACAGGAGTAGGAGTATGCATTGATTATTTTGGTAATAGTCAGAAGATAGATATATCTGTACCTTTCTCAGAGCATTTCACCAACCTCTGATGAACTCAAAGGCTGACAGGATGTATAGAACTCATAAAACATAGCACTAGAAGTACAACTACAGATTTTTTTTCTTTTATTCACAGAAACTACATGTAGCACCACAGGGGTATTTTGGGTATTTTAAGCAAAGAACATAATCCTTCCTCTTTAAAGGAAACCAGCAAAATGTCAGTTTCATAATCTGTTATTACAAATAACCATCAGCATGAAGAAATCAGGCAAGTCATGTGAAGTCTCTCTTACAAACTAGGTGGGAAGGTGGGCAAGGTGGCCACAGACAGGAACATATGAAAGAGGGAAGGACAGATGTCGGGATACCAGCTGAACTAACTTGACTTTTTCTAATACTTTGTGCATTTGTCATTTTGTCATGCAAGTTATCATTCATTTTTTGCAGCACTTCTATAGACAACATAATTATGTTACTACAATTCACATCACAATATAGACCGAACCCTGAATGGGCCTCTGGACACTATTTAAGTTGTTAGAAGGATTAAGGAGTATTTTCATGAAATGGCTTTGCAATACGGAAGAACATCAGTATTATACCTAGAAGAGAGGTCTCCTTTGCAAATGCTGCAGCAATAGCTGGGTCCAGCGTTGGCTGTCCATCGCCAGATGGAAGGTCAGGACGAGTGTAATCTCTGCTTTTATCGTTGTTGTACTTCACATTCAAATTCACCAATTTGGAAAAATCAATTCGTAGGGTACAGCAAGCATTATAAATATTTTGACCATCTAAGGCCTGAAAAAAAAAAATCACAATTTATTTAAAAGACACACAATACCACTTGGTTGCACAAGGTTGGGGTTGTATTATTTTAAACGAAGTCAGTGTATAGATATTTATCTGTCTTACTAAGTATCTTAAAACCAATTAAAATGCATTAACCTCTCAACATGATTCCAGGAAGCTCAATGTTCCCTTCTTACCTAAAAACTGTTTTTATGCACCAAAGTGGCAAGGGACATTTCAACACTGTCATATTTCGTCTGTTGAATATAGCTAATTAACCTGCATTCCATAACACAGCTTAAATTCAAACATAACGCCAAATAGGTTTCTCAAAGAAAAAAAAAAAATCAAGAATCTTAAATGGAAAATCGACTGAGAAAAAAAAATATCAATACTTAACTACCATGTTAGACAGTCATCTGTAAAGGCATAATATATACATTATTACTGCATGTTTTCCTCCTCTCCTTAAAGGTAATTAGTGCCAAAACTGAGAGAAAACCAACTTTACTGCTAACCTGATATTACCAATACTCTTTTTGAGAAATCCCATTTTCACAATTAATTGGTACTTCTGAAAGAATGCCTACTCACATGACACACAGTACTCTATGAGAATACTTTTTAAAAAGTACAACATTGTATATATACATATACACACACATATATATGCATATTAAACTATTTATGTTTCTTTCATCTCCATTATCCACCAGGCAAGTTGATACCTGGATTTGAGTCCATTTTGGGCACATCTTGCCTTCACTCAAAGCACTACCCGTTAAATATGAGAGACTTAAAAATATGGAAACTATGGTAACAAAGTCAGTTTAATTCTTAGGGAATGCAAGGAAGTGAAGATACAGCTCATCTTAAAAATCAGCATTCAATCAAGTTATTATGTTAATTATAAAGCTACCTTTTATATATATATCTATATATATGCTTTAAAAAAAACAAATAAAGCAAACTTTCAAATACACACCTCAGATATTTTATTTCAATGTCTGGACTGAAATGTTAGACTGAAATGGATCACTTCTGGACCTGATCTAGCTCTTGCAGTTAGCTGGGTTACATCTGCAGTGTACTTGCCAACACATTCAGGTTCTGGTAAGGCTTACTATTCTGAGCTAAGCACTGCAGACAAACCCTATATGCCTGCTATTTTCATAGAGTGATGCATCTGGAAACTGAACATCTTACAGACCTGGGCCTGGATCTGCCAGGCCTGGGCCAGCCAGCCTGTCCCCACAAAATGTATTATCACAACTGACATCTCCAGAGCTCATGAAACCACTTAAAAGAACTACCACCATCAACAGTCAATGCAAAAGAGTATGTAAGTCAATATAATTATTTTGGCATAGCTTGGAAGTTCTAAAAACATATAGAACAAAAAACTTATAGAAACTGGAAAATCTAAGCATTGTATCAACAAATAGCAATTAAAGAGAACCTCCTATGCCTGAAATTCAGCTTAAAACGCTTAATACAATATTGCCAAAGCAAAATTTACTGTTCTTATTCATAGAACACAAGCTTAATTAATTAATTCTGTATTGTTGGGATGGTGGTGGGCACCACCATTACAGCATACACCATTTGCTAGCTCTTTTATACACGGTGACAAAGCAGAATCCAACACTCCTGGTGTATCTGTGGAAAGACTACTGCTTGAACACTCACACCTAAAAAAGTTTATACTGAGAATCTGCCATCACTTTTAGAAGACTTCCTATCTTCTAAAATCCACCAAGATAGGGATTTGAGGAAGGTCCAAATTATCCAGCCAGAGTTTACTTACTGTCAAATACAATACCACTGCCCAGCAAGAGAACCCCCATTCCCATAAAGAAGAAAACAGGTGTGAACAAGAATGAAAGGCTTTATTTTTAGCTTTGTCCATATCACAGGACTCATCAAGATTCATACTTTACCTCTGTGTGGGGACTGTAGAAATACTGACTTGTGGCTTCCAGAAAGCTGCTTAGTTGATGGAAATACTTAGACTTAAAGTAGCAAACCAAGATATATCTGCGTTTGTAGTTTCTAGACTAGTCAGTGTTTAAAGGGAGCTATATAAAAGTAACTAAAACTTCTAGTGAAACCAAAAACTCCTCTTTCTGCCAAACTCCAAGTGACCAAAAGTACATATCAAAGGTACTGCACAAGAGAAATCCCTTGTAGCTGGGACATAGGCAGACTGAAAGAACATCCTGAACCAGAAAGGAATGAGATGCACTCTTAATAAGCACTGTAGTCAAACTCTAGGAAAGGATTCAAGCACCAGAACCAAAAAAACCCTCACCCCAACCATCTACCAGCAGCATCATACACCTCTAACAATGCAAGAAAGACTCTCACCAACCAGCTTTTTTTTCAAGATTTATTGTTCACATCTAAAGTCACAAATGAGAAAGTGTCCTGAGCTCCTACCTGTATAGCAAAAGAATGCGCAACAAGCCCTCAAACACTGCTCCCCTCAGATATCCTGAAAAAAATGACACCAGCCATTCACAGCTAGTGAATGTACACACAAATATCATCTCCAAGAACTCTAGTTACTGCTACGGAACTTCTCTTTCGAGTACTTATTTCACATGTGATTGCACATAGGCCAAACCAAGGAGATCAGGAATCATGAGACCTTCTACAAACGTGAGCACCATTCTTCGTCTTGACTGTGTCAGCAAACCCAAAAAAATAAACCCAAGATTTTTAGAAGGGTGTAATAGCCAAAGGCTTACAAATACCCCAAACCCAATGAAACAACACTTACAAAATGTACTTCAGCTGAAGTAACTGAAAGTCACATGGTAAGTATCATACGGTAATATCTCTTGGGTATGTCCCAAGATGTGTCCTACAGATTTGCATCTGAATGGAAGTAACTTCTTTTGAGACGAACATCTTAGATACAAGAAGTTTCTGTGGCTAAAAAGTGTATGCAAATACATTCTGTTCTCAAAAATTAACATATTTTATGTGCAAAGGACCTGCTGCTACACTTCCTGGACTTTCTGACACAATGCAATCCAGCACTCTCCTGTCCACCTGAACACTACTTATCATTTCTGAACATAAATTGCGCTCCTTAGAACTAAATATGTCAAAAAAAGCCTAACACAATAATAGAGGATAATAGCCCTGCAGCTCAGTCCTACCTGGAGATGTCCTTTCTTCCATTCTGCAGTGACTACTTGAAGCTCTTATTACATATTTTAGGGGATTGCAGATTAGTAGAGATCTTTTGCAGGCTGCTACCAGCACAGAGCTACCCTGAACTTGTGAGTCGAAACAACTGGAAAGATGACATGCACAGTCTAACCTCACTGGAATCTTTGAGTCACCTGTGGGCCAAGGAAGGATCAACTGGCCAACTGTTAACAGAACCTCTAGTGATATTTTTAACCTATGCTGGGTCAAGATGACTGGCATGCACTACATATGAGCCTCAGTTAATTTCCTATAGATGAGTCATTAATAACTTAACATCCATGATTTGGCAAGAATACTTTCAGTACATTTGCATGAAGGCAATGCTCTGAATTAGCCAGCTCCGCAGACAGAAACCATGGCTTTCTCATCTCTCCATGGTATACCAAACCACTGGTGTTCACATATTTAAGTCTGCTGCTTACACAAAGAGTACCCATGATTTACAATGAAAACAGATTTCTAATGCTTAGAGTATCTCCATATGCACACAGACAAAACCTTCTTCATTAGCAGAAGCATGGCAGTTCAACGTGCTCTACTCTTCCCATTCTCAGTTACATTCTCCACCCCTGGCTAAACTGCTGCATTATACAGACTCTGAAGTTCCCAGTCTTCACCCAAGGAACCTAAAATGATCCAACCTGAGGGTGGTGATGAAACAAGAATCAGTGGAGTCACTATCTATTTTTACAGGAAATGAGTTTCTTACAAAACAAGTGGAGCAGGAATGAGGTTTTTCACTAGTTGCTCATTCAAATATCAAAAGAGATCCCACAGGGCTAGAGGCTTCATATTGCACATTCTTGTCAGTGTCACTGTTTTCTCAGAACCTTCAAATGCATAGCATCTCTCCTTGGTACTTACATCACTTGAGTTTTTCAAATTGCTCTTTAACTTCTTTAATAAGTCTTCAATTTCTATTAAGGCCACATTCTGATTTCCTGTGAAGTGGGCCGCCGGAAAATTAAATTTCCCCATTATCTTCTACAGTAACTTGGATGGAAAACAAATTGAAAACTTTACTCTTCTACCATGTGTTTGACCTTGAACTCCATGCAACTTAACTGTAGCCACCACATCATCTTGCTTCTACTTCCAGATGTATTTAAACTGAATGAGTTTTTTTCGTATCACCTGACTGCTTATCTCCTTTAGGTATTTTTGTTCTCACGGCACTTCACGTTTTATCACAGTGGCTTAACCATAAGAATGTATTTTACTCTATTCAGTTGGTGAGGTTCGTGGGAAAATCAAACCTTCCTTCCAATTTAGCATCCTATAATAAATGCAGCTGGTACTACTCTTAACATTTTGTACATTTACACGTGGATTGGTTCAAATATGAAACTATAAACCTAAGACCATTTCCATTTGACAATAAGGCCCCAAAACCACTCTGACAAAGACTGTACATATGGCAGTCACTTATTGAATACAGTTTAGTCATTCAACACAGGCTACTACAAGTGAACAGGTGCCCTAATCAAAACATGCAAAACTGGAAAAACAAATGCACGCTGGGTTTTTTTTTAAGACCAACAGGGTCCCAGCAAGCTACTATCAGTTTGTCTGAAGTCAACAACAGCAAGAGATTCTTAGATTCGTTTCACACTTTTACATACCTCATTCTTTCATTTTTAACTTCTTTATAATATATTCCTAGAATTACACTGATAATTTTTGTATCGCTACAGTCCATTCCGCAGACGCCATTTTTCCATTAATTTTCCTGATAATATACATGACTCAAAAAATGAGGTCAAAAGATGTCACTTTTGTGACAGACTTTGCATCAGAAAAGCCCTTTAAAAGCAGCAGTAACATGTACTACTGAAGAATGGCTTTCCAACACAACTCAAGCCTGAATTACAACCTTCTCTAACAAACACATTTAGCATCCAACTATTTATCAAATACTTCAAATATAAATCTAAATGTCTACAAATGATTTCTGCAGAACTTGTAGGTTAAGATCTAGTTTCTGTACCACTATTTTAAACCTGCAAGGTCCCCATCCATACAAATTCTTATGTGGTACAGTGATATATTTGCATCCTTCTCTACTCTGAGGCATAATCTTATATTTGATATTGTTTCAATTCAGAAAAGGGCATCCCTAATTTAAATTGTGTGCCAGATCTACAAGTATTTCCAGACTGCTTTTCAGGAGGAGATTATTTCACACAACCACCTAAATCAAACTGCAAATCGTCTCTTCTCTCGTTTTCCTCAATAGCATGAAAACTTACATATTGCTTTTTGAAAACATATTATATATTTTGTGATGCCCTGTCTTGACCATCTCACAGCTCTTTACTCAATGCCCAGTATTTCATTTGCTGATAGGGACAAAAATGATCACACACCATGACTTAACAAAGTCTTTATTTCAATAGAGTCCCCATTCTTTACAACAGAAAATTAAGCCCATTTTTGTCTTTCCTCTATTAAGAGGAAAATTTGCCAACTTAGCCTGAGGTGTGAGCTTTTCACTTCTGTGAAGTTCTCAGTTAGTCTGTCATCTATAGGCAATAAGCACTTTCTATGCTGCCAAGCAACACTTAACCAGCACATCAATTTTAATCAGCCTTCCTCAAACTCAGACTGCATGTGAAGGTTTGAAAATATAAATTAATTCCATTTATCTCTTGAAAATTATAATAATAATAATAATAAAAATCTCACCTTCCCCTTTGGTTCAACTTTTCTACTGCCATAAATGTGAACATATCCCATTCAATTAATTCAAACCATCTGGTCTAGATGACATGCTGTTGATCTTTGCCATAATTTATCCATAGGCTCTCTCCTGCTATAATGAATAAAACCAGCTACCTGTTCTTGCCTCTCCTACCCAGGACAGGAGAGTTTCCTATAAAACAAAAGCAAGATCCTGCTCACCCATCACTGCTGCAAAGCTTCTTCACAGTCGGCTCACATGAGTAAATTGCACTCTCTCTTCTGGGCATTTATGGTTACAAATAAGTTTGCATTCTTATTTATTTTCTTTTTTAGGATATTATAACTAAATACTTTCACAAATCTGTAACTAATCCACCAATCAACCACATCTTTGTATGGATGCTTAAAAGTACCTGCCAACAACAATCCAACAGGGTTACTAAATTTGCTGCTTACGGTGAATTAATTACACATCACCATGACATCCTACATTCTTACTTCTGGTTGACATTTTTACTATTGCAGTCTTGCACTTTATTTCATCTCTGAGCCGTCTTACTGTAATATTTGTTCATACAAATGCCTAAAAGAGTTTAGACACAGTATCCATAAACATAGTATCATTAAATCCTGATTTCACATGGTATAACAACATATTCTAGAATAACTTCCACTTTATTTTTTTTTTTAAATCTCAAAAAATTCACACGTGGTGGAGGAGTATGACACATTGTTATGGCAGTACTCTGTTGGATCAACATTTTACAAATGTTGAGAGTACAGGAAGATCTCTAGCCTTAAAAGAAAACTATACTTACTTGTTTTGCTTGCTGTGCGTTTACTGGATCACCAAACTGGAGTAAAGCTTGAAACTGGTTATTCTTTGTGAATGTGATTATCTTCAATACAGCACCAAACTTAGAGAATATCTGCCAAAAACATTGTACAGTTTTACACATCTGTTTTCCCAAACATAGCTCAAGCTAAAGTGAAATTTGACTTACCTGATGAAGAACATCCAGGGTTACTGGATAGTACATGTTGTCAATAATTATTCTAAGTACTGGACTCTGAGCTGGAGTCACTGCACTCTCACTAACAGTGGTCCCACTAATGGGAGCGTTTGATGCCTGCACAGCCGTCACTGCCTGAAGAACAGCTTGGGCCCGCTTAAAAAAAATATGACAGAAGAGAGATTTTCTTAATATTTCAAGATAATAGCTTGAAATTAATTAAAAATATTAATATAGTTAACTCCCGAAAGACAAAATAGTCCACTTATTTAAAACTCAGAGCTACGGACATAATACAACATTAAGTGCAATGCAGTCTGACTCTGTGAGAAGAGCAAACAAAAATGAAAATATCAATCCTTATGTCACATCAAGGAGGGGCTTCAAACAGCACCAATATCAATCTTTCTAGTAGAAAGCTTATTGTTCTACTAGTAAGGATAAAGAAAGTGAGGATTTTGAAGGTTTCAAGATTCTTTCCTTTACAGGAAATAAAACTAAACAAACCCACAAACCAACCATGGAGAACCCCAACCCAACAGAAAGCAGAGGTACTTAGCTGAGATACAATCTTTTGAATGTAAGATAACATTTCACTGCCACTTTAATTATGTTGAAGGCTCTAATAGGAAGGGAAAATTCTAAACTAACACCTTCAAACTTCTCAATTGTAACACAATGAAATAATACACAAGACTAACAAATGTCAGAAAGTACTATCCAGAGAGGTAAACAAACTTGTGCCTGTTATCCAACTTCTTTTGTAAAAAGAAAAACAAACTCCTCTCCATATATGGTTTTTTGTTTGTTTTTAAACACAAGCAGGATTTCAGAAATTCAAAGGTAGCCACATGATGATACCACAAAAACACACATCTATGTAACTACTTCCACTGCCAAAACTGACAGTATCAGAAAGATCAGATGTCTTTTTCTGAGAAAGAAAAAGTGCAGAAAAAACGGGTTCCATTTAATACTTTCATAACAGTTGCCTTATGAAGCAAAACAATACAAAACAAGAGCGACAAGTGAGCATGCCAGGTAAAAATAACAACGACCATATTAATGCATACTGCTATTTTAAAGGTATTAGAGATGCTACACAATTTCATGTCTCACAACTTACATGATACTCCTCATACTGAAACAAATCAATAAATAAGGAAAGTAGGGGGGGGAAAAAAGACCTGGTGAACACCAATTGGGAAAACAAAATTTACCTCTACATTTAACATTAATTACTGTAACTGTGTAAAAATGTCTTTTGATCACACTTCTTCTCCCTAATGTACGAAATACACAACTTCCAAGATGGCCAAATACTCAGCTGAGTTACATAATTACTTCCTACCCTTTCTATAAGCACCTATCAATTAAATGGCAGTCCTTACAGTGACTGGAAAAGTTTAAGCTCTACAGCCCAACAAACTACAACTCGTGAAGTCAATGTTAACATATGACTTTTGCCAGCATTATCCATACTAATACATATTTCATTCCATTAAAATTAATGTGAGTACATGAAGGAATACAGTACTAAACAATTGTAAATATTAAAATTCTGATAAGTATTTCATCAAACAAGTTCAGAATAACATCTAGCATCATATATAAGTAGCCAATTTGAAGACATTTAAGTAGTATGTAACAGTTTTCTTGTTTGTGAAAAATCGAAACTAAGTTCAAAAGATTAGATACACCACCCAAAGTACATTTATTTCTAAATAGATAAAATATTGCTGTGTCTGTGCAGAAGGACTAAACCCATGCATTTATGACAGGATAATGATTAAAAAGAAGCACAGTTAGAGTTCGTTCTGTTCTCAATTCTCCTGCATCTTGATAATGCACTAAGAGATACCTGTTGTATATCAAGGTTTAAATGCTCCTCTCAGTGTTCTGATGTCTCACAGGAAAAAAAATTTCATAGAATTATAAAACTGAAATGAAAATTAAAAATGGTCCCTTTCCAAACTGTTTATTCCGAACCAGGTCACTCTGAGCATTTAAGTAAAAATAATCTCTGAACTCTGAGCAGTTCAGAATGGCAGGTCTTAGTGGAACCTTTCCAGCCAAGACCTGGCTGTTTGAAGTACCCCTCCATTAAATAATTTTTTCCTGTCTTCTTTTTAACTAATATACTTGCACATTTCTCCAATTTTTTTATTCTATCTTTCCAGTTCTACATCCTAACATTCCAACATCTTCACACCTTCCTGCCTGAACAGTCAGAAAAAGACAATTTCAAATGAATTTGGGTTGATGACAAAAATCTTTTATCTGATTTGAAAGCTAAATATTGAGTACCCCTAAAAATGCCAGAATACAAGCAACACCTGCACCTCTTTGTTTTTTCTTACAGAAAACAGAACATCCAACTATCTTTGTTTTACAGAATGTTTCATGAGATAGTAGTTACAGAATGCTTACTGCTGAGTAACTATCTCTATTATTTAGTTCTAAATTAAACTTACATTAAAATTAAATTCTGGAAGACTTGGAATATAGGTTTAAGATGGGGTAGTAATATGTATGGTGTCATAAAAACTGCTGAAAAGTCAGCACATCCTATGGGTTGAAAAGGTGAAGCTCCAGATGAATATCAGCAGGGAAACCAGAAGACAACATAAGACAACACTTCTTAAGGGAGTATGTCCATCCACTGTAAGTGAAGACAGAATTCATCCCCTACTTGATCAAAGGTAAATTAAGGTGTTTATTTTTCTTTGTAACTGACATTTGGGAGGGTGGGGAATCTCTTATTAAAAAAAAAATTGAAATATTTTAAGGAATGAGACTATTTAGAAAGACCAACAGGAAAATCAACACTATACTTGACCAGAACCAAGATGTCTTTCAACAGATTACTCTGAAATTTCTTTCAAAGGCAACTGCTCTAAGTTTACTATTTACGGGTCCTAATAAAGGACACAATTAATAGAAACTAACTTGGCACTTATGCTGTTTTTTCTATCATCAAAAATGCTACATAAGAAATTAAAACAAGCTAAGACATGAGACTTCTGGTAGGTTTGAGCCTCTTATCTCTCTACAGTTTGTACTAATTGGTCACCACATTACTTTTGCTAATTGTTTTATTCTACTAAAAACAGACATGCATAGACACATGTATCTGTATTTATTGTGAAATAGGTCCTGGAGAGGCAAGAGCAAAATGGAGCAAAAAAAAGAGCTAAATTTTTTTTGTTATTAAGTACATTTGTCTCTCGAGTGATTATTATGATATTATCCTCCAGAAAAAGCAGATCAGAAGCTGAGGTTACCAGTGCTACAGGAGTGATCATCCAAAGCACTGCCCAGGCACTGGCACTAGCCATTACCACTAGGGGAATTCAAATCAGCATTGGAATCTCAGATGTCAGAACAAGAAAGTTAACTCTACCATACTATTGTCTATAAACTAAGAGAAAAACTTTAAAGTTACTTAGAATTTTAAATAACTATTAAAAATACACTTCAGAACCTTTGCCTTTTGACATTAAGGAAACATCAAGAAAATGTATCCTAATGGAAAGATCATGTAGAAAGCAAATCCCTTTCAGTGTCACAAAATGGAATCATAGGTAAGACTACAGGAGTGTTAGAATGTGGACAAAACCAAGTGATTGAAACATATGGCACATGAGCCAAGAATACATGCCATGCCTCATCCTCTACTGTCTGCATTTGTAATATTACTGAACAGTAAATATACCTGGTTAAGTGTGTTATCAGTCTTTAGTTCTTTATGATTGGAATACTGGATATAAATGGGTTGGTTACGAAGATGAGGAGTCACAGCAGAGTAGTAATTAACCATAGTGATAGCTGCTTCTTCTGTGGCAAGTTCCAAAAATGCCTGTAATTAAAAGAGGTCATTTTCAGTATTTAAAAAGCAGATAATCTTCATATTAGCCATACATAAAAAAACAAGGGGTTTAATAACACATTTTTACAAATATCAGTCTTCAGAAAATGTCATTCTACACATACCAATTTTATTTGCTAAGCTACTTCATCTCCAAAAACTGACCTATGAAGATGCAAGAATAAATATTTATCTTCCAGCTTTTTGCTTTATGTAGCTGCCAACCATCCTGTTTCCCCCAAAAAATTGCTAAAAGATGGCATAAATTCATTTTAAAAAATAAAGGAAAAAAAGCTCTTTTTTTTTCTTTAATACTTACTGCTTTATGACTTACTTCAATAGCATTTTAACAATATATTTTGAAATCAGACAGTAAGCATATTAAAAAATGGAAAACAACAAATTACCTGGTTTTTCCCTTTCAGCATCAGGATGTTGGTTACTTTACCAAAAGGTAAACCTAAAGCAATAACTTCTGTTTCTGTCACTTCCCCAGGCAATTTCCTGATATGAAGAACACGAGAAGGAGCCCCATCCATTTTATCATCACCTTTGAATTTCTTGTTGTCATTACCATTGGCTGAAAGACATATTCAGACTCTATTTGAAAAGTTTACTGACATTATTAATGCTTCATTAAAAATGGTTTTAATTATAAACATGAAATTAATTTTAAGTGAGTCATCACCTCATTTGGTTTAAGTCAAATTCAAAGGTTCAGACCAAACTCTGCAGAGACTAATGCTAGTTTCATGAAAGGTACACCGTTCAAGACTTAGTCCTCTGACAAAGACCACAGCAAATCCTTTACACCTCAAAGCATCTCATATAATAACATGGAATAATAACATTAATTATGTCTAACAAGGGCTCACATAAGAACTCCAACATGCATTAAAGTAAAAAACAGTTTGTGGCTACCCAGAAGTTTTTTGAAAGAAATAAAATGGTGGTGAATCATTAATAGATCCTGACTTTTTTTAAGAACTGCTTGCACCAAGGAACTGGACACAAAAAGTAGAAAAGTAACAAAGCAAGACAGGAGGAGTCATTAATGCTGGGAAAGATCAGAGCAGGGAAAGGGGCTGACCCAGAGGACTGCCATCACAAAAGGCTGATGCAACCAACAATTTAAGGACAAAGTAGAAAAATGTCCATTACGAACTATGAGCTCACTCACAGAAAAGGAAAAACCAACTAATAAACACGATGTAGCCAACACAGATGGGGCTGGGGGAAGATCAGATAAATTTCCCTAATAGAATCAGGGAAGCATTAGCATCAATGTACGAAACACCAGAAAGACTATTTAGAATGTTCTCCAGAATTCTTGTGAAGATTTACAGTACAATTCCAATTTGAGTTCCTTTTGCTTGATACACAGCTAACCAGTTTGATGAAAGAAATCTTGCTTTTGAAAGAAGGCAAGGAAAAAATCATTTACTTTGGTGAAAAATATGTCAGTGGAGTTAACATCAGAGTCAAAAACTAAGTAAAAACACTGTCCTAAGATATTATATTAATGAATTAATCAGTGCTGGAGATCAGCATGCATTTATATATTAGCAGAATAAGTCATAAGACTTCCCTTTCTTCTACCAAAAAAGCAAGATCTTTAGACTTATCTACACATAAAATTTGAAATATCCTATTAGTTAAAACCAGTATGCCTTAGAGGCACGTCGTGCAGTAACTCCATACCGACACCTTGTACCACCAACACCAACCCTCCTCCAAAAAATTTTTCACAACTAAGCTTTTAAAAAGCTTTTATGTTCTTGCACTGAAGAACATAAAGTGTTTTCCACCATACTACAGCAAACAAAACAACAAAACCTGACAACATTCAAGACTGGGCAAAATTCAGCTAGCAGTATCTCCAACTGACAATGCTAGAATCCCTGAAATAGCAGGTATTTTATTTTGGTCTACTGCAAAGAAAGACAAATTTTGGTGGAACACAGAAGAGTAAAATTTGAAAAATACACACTGAACTAGGATCTGAAGTCTACAGAGGACTCCAACCTGTACCATGTTGGCAAACATTGTAAGATTGAGCTTCCAGTAGCCAGATTTCACCTGTTCAAAATGAGACATTATAACACTATCTCAAAGAGACAAAGTTTGTGAAAAAATACTTTTACTTTTCACTGAAAGCTCCTCACATAATAGTCTTTCCTAGTTCTCAATTTAAATCTCTACAAAAATAAAAAACAAAACAAACAGAAGAAACAAGGTGAAGTGTGATAGGCTGGACAATGCATTACAAACAAAATGCTAAAAATAAACTTGCAAAGGATAAAAGAATTACAGTGATACTGAAACTACAGGTCCAATGCCCTTCACACTCCAGTCTTCTGAAAAATATCAAGTCATTACAAGTTTCAAAAAATATGAAACATTACCAATCAGAAATGAGAATGTGAAAATGTTTTCACACTAAAGGATTTCCTGAAATTAAGAAACCTCTCATTTTTTACATCAACAGAAAAATATTCACAATGACTGCTCACATCAGTACCAACAGAGCTGTTTTGTCTTTTGTGTGGTTTTCAACAGACAATTTTGGCATATTAACCTTTCCACAGCACAGTGTCCATGAATTTACTTTTTGTTACACTAAAGCTCTTATTTAAATTAGGCTTTAGGTAATCCCAAGATTTCTAGTAAAAGAATCACAGGCCAGTATATAATCACTCCCATATACGTATATTAAATGTCCCTTTAATAATTATTTAACAAAATAATTTAGTAATTATCGTATTACCCAATTGATTTTGCATCTGTTAGCATTGCCACCTAATACTGGCATTTTACAGTTTTTCAACTTTTGCTGCAGTAAGTTTAAAGAACAAGCTTAAACAAAGTATTTTGCTGTACTAAATATATGTATCTTTTCCTATGCAGCAATTAAGAGCTTTAACTTAATTCAGGTATACACACAATTTTATTTTTTACACTGTCTTAAACCTCAACTATGCAATACTTTAAACTTTTTTTACTTACTGTAAAAAAAAGCTATGTAGACAAGTGCCTGTGGAAAAGCGTTTATGTAAAAAAAGCAGATGACTATATTACAATAATATATACAAAAATACAAAATTAAGCACGAAAGAACATAGGGCAATCAGAAAACAGGGTGAGAGGGACAGGAATGAGGGACTGGCAAGAAGCATTCTCAATACTGTGGAATTGCCCAAAAAAAGTTTTTAGCAGTAGGGCAAATAACAGCAACAAAAGCTGTTTAGTACTTACAGGCAAAAGCATCTCCATACAATGAAACCCGAACTGGTATTATCCATTAAAAAATGAAGCCCATCTTCTTAAAGTAAAATTTATGCCAAAAGATTTAACAATGGATTTTGGAAGACAGAAGAAATGAACACATCAGCTGCTGAATGCAAAGAGAATATATACCTTTTCTACTTTTGGCTATCCATTCAGTATCACCTAACAGAAACTTCCTGTTCCAGTAAGAAAGTGTGTATCATACACTACATATGCGAGCACACACACAAGTCAACTTTTCATGATATTTGTGGAACAAATGAAATTTAGCTTTTAGGAGAGTTATTGAGAGATTCTGGCACTGTATGAAACCTCTCTAACTATAGTCTCTTATTTGTCATTATAAATGGTACTTCTCAGCTGAAGACGCACCATTAAATTGCACTTGGGAATAGAAAATCACATTTACAACACAGGAACACAACTTGTTCAGAGCCACTGAAAGGTGAATTTAACTACTGTTAAAACAACAATCTCGTTCTCTAACAAACTCTATTAGCAGAATCAATGTTCATAAAGCTTAAAAGCAAAGTCAAGGGGACCAAGGCACTAGAGGAATAACGTGGTCTTTTGGCAGAAAGAGTCTATGCCTAAGCAGAGGCAACCTGAAAAATCCTTCCCTATACAGGACTTAAAAATAAAATTTTGTGGGTTTTTTTCCCTGAAAACCAGGGGAGGGGGGAGGGAGGCCAAGGGATATTGGAGGAGACCTCACAAGCTGACTAATAACTACTGCTCAAACTGCTGTTAAACTGGAGACTTACTGGCAAGAAGCTATTTCATGAAGTAGTTTGGATTTCACTGGACTTGAGAATCCTGATGCAATTCAAACGTCTTGCAGCTAACACTTTAACAAATATAAATATGCACAGAAAACAGCATGCTGTAATATTTATACTGGGAGAAAAAGTTTTAAAAAGCACTGGGAGAATGGCTAAAAGTGTTAGTTCATTTACAAATCAAGTTATAGCAGCAAATACGTAGTTTAAAAAAATATATAAACCCCAAAAATTAGAAACCTAGCCCTGAATCAACATTTAGGCTGCAGAAGACCTTTAAGATCAAGTCCAACCATTAACCCTGCACTGCCAAGTTCCACTGAACACAGGCATGGTAATATTCAATTCAGACTATCAGAAAACCCCACGTTCTGTAACAACCATAGCACTGACCTAAGTCCTCTGCATCACTCCACCAAGGAGATGAAAAATTCAAGTCTCCATGTGACATCAAGCAACAATTTCTAAACAAGATCTCATCTTTACTAATGCTTTACTAATGTTCAAAGCATTATTCTCACATCCAAATAGAATACTACAATTTAAATATAATTGATACATAAGCCACATCTCTGTTGCAGAGAGTTCCTTCAATTCAGCATAAATCAACTTGTGGAAATTGAATGCTTACAGGTTGACAAAGCCTTTAAATGGCCACAATGTGAGCAACTCGGGTCCTGGCATTTTCAGTTAGAAACTCCTATTTTATTAAACAAAGACATAGGAACCTATATAAAAAAAGCAACAAAATGAACTGCCGAATACACAAGGCATATTTTAATTCCAAGTAATTCAACCATTCAAGCTACGAATATTCAATGCAACAGTTTCCGCAGAAAACCTGTTCTTCAAGTTCACCATAACTCCTAGCAAAGAATGAATAGCTTACTTCCCAATAACTGTTTTTGAAAACATATTCTAATCAAATCTCATCCTAGAGGAGCTTTTCTCTGCACTTTTTTTTTTTTTTGGAGAAATATATAAATCTGACCTAAGAGTTCTGAGACCTTTATATAAGATGCATAATTTTTCTGTACAATAAACTCCTTTTCATAAGCACACAATTTCCTAATACAGAAATGTAACTATGTGGCAAAAATTTTGCTTTCACCCATGAGTTCCTGAAAAGAAGGGGGAAAAAAAGGCAAAAAATGACCACAAGATACTGGCTGTAAATCCCTGTGTATCTGCAGTAGTGAAATACCATATGAATAAACATCCTTTCTGCAGAAATCACTCTTTATCAGAACTGCCAGTACATACCAACAACCAAGTTAAAGAAAAAAAAAAGGAACTTTCAGTTTGTACATACTAAAGACAAGAAGCTTAATAGCAGTAGTATTCAGTTCTGTTCTACATAAAAAGCACTTCCTCTTTTACCTTGGCTAAATATATGTCATTTAATGTTATAAGCCATGTGTCCAGAGAGGAAATAAGTGACTAAGAGAAAGACAATGCAACTAAAGATTAGATCCAGTTTACAGTTGTGGATTATGACCAGCAGAAACACTAAAATGTTGCACTGGCCACTGAACACAATCATCTGCCTCAACCAACCAGCAACAAACTGCAGACAATCACGAACTGTGTAACAGAGACCACTCTGGTTTCATTTCTGGAAAAGTCTTTTCTTAAAGGAAGTTTTCCTGTATGTTCCCTACCCTGATGTAAGTGATGGAATGTAGGAAGAGAGCTGTTGTCTGATCCAGTGACCTCTCCCAGGCTCCCAAAGGCAAATAAACAAGACCTTTGCTTTAGTATGTAAATCTTCAAAAGCTCAAAGATAAAATCTGGAATTCAAAATGTTTGAAAGAACAAGAAAAGGAGATACTACGCTCAAAAATACAATAAAAACACACAGAATATGGAGTTGTCTGAAGTCCACATTTGTTAACCTTGAAGGTTACATTACATGGTCAGTGTTAATTACACTTTTGTTAATAGGGTTTTTTTGCTGTTTATCACAGATATGGGCCACATGCATATGAAATTCTTGACCAACCAATATTAAAACTATCTTACACTACCAAGACTATTGCTTAAGAGGAATTTGAGCTAAAATAAGTAAACATAGTGAAGCAGAAAACTTAACTACAGGTTTTAATAGACTGCACCTGTTTCAAAATGCACTGAGCACTGAGTTTTCTAAGCAACTATGATAACACTTTTACAGTATGGTATAGTGGCTGTTAAATGTTGCAGTCTAAAACTAATGCACTTCAGTTTACTCCTTAAAAATATGTAAAAATACCACATGCTAGAGTGAAACCCAACTGAAGTAGAACAACGAGTTACCACGGCGTAGCAATGCAGACAGAAATTACCTAAATTAATAATAATAGCCACATTTTATTTCTCCCATCCTGAGATATTTTTATTTTTACAAGTTTCTAAATCTGCATATCTGCAGAAATATGTAAAGTATACAATATTA
The DNA here is from genome assembly GCA_008694505.1 of Cyanoderma ruficeps. Lineage (NCBI taxonomy): Eukaryota > Metazoa > Chordata > Aves > Passeriformes > Timaliidae > Cyanoderma > Cyanoderma ruficeps. The sequence goes on from VZDJ01001247.1 coordinate 8,459,344, forward strand.
TTAAATTATTATAGTTTTCAATCGCATGTAATGTACTTCTTAAAATCTTTCCAATTATTATTAATTGTAATCAATTTGCAAACTTCAGAAGTAAATTACCTATGCTTAGGCATCATTAATTTTAACTAATAACCAATTTTACTTAATGCACTAGCAAAAATGGGACATCTATGGCACATCTATGTTTATTGCCCAAGTTAAATACAGCACTTGAAATACTGAGCTTGTATGCCTCAGTGCTAAATATTCTGTTAATACAATGAATTACATACCGAAGTCACTCCTAACATTCCCTACTAAATAAGTAAAAACAAGATCAACAGTATTATTCAAAGCTCCAGGAGTTCAGTGAGCTCAGCTGCAAAATTATTTTGGAATGTTTCTACTGATCTACCTGAAACACACAAATGTGAACAATGAAATCAATGGCAGCTGTGCCAATTCTTTGTGACTTTGACAAACCAATTTTCATAAAACTTCCATCCACATCTTTCACTTTTTATCTACATCCCTTAAAATTTTTACTTTTTTGTGTGTGGATTTTGGCAATGGAGTTCATGGCATGAGCATTTTCACACAGGTAACGCATCCTACAACTTCCATTAAGCAATCCTCCATCTTGAACAGCAGAAGCCTCACATGAAGTTCAGCGTAAAAGTAACCCGTTTACAGAGGAACCACTTATTCCAGTTTTTAAAGATAAGGGAGTTTTTTTCTTGCATTTAGAATCAGCAGAATAAACAACTGTAGCTATGTATTTACTGAACTGAAAGGTAGAAAAAATTATTCAAGTACAATCATCTGCAATCTGCCTTACTAATGTTTTCAGAAACATTAGCAATGTCAGAATCAGTAATATTTAAAGATCCTGGTTTCAGCTCTGGTTTCTAAGAATCCTGTCACCAAATCATATTTTAGGTTACCTAAAGAACCTTTCTAGTCATTGTGCACCAACCCAGAAAAATCAACTTACAGATCTTTATGAGAAGATTATGCTCTCCAAAGAAATTAGAATCAAGCAAGATTATGGCAGAAAATAAGAATAGACTTTGACAATATTTTCAAAAAAGCCGAAGGAAAACTAGCAGTAGTTTAAGCAGTAGTAAAAGGCCCGTGGTTCTGACAACACAACTTTAATATACTCGCATGTTAATATACCCGCGGTGTTAAAAACATCAGAAACTTACACATGTAACATAAAAAAACTTCTTAAAAAAGCTTAGATATTTGCTATCTTGTACTTTACAAGCTGTTCTCCCCTGCTACAAACTCTAATCCAGTGGACGGGAGCCTTCCCTTAATGTTTACAGAATAATGATCTGCCATACTGTCCAACCTAGTTCAGGAACAAAAATAAATCTTGTATATTTAAATATAAATGCTTAACTGAAATGAAATACCTCAACAATGACAGTAGTCAATTTTTTCCAAAACAGGGTTCAGAATTAAGAGGTAAAGGTCATCTTAATCCAAATACAGATTTTCTGTAAAGACGGAAGATACAGAAAGTGCCTAAAACAATAACTTCACCTGTAGTGAATGTTAATGTAACAGACTGTCGCCTACACAGTCTGGAGGATGGATACAGATGACAAAACTGTTTAGAAAATGCCCAAGGATCAGGCCTTGTATTTTGAGCCATGTCCAACACACTAGCCTTTTTTAGAGAATTATTAGTGGTTCAAACCATCAGTAAGAATGCAAATCAAACATTTGTTCACCAATTTCACAAGTTTCTTTCACAAAAAAATAGGAAAGGATTTATCTGCAAGACTCCCCTATAGGGCAGAGAAACCATTCCTCTTTCATGCCTTTCACTAGCAGAGAAGATTAGAGAAAGAGTATTCATAAAAGCATTAAACTACTACAGTATCCTCACTGAATGGCAGCTGAATTAAAAAAACCCACACTAAAGAAACTGTGCCCATGATAAAAAGGTAGGATGTTAATTTTTAAAAAATCATCTTTGGTGTCACCCATAATGACACAGCCCTCAGTTTCACCAAAACCCCTCCCTTCCAAGAAAAGGTACTTTTTTTGACAACTTAGCCATTTTGGTTTAGGTTAATATTTCTACAGCAGAGAACAATGAGGCTGTGATTGACAAGATTTTGTTCAAAGTTTAGGCCTGCTAAGGCACTGCTACTGACAACTGGTTTTTTGATTGTGTACACTTTCATCAATAAAAGGCTCTGAGGATTACAAAGACAAACCACCCCTTTCTTCTGTTCTCCTAGCTATATACTTAGAAAAATATCACAGGATTAGATATTGGAAATATCACAGTCAAAACCAGAACAGGTTTCTATTCTCCAGAATACATTCTTCAGAAAGCAATGGCCAAATTTCATAATATCATGACACTTACCAACTCTAAGAATGAAAGGGCAAGAACAGGTAATGGCTTTACATGGACAGATATCTACAACATGCCTCATTTACAAGGGACTTAATAAATGATCACAGGTTCCCTGAAGCCCTAGAAAATTTGGGAAAGATTGATCGCTACTATACCTTGGCTACAGAAAAAAAAAAGAGTTTAATTTACTAAAGTTTTAAAATCTTCTGAAGAGAAAAGCTAATAGCAGAAGTGAAGCAAAAGAAGGACATCAATTTATACAGAAAGAATACTTGAACTCTTTTGGCTTCAGGATAGGGTTACAGAAAAATTAACACACAAGTTTCCATTTCACATGTAACTACTTCTAAGTTTACAATCTGAACTTTTAAACTGTGCAAGTTTGGAAAAAGTACTTCCAGGTCCACAGTAAAGAAAATAGCTATGGGAGGATACATTCAGAAGCTGAACAGTGGATTTATCCTACTCTACAGGGGTTTTTTGGGCTACTTAAAAAGGCATGGAAAATGAAATTTGAATACAATACCAAGAAAATGTTTAAAAAAATACCCAAACAAACTAGCCCTCTTTTCATTGACTATAGAGAATTACTTGAATTAAAGCACTTCATTCATATTGTGGGGTTTTGTTTGTTTGGGATTATTTTTCCACCAACCTTCTTTACATATTAACAGAATTTATGTGAAACTTTTAATAACAGGCATCTGATACTACACGAGCCAGACCACTACTCTGACCAGTGCTGCTAATGAGATTGTTTCTTTAGTAGTCATTTATGGTTATGGATACCAAAAAAACCCAAATAGAAAACTCCCACCCACACCAAAAAACCTCCCACATACAACAAAGCAACTCCCAAGAGTAAAACCCAAACCCTTAATCAGCTTAAAGAGGGTGGAAATAAAAACAAAATGAGAAGCAACATCTCTGTTAAATACATCAAACTTCCATGCCATACATCAACCTAATGAGATAAAAACGCTTTTCCATTTCCAGGATTCTTCAGGAAGAATTTCTATGTAAGGGCTACTTAGACAAGCTTTTGTATTTCTTCTTCTGAAACCTCAAAATTATAATTTTTATTTAAATTTTTTCCCTTTAGCTCTTTCTTCTTTTGATAAATTAACTTGCATTTAATATCCTGGAACTAAAGTTTTACCCATATATCTTCCAAAAATATATGGAAAATTTGGTAACATTTAGGACTTGGTCCTGTCTTAATGTTCACTGCCCACACCCAAACCCTCATGCACACAATTCCTTTCCATAGTAGTTTCTTGTTTAAGTAAAGCAAACTGCTGAAGCACTAATCAATACCCAGGACTGAAGAGGACACCAAGAAAATGAAAACAAGAGGGACCTCTTTCAGAACCAGAAAGAAGTAAAAAAAACCAGGCAAGAGAAAGAAATGTTTTGGGGTTCCAGAATGGCTATGAATGCAATACACTGCACTTCTGACTTATTTCAAAGTATGACCACCTCTTCACCCTTGGTTACAGAACTGCCAGTGAAAGGGGTTTTCTTCTGCTGCCACACTCCTCCACGCAACACTGCACTGTGTCTGCAACTGTGCAATCAATCACGACTGATCAGTCAGTTGCTCCAAGATAAACTACTTTATTTTGTTAGAATAGTTTAATGCTGCATTAGCTTACTCTGCAAGTGAATGAGCACTCCGACAGAAGAGAGCGTAGCAGAAATGTGGATTTGGAAGTTTTTCTGCTCATGCTAAAGATGTAGGACGAGAAAGCACAGAGCTACCCATTCTGGCAAGAGCCATCACCACAGCACCCTCGTTGTAATATAAAATTGCACCCTGAATCCCAATCTCTTACTCATAAATTAAAATGGAAAGAGTCTAATATCAGTGATTATACTGCTGACCCCATGAACACAGAAAATCAGGCACAGTAGAACAGTGAACCAGGCAACTGACTGGAAAGTGCAGTAACCCTCTGATGCCATGAATCAACTCCTCCACATCTCTAAGGCAGAAGAAGGAAAAAAAGAGAAAAAACCCATAAAAATATTAATGGTATGGTAGAAAAGAAAAAGGAGAAAAAGCAAGGCCTCTGAAATGAGCCTTACAAGAGAACTCAATGCACATTCAAAATACAGAAGCATCAACTGCAATAGAAGACATTTTGGTGTGTGCCAATTAAAGAGAAAACCTTTCTATCAAGCACGACCAGAAAACTGATTCAAGAACAGCCACAGTCACTTTGCACTGATATTCTGAGATTGTACCACTGCAATCTCAAACTGAAGGAGCAAAGGGAAGCTTCCTGCTTTAGCAGTGAACCAGAACTCTCTCTTCCTGAATCCACACTGTATTATGGAACTGGCACAGTGGTCTTCCCTGTAATCCCAGACTTGGAGATGTCCACGTGTAAAGAAGCTGATGTCACACAGGAGTCAGGCTGTTTACCTTTGCCTGGAGGTTGAGATTCCTTACTTTAAAGGTAGCTGTACAAGACAACTGTAATTTTTCATCCCATCACCCACCCACAATTTAGTGTGCAGACATCTGGAAATTGCCTGTTTTGTGGAATTATTCTCTTCAAACACCCAAGGTTTGTAGGAAATACAAAGTCACTACATTCTAATACAAGCCAATAGTTTATCCCTCTATAGCACAACGGATTCTTCTTTCGGTTTTCTCCCCTTGTAAACAGGAAATGAGTCCAAGTATAAATTATAGATTTCTCCTTTGAAAGGGCATCACTTACCAGTAACTACCATGCTGCTCATGTTAGAGTTCGGGCTACTGAGTACACTGCCTGAAAGAAGTTCGTCAGATCCTCTCTAAAAAGAAAGAGACAGTAAGAGATTTTTTTTTCCTCTATTTTGTGATTTTTAAAGATGATACTTCCTCTTTTCAGATAAGTGCAACAATTTGAAATCTAAGTAAAGCGGAATATTTACATGGCATTCTGAAATGAGAGCAGCTTAAGCACAGTTGTTTAACCCACCACTGAAATGAAGCCATCTCTGGACACAATGAGAACTGCTGAACAATAATTTTGTCCAGCATTTCAAATTAAAATATAATTAAATATATTTATTCTATTTCAATAACATTTAAATTAAGTTTTAATATTTTTATACACATATATATTAAACTACTATATCTAGCTGAAACTACAAGGGAAATCTATGCAAATAGAAATATGGAGTTTAGCTCAATTTTAACACCCCTATTTAAAAAAAAAATTTAATGTTCACAGGAAATGAAATCAATTTTGCATTTGGGGACATCCATCTGTTCTGGAAAACACAATTTAGGGCAGGGAATTACATCTTCATCGTAGTTCTTAAAACATGACCAATATCAATTAGAGAATGACTTAGAAGTGGACTGCAAAAAATCAGAGGAGGGTTTATATTGAAACCATACAAGATAACCCTTTCCACAAATTAACTGTAAGATGAGCATTTGACGCAGTTGAAGAGGCATTTCTTTACACACCTTGGTGTTTCTTTTTTGCTTTCATGCTCCAACCCTCTTCACCCTCAAGACTTCATGTCTCAAAAAGCCTACAAAATCTTTATTGCTCTTTCTATAAACAAAATATTTAAACCACCCTTTAAATATTATCTTTAACTTCTTGGAGGTTCTTTCCCACTTCAAAAGTATTTCTGCAGCACCCTTAAGACTAATCCAGGTCACTCCTATAATGGTAATGAGGGAAAAAACAGTTTCTACTCATCCTTCTTAAAATAAATGGGTTTAATTCTGCTGTGGACACTACAAGAGAATCAAGAATAGTTAATGAATATATTTTACAAGGCACTTTAGTACTTTGTAATAAATTAATCTGAGACTATTACCTTCATAGACAGCACAGCTGAAAGACTTATAAAAATCAAATTCTTTTACCTTCCTCTCATACTGCACTATATCTGTGTCCACACAGAGAATAGCATACTAAAGTTCATATATGTTTATAAGAAGTTTCTATATGGCACACATAGAGCCATTAAAGTTTACTTGGTTTTCAACATCAGCTCTGAAGAATCTCTATACAGTTCACTGAATGCTCTAAGCTTGTAAGGGTACATGGCAAGCAACAAAGCTGTGCCTATCAAACCAGCAAGAGTTGCCTTAAGATTGCATCATACCTAATACCAAGACCAGGTAGAACTATGAGAAGGACCATGTCTTATCCTTTTCAATGTAAGGATGCATTTCTAATCAGATATAATTAAGAAAAATTTAGCTAGACAGAACTGAGAAACAACACAGGTAAGTACAGAAACTCTCTGTTATTCTAACTACATTGCTTTCTACTACTGATGTAATACACAGGTACTCAATGTAAGTTGAAACAAACATTCTTTCTTTTTCATGGTCTATTTTCTCTATCATAATATTGACAAGGGTAGAATGCTGTAAAGTTGAAGATAACTAGCAGCATTAGGTTACTCAGTGGTAAGTGAAGTTTTTTCTGCTTGCAGTATCCATCTAGACAGTCCCCGTCTGCAGCCTGGCCAGCTCAGCTGAACAGACGGAAGTGGCAGCAGACACTGAATCCGTTCATAGTTCAGCTGATTAACATCATTCAGCAGCATTTTTTGCTCCTGACAGGCATTAATTTGCAATGGTACACTAATTACTACATAAACAGCTGAAGCAACCCCAGTACCAAATGAATGCTCTTCCCAAAACCTGTAGGAACTTTACATTTCTGAAATATCTCAAATTTGACTTGCCTTCAGCTTCAGAAAGTTACTTACAACAGCAACTGCTGAATGAAAGAGTGCAAGAATGATTATATAAACTTCTGGCTTCTAGTAAATCAGGCTTTCAAAAAAGCTGTTAATTTCTTAATCCACAGCAGAAAAATCCAAAAGGAGCACAAATTACTCAACAGAGTGGATATTCAGTTCCTGGATCTGCGTTTCATGAACAGTCCTCTCCTCATCTACAAATGTATCGTTTTACATTTCATGAATACCTTCATAGTCAGACACAAGATTCTGTCATTACACTTGAAAGTTTTAACATTTTTGCTTCAGAAGAACAATTAAATGAGAATTTCTTGCACTGGCCTGTATCATAAAGTCTATACTTGACTTATCTGCATAAATTAGTGTTCAAAAGTCTGATTCACAGATGTACAGATTCATACACGGAATGTTCTTCCCATTCCCCCATGAAATCCCAAATGTATAGCAAACCTCTACTCACTCCCGTACATATTTCCCAAACTTTTGGTCAAAGACAAAGCTCTCTCTCACCGTGTGAGTAATGATCTTATTAGATGTACATGGTTGTTTTTCCTAAGGGGTTCTTATGGAGCCCAGACCCTTCTGTACTTCAATTCCATGTGTAACTTTATAACCAGCTTTGCCACAAAACACATGACAGACTTGGACACAGAGTAGTTAAATTACAGAATCAAAAGCAGTACCTGCCTGGGTATTATGATTTACTTCAAAAGGATTATCTGAAGATCTTGGCTGTCTAGTAAAGCAATTTCATATAAGCATCTCAAGTAAGCCAATGTGTGCTCTTAGATTGGCACTACTGTGTAACATAATCCCTCCCGAATTACAAAGACATAAAAACTTATTTTACTTACATTTATTCAGCAGAGATAAAGCTTTACTTGACTTGTGGTTTGGGGTGCTTGGTTTTGGTTTTATGTGCATCTTTTTTTAGAGGGTGCTAAGCCAAAAAGACTGACACCACACTCCATGAGCAAAGCTTTTCATCACTCTGCTATGTCACACATGAATACCAGGATCATAACCAATTTTCCAAGCAGCTTGAATATTTAATTAGTCTCAAGCACAGAAGTTTTTCTAGTCAAATGGTACAAACCTTTAAACTAAATTAGGTAATTATATTGAATGTTTCAGAGCTAAGGAAACCAAACTCAGATCTTTGAAAAGCAGAGAGAAATCAGACTCAAGGAAGGAAGATCCAAAAGCAACATTCACTTAACTCTTTTCCCTGTCTATGTAAACTCTGCTCTAAACAATCAAAGCAAGTTTGAGACTGTATAACAATATTGAAGATCACAAATACAAAGATGGCAAAAATGTTCACATCTAAGTTAAAATAAAAAACAAATAAAAACCCACCACAATTATTATAATTCACCATAAACTGCAGAGGAAAGTTACTGTAATAGCAACAAGGTAGAGTCTAATTGAATATCCATTTTAGCATGAGGCAAAGAGATTATTAAGAACAAAATAAGTACAAACTGCTATTATACTATTAATAGGTCATCTTCTGACATCTAGTCTTCAACAGCACAAGTTCTCAATGCTATATTTCTACTACCAATGTCAAGGAGATTAATCTACATTAATCTTCCACAAAAACTAACAACTGCTCAGATCAGAGCTATCTAGACCATTTCTTTATGAAATCAGCATCTACCAAAATAGGACTATAGAGAACAAACAAGGGAATTGCCAAGCTAACATAGTGCAGCGAGTGAACCCTGAATTTGTCACAGAGTCAATACTGCCCTTCCACTGAAGCCCACGTTATCACCCCCATGACCCCATGACAGCATTTCCATGCACGGTGGGAAAACAGTATGTTTAATGCATGGCTTCAATCAATGGATATATGTAAAACTGACATGTAGGACCACTTTCAAAAAAGACAAAAAATATATCAAGTCAGACTTTTAGTGCATATTTAAGTGAAAATTTGAAATTATATATACAAAAATTATTTTACATACTGGAAAAGACACCTTTTTGATATTTTAGCTTATTTCCTTAAGTCAATGCTTATTTCATATACAACATGTATATACTTGTCACTTCTACAACTTACAAAATCAATTAAACAAAGAGAAAGAAGAAGCCCCTAGCTCAGCAAATGAATGTCCTAGGTCCTTGCTTTAATTTACAGCTAACTCATCGTACAAGCTGGACTTACATAGCAGAACTTCAGATTTTCCCCCCCATAAAAGCTACTATAAAGCTTCATGGTATCACAGGTTATATTATATAGCTATGTAATTTTAGGAAGTCATTACAGTCATACTATGCTTCCAGACTAATCAAAAATACACTACTTAGAAGTCTTTGCCAACTATTTTCCTCACATTCCAGATCAGGCTTCAAATACTTCACACATTTCCCCAGATTTTATTACATCCAAGGGTTTAGTCTTTTATGCATTAAAATACTTTTTGACAACTGTTTACATCAGAAACATATCGGTTTTCTTCCCAATAATTCAGGGCTGTGGAGGCTCTGATCAGAAGTCGTGCCTAAACCTAACCTAACAGTGTATTACAGAGAGCTTATTAGAAGTACGTGCAGAAGTACTACAATATTCCTAGAAACAGTAAACTTCTGTTAAAAAGTCAACAGGATCATCTAAAAAAATTTCTCAAACTCCCCCTACAAAATACAAAGACGACACTCAAAGATACTGAAAAAAACCCACTTTTTAAAAATAATCTCATTTGTAGTATTTATATTTGCTGATATTACAAACCTCTCTCAAAAACAGGATGCTTCTGCCCTTCCCATTTCCCTCTCTCCTCCCTTCCCCCAAAGGAAAGATAAGTAAGAGAACTTCAGCAGCACTGCACATTTACCACAGTCATTCTCAGCCTACAGGCATGAATTTCCCAAGGGGTATGACAAGCCAGGAGACAGATCTCGTGATTTAAGGAAATCCAACAGCATTGAAAAACACTTTATTTCTAACAACATCTGGGAACAATTTAAAGAAAAGAACCAGAAACCTGATGGTATGGGAGAGGAATAAGCCCATGACAGTTTCAACCCAGACATTAAAACCTTCTCTTCTAACAATTACGCATTGTAAACACACTGCTTCAATACCTGAAGCAACTTTCGGGATTGGCTGTTTGAAACAACACAACACACTTCAAACCCTCAAACACAACATTTATAAACTTTGTTCAGTCTACATGTGATAGATTAGAATTCAAAGGCTGCTTAATTTTTAACATGATAAAAGTTTATATGAAACACTGCATAAATATACCCTCACATAATCTTTTGCGAAGAAAAACACACTCGATCTGCCTTCCTTATGCTCCGATTACACACACAACTGTCAGAGCACAATGCAAACTACCCTAAGGAATTTGTTACACCTCTCCTACATACAGGATCACAGAAGGTCCATTCAGCACAGCACAAACCAAGCCTATACATTCAAAAGAAACTCCATGCAGGTTTGTAAGTATTTCACAAAGCCCAGAGTTCAACTATAAGCTTGCTATACTTCACTAGAACCTTCCATGCATGGAGCACACCTACTTGAATCATTTTAAAGAATACACCACGTAATGACACTGGCATCAAATCAGTTATGGTCATGAACTCCATGAGTGCTTAATAACTCACTTATCACTTGCTTTTCATTCAGCATTAACTGTACACAATAGAACTGCCTTTACATACTTACTCTCTGTATTTTCTTTTTTACCCTACTTCAATTATTTTCATACTCTCCTCAGCCAAGCATATATTGTTTACACAGCTTAACAACTATGCCATTTTAACACACTGAATTTTTCAATAAGGAAGGAGCTAGGAGAAAATTAATAAAGCATTAATAAAACCACGAATTTTCTAGAAATTGAGAGAGAGCAATCAAGGGAATTTGAAAAGTCTAAGGTCGACAAAACTCAATTTCCTTGAAAAATGTCCAGGTTTCCAAAACACAACATTGAAAAGAAAAAAATTTCTCAAAAGCACCAAAAGATCAAAATGGACTATTAAGCCGAAGAGTAAAGAATTAAATCTCAACTTACACCATGTCACACAGCCTCATTTGAAAACTTCCAAATTCAATTGTAATGAAAGACTGCAGGCAAGAATCTCTTCTAATGTAAGTCAATGCTTCAAACATCCAAGAGAAGCACACCAACAAAATGATTTACTCCAGCATTTCAGACTTTCGATTCCACTTTTGCCAGGAAAGAAAATACTACTCTCAAACATTACTGGTAGTAAATTAGAATAGATGAGAACAACTCACTACAGCTCCCACCTGCATGCAGCCTTTACCTTCAGGACAGACAACTATGACACCTGGACGTACAGATCTGGTCCTTCAACAGCAGTTTCTACATCTCAAAATGTGATCCACATGGAGGGTATTTTCTACTCAATTACCTCCTATTTTCCACTAGTAAATTAAAAGTGCTAATGCTATTTTGTCTATAACTCAATACTCATACTACACATTCATAGAAAAATTGATTTCATGAAAAGCTAAACATAGCTACATGTACTTGCAGCTGTAAAAAATACCCAAACCCCCTAAATCTAACATCACTGTCCCATCAACAGCTTGTGAAACCGCAATCTCATTTCAATCAACTACCACCAAAATCAAGAATCCTACCTTCTCCTTGACCCCAGTAACTTGTTCCTACTCTGTCCTAATTCTATATTGTTACAAACACTTATGCAACCACATGCTTTGGTACAAATCTGAGTAAAAAGATTGTCTGTTGTGTCAGCTTAGCTTTATGCTGGTTAAATTCCCACTAAAGGTTTGTGAATTGCCTACCTAAACATCTGTTGCACAAGTATTACAGCAACAGAGAAATGGAATGCAGCTTGACTCGGTTGTGAAAACATGGCCTGAAGCTCTAGGAAATGGGAAGGGTACTTCCATACTGCTCTTAGTACACGTGTCAGAGATGGTGCAGGTGATTGCATTTCTCTTTGTACAACCCCTCAATTAAGAAAAAAACCTAAGTGTTCTGCTACAAATAAAAACTATGTGATTTCAAATTAGTGAAAGATATCAAAACTTATCAATCAGGTATACTAAAGCTTCCTTACATTGCTGCATGCTTATTACAGAGAACAAACTAAGTTTCAACATGCTTCCTTCCCGTTTTCAGCTTTCCTTACTTTTTCACACGTTACAGTGGCAGAATGAGCATTACAAAAAACCCAAAAGTACAAAGAAAAAAGAACTGGAGTCAGCTGTACTGAGAATAAATACAAAAGCCATTTCAAACAGGGTCAATTTACTGAAGTTACTGTTATCAGATATCTTTACTATTAACAGGTCCTTTCATTGTAAGAAGTTTTTTTTTGTCACTATGGACATGTTCCCCATACCGCTGCTGGAAAGACAAACCCAGAAGCCAGTTCTAAACTTCTGAATATGGTCAGACTTAGCCTTACTTCACTGCTGTGATGTTCCACACGTCTTTTTTGCTGTTTACTGTTGCTACCACAACTAAGTATTATTGAATACAAAGGTTGTCTACAGACATTATCACAGTTAATGAAAGATTAAAACACCTCTAATTCACAAACAACCGATTTTTCTCCTATCACTGTGTCTTTGTCAAATTTACTAGCAATTATATTAAACATGCAAGGTTAGCCCAGAGCTCTAATTCCAACATTTTAAATACAAAAGGCTACCACATGGCATTTGTCTGAATGAATAAATATTTTTTTATACTACCACTCCTTTTTAAGCAGCCAAAATTACAACAGTGAAGGCAAAAAAAGTGAGAGTAAAAAACTGAAAGGAACAGGCTTGTGAAATAAGTTTAGACTAGATTTTACAAGTGGAAAAACTTATTTTCTGACAACTTGCTGGAATATGACTTTCAATCCTATTTCCATTATACAGTGTACAGTGGGAAAAAAAAAGTCACACCACTTCTACAGTATCTACTTGTTTCCACCATGAAAAAATTCAGTTATTACTAGCAAAAAAGGTTGAGAGTTGGTCAAAAAACGAAAGTGGACAACGTTTCAAGGGTACTTTCAGACTCTCTCCCCTTTCTCCATCAGTTCCTGCTTGTCAGTTTTTAGTTACTGTCGTTCCCCCACACTACTATATTCCTCCCTGTGAAGTTTCAGTGACCAGGAAGAAAGGGAGTTTGGAAAACTCACAAAGTACTAGGACAGTTTCTTAGGACCTTCTACCCATCCCAAACATAACCAACTATATACAAACCACCAATTCCCTCTTCTCTTAAGTGCACTGCCAAGGCCCAAGCCCTGACTTTGGGGGGAAGAAGGCCATCCCCACATCTTTAAACATTACAGAACTGTGTTTACAGGAATGAGTTTTCCCTTCTAGCTGTAACCGGGGCTGTCCATGCTTGGCAGCTGAAGCTCGGTTTTTGGCCAGTATCCAAAATAACTGTCAAGAAGGTCAAAAATTTCCCCAATGCTGTGTACCAAATAATGCATCCAGGAAGAAATGACTGGTTCCTTTCTCCTGTCAGATAGAAGAACACCTCAGCCCTTGTGAAACACGCAATACACATACACAAAATGAGTCACTCAATTGTTCAAGCCTCATTTACTGCACAGCTACCCATCCCATCCCATCCCAGGAGAAAAATCATCCATTAGACTGAAGTGGCACATGCTGAAATACAGCAGGAGAGACCACGCTCAATATGCACCCAAAGTTCACCTCAGTTATTCCCTACACCTGTGTGACATATATTCCTTATACCATGTTTTATATCCCTCCAAAGATTATTTTAATTACTACAGAGGAAAGATACATCATATACTTCATACATCCAATGGCTGAAAAAGGCTCTATCACACTAAGTGCCAAATCAGTTATCAAGATTAAAATGTTGTAACGTAAAGAGAACACAAGAGAGCAATTCAAAGAACAGTTATTAGATGCTGATGCTCAAAACTATATAACCAGAGAGTAACTAAGGACCTGATGTAATAAGAACAGAGCAGCTCCAATGTACTTTTTTAAAAAGAAAAAGCAAACATTTTATATAAGATAATTTTTGTAACTATGCACAAAGAAGTCTATAAAATGTATAGAAGTTCTCCAAGAAACTGATTTTTTTAAAAAAATTGATGAACTATGTAAATATTACCATTACTGGAATCCTTAACTCTCCCTTTATTCAAGTATGCTTTGCACAAAAACCTCTTATTACACAATGCAAGTTCACAAATCAGCATCAGACAGAGAGCTAAAGCTCATTCCTTTTTGCATTATTTTGCAAAACGTAATATAAGGGGTGAACTGTGTGCAGTGACATTTCCCTGCCTCCATGAATTCTAGGTAAGCAAAACAAGACATTACAGACCAAATCAAGTATGAGTTATTTCATTTGTATTTACAAGATGACTGGGCTGTGATATGTTGTAATGCTTTCAGAAATTAAAGCACGCTGCTCCTCAGATTTGAGCTAGGAAGCGTGTTCCCACTGCATATTTTGAGTTGTATAAATCCCCACATTCACTCTTTGTAAACCAAGTTTTCAAGTTGTATTCATCATATTTTCCACCTCCATTTTAAGTTTTATGTTTTGTATTGGTTTCTGGTGTTAATTTCTGGTGACTCAACATGTAAATCAAATGAAGATAAAAATGTTTTAAATCAAATCAAGTATATAACACAAATAAATGGTAATAGTTTCAAATTTATCCCTCATTTGTGGATAACTCTGATAACTGTTAATGAAGCATTATAAGGAAGCACTCTTTTTACTTCATACTTGCCTTGACCACATGCAGCCCCCAAAACTAAAAAGCCCTCCTTTAGCTGAAAGACAATACTGACCACAGTAATTAACTGCTCTTAAGTCTTTTACGAATGGGTCTAACAATATAACATTTTTCCTTTTCTGTTTAAGAGAACAACCAGCCAGACAACAGTTAACATAACTTTTAAATTTGTATTGACATGACTGATGATGACAAAATAAAGCAAATTTTCCAAACAGAAGAGTCATGTCACCCTCCTTTTCTCCAAGTATAATTGAATATATCACAAACATGTTTTGCAGCATATACACTGTAAGTGAAAAATCTCAGAAAGCATCAAGTAAAAAAATATCATGGATAAGGTGACTTCTCCCAGGTAAATCCCTGCCCACCTCCTGCAGTGTTGAATGAGCATTAAAACTGCCAATGCAACTCCTTGGATTCGAAACTTCTTACACATCCCCACGGCACCCCATGAAAAAGTAAACTTCCAAGGGAAGGCCAAATGACTGATCCCAGTTGTTTATGTGCACTTGATAGGCAAAGCATTCCTCAACTTTAAAACACCAGTCCACCAAGAGCAATGGACAGTCACCATAAGGACAAGTGTCTCACATGTCCTCCCACAAAACACGAGTGAAGCTGGCATTACATCACTGTGCACACCGTATACCTCAATTAGACAGAAATCCCATTTCCCATTCTTACCAGTATCTTGTGATAATTAAAGAAGCTCCAGAATACAATCCAGTTTATTTCTCCCATATTTAGCAGTTTTCTTCAGGATATCATCATCCTTATTTATTTGCTCTACTTCCATGCACAGCCTGTTTTCTTTTAAAAACCAGACAGCGAGTCCATTTTTACAAGCAAAGAGCAGAACTTTTTGATACTTCTGAGCCTTTCCTTGTATTTTTTAATCACTGCCTCCAATACACCTGCCTTCTTTCTTATATTCATAATGTAACTTCTACAATCAACAGAAGAAAGCAGTTACATCATCTGAAGCATCTTTATTTCATTGCCAGGCTACTATCTTAGAATTTGGTTCCGAAACTGTGCTACCCACTTAGGACATAACTTATAAGACTCAAATTTTCATGGACTGAAGTTGCTCACAATAAAGAGTGAAAGGGATCCTGAGTCAATTTACTTCTCTTGAAGTGAGAAATGTCAGATTTTAAGATCCAAGTAATACATGGTCTACCTGCAACTACTTCTTCACTAGAAAGAAGAAAAATTACTAATGGTAATTTATAATTCCATATTTTTGTCCTGAAGCTGTGCACACGGAGCACAATTTGCTGCTGAAAGACTTGGAACATCCTCAGGTATCCCTCCAAACTACTAAATACATTGCTATGTTTTAATGAGCTAACACTTTGTCCTCCCAGGCAACAGAGAAATAATCATGTCAGTTCGTATTTCTATTGTAATCAGCTCCCACGGAAGTACCTTAATAACTACACTTTACTCACGATTCAGAGAACGATTCTAAGCTTGTCTCCAGTTCTGCATGAACATATGGAGCTGGATGGGTCCACAATCTATGTACCTGACTTCTCACAGCTCTTCCTAGAAGCAAACTTAGCCAGAAACATTATACAGGTACATCTGACAGAACAGTTGCTGTATCTACAGGCTGGCTGTATTATATGAGAACTAGTCCAAATTCAGCAGAACCAGTACTGAATCTAAACAACTGGGCCTTACTAGACAAAGCCAGGCTTAGCAAGCAGTCAGCTTCAGCTGAAAAGGCAGGTGTGGAGCACAAGCTGCAAAGTCCCTGAACAAATGGGAAGAGTTCACTGTACACACTAGAAAACTTCTGTTTCTACCCCTGAAATAGAATTGCTCTCATGCACTCATTAAAGTTCTCTTGTCCCATATCCCTTTACATTACCATTATTTCTCACTCTGCTACTATGAAGTACTGATCTAATTCCTGCGACAGCTTAGAATAAAAAATGCAAAATAAATAGTAAATTAACAGCTATTTGGAAGCCCTTTCCTTGTTATAAAAATATGATAAATTCATAACTGAACTTGAGAAATAAAAAGTACAGCAAACACCCACTTCTGTGTCTACATAAATTCTAGCTGCCATTTTTTTGTCCTGTTACAGACAGCCACTTCTTTTTTAACTTCAGTGGAAACTGTTTTGAAAAAAGGAGGGGGAGGGACAGAAGAAAGAATGACTTTTACAGGCCCCGTGCAACAATGCAGGAGTGTTGTTTTGAAAAAAGTATGCTAAATCAAGTTTTAAAGTAAGAAGCTGACACCATTACATTAATCCAGAACCATTGTTTACAGTTTAGTGCCTAGAAAAGACTATTGTGTAGAGGCTCCAATTTACCTCTAGGGATTTTTGTTTAATAAAGCATATACGGCTGACTAGATATCAGCTCACAATGACCAGTTAAAATCTTCCAACATGCAATTACTGATGCTCAGAGTAGTTCATTTTGTGTCAGCACTCTACCCCCTTATTTGTTAAGTGGACATCCTACCTTCACGCCAACTGCGACATCAGTTACAATGCTGTAAAAAAGAAAAAAACAACATAAGTCAACCAACTTATCCTCATAAACCCAACTTTTCAATGTATTGCAATGACAAAATTATGAGGAAGCAAACAGGCAACAACTTCCCTGAGCAAGAAACTATGTTCAAAGAACATACAGGTCTGAAACACAAAAGAAACTTTAAAAAGTTACTGAGCTCCCATAGCTTATAGGCCATTCCAAAGAGTACAAAGTTCCAAAGAAATGTTACTCCAATGCAGCACTGCCAGGAAATTTATTTACAAAACTCTTTCTGGACCACATGAGATTACAGGGTCGAAAATGAGTAATTTAAAAGTAAGTACAAAACTTCTCACACACCTCTATTAACAGCTGGTTCAGCAACATAGCTGAACCTTTGTCTGACCTACTCTTTGAACAGCAGTAAGCAATTTTTTTTAAATTAGTTTGGAAAAAACCTCCAATGCATTGATAGCTACATCTATATGAAATTGAATGAGATACACCTATGAAAAACGCTTCAACAGGTATTTCAAGGTACATCTTTTACTTAGAGGTTGTGACTCCATCAATCACAGTGTATGCCACAATCCTAAAAGAAACCGTAGTCCACAAACACAGGCACACACAAAAGAATATGGGAGAGCATTCCACAGTGTAGTACTCATTAGAGACAGTAGTTCTCAGACAGGATTTGTAACTCCTACCATTATAATCACAACCATAAAAAGCCTTTGGAACTCTCACAGTTGAAAGATTATATGCTTAAAGCATACCAAAGGGATGGCTTCTCTGTTTGGAACAGAGTAAACAACCTAATAGGAGATTTGGAAGCTGAAAACTGTTGTATTTACACTGACAAAGGCTACAGCGAGCAGCCCCATTTTCCAGGTCCAACAAAAAGCAGGCCTGGCGTGTAGTGCCTGCCCATCCCAGCCCTTACTGTCCCATATGGCCGACTCCTTCCAACCTTCCCTTCTTTGGTTTTTACAGCCACTCCACTGCATATACAATGGCATCTTTCCACCTGGGGAGGGGGGGAAGCCGAAGGGCTTATTAGGCAGTTTCTGAAAACAAAAGAGCTCGACATCTGGCTCCTGCTGGCATCGCTCCTCCCCTCCAGCCAGCTCCAAAACAAACCCGAGCCCTGCAGCGCGCCCCTCCTCAGACCCTGGCCAGTGGAGAGATGCCAAAGGCGGGGGAGATGGAGGGAAGCGAGAGGCTCTGGGGGGCGAGGACGGGGTAGATCCTGCTCCTTCTTTACATCGAGACGTGGCGTCTCGGGCACTACACTTAAGGAGGGGGCGGCCCAAGGCCCTCGGTGATTTGAACGGGAGACCCTAGAGAGGGGCCCGCGTTACGGAGAGACCGAGCCCCCTCCTGCCTCGCTCCCAGCTTGTGTGGGGCCTCAGGCTTCCGCTGTCCCGCGGCGGGAAGCTCATCGCTCCCCACACCCTCGGAGACACCCGCCGACAGCCAGCGAGCGCCCGGCACCGGGACAGGTCCCACCACCGACCGGCAGCACACAACGCGGCAGTGCGCTCGCTCCCAGCGCCCCGGTGCCCACTCACCCGTCCATCGCCGAGCAGGACAGCGGGACAGGAGCCGCGCACGGGGAGGCTGAGAGAAAATGGCGGCCTGGCCTGCACGGAAACCGCCGAGCGTTGCCGAGTGCCGGGCTCCGCTCCGCGTCCCCCTCCGCTATCGCGCACGCGCCTGCCGAATGCGCATGCGCCTTGTGCGCCGGTGAAGCTTTTGCCCTCAGCTGCCCGGCCCGACCGGCCCCTGAGGCGGTGCGAGCCTGCCCCGCCTGGGGCGGGGGGCGGGAGCGGCGGCGGCACGTTCCCCACCCGCTCCCCAGCCCGCCCCTTCTGCATGCCCGGCTTCTGCTGCCTCCCGTGCCCCGGCGCCGCTTCGGGAGTGCGCGGCAGGCGCCTACCGCGCTGTGCGGAGGCAGCTGGGGGCGGTTTGGGGTTCTCAGCCCATGGGTATTCCCTGCCGCCCCGCCCGAGCCGCGGCTGAGCTGCCGGACCCCACTTGTTGAAGAGAGAGAGTTTCCGCACTTGGTCCCAGCGCTTCCCAGCGCCGGGAACCCGGCCCTTCTCCTCAGGGAAAACGTTCAGAGGGACCCGGGCACCCCTGCGTACCCCGCTCTCGCCGCGGCTCCAGCCCCGGGAGGGAGACTTGTCCTGATCGCTCGCTGCCTTCGGCTACGTAGTCACTTCCCAGAAAACAACCTGTTGACTATATAACTGATCACTAACACTACATAAAAATAATAAAAGGGAACGTACAAAGGAACTCCATCAATTTATCCTCTGAGTTAGAAGTTCTTCCTTATAAAGGAGGCTGAGGAGTACCTGTTGAGTGTAGCAGAAGAGACACTGGGACTGAGCCTGCAAATCCGGTTGAAATAATGGATGTGACTTTATACAGCAAAACTCTGGTCCCCCACAAAGCACCAATAAAATTGATATTCAGGATTTTACCTAGAGCATTTAATTTTGGAAGGGATAAAAAAGTTACGAGCATTCAGTGCATTTCTAATAAAATGCCATGGCACCCTCTTGATCAGTTGTTCATGCAGTGTGGTTTATTCCACTTTCCTGTTCATGTAGCTTTGCCTTTTTATACTACTTAGATCATTTTTAGTGCACTTATGAATGCCTTGTGAAATGTCTGCCATTGGAACATTGTGATAGCATCATCTGTTTCTCAGGTCATCTGTTTTCTCTATTGCTAGAGTGTGGTTTTGCTTTGTCTTTCTCATGTTTTAGAAAGTCAGAAAAAAATTGTTGCCAAAAAACACCCTCTTATCCTTAGGAGCTGTCAACTTTCTGCTGAAGTCCTGCATCAGATGTTTCAGAAGGCAGCTGAAATGTCCAGTGAGAGAC
The DNA here is from genome assembly GCA_008694505.1 of Cyanoderma ruficeps. Taxonomy (NCBI): domain Eukaryota; kingdom Metazoa; phylum Chordata; class Aves; order Passeriformes; family Timaliidae; genus Cyanoderma; species Cyanoderma ruficeps. The sequence continues at coordinate 8,479,590 of VZDJ01001247.1, forward strand.
AACCATTAAGTAAAATACCTCAAGCAAAGCCCTCTACATTCAGTTGTTACATTACAAAGCAAACAGGCTTATGTCCTCTATCCATTTTATTCTAACTAAAATTTAAGTGCAGATACTATTATCAGCTGTTCAAAAGTTCCATACTCTTAAAAAATCACAGTAATCTTACTGCTGCAGCAGTATTTTGTTTTCCTAAATAATTTCCTTTGATCATTGATACACTTAGATGTTTCGCTTTGATTGGTTGTTTACATTTTATTTCAAGAACAGCTAATAAATAAACATCTGTGTTGTTCAGTAGCGGTATGAGTAGTTAATAGGGTTTGCTTTGTGGAAGACTGTAGGAATTAAAAAGCACACAAATATATTTGCTGCTGTACATTGTCCCAGACGGAGTCTCTGGAGTTGCTGGGGATAAAACAGCATCAGCACTCTCAGAGAAGAGCTTGTCTGGGAATTTGCCTGAGCACTTTTTAAAATCCACAGCATTCAAGGACAACAAGTCTTGTGATTTAGGAAATCACTGTCTGAAAAATATTTTCTTTTGGTTGTGTCAAGTCCATTGCCTGATAAATTCCTTTGATGTCCCCTAGTTCTTTTTTTTAAAAAAAATTAGATGGATAATTTTTCCTGTGTGCCTATACTTGCTGTTCTTGAATGCATATACCTTCATCATACTGTCTTCAGTTCTCTTTCAGGAGTTCCAGTAAATTTCATGCTTCCTCTATTAGAAGTCGTTTCCTGTTTTCAATGATTTGTTTTGGGTTTTTTTATACCTTTCATATTCCTATTCTAGAAGACCATAATGGTTCTCATTATTCAAGTTACACATTCAATGGCTTTATATAGGTATATAATAAATGCTTTCTGGTTTTATATTATTTTTCTTTCTTTTAATACCAATCTCATTTGCATATTTGAATCCTACTGAGCCATGAGCTGGTGTTTTCACAGAACCCCCCACAACTCTTTGCTGTGTGAAAGCCATTTATTTAGATTCCAGGATTTTGCATGTATATTTTGGCTTGTTTTCTCTCTCACATATTACTTCCATTTTTCAGCACAGAATTTAACTTTCCATTCTATCACTCAGTCACACAGTATCATGAGAGCTTTCTACAATTCTTCATGGTCAGCTTTTGTTTTTATTACCATGAATAATTCAGCATCATCAGCAAACTTGGTCGCCTCAATAATCACTCTTTTTTCCAGATCATTTAAGAATATGCTGAACAACACAGGTCCCTGTGGTACACTACCAATGACCTCTCTGTACTGTAACAAAATAGAGCATTTTTCTTGTCCTTCATTTAATATCTTTTATTAACCTAGTATTAATAACTAATAATTAACAATTTATTAATATATCAAAGAATGTACCTGTTAATCCTGTGTCAGCTTAATTTCTCTCAAGAGCTTTGAGGAGAGAATTTCAACAAATTCCTTTTTAAGAAAACGTTATCATGTTGCATGAGTTTTATGCTAAAACTCAGTGACTCCTTCAAAGGAGATGATGCTTCTTGCTATTAGAGGCACTTACACAGTAACAACTCTTCATTTGTCCTTATCTCCAAACAGCCTCGTCCTTCAGTTTCCCCAAATTGTTAATGGTAGTGTCATTAAATGGTGTTGCTTAGAACAACAGATCCTCAGGATATTATGGGAAAGGTTGATGATTTGGTTTACCAGTCTTTGTTATATTAAACCACATTATTCTATCTTAAGCCTTATCCTTATCATCTTCATAAATTCCCCAGATGCCTTTGAGCGAAGTCCCAACATTTATTAGTAGCTATTAATCTTTTTGTGCTCCTGTAAACAATGTCCTTAATCAACGTTTCTTCCCAGCAGTCTATGTTGATTTACTTTGTTTTCTTAAACTAAGTTTTGAAGCCATTGTGTAGCTCTTACAACCCAGTGCCCTGAATAAATGTCTCTTTTTCAACTTCAGGTCAGAACTTGTCTTGCTGGCCTGAATCCCACAGGCTGCTCTCCAGCATTTTTTTTTCTAGCATCCTTGCTAGAAAGACAGCTTATCTTGGGCAGGCTGGGAGTGTTGCTGTTCTCTACCATTTCAAACTCTGAAACGTGACATTGCTCATCCAGTACTTCACTGAACATGGGTCCAAAGGTCTGCTCATGACAACCAGATTATCGGTCTGCCCACTCTCCCTCTCTTGCTTCTAGTTTATCCAACTGGAAATTTATTTTCCACAGCAAATTCGCCTTTTTCTATCACTGTGATTAAAAACATGTACATTTACTTTCTTCAGGACTAGAGATCAGTTTTACTTTTTATTACAAACAATATATGCCAGTGGTGATTGCAAACGTCTTTCATTCCATAGGGCTTCCTTGGTTTTGTCTTGGAGAAGTGCTGGAGTAAAGATCATGTTGTGGGTTGTGTACAGCCATGCCTGCAGCTGTTTTCTGTCAGGGGAAAGAAGTGAAATGAATAATTTTTTTTCTTTTTTTTCTTTCTTTTTTTTAGTGCAAAACTGTCTGTTGTAATGAAACAAAGGGTAGAACTTCTCTGCTTCTTGATCTAAAAAAATGTAGCAATCTTTCTATTGTCACAAGCGGCTGTCTAAGTGCTGGCCTGGCCCTCTACAAGACACGGGTGAAATATTCCGACACCAAAACTGGTATTGTACTCCAAGTACATTAGTAAAGTAATTTAGTCAATGGGCAGTGAAACCCAGTTTTTCCTGACTGCAATGTGGCTGGCCAGTTCTGATGAGGGCTGCTCCCTTAATGGTGGTGCTTTTACCAGCCTAGATCATTATATTCCAGACAGCAGGGCTGTCCTACCTGTCAGGCAGTCACAAAACTCAGAAAAAAACTCTAAGCACTGCATTTTCAAAATCAATACATAATGCTTATTTTCACGAGTGGGTTACGTGAAAGACCTACAATTAAAAAAAACTGGCTTTAATTCTTAGCAAGTCCTTCATTACTATGATAGCTTTTGCCAATCAGTATTCAGGTAACAAAGGTTCTTGGCATTTGGGGATCAGACAAGGAATAAATTTAGGAACTTCAAGATGATTTCTATTTTTGTTCTGTAGTGAAGCTGCCTAAATTTTGGCTATTGATACACATATAAGTGTATGACTAACTTAACAGAGCTGAAGCATTTAGCCCAGTAATGCTTTAGAATCTGTTGCTTTGTGCAAATGGAAGCCCAGTCTGTCCCAGTAAGTATGTGGTGAGCGGTGCCTGAGCGGTGGCAAACATTAACCCCTCATCCCATAAGCCTGCTTTGGTGGGGGGGAGTTTCCTCTGTTCCTTTGCCAAATCAAGCAGATCCACTGCTGCAGGTGACCTAAACTCTTCTGCTTTGACTTTACACTGAAGAGATCTAGACAGAGCCATTTTTGTCAGAGGAGACCCTCCAAGACCTCAGTCCTCCTGCTTCCACCTGCTCATTTGCAGTCCAGGAGCCTTTCCTGCTCTATGCCCTGCAGGCAGGAGCAAGCACGGGGCAGAGGTTTCAGCCACAGCTTGAGTAAATATCCCCAAACTAGGCTTAAATGCAAACGTGAGGTTGTATTTAGGTGAATTTTGACTTGCCTTCTATCTAACTCGCAGACAAACATCAGACAGAAGACTTTATGTAATATACACAATGAGCCCAGTTTTCTACAAACTCTGAGGTTGCCTAGTTTTGCAGATTGGTAATTACGATTACTAAAATGGTGACCAAAAAAGTAATGGAGAACACATTTTTTAAAAAATTCAACACCAGCAAGGAAAAGATTGCAAATCTCCAATAATATAATAGTAAATTAAAGCAATACATTCTCAAACAAAAAATAAAAACTCATAGCAGTTTCAAAGAATATTCTTTGCACAGCTGGACTGAAATGGGACTTTTGCTATTGATCTCAAGAATACTAGAACTTGAACTCTGAACTCAAATAATTTAAAAGGAGTAAAAAGTGTCTCACAGTAATTTTTAAAAGGCCATATAAGTGACAGATGAGCTCACCTTTCCACTTTACCCTTTGATGTTAGAAAATGGAATTATTTTTGTACAATTTTTCCAAAACTGTGCTTTCATACTATCCTAAGTTCTTTCCCATGCTTTTTCACCTTATGTAGGAACAGCATTATGTTCCTGGGTTCTTTTGATAGGGATTATTTTATGAAGTCCTACAAGACTGTATAAATTATCAAAAAGAATATCACAGAGGAAAAATATTTTCAAGTGGATGCTGTCTGTGAAAGCAAAAGATATTTAAAATGGAAACCTTTTAAGTGATACAGAAAATGTCTTCAAAGAGGACACCCCAGAAATGTGACTGTTTTTTAAGAAATGAAAATCTTCAAAGCAGACACCTCTTTCTGTGAGGAAATCCTCAAAGGGGCATTCCTCCAAAGTGAGAATCTTTGAAAATGAAATCTCTTAAATGATCTGGAAACTTTGAAAGCAATAAACCATTCCTAAAACTGAAAGCAGTATTTCCTTGGGAGAGTATAGGGTGTTCTTAAAGAGAGAAGTAACTGCACCATTGTTAGAGGTGCAGAATTGCACATTATAGAGGTGATCAATGCTTCTTCTCATACAAGAGAAATAAGTATTATTTAAAATCGTTGTCATCTTCACAAAGTTATTAAAATACACTATTACAATATTTTAATCCATAAATAGTATTGGTGGCAGGATACTCTTTCATCACTGGGCAGGCAATTGCTGACTTAAAAATAAACTCTTAATTCTTGAAAATGTAAGTAAGAAAGTCCATGGAGTGGAGCTTGGTAGAAATATTTCTGTGAATGATATTCCCCTGGAGTTCTCTTTTTTTTCTTACAAAACAGGAACTAGCAGCTTTGCAGTATGTTTTTCCAGTTAAGAATTGTATGGTTTTTGGAATCTGGACTATTTCTACTGCATGGAAATCCATATTTAGATGTTTCCAGCCAGCACATTCCATGGAGTGTTTGCTGGTCAAAAGCTTTACAGGGAAGTGCTATAGATGCAAAGTTGTGACAAGCAAAGTAAATAGCCTCTATATAGCTTAGAAAGGAAACAATGAAAGGACAATGTGTTCATTTTGCCACACTGAAATGTCATGGCCTTGAAGATGACTGCTGTTGAAGTGTTTCCTTGAGGAATGCAGGGAGGTGGATCTCTAGCATCATTTAAAGAAGCTGACTGCTGGGGTGTTAGACAAGCTGTTGGACTGTGAGTGAACTGCAGCTGACCCAGAGCCAATGGCAAGCCAGAATTATTTGCAGGGCAAGGCACTGGAATTTAAAGCCTTCTGGGGAGACACAGTCTTTTTAATTAAGAAATTCAGAAATTAGCAGATAAAATATGTATTTGCTTGCCTCAGTGGCCGCTTTGTGTCTTACCCATGAGACTCATGGATGCAGCATTTTAGTCATCTTCTTCTACTCCTGGTTGAGTGAACCTACAATAGTACCACCATCTTCATACTGCTCCTACACTCAAAACCATTCAACAACGTCGTGTCTTCTCCACTCTCCTGTATTAATATTTTCATGCCGTCCTCACACATTCCTCGCTTCAGGATTTGGGTATCATAAATACTCCTAAGAAAATGTAGCTAAGGGAATGCATTGTGACACTCTGGTTTTTAATTGCTTTACTGTACATACCTTTCCCACTGATCTGTTTGTCTAGTACCAGATTTAACTGAGATCACTTAAGTATCTTTTTGTATTAAATATTATAGATAGCATTACTCTTTCAGAGCTACTCAGCTGAAATAGTTTTTAGCATATCAATTTCACCAACCTGTGATTTCTATAGTGTGCAGTACTGGGAGATTCAATATGTATACAAAGGAGGCAAATTTGACCTGACACACCCTATAGAACGAAGTTCTTTAATAATAGCTTATAGCTGGGGTGTGGGTTCGCATTTTAGAAAAAAATAAAAAGATGACCACAAACAATAGAAGTTGCTTTCATGCTAAAAGGTAGATGTGAATAGTGGTTTTGCTTATAGCAGAATAGAAATTCAGGTTGCAAGGACCAATTACCATGTTCACTTGCTATTACAGTCTTTTCACTCACTGACTACAGCAGTCAATGCAGCTGGCAATGCTCAGAGAATTTAAATAAAAGATACAAATACCTTGTGAGACCATTTGAAGACGATCTGCCCAAATAGCTGTGCATAAAAACCTTTCTGTAGCACGGCCCCTCAGAACCGAAACTCCTGGACCGGGCTGCGGGCGTCCCCTGCCAGCCACGGAGCCCGAGCAGAGGTAGGGCCCGGCGCCCGGGGGCACCGCAGCAGAGCAGCCCACGCTGGGGACAGCGCGGTGTCCTCCCTCCTGCCACCCCCGCAGCCAGCACACAGCCCCCAGAGCTGCCTTGGGCTGGCACCTCAACTGGTGAGCGTTTCTGCACTTAAAGCTCTCCCGGGAGTGCAGCCAGAGCCTCACATCAATCCTTGAAAAAACACCAAAGCCCCTTCCCAGGCTCTGCTCAGGCTGGGACTGCTACAGGTACTCCCGTGCTCCAAATGAGATTTTTGGAGAAGTGCATATCCCTGCAGCTCTGGCGTGGTAGATGAATGCCTGAACAATCAGAAACCGAGACATCACTATTGCAAGTAGAATTAGTGACTTCTGTCATGCCTTAGGCTGCAAGGTTAAAAAAGCACCAAAAAAAAAAATAATCCATAAACTAATGTTTTGCAGGGTTTTTTTTCTATTCCTCATGCTCCACAGGAACTTCATGGTATGTTAGCTGTAATTTAAAGCTGACCTCCTACAGCAAACAAAAATCTCAGTCACGGTGGAGTAGGGGCAACAGATCAAGGCACCTCAGTAATTTTCCTTGTCAACCTAACTCTTGTCTTTTTGATTTGGAAATAATAGAAAAATCCCAATGTTTCTGAGGTTCCAAATATTCCTCTCTAGACTAAATTATATTTTCCATTTAAAAATTGTAAGTTGCTCTATTGACCATAGAGAGCAGATACAATTTTCTTTCATATATAGCATAAACAGTTACAGAAATGTTAAGTGGTAAAAGGCACATCAACCCACTGCAAATTTGAAAATGGGTGCTGAGTAGAAGAGCAACAGATTAGAGATGGAAGTCAGAAGTAATTCTGTTCCTAAATTCATTATGTATCCAGAGTGGGTATTATTTAAAAAAAATCAGTTTGCCATCCCCCAAACTAATTTACTTTATAATTTCAAGAGTAATCTTCTGTGTAGTCTACTGTCCTTTAGGAGTGCTGATGTAGCTGGAGAACAAGAGCAGCTTGTCACACTGCATTACAAGCAGTCTGCTTGCAAATTTCAGAGAATTTCTGGCCACTTGTGACATAATGTCTCATTAACCTTTTGCAACACCTGAACCCAAGAAAGATATCTGCATTTTCAGAATAAACAGCAGCTATCATCTCAATTTCCACCATAAATAGCAGCAACTTTTAACAAATACCATCAACACTATGAGATGCAGTCCAGTGATATGCTGATTCCTCATGACTTGGACTACAGCAATCACTTTTTGTCAAATTTACATGTCTCTATTTCTTTACTAATTTCTTAGTTCAGCTATCAGTCCAATATTGTGCTTGCTGTCTAGTGTGGTGACTTAGCAGATGTAAAATATTATTTTAAAAGGGCAAAATTGATAGTTTACAACCACTGTAGGCACAGAGCCTGTAAAGTAGAAGTCATCATCCTGTAGTAGGTAATCAAAATCCTGCTGCAGTCCTGGTGCAGGTTTTCTAGGTGATTGGAGTCAGGGTAGTCATATCCCTCCTGTTTTCTGCACAAGGGCAGGCAGAGTTAAGCCTTGGCCTCAGGGCACAGGCACTGACAGGAGTGCGAAGGGATCAAGGCCACTGACACCTACAAGTGCTAGTCAGGATGAGCTGGGTATTTGGAGACAAAAAAGATCTCCCAGCTCCAACCCAACCTGAGGCAATGCAGCTCGCTCTGATTAAAGGCATGTGTTGCTGTACAAAATATGGCTCTGCACAAACATGGTTCTAAAAGCTGTAGAGACTCTGCTTGCCTATCTCTACACTCCTTTTTTCAGCTCTGCTGTACTATTTTAGTCCAGGCAGGAATTGCCCTGCACTGATTTTCACTCTCAGTTGCCTTCAGAATGTTGCAGAGATAATCTCAGACTTCAAGCTCAGGGACCACCAGACCTAAACCCTAAAAAACTCCGGATTTTGATTGTCTAACACTGCTAAAGGCAAGTTCTTAATAGTAGGGAAACAGCAGTCACTCATGCTCAGTTGAAGTGAAAATTTTAGTACACAATAATTCTTATTCAGACACCTCATATTTTTATTACCAGTAAACAGTGAAGCACCAGGCTGTCATTATAGTATCCAAGGTGTGTCTACTCCTCAGCTTGCTTCTTTCTTGCATCATGCTTCCCCAATGCTCTGCTGAAACCATACTCAGTTGGACAATGCATTAATTGTGCATGTTAAGAGTAACAAAAAGACAAAGCCAACAAAAACTTCAGGATGGATTTTCAGAGTCTTCTGTTTTCTTTTTGCTCTATTTTTCTCTTTAAGGACACGAGTAAACCCAGCAGGTTTGACTGAAGCATATTTTGGAGAGGTTTGCAACAAGATGTAAAGCTTTGTTAACACATAACCTTTCACCCTAAGATCACAAATACCATACCAGTAGAAATGAAGTCTAACTTGTCCTCTACAATAATAATAACAATACCAATAATAA